>CM046874.1:91741041-92449253 GCA_025667525.1 Glebionis coronaria | reverse complement strand
TAATTAATACATGGCTTATAATTAATTTAATTTAACATGAAACTTAGGTTATTATTATTATTAAATAATACATGTTTTAACCTAAGTATTTGTTTATTTCGTTTACACTATAGTATTAATTAGTTATTAAACATGACATATAATTAATTAATAATCATGACTTAGATTATATTAATATAGTATTAATACATATTTTCGTTTACACTATAGTATTAATTAGTTATTAAACATGACATATAATTAATTAATAATACGCATTTCGTTGGTTCGCACACTAACCGAGACACATGTCTCGGTGTGGTGTTGGTTCGGTCGGCATCAGGTACAAGGCACCCCGACTTGCGTCGGGGGTGTCCTTGTGGTTCTATGGGTCTCGACGGCAGAAGCCACCACCACCAGCACACATCCGGTGGCAGCTGTGGGTCAAGCAGGGGAAACACGCAGCGCAGCAGCAGGAACTAGTGGCACACAGCTAGTGGGAACCCGACTGCTAGCAGCGGATTGCCGAGAGCAAGGGAACCACCGGCAGCATCCGGTGGCTAGGTGACGCAAGCAAGGACAACCGGTTCAAGCCGGTTTGCCACTGCTTTAGGGGTGTTTGGTTCGGACCGGTTCACGGGTTTCACGGCTCCGGTTCACGACATGTTTAATTAGATAACACACGGGTTCGGTTCATGATTATTTTTACAAGTCTAATTAATTTTACAAGTATATTATTTTTACAAGATAATTAAATTAATTAATACATGGCTTACAATTAATTTAATTAAACATGAAACTTAGGTTATTATTATTATTAGATAATACATGTTTTAACCTAAGTATTTGTTTATTTAGTTTACACTATAGTATTAATTAATTATTAAACATGGCATATAATTAATTAATAATCATGACTTATGTTATATTAATATAGTATTAATACATGTTTTAACCAAAGTATTTTTATACACTCTAGTTTAATTAAATCATGCTTATATTTAATTAAATCGTATAACCTATAGTTTATTTAATTAACAGAATATTATTAATAAACTATACTTTAACTACATGACTTATGATATTAATTCAGCTTAATTCTAAATACGGAAACTTTCTAATTCAAGAAACTTACTATTTTTGGAAACTTTCTATTTTTAGAAACTAATCTGTTTTAAGCAGTTGATCTATTTTTGGAAACTTTCTTTTTTTGGAAACTTTCTATTTTTAGAAACTTTCTATTTTAGGAACCTGCTATTTTTAGAAAGTTACTTATTATTACACAACAAGTATAATAATACAAGAAATACAAGTAATACTTAATCAGAATATGCAGAATACATGATAAACACAGTATAACGTTAAAATCAGTGAAACAAGACATGAACATATAAAACAAGTTAAGACATGATAAAACCAGTTACGTACTCAGTAACCAGAATACTTATACACGTATACTATTTATGTAGCATTAGTGAGATCGAAGTAGGACTCTCTTCTGTTCGTCTTCTTCGTTCGCTGGACATAAGGTACGAATTTCCCGTCCCTTTAGTATGGACATACTTTCCTTATTAGGATTTCCCCGTCTGCAGGCAACTGTTTTCCCAGTATTTGTTTTATATGTTTGATACTTATGTTAGATTAAGAGCCTAAGCCATATACATGCATGACCAGTGTCACCTAGTTATGGAGGTACCATAACCATAACACTAGAGGCACCAGTGTTATGACTTCCCCACGGCGAAGTGATTGCTCGTGGCGTCCCTTTTCAGTTTTGTCCATTATATTATATTATCATGTGGGGCGTATGTGTGCATCCTAGTTACATGTTTAGCAATATTATCAGAGTGAATGCGATGTGTGGCTTGCATCCTTTACTAGGAGCTGATCCCTCCTACCCAGACTATTTAATTAGAGGCAATCCCTCTAATTGCATGACGAAGTCTCCCTTCCAAGTATTCATGGACGGTGGAACCTCATGACCTATATGGGCAATTTGGCTAATTAAACAGTTTTTCATAGAAACATAAGTCTTTTCAAACTATAAAACCAGTTTTATGAACATGAATCCAGATTATTTAGAACTTATGATATTCCGCTGCTATTAGTCGTATATGCTTACGTTATTCCATGTCATACTTGTATATCCGTGTACTGAGCGTTATGCTCAGCCGTTTTCCTTTCATGTTCCCAAATGATAGCTACTCAAGGGCGCTCGTAGACTTTAAGCGTACGTGCATATGGATTGGAAGCTTTCTAGCCTTCTCTACTTTATGCATTTCATCATACATTTTGGTACTTATTTCCATGGACATTGTTTAGTATTTTTCCTTTACAGTACTTATGTTTGTGTGTGAAGATCTTATACTTTGGGGTACCGATGTTTCTTTCCGGTATTTCTTTTCATGGTCATGTAATGTTTTAAGACATTTTCCTTGTATGCTTTGATGACACGCCATAATCACGCGTGACATTCCATTTACCAAAATGGGGTGTTACACCACACATCTCTCCCCCTCTCTTTGAATCGATCGGCCGAACACCCTTTTAAGGTTTCGGTTTGGTTTTTTCCACTTCAACATATTGCTCGTTTACGTACTACTTTTACGGTTAACTCGATATTATACGTGTGTACAAGAACGTAATATAATCTCCATATAGATTATATCTTGGATCGATTAACAAAACTATAAGGGGTTAATCATTGATCCTCATAAACCCTAAATTGGAGATTTGTTCTTGTTCGTTGGAATCGCATTGCAAAAGGTACGTAACCCTAATCATTTAATTATCAATGTGTTACTAATATGATCTTGTTTAAACCGCTTCCGCCATTACGTGCTTTGATATTTACTTGTGTTTTTATAATTGTTGTGAACTACATAAACCATCAGTAGCCTCGCGAGTCGTTTTAACATGCTATAATTATCGATATCTAAAGATCTTTAACTAATAATTGTTTTGAGTTAAAACTGCATGTTTTTTTTTCGTTTTCATACATTTTTTTAGGTTTTATTTTTTTGTCAATTTTAAAAAAAATAAAATTAAACCCTAAAATTACACGTTTTGATCTTTGATAAAATTGCATGATTAATTGTTATGTCATGTAAATAAGGTTACGATTCGTTGAGACTTCATTAAATTGTTAAGTAGTTTGGGTGGATCCATGACGAACGTGCATGTTTTTCATGGATCATATGATTTATATGTGGTAACTGTATGTGTTACTTGTTTATTTGATTCAATAAATCTAGAATTAGGGAAGACTTTTATATGAATATAAAAACCAAGATTTTTAAGTTTACCAAATAAAATCGTATGCATGTGGCTATTTGGTTTATTTATTGCACATATAAATTGTTATTATGTGTTTATGATTTACTTTTTTATTTGCCTATTTGTTTATTTAAATTACATGAATTGTTGTAAACATTGTTATTTTTTATGAAAATAATACGGACCAAATCATATAAAAGTTAAGAATTATTTTGAGATCTAAATTACATTAAATTACGTTGACTGGTAATTTTGCCATAATAATTAGAAAGGCGCATCCAAATTTGAAAAACTGTGTGGTAGGTATAACACGTTGCTGGTCGAACCCGACTAAGGAAGGAGGTTACGCCATTTGTCACTGACCAAGTTCCCGGCTTGCTTGTGCGTCAAATTGGAGTTACATACGATTATTTATTTGCCTAATTATTTTAAGATTGTTTTGCAGCAAATTCACATCCGAAACACAATGAATAAGGTTATTGTTTTGTGTTTTAGCCGAGTTTTAAAAAAAGTACGTTGTGAATTTTGTTGCGGGTAATTCTTTAATTGGTTTAACCAATGCCTCAACGACAACTTATGTATATTTAATCTTGCCGAAAAAGTTTACTAAATGTTTTATTAAACTTATGTTGTGGAGATGTATGCATGCTTCTCAATACATAAATTTTGATTTTTCACATCAAAACCTAATACCCGAAAATTTAAGTCAAATGTCATCTAATTGACGAACACTTGAAGTCACAATATCGTCATGTGAGACCATGGATGAGATTGTGATGGAAAGAAAACTTTCGTGATTGAATGAGACTTCACATGAATAGTTTTACATTTTTTAGATTAGACGAATTAATTAAGTTACTTAGTGAGATCTAGAAACTTAAGGCATTAAAAGGGGATGAAACATGTTTACGATGCAACAAGTTTTGGCAATGTAAGTCCCTAAAGAATCTAGAAATTGAAAATTGTTTGTCAATTAATTATTCAACAAGTTACCATGTTAAATACATTCATTGCTAGTAGATCAACTAATGTAATGAATTTATATTAATATGGGTTCTAGTTTTCAAAAAAATACTTTGGTTAATTTTATTTACCGGGGTAATTTTATTTTCTTGAAAGTATTATCGAAATACTAATACTTGAACTTATTTATGTAGAAATGGCTCAACCCGAAAACAACAACGCTTTAAGTTCGACGTTCAAAACTTTATTTGAACGTCAAGAACTGACTGGTCAAAACTTCAACGATTGGTACCGCTCACTAAGAATTATCTTAGGAGTTGCGGGTACTTACGAATGCTTGTACACGCCAATTCCTCAAGAACCCCCTGTGGAGGCTTCCAAAGCTGAGAAAGTAGCAGATAAAAATTGATTACAAGAAGCAGAACTATGTGGCTTGTTTAATGCTTGGTAAAATGTCACCTGCTCTTCAAAAGCAGTTTGAGAATTTTCCCTCACAAAACATGCTTGAAGAACTCATGAAAATGTTTGAGAAGCCGCATGTAACACCCCATTTTGATAAATGGAATGTCACGCGTGATTATGGCGTGTCATCAAAGCATACAAGGATAAATGTATATAACATCACATGACCATAAAGGAAATACCGGAATCAAACATCGGTACCCCAAAAGTAGAATTCATTACACACAAACATAAGTACTGTAAATGAAAAGGACTAAACAATGTCCATGGAAATGAGTATCAAAGTATAAAGAAATGCATAAAGTAAAGAAGGCTAGGAAGCTTCCAATCCATATGCTCGTACGCTTAAAGTCTACGAGCGTCCCTGAGTACCTGCCGTTTTGAAAACATGAAAAAGAAAACGGTTGAGCATAACGCTCAGTGCACGGATATACAAATAAAGCATGAATAACGTAAGCATATAAGCATAGAGCAGCGGAAAAGACTAAGTCCTGGTTAACCTGGTATATCTTATTAAAACTGGTTTTATAGTTTGAAAAGCCTTATGTTTATCTTATAAAAACTGTTTAACATGTTTACCATTAGCCAATATAGGTCTTGAATTATCAACGTGCCTGAATACTTGGAGGGGTGACCTCGTCATGCAAATTAGAGGGGCTGCCTCTAATTTAATATACTGGTTTGGGTTTGAGGGATCAGCTCCTTGTGAAGGATGCAAGGCACACACCACATTCACCTGAATAATCTGCTGAAAACATGTAAACTATGATGCACCCATACGCCCCACCTGATAATAATAATATGGTCAAAAGCTGAAGGGACGCGACGAGCTATCACTCCGTCATGGTGGAGTCATAACACTGGTGCCTCCAGTGTTATGGTTATGGTACCTCCATAACTAGGTGAAACTGGTCATGCATGTATATGGCTTTAGGTATCTAATTAAACATAAGCAATTCAAAAACATATAAAACATATACTGGGGAAAACAGTTGGCTGCATACGGGGAATCCTAATAAGGAAGAATGTCCATAATGAAAGGACGGAGAATCCGTACCTTGTGTCCAGTGAACGAAGAAGACGAACGGAAGAGAGTCCTACTTCGGTATCACTAATGCTACATAAATACATACGTGTATAAGTATCTGATTACTGAGTACGTAACTGGTTTTATATCATGTCTTAGCTTGTTTTATATGTTCATGTCATGTTTTACTGATTAAAGCTTTATATTGTGTTTATCACGTATTCTGTCTATTTTGATTAAGTATTACTTGTATTTCATGTATTATTATACTTGTGTAATAATAAGTAACTTTCTTAAAATAGCAGGTTTCCTAAAATAGAAAGTTTCCAAAAATAGAAAGTTTCCAAAAATAGAAAGTTTCCAAAAATAGAAAGCTTCCAAAAATAGAAAGTTTCCAAAAATAGATTTACTGCTTAAAATAGATAAGTTTCTAAAAATAGAAAGTTTCCATAAATATATTAGCTGCCTTAATTAAATAAATTTCTAAAAATAGAAAGTTTCTATAAATAGAAATAAGCTGGATTATTAAGCTAATTATATAAGCTTAAGTGTTTACTGATTAATATTCTAAGTCATGTAATTAAATAGTATAGTTTATTAATTATTTCATGTAAATTAAAAGATTAAAGTATTTAATTAAATATAACATGATTTAATTAAATAAAGGTAAACATACTTAGGTTAAAACATGTATTATTATCTATTAATAATCTAACCTAAGTCATGTAAATTAATTAATTATAAGTCATGATTTTAATAATTAATTAATTATATAGTCTAAATAAAATGGTAATTACTTAGGTTAAAATTCATGTATTAATAATAATATTAATAACCTAAGTCATGTAAATTAAATTAATCATGTGCATGTTATAATTAATTTAATTTAATCTTGTAAAAATAATTAACCTTGTAAAATAATTAACTTGCAAAATAACCCATGAACCGAACCCGTGTTTTATTCTAAACATATCGTGAACCGTAATTGTGAACCCCGTGAACCAGTCACAAACGCACCCTTGGTCAAGGCTAGCCGCCGACTAGCAAAAGTTCCCACCGGCTAGCCGGTGGTTACCCCTGCTGCTGTGGCTTGGGGTTCCCCTTGCTTTCCTTATTTAGCCACCGGCTTAAGCCGGTGGTGGTTCTTGTTTTAGCCGAGACCCACCCGAGCACCAAACATACCCCGACCAAGGTCGGGGTTCCTTTTTCTCCTGCGGCCGAGACACACAACACCACACTGAGACCTTGAGGTCTCGGTTGGTGCGAAACAAAACAAGCCGATACCCCCTTGGGTCTCGGTTCCTTGCGTCGGCCAAAAAGAAACACCCCTTAAACCTTAATTAATTTACCCCATGATTTATTAACATGTATTTTACTTGTTTTAATAATCATTCATGTTTTCATGTGTTCTTGATTAAATAAATCATAAAGAAAAGGGTTTAAGGATTTACCGATTACGTGAATCAAAGGAGAACGATAACACTAACACACTTGCACGAAATCAATCACCAAAATCAACAAACACACCCTTGGTGTGTGTTTATACCCGGCGGCCAAAGAACAATAGAAGAGAAAGTTTTTTAGGGTTTTGATCTTTTCTAATATTTTGTTATTATGAAAATAATCTTTCCCTTATTTCTTTTTTAGTAAAAATCAAATGGGATTGGCCCTTGTCCTTGTGTCTAGCCGCGGGTAAGGGGGCCCACATGGGGTAACCCGAATGTTTTTCCGTGTCTAATATTATACTTGTTCTCGTGTTCGTGTTTTACGTGATTTAAATAGTTATCGCTCGTATCTTATTATATGTATTCATGATCGTAATAAATATACATAAATACGTAATACTAAGTTCGTGATTATTTACGTTCATGATTTCATGTTCGTATGTTCGTGATTATAGTTATTATTGAAATAATTATCATGTCTAATACGTATTAAATACTTATCGTGTTATCACACGTACGTAATACTTGTAAATCTTGTTCGTGAAACGTAAACGTGCTATAAAAGGAAAGTTCTAATCATGTACGTACGATCATAAGGGTACTATTCATGATAAAAGCATGCGGGTTTTACACCGCAAGCTGTGGAGATCTACGATTTAGTGGATGCTTTGCACAGTTCCAAACAAGCCCCAAGAAAATCTGTAAGTGCTCACTATTTGGAAATGAAAGGTTTCATGGACCAACTACATGCACTTGGGCAGACCTACGACAATGATATGGCAATTGACTTAATCAACAGGTCCCTTAACAAGGACTTTGGCGATTTTGTTAGAAATTTCAAGATGCATTGCGCGGGGAAGACAGTGAGTGATTTGCACGCAATGCT
This sequence comes from Glebionis coronaria, assembly GCA_025667525.1. Taxonomy (NCBI): domain Eukaryota; kingdom Viridiplantae; phylum Streptophyta; class Magnoliopsida; order Asterales; family Asteraceae; genus Glebionis; species Glebionis coronaria. The sequence continues at coordinate 92,441,215 of CM046874.1, read as the reverse complement.
CATTGACATCAAAAAGGATTTAAAGGACAAGGCCCTGACTTCTACTCATCAAGTATTTAACATACAAAAGGGTAGAGTTAGTAAGCCAAAACCGCAGTCGAACAAAAAGATGAAAGGCAATGGTAAAGGTGACAAACGCAAGCAAATTGTGACTTATCAAAAGCCTAAGAAGAATCAATCTCAAAATAATGGAAATTGTCACCACTGCGGAGCTAGTGGTCACTGGAAGAGGAACTGTCCTCTGTATCTCGAAGAGTTGCGAGAAAGTAAGAACAAGAAGTCTGAGCACAGTGCTGCAGCTTTAGGTAATAATACTAGAAATTTTCTCGTATGAAAGTTCGTTGAACCAGTCTTTTCGAATTGATTACTAGTTATTAGTGCGACTCAGTCGTCCTTGGTGGAAAATAAAATGGATTGATTATCTATTTTAAACTAAAAACAAATATGAAAATGTCGTTGAGTAAAAAAAAATCTTTGAAAATTAAACTAAAAGTTACGAGTTAAAAATTAATGATTAAAAACTTAAAAGTGAATTTCGAACTTAAAACTTTGTAAAACTAAATACTCCATCCATCCGAATCCCATCGGAATGCACTGTCAGAATGAAAGCATCGGAATAACCATAAACAAAACTATCGGAATGTAGTAAAAACGAAGCCGTCGGAATAAAGCAAAAGAAAACCTGTCGTAATAATAATAAAAGTATCAGAATAATGCTTAGTAAAGATATCAGAATCAAATCTGTTGGAATGCAAACTATCGGAATGTATCAACAAGAAAACAATCGGAATGTTGGTCGGAAAAACGATCTGAATCCAAAACCATAATCCGATGGTATGTATCGGAATAAGCCGTCGGAATCCAAAACCCCAATCAGATGGAAATGATCGGAATGCTTGTCGGAAAGTGAAACCCGTTTTCGACAGTTTGAAATTCGCAATAAGCTAAGTTAATAAGCACCGTTTTGAAAAGCACAAACCAAAACTTAACCAGATTTATAATGAAAGGGGATGATAAGCACAAATAAGAGCTTTTTCAAAACTCTAAATAAGCAAAACTTTTAAAACAAACCTTGAAAAGACGAAACCTTTTTGAAAACTTTAAAGTAAATAAGCTAAATACAAAATAAGCCAATAAGTGATAAGCTCAAAGCTTAATCGTATGAAAAGCTTATATATGAATAAAAAGATAAACTTTTTAATAACATAAACATCAAGATAAAACAAGATCAAAGATTATTTCGGATCAAAGATAACAAAATCAAGAAAGGTAGAAAGACATTAAATGATGAAAAGTTTAAACTTGAACTTGTAGATTAATGATTCCAAGATACAAGATTAAGTCAAAGCTTAAACATGAAAGAAAAGAAAAGATGAAATTCTAGTGAGAGAAAGTTAAGCACTTTCTCTCTCTAAAAATTAAAACTACAAAACAAAAATAAACTAGCTAACACCCTCCTAATGACACATTAGAAGGGTATATATAGGAGGTGGGGAGGTGCATGTGTTACTTCCTTTTTCTTTCTTTTCGTCTCGACTTGATTTAAATTTGTTTTTCTCGACGTCGTCTCGGGATTTGTCGATATTAATAGAACTCGTCTTATAATTTTCTTCTATAATTAGACTTAGTTCTTTGACTTCATTAAACTTCCGTATTTAGACTTTTTCTTCGATAAATCTTCAGAATAGGCCTTGAACTTCCATTCTTTTTTCACTCTTGATCTTTTGACTTCGTCTTTTCTCGTTTTCTTTGATAAAAACTCGTGATAGCCCGTGTTTTCTCCCTTTTTCATATTTTTATCCTGAAACACAATAAAAACACAAACCACACATAATTCCGACTTTTACGACATAAAATATACGTTTTGGTCTTGTCATTATTGGAAATAAGTGGTAAAAGGATAAGTGTTTTCACACTTATTAAATCCCTACATTGACCATTGCAATGCCCTCATGCAATGCATTAATTTCAAAGCACATATTACATTTCTCTTCATAAATAACCCACCTTGGCCTTTATTAAATACTAAACTTTAAAGAAACTAAAAAGATAGAAATATGTACAAAATAAGTAAAGAAATCAAAGACTTATATTTGGGTTTTGGCTGTCATGAATGTTTATCATCCTCAAGTTTCACGTTCCCCATACCAAGCTTAAAAACGAGATAATTGTTATTATAAGTTAGCAAACTAACACGAACTCATGTGGCTCAATTATTTACTTAGACTCCCTTATTCCTAGGTGTATCTCTTATATTTTAATATTGTCTTGAATGATCACGAGGATGCATTGTTTGACTTATTTCGATAGTTATTTAGGCTGAAAATAAAGTGGGACGATTTAATCTATAGTTAGCTAAAGGAAAAAATCTTTTAAACCTGCTTCTCGGGACTTCTTAAAGTTCATATCTTGGCATAACTCGCTTCACTATTTGAGACCTTTCTCGGACCGATATTTGGCAGCGACTTCATACTTCGAATCTTGAGAGACGTTCTTGAAATTATGGTCTTCTCTTCATAATAGGAATTTCTTCACTTGAAGTTTTTGAGAGATTCTTCATATTTAGACCACGACTTCTTCATTTTTCTTCAATCTTTATTTTGGACTTCGATATACAACGATCCGCCTCCTTTTAGAACTTAGATCTATTTATCCTCATACCTTGCTAGGGTCTTTTCGGATAGACTTCTCCATGATCTTTTGGGGAGTTTTTACTTTTCATCGTGTGTCTCGATCCTTCATATTGATTTTTGATAAATGATTCTTCACATCACTTGGGATCTTTAGCAACAAAATGTAGCCCTCATGACTTGTTAGGGCCTTTTCGGACTCGCCAATCTTCGCATCCCGCTTCAATAAGTTATGCCTTGGCTATGAACTCTAATTAATACCGAGCAACCTTTAAACGATCTTGTGCTAGAAGCTAAGTAACCTTTCAAATCGTACAAACTTATTTATTGCAAATATATTTATTAACAAGCGATGGGAGAAAAAGCTTATAATCAACTCACATAAATTCATGAAAGAATACCAAACTTATAATTGACTCTATCATCTCTCGTTCTCCACAATTTAAAATCTCAAGGAATGAGACTCATGGATGCTTAACCAATTAAATCAAAGTTTTGGGTTTTCAAGTCATCTATAGGATCTTGCAAATTCTTAGACTCTTTCAAGTTTTGAATTCGCATTTTAAAGTTCCCTTGATAAACGACTTTCTAGGATCAATTATAGGAACTTACGACAAGTTCTTGTTCTTAACCCGTGATAGTTAAGACTTTCGCGTTTTAAAGCTCCCTATATAAAAGCCTAGCAAAACTTGACTTAAACACGTTAAGGATACTAGCTAGAGTAAACTTAGATAAGTAAACTCGGGTTGAGTAAAAAGATTCACAACGTTGAAAAATTAAAACCACTTTATTAAAAATTTATTGTAACAAAGAAAGTAAATAACGATAACAAAGGAAAATACGATATACTACTAGGCCAAAATAGATTAAAAATTTTGAAAAATGTCGAAAAATCAAATTTTTCGGTTAAGATGAGGACAAATTCATGGAAAAGACCACTTACTTCGATAGAAGTCCCCCCTACACTTGATATAAACATTGTCCCCAATGTTTAAGCATATGGGAGTAAACTCCCCTACACTTAGGATATTGTGCACTTTGTTTAACTCTTGCTAAGGAAGAGACAACTATAGTGATTTCAATGTGAACATATAAGATATGAAATATTGAATCACGACAATATAGGATAGAACCGGGAAGACGGGTACACGGGATCACGGTCGTCAAATGTCATCAAAAGTGCTCTTTAAAGCTTTAATCCCTGCACATCATAAGAAACAAGACAACAAACACCTACGGGTCTCCCCCTACACTTATTATGAAAACGATAAAGGATAGATCAACGGGTTTCCTCCCGAGGAGCGCTTATTTTTGTTAACCGAGTCACGAGCCTGACTCGACCCAGAACTAATTCAAGGGAAACGTGGTGAGGGATGGAATCATCTCATGAGAGATGTCCTCACCAAAGTACAGCTTCACACGCTGGCCATTCACTTTAAAATTAGGCCCATTTGGTTGAGAAAGCTCAATGGTGCCGTAAGGGAAGACTTTGGCGACGGTGAATGGACCAGACCAACGGCTCTTCAGCTTGCCCGAGAAGATCTTTAACCGAGAGTTAAAAAGTAAGACTTGATCACCGATGTGAAAATCTCGGTTCTTAATCCTTCCATCATGAATGATCTTGGTCTTCTCCTTATAGATCAATGAATTCTCATAAGCTTCATTCCTCAGTTCATTTAGCTCGTTGAGTTGAATCTTCCGAAGATCGCCGGCTTTGTTGATATCAAAATTGGCCCACTTCAAGGCCCAGTACGCCTTATGCTCCAATTCAATAGGGAGGTAGCATGCCTTCCCGTACACAAGACGATATGGAGTGCAACAAATCGTCGTCTTATATGCGGTACGGAAAGCCCACAAAGCATCATCTAACTTATCGGCCCACGAGGCACGAGGCACGATGCTCTCCCACAGTTCGCTCTAATATTCTCTTCAATCCACGGTTAGATATCTCAGCTTGACCATTTGTTTGGGGATGATAAGCGGTGGAAAGACGGTGATTGACACCATACTTAGCCATGACTTGAGCAAATTGATCATTGCAAAAATGAGTCCCGCGGTCACTGATGATAGCACGAGGAACACCGAATCGAGCAAAAAGTTGCTTCAGAAAGTTCACAACCACCCTCGCATCATTCGTAGGGAGAGCCTTTGCTTCAACCCATTTGGATACGTAGTCAACGGCTACGAGGATGTACTTGTTCCCTTTGGATGATGGAAATGGCCCCATAAAGTCGATACCCCATACGTCAAAGATTTCACATTCTTGTATGAAATTTTGAGGCATCTCATCTTTATGTGTGATCTTGCCTTGTATTTGGCAAGCATCACAATGTTTAACCATTTCATGAGCGTCATGATAAATGGAGGGCCAATAGAATCCAGAGTCGAACACTTTCTTCGCGGTGTAATTGGGGCCAAAGTGACCACCGGTGGGTCCTTTATGGCAAGCTTCAAGGATTAATAAAGCTGCCGGCTAATCAACACACCGACGAATGACAAGATCCGCACATTGTTTGAGAAGGTAAGGGTCGTCCCAAAAATATTGCTTAATGTCTTTAAAGAACTTTTTCTTTTGTTGGGACGTTAACCCTTCCTTGAGAATTCCACCCGCTAAATAGTTTGTAATGTCCGCAAACCATCGGGTTTCATCAAGATTGGAGTTAATAGACATCAAGGCCTCAAGGTGAAAAGAGTCATTAATCTCTTGATTTGGGAGCTCCCCTTGATAAGGATCCTCGAGTCTACTAAGATGATCCACGGCTAGGTTTTCCGCTCCCTTTTTATCACGAATTTCAATTTTGAATTCTTGAAGGAGTAGAATCCAACGAAGAAGTCTTGGTTTGGAATCTTGTTTGGTTAGCAAGTACTTCAACACGGAATGGTCGGTATAGAAAATGGTGGTGGAAAGGACAAGATAGGGGCGAAATTTCTAAAAAGCATACACTACAGCTAAAAGCTCTTTTTCGGTAGTGGTATAATGCAATTGAGCCCCCGTCATTGTCTTGCTAGCATAATGGATTGGTTAGAAGTGTTTGTTCACTCTTTGTCCCAAAACCGCTCCAATAGCAAAGTCGCTAGCATCACACATCAATTTAAAAGGTAACTCCCAATTAGGAGTAACCAAGACCGGTGCCTTAGTTAGTTTATCCTTATGAAGATTGAAAGATTCGAGACACTCTTTAGAAAAGATAAAAGGAGTATCTTTTTCCAAGAGGTGGGTCATCGGGCAAGCGATCTTAGAAAAATCTTGAATGAAACGACGATAGAAGCCCGCATGACCAAGGAAACTTCTCACACCCTTCACGGTTGAAGGTGGGGGTAATTTGGCTATGACATCAACTTTAGCACGGTCCACTTCAAGACCGGATTTTGAGATTTTATGTCCAAGCACAATGCCTTCTTTTACCATGAAATGGCATTTTTCCTAATTTAGAACAAGGCGTGTGTCTTCACACTGCGTAAGCATGCGTTCTAAATTGGCAAGGCAAGTAGAGAAAGAATCACCATAGACTGAGAAATCATCCATGAAGACTTCCATAGTTTCTTCAACAATGTCATGGAAGATAGCCATCATACACCTTTAGAAAGTCCCAGGAGCATTGCATAAGCCGAGAGGCATTATTTTGTAAGCAAATGTTCCATAAGGACAAGTGAATGTGGTTTTCTCTTGGTCTTTAGGATCGATGGGAATTTCAAAATACCCGGAGAAACCGTCTAAGAAGCAATAATAGTCATTACCCGCTAGACGTTCAAGCATTTGGTCCATAAAAGGAAGGGGAAAATGATCCTTTCTCGTAGCATCATTGAGTTTGCGATAGTATATACAAACTCTCCACCCTGTAACGAGACGAGTAGGAATCAACTCGTTGTTTTCATTGGGCACAACGGTGATTCCGCCTTTCTTAGGCACACAATGGACCGGACTAACCCATGGTGAATCCGAGATAGGGTAAATCATTTCGACATCTAGAAGTTTGATAACCTCTTTCTTGATGACGTCATGAATTTTTTTATTGACCCTTCTTTGGCTTTGGATTTCGGGTTTAAAGTCATCCTCCATGAGAATTTTATGAGTACAAAAGTTCGGATCAATTCCACGAATAATGGAAATTTTCCAAGCAATTGCTTTCTTATGATTTTTTAGCACGTCGATAAGTCGAGATTTTTCTTCTTCTTTCAAGTCCTTTGCGATGAGGACGGGTAACTTCTTATTGTCTTCACGGAAAATGTATTCGAGATGAGACGGTAAATCCTTAAGCTCTAAATCCGGAGGATTTTCGATGGAAGGCGTAGTCAAAGTCGGATCATCGATAGAGATTTCCTTAGGAGGTGGTGGAGAAATATGGTCCTCATTGAGAAGTTTCTCAATGGTACGAATGTCTTCATCCCAATTGGAGGGAGAATCGTCATATTGTAAGTCCACATCCCCTAAAGTTGCTTCAAATTCTTTCAAAAGGAAATCACTTTCTCCAAATGGAGTCAGTGAAGGAGCAATAGAGGCAACGGTCGCAACAATGGGTAGAGAAGAAGAACTACTTTTACAAGCGTCTTTGAAATGCTCTTCACAAGCCTCATCAAGAACGTCAATGAAATTAACGCTCTCGTGTTCATAAGGTTGCTTAGAAAGTTTACCCATGTTGAAGACGAGTTTATCGTCACCAACTCTCATGATCAATTCGCCCGCGGCTACATCAATGAGAGTGCGACCAGTCCTCAAGAATGGACGTCCGATGATTAATGGAACACGGGGATCCATCTCGTAGTCAACGACAACAAAATTCACCAGAAAAGTGAATTTGTCGACACCGGCAAAGACATCTTCGGCTATCCCCACTGGATAAGCAACCGTACGGTTAGCTAATTCTAATGTCATTCGTGTGGGGACTAGCTCGAGTAGAGATAATTGTTTCCAAACACTTAATGGCATTATGTTTATACTAACACCTAGATCGGCTAGGGCCATACAATTCTCTACCCCGGGGAAGTTGCAAGGAATGAGAAAACGACCCGGATCACCAAGTTTGGTTGGTAATTTCCTTAAGAGCACTGCGAAGCAATTCTCATTAAGTTGGGTCTGAGCAATATCAAGAAGTTTCTCCTTATCACTGAGAAGATCTTTAAACATTTTAGCATATTTCGGCATGTGAGCGAGAGCCTCGGCAAAGGAGATGTTGAAATTCAGTTGTTTAAACATTTTAAGAAAGTTAGAAACCTGAATATCATCCTTGTTCTTCAACTTCTCTCTCTGCAACCTTGAGGGATAAGGTATATTGGGTTGAGATGAAGGCTTTGGAATGGAATTCTCACTCACATCCTTGGGTGGTGGAGGGGTAGAAGTAGAAGGTGGAGGAATTGGAGAAGGGGACTCGTTTTCCTTTGTCACAATCACCGGTGTAGGTGTAGGAAGCTCGGGTTCCTTTAAACCTTTTCCACTTCGAGTGGTGATTGCTTTCATCTCCCCTCTTGGATTAGCAACGGTGTTACTCGGAAGAGAACCCGAACCAGAGGCTTGATTACTTTGGAAGAAACTAGCCTTCATATCCCTTAAGTCATTCGTTTGACTGCTCAAAGAGTTTCGCATATCGGCTTGAAGATCATTCCCTTGTTTCGCCATATCTCCTTTCAAGTTGATGATTTGCCGTTGAAGATTCTGCACTATCGCATCATTAGTCCTCATGTAAGTTTCAACCTCGTGATTAAATGCGGTGGGTTAGGTTGGAGGAAGAGCATGATAAGCAGGTGGTTGATAAGTGGGTTGTTGGTAAACTTGATTTTTTCCTTGAGGTGTATATGGGTTTCTTTGGGTTTGATATTGATTTGGAGCTCGTGGTTGGTTTTGATTGTTGCGATTGAGGTTGTTTTGGTTTTGAGGAGGGAAACCGGGTGGTGAAAGAAAGTTGTTTGAACGATAACTGAGCAAATTGCGGTCACCTTGAGGACGTGCTTGATAGCCTCCCGTATAAAAGTTTCCGTTAGCGGCATACACATTTTCCGGATTGTCATGAGTCGAAGGACAATCGGTGTATGAATGAGAACCCCCGCATATTTCACATGACTGACTCAAAGTATTAACTTGCGCATTGATGCTTTTGGTATTGTTAACGGTTTGTAGAGCAAGTGTTTCAACAATCGAAGTAAGCTTATCAATTCTCTTGTCGGCGTCACTAGTACTAGCACTAGCCACATTAGTCCGAACACTCTTAGTTTGCACTCTAGACTTATTATCAATAATATCCCACGCGGTATTAGAAGACTTAATCAAAATGTTACCCCGAGGCACTATTTAGTGAATCTTGGTCATTCATGCTTAAACCATTGTAAAAAGTATTAATTTGGTGTACTTTTGTGAAACCATGTTGTGGACACTTTCTTAAAAGTTCCTTAAAACGGTCCCAAGATTCACTAAATGTCTCACTGTACTTTTGTTCAAAGTTAATGATTTCATTCCGCAAAGCGGTAGTACGTGAGGGTGGGAAAAATTAGTTGATGAATTTGGTCTCTAAATCCGACCACGTAAGAATACTTTGTGTCGGTTCCTTATCAAGCCAATGGCGGGCTTGTCCCTCTAAGGAGAAAGGAAAAAGTTGCAAGCGAATCACCTCTTGTGAAACGCCATTATACTTGACCGTATTAGTGAGTTGAAGAAACCTTTTGATATGGTCGTGAGGATCATCAAGTGTACGCCCCAAGAATGGTTGAGCAGACACCATTTGAATGAATCCGGATTTGAGCTCAAAGTTGTTGGCTCCAATCTCGGGTATGACAATAGCATCGGTGTTGCCCTCGACTTGCGATTGCAAAAACTCGATCATTGGTCGATTGTCCATGGCGACAATAGGTGGAGTTTCGACTTTGGCTTGAGTAGCTTTCTTCTTACGAGCACGGGTACGCATACTCACCTACAAAAGAAAAGAAAGATAGACAAGAAATATTTTTGGTTTTTTATGTTTTTCTATTTTTTTGAATTTTTGAAAAAAAATTAATTTTATGGATTTTTGAAAATTTTTGACACGAAAAATAACGTTTAAAAGTGAACGGATCCCAAATCCAACGCGTCTCTCACTAAAAACCGTTAATCATAATGAAAAGAGCCGGCAGCGGCGCCATTTAATACTAGAAATTTTCTCGTATGAAAGTTCGTTGAACCAGTCTTTTCGAATTGATTACTAGTTATTAGTGCGACTCAGTCGTCCTTGGTGGAAAATAAAATGGATTGATTATCTATTTTAAACTAAAAACAAATATGAAAATGTCGTTGAGTAAAAAAAATAAAATCTTTGAAAATTAAACTAAAAATTACGAGTTAAAAATTAATTGTTAAAAACTTAAAAGCGAATTTCGAACTTAAAACTTTGTAAAACTAAAAACTCCATCCATCGGAATCCCCTTCATCGGAATCCCATCGGAATGCACTGTCGGAATGAAAGCATCGGAATAAACATAAACAAAACTATCGGAATGTAGTAAAAACGAAGCCGTCGGAATAAGGCAAAATAAAACCTGTCGGAATAATAATAAAAGTATCGGAATAATGCTTAGTAAAGATATCAAAATCAAATCTGTCGGAATGCAAACTATCGGAATGTATCAACAAGAAAACAATTGGAATGTTGGTCGGAAAAACGATCTGAATCCAAAACCCTAATCCGATGGTATGTATCGGAATAAGCCGTCGGAATCCAAAACCCCAATCCGATGGAAATGATCGGAATGCTTGTCGGAAAGTGAAACCCTTTTCCGACAGTTTCAAATTCGCAATAATCTAAGTTAATAAGCACCGTTTTGAAAAGCACAAACCAAAACTTAACCAGATTTATAATGAAAGGGGATGATAAGCACAAATAAGAGCTTTTTCAAAACTCTAAATAAACAAAACTTTTAAAACAAACCTTGAAAAGACGAAACCTTTTAGAAAACTTTAAAGTAAATAAGCTAAATACAAAATAAGCCAATAAGCATGAAAAGCTCAAAGCTTAATCGTATGAAAAGCTTATATATGAATAAAAAATTAAACTTTTTGATCACATAAACATCAAGATAAAACAAGATCAAAGATTATTTCGGATCAAAGATAACAAAATCAAGAAAGGTAGAAAGAGATTAAATGATGAAAAGCTTAAACTTGAACTTGTAGATTATTGATTCCAAAATACAAGATTAAATCAAAGCTTAAACATGAAAGAAAAGAAAAGATGAAATTCTAGTGAGAGAAAGTTAAGCACTTTCTCTCTCTAAAAATTAAAACTACAAAAGAAAAATAAACTAGCTAACACCCTCCTAATGACACATTAGGAGGGTATATATAGGAGGTTGGGAGGTGCATGTGTTGCTTCCTTTTTCTTTATTTTCGTCTCGACTTGATTTAAATTCTTTGTCTTTCTCGACGTCGTCTCGGGGATTGTCGATATTAACTGAACTCGTCTTATAATTTTCTTCTATAATTAGACTTAGTTCTTTGACTTCATTAAACTTCCGTCTTTAGACTTTTTCTTCGATAAATCTTCAGAATAGGCCTTGGACTTCCGTTCTTTTTGCACTCTTGATCTTTTGACTTCATCTTTTCTCTTTTTCTTCGATAAAAACTCGTGATAGCCCGTGTTTTCTCCCTTTTACATATGTTTACCCTGAAACACAATAAAAACACAAACCACGCATAATTCCGACTTTTACGACATAAAATACACATTTTGGTCTTGTTATTATTGGAAATAAGTGGTAAAAGGATAAGTGTTTTCACACTTATTAGGTAACTTATTTATGATTGAATTATTTAAATTTAACATACAAATTAAATTCCTGGGTATATGATACAAGATGCGGTATTAACATTTGTAATATGCTTCAGGGTTTTAAAATAGAAAGGAAGTTATCCTATGGAGAGCAATATCTGCAAGTGGGAAATAGAGCACACGCATTTGTTGAAGCCACATGAGTGTTTAATTTAGTTTTACCTTCGGGTTTAGTACTAATTTTAAATAGTTGTCATTATGCACCTTCTATTGTTAGAATTGTCATTTCTTTTTCTTGTTTGTTGGATCTTGGATTTGTACACATTGTTAATGCAAGTGATGCCTAAAAACATTATTAGTGTTAACTAATATCTCTTAGTTTTGATCACGACAAATTAAAAAGACATTTATCGTCAAAAACAACCGTGAGACGAATTATTTAACAAACACTATCATCAAGGTAATAATCATTTAAACATTGCACTAACATATCTTAATCATGATTAGTGATCATAAAAGTGATTAGCCCTAAACTTACATTTTATCAAATGTAACAAAAGATATTTTTTAATAAACTTTCTTTTTAAGAACGTGTTTTATTAAAATGGAAAATGTAAATTTGAATATGGCATATACTGAATGCCATAGGAATATCCTTTTAAGGTAAAACTTACCTCAGATATTACTACCCCACTAAAGGACAAATAGGAGCGGAGGATATACCCACGGTTCCTCAAATGGCTATGCGGTTCTTTAGTGATAAAGAACCGCAAGAACAATTAGGAAACTGCGGTCAGAGATCCGTTGGCCTTTGTCTCCTATAAATAGTGGATCAAATCTACCTTCTCCAAGAACCTTTTTGGACATTCTTTCTGTCATATTTCTCTTTTCTAAATCCTAATCATTAGTAAATGATCACTTAATGTGTTAAGTATGTTTATTATGATTATCCTCTTGATCCCCTTCTTACCTTGTTCAAAGAGAAGATCACTCACACACTTGTGATGTGATAAAAGATGAAGCTTTGATGAATATCAACCTACCTTAGATCTAGTCATGTTCATTATTTTTATTTGAGTCTTGTGTAGATCCAATGTATTTGTGTATACTTGGATTAGTTGTCTTAATCCAATGTATTTGTGAATACTTGGATTAGTCTTGTGTAAATCCTTTGTATATGTGTATACTTGGATTTGTCTTGTGTAGATCCAAGTTACATGTGTATACTTGGATATGTTTTATTGAGTTGTAAGTGTTGTGTGTTAGTTCTCACTAAACTACAAAGTGATTTGTGTATGTGTCTTGTGAGTTCTTACTTAGCTTCAAAGTGAAGAGTTGTGAAGATTGGTTCTAGATTTGGGTTAGAACTTGACATCTAGAATTGTGTCAGAAAAGAAGATGGGCGACGAAGATTGGTTCTAGCTTTCGATTAGAACTCGACATCTAGCCTTGTGTCGGAAAATGGTGAAGTAGGTGACGTGTGTAGATTGGTCCTAGCTAAGTCGCTAAGATTAGGTCTCGACATTTAGCTTAGTGTCGGAAAATAATGTAAGCAACGTTGTAAGGTTTTCTCCGCCAAGAAGGTAGCTTGTGGATATAGTAGAAATCTCGAGTAAGGTGTACTCGAGGAGCGGAGTAGGAACGAAGATAGAGTTTCGTTGCTGAACCACCATAAATCTTGGTGTCTCCCTAAAGGTTGCTTCTTTCCTTACCCTTTACTTACTTACTATATTATATTGCATACATCTACTATTTGTCATTATTAATGCATTAGAATTGAACCTAATCATTATGTAACAAGCTTTCAAGTAAAAGGTAGTTTTGAGACAAACCTAATTGAAAGGAATTTTAATTAGGACATAAACCGAAGAGAAACTATTCAACCTCCTTCTAGTTACTACACGCACTAATGATAATAATGGAATTTCTATTTTCAAAAATGGTATTTTTTATTTTAATGCAATTTTTGTGAATGGTGTGTTTGAAATTAACATGCATGATAATGTTTCCAATTATAATAATAATTATGTCTTTAGCATGAATAAGAAGAGAAAGTTAGACTCGAATTCTTCTTATCTTTCGCATTGTAGACTTGCCCATATTGGGAAGACACACATACAAAAGCTTCAACGTGAAGGTCTTTTGGAAAATATCAATGATGAATCATTTGATAAATGTGAGTCTTGTATCTTGATGAGACTGCTTTTATACATAGTCTCATCGTCCAAAAAGGGCTTAAAATGCATAAAATATCATAAAAATACACAATTATATGCTTGTGTTTGTTGCTTGTGTATTTTAGGTACGGTTATTGAGAAAATGACAAAAGATCACAAGAATCATGCAAAAACGAACACGGGAAACGAAGCCGCACATTGAACCAAGCCCTAATGAAGATTTTCCCAAGAAAACCCTTGAAGATTTGAAGATTTATGAAGAAGGGTCCTCCAATATTGAAGAATTGACACTTTATACCCTTGTATCTTCATAATTACAAGATTGGTCCCTAAAGTTTGTCAATATTGCAAAAAGAGCCCTCCACTTTGAAGAATTGGCAATTTTAGTCCCTCAACAAAACTAAAATCTCAAAATTTATCCTCCTCAAAGTCAAACATACCAAGAAGGACTCCAAGTTTCAAGAATTACAAATTTGGTCCTTTAAAAATATCAAAATTACCAAAAGGACCCTTGACTTTGAAGAAATGGCAAAAATGGTCCCTCATTAATCATGAATTGGCAATTTCAATCCTCCAAAAGGTCAATCATACAAGTCAAGACCATTATCAATCAAGAAAATGCCAAAACAGTCCTTCAAGAATCACAAAATGGCAAGAAATACCCCTGAAAATACTTTGGAAAAGTATTTGGGGGCAAAAGTGTAAAGTTGGAAACTTGCAATACAAAGGAAAACGGGTTTTGAGTGTTTATTTACAAAGTGACAAAGAAAGAAGAATAGGAGGGTTAAAGCTGGCCAGACATAAAAGAAACCTAGACCACTCACAACCTCCTACGTGTCCCACTCAACCCCCTCAACCAATGAGAACTCTCCCTGGCTCCACATCATCTCCCACTCACCTGAATATTATTAATTAACTTTTCAAATGTTAATTAATAATAAAAACTCGCGCTAAACACCTCTTAAACCCAAAACAAAGATCAAACCTGGTGTTCTTAAGTGTTCTTATGAAAACTGGGTTTTCTTAATTGTGTAACAATTAACCTACCAAACCTTCCAGATTTATGATTAAGCATGCCTTAATCATAACCCAACCTTGAAAATACTTTCCACATCACTCCTTTGTCTCACAAAAGATTCCCTTGCTGCAACAAAGAAGAAACTGCCAAAACTTGGCCAGTCATCCAACGTGTGAGATTATAGCTAACTTTCTAAGCTCATTACAAGCCCTTTGATCAAGTTTTCACATGCCAGCTCCACTACAATACAACATTCAGTCACATGATCTTCAAAAGTTCAAACAAGACAAGGGGCAAATTTGGAACTTCATTAGCTAGGGTTCACGTTTTTTCAGCTTTCCTAGATAACTTGTATGCCTATATAAAGGTCTTAGGGTGCATCATTTGCATTTTGCTCTTGAATTTTCAGTTGTTCACAAATCTGTAAATCTCATATTCATATCAATGAAATGTGTTTGAATTTGTTGAAGAAAGCTCAAGTGCCACTCTTATAATCTGTTTATTGTTGTTAATGTTTACTTGTTCTGCAAGTTTTTGGGCTTAAAACTTGAAATCAAAGATTGTGCCATAACTTATTGAGTTTGACTGTTTTTAACCTAAAATTTTGGGAATACTTAGAGTATATGCATGTTTAGGGATATAAGCTGTTAAATCATTGTTATCATAACATATCTTAGAGATTTGGGTGTTTGAATCTGGCTTGTTGGTCAATTGCATCAGCAAAGTAAAATCTGCTAATGTTTAGTGTTCATCAGTAACTTTAAGTGCTTGAATCTTGCTTAATACCTTGAATCAGTGCATGAAACCTGTTTAGACTTGCTAATTTAAGTTTAATATTGCTTGTGTATGCATTTGGTTAAGTTTGGCTGGCTGAATTGTGCTATAAGTGCTTGTTGAACCTCAACTGCTTATGTGTTCATGTATGTGAGTGATCTGGTGATTGATTGAATTAACTGTACAAATTGGCTGTTGTTGATTGTGATTTATTTGTTGTCATTGACTCCTTATGATCCACTGATCATTTGGGTGCCTTTGTGTAACTTGAATCTCCAAAAAAGTCACTAAAGACAAAAAAAGTCAAGAAATCAAGCAGTAGAAAAAGTTTCCACTGCTCAACACCCAAAACTAGCCCCTGTTAGTAAAAATTTTCATTCAACTTATCAATAAGCCATATTGGCTTATCCAGACCTGCAACAACTTATATTTTGTAATAGATCTTCATTATTTGACCCATTTGATTGAACTGGAGCTTATTAGACTTTGACTTTGACTTTTTGCTAGAAAACCAACTTATTTGACTTTTTCATAAGTGCTTATTTGCTTATTTCAGCTTATTGAGTGAACTTATTTGAAAAATTTTTGTTGATTAAGCTTAGTGAAGTCATTTAAAAGCTTTAGAAACTTGAATCAGCTCTTGGGATAGCCTAGAACTCAAAAACGACTATTTTGTCGTTTTCTATAGATTGCTTTTTGCATTTTCAGGCTTATTCCTTTGGCTTATTTCAAATTTCTTTCTACATAAGTCTTAAGCAACTTAAAATAAGCTTGTGTGTCTAATTTGAGCTTATGGCATCAGCTTATAGCTTAATGGGCCAAAAAGCCCATTAAGAATAAGCTGTTTGGTATAAGTCAGCTTATTTCACATTTTCAGCTTTTGGGCCTTTGAAAAGTTGTGTTTAAAATCAAATTTTGAGTCAGATAGGAGCTTTTGGGCTTAATTGGACAACATTTTTCTTATTGGGCTTACTTTGGCCCATTAAGGTGACTATTTGGACTTTTGGCCCATTTGGAGGCCCATTAGGGGTATTTTTGTAATTTCAACTTCATTTTCTGTTTATTTAGGTTAAATTAAGCTAGTTTGCAAGTTTTTAGAATTTTTTTATAAATTTTGGATTTTTAATATTATTTTATTATTATTTTATTATTAAAAATTAAAATTTAGATTTTTCAAGTTTTTACATTTTTCTTAGGTTAAATACATAAAGTTAGGAATTTTACAACTTTTAGAATATTTTTATTGTTCTTAGATTAATTTTTATAATTATTTTAAGTTTTAATAGTTTTTAATTGTTTTAAATAGTTTTAATTAATTTTAAAATTTTCAAAAATATTTTTAAATTAAGTTAGGACATTTTAGAGGTTTACAAGGTGATAAAACTCATTTTGGGCTTTTTGTTAATTAAATTGATTTTTAGGGCTTTAATTAGCATTAAAAATCATTATTTAATTAAATAAAAGGTTTGGGTGATTTTAAATTTTTTGTAAACTCTTATTACATTATTTAGGATTTGTTTGCAATTTTTTAAGAATTTTTAGGGTAAATTTTTAATTTCGGTGCTTTTACGGTTTTACGTGTACGACCTTTTCGTCTTAGTTTAAATCGTCATTGTAACCGTCATTCTCTTCTTATCCCCTTTCTATTTTGTTTCTCATAATCATATAATCACATAATTAATCATTTCATTACTCACACACTAAGCCTCCTTGAGAACCATCCCCACTTTGGGTCATTTGTGCACGATTTTCCTAAATTGTCGTACTTACCCTAATTACCTTGTTTTCCTAAACAAGTGTAAAATTACAACCATCATATCTCTAGAAAGATGACCAAGAAACCTTTCAATAGTAATATTAAAAGAGCTACACATCTACTTGGTTTAATACATACAGATGTGTGTGGACCACTTAGACACGTATCAAGGAAATGTGCTAGATACTTCTTAACATTTACGGATAATTTCAGCTGATTGTGGTATTTTAGGATCTTATTTTAGGAAAAATAAGAAACCGACAAATATTAAGTATCACGATTTAGGAAAACCGTAAAACTTGAAAGTGAGTTCGTTCGTCAAGGGAGGGTTATTTGTTAGTGCCAATATTAAGTAAACTTAATTTGGATTAGTACCGTTTTTGGTGGTTAAAAGAGAGAAAATTAAAAGACGATTACGCTAAAATTACACTACGACTTTAAAACGTAAAACACAAAACGTGACGTAAAAATAAAATTTAAAAATTTATAAAAATTACAAATAAATCATAAATAATAAAAATAAGGATAAAAATTCAACAAAACCTCTTGAAAACTTTTTATATAATTATTAATTTAGTTTTAAATGCTAATTAAAGCCCTAAGATTAAGAATAATCCAGAAAAAGCCCTAACAAAGATTTTATCAAATGTAAACCTCACTTATATTATTCTAAGTCTAAAGAGTACTTTTAAAAAAAATTAAAAACAAATTATCTATTTTTATATGCCTAAAAACAATTTAAAACTTAAAATAATGATAAAAAAACAAATAAACGGTGGGAAAAATCCCAAACCAATTTTGAAAAATCTAAAATAAGAAAAAGAAACAAGAAAATATAAAAGAAAGCAAAAACGTAAGCTGAATAAGCCAGAAAAGCTAAAAATAAGTTGTTGTTTGTTTTATACTAACAGTGGCTAGGAAGCCAATGAAGTCAGTGGGAAGGTTTTTCCCATTGACAGTCTTATTGTGGCAGAGAGATTTTTATCCCTTTTTCTTCTTGTTTGATGCTTTTTGTTGGAAACAAAGGCACCCCCACAAGCTTTATGCTTGTGGGGTGTCAATATAAAGAAAAAGCAAGCAATAATAAGCCCTATAAGCCACTCAAATAAGCATATACAACATACAATAAGCAACAAACATCTTATCAGTGCTGTCAGATATCAGGCACAAAGGCAAGCCTTTTTGTCTGATATCAGATGACACTAAAAACTGGGATCTCGGGCAAGTGCAAACAGTCAACAATTTGATGAATTTTGATAAGCTATTAAGCCACTAATAAGCACTCAATCTACCCACAAATCACAAGCAGACCTCAAAAATCCTAATAGCTAACAACATACAAGATTCTAAGGGTTAAATCACAAAATCAAGCTCAAACATCTATTTGTTATGTTTTTACTAGTTTTGCACAAAAAACTTAGAATATCGAGATACAAATTCTAGACTAAATAATGCAGACCAACACAAAAACTTTTACCAACAGATCAAAACAAGATTGTGCAAGCAAACATGTGGATTATGTTGTCACCCATACCCATATAAACATGCACAGCCAAACATCCCTTTATTTTCTGATAATGAAAATTAACAATGTAACTACTTGAAAACCAAACTGATAACCTCTAAACTAGCATTAATCATGAATAAAACGCTAAAATAATTCAAAATAAACACTACCACTACACATACAAGCAATCACACACAGATTCACATAAGCACACTTTCATGGCAGAAAAACTTTGGCAATTCATAATGGTCTCAAAGCCACTTACTAGGGGAATGTACATCCACACTCCCAAAGATTGAGCGGATGTACTTTACAAAGTACAAACTTTCCACAAGGGCTTTTGAGGGTTGTTGATTATGCAAGTTTGGAATGGAACCACCACCATTATACTACCACTGTCATAAAGGGTGGTCTTCTCTGAGGAATGTTGAACACAAACACCACAAAAAGCAAATCCAAGTCCACAAAACTAGCCCACAAACTGTTTATCAAGCAGCTTGTGGGGTAGCTTTATGAACGGTAAGCAAAGTTAAATAAAGAAGAATTTGAAAACAAGCTTTTGAAACCAAACTTTTCAAGGAAAATACGACTCTTAACAAGAAATAGCAAGAAACATAAACCTTATGTGAGTTTGATTTGTCAAGTCAGATTCACATAACCTTTATAGTTTATACAACTTGGGTCTTCAAATCCTTTTTAACAAAAATCACTTTTTGCAAAATAATTTGAATAAGGTAACATCTTTCACAAACTAAACAAACATGAATTTTGAAACAACAAAATTAAAATGGAACTCATAATTCTCAATTGCAAGGTTAAACCATTACTTTAACTATTCAATAAAAAAAGTTTACAAGTTTAGAAAAACTGGAACAAAAGGGTCACCAACAAGATGGGACTCCTTTTATACTACTACATAGAGTATTCTAGAACCAAGGATAAAAATGTAAGATTTCTTGTACTAACCTTTTGTCAAAATCTTAAAAAGTTGGTCTTTAAGTCCCATGTGATGAATCTCACACTCCATGTGATGTATAAGCTGTCCAAATGCAATCTTGACCATCCATTGAACAGTAGGGAGGAAGGTATTCATGTGAGCTGTTGATATGGTCTCCTCATAGGGTCTGGGGAAAGAGACGTGTGTATGGGAGTGGTCCCTAGGTCAAATGGGATGGTTGGTGAAAGGCTTAAGGGTGAGGATGGGCTGTGGTTATGTTAAATTAGTGATCTGGAGGTTTATGAGGTCTATTTGTATGGTTTAAGTAAAGGGATGATTAGGGTTTATGGGTGTATGAATTGGGGATTTTGATATGTGGGTTAAGAGAGAGAGGTGTTTAGCGCCACTCTTATTATTATTTTAATCCGTTTAAAACAAGTTTAATAATAATAATAAGAGTTAGTGGGGAGTGACATAGGTAATGGGTATGGGCTGGTATGGGTCAGGTGTAGGGTTATAGGTTTTGAGCTTTGTGGGTTTAATGAAGTGGACTGGGTCGGGTGTGGGGTTATATGGGCATGGGAAATGGCAGAATGGACCCCTCTTGTTTCAACAACATGTCATATTTTGCTCCTAAACTCTCAATGCAGATCTAGGGTTTTACCCTTTGTAACATCTTTGGTGTAAATGCAATTTCAGTCCCTCTAACTTGTAAACATAGAAACAAGGACTATTTATGCAATTTTATCAATCTTCAAGGGCTGATTTTGGCTATTCTTGAAATTTTAGGGACCCAATTATAATTTTGTAGTTCTACAAGTGTTTAAAAAGACAAGTCTTCAAACTTGAGGGACCAATCTTGTAAATTCTTTAAACTTCAAGGACTTTTCTTTAAAAATCAACGCTCGGGGCCTGGTTCATTGTGCGGCTTCGTTTCCCGTATTCGTTTTTGCTTGATTCTTGTTATCTTGAGGCAATTTCACGATATCCGAACCTACAAACACAGAATGAACAAATACAAAGGGTATTGCACGAGTTTTATGATCTTTTTAGTCATTTTAAGCCCGATATGGACGATGAGACCATGTATAATTGCGGTCTCATCACTCTCCCATACTAAACCATTGTCGTGCCCTCACGCAATGATAGAATTAATTATCATAACACTTCCAAAATTCATTTTTATATGGCATTTATTGAAAAGTAAAATTAAATTAACTACCACATGTGTTTTAGACATAATGTATTTTTCTTTACGAGAATGTGACTGTTAGGATCATAGAATAAGAACACGTGGATGCCTCATAGAGATAATTTAGTCATCCTCGATTTTCACCCAATTCCATGCTAAGCGTGAAACAAGATCATTGTCATTATAAGTTAGTAATACTAAGACTACTCATATGCCTTAATCACGTACTTAGACAACCTTATTCCTAAGGTGTATCTCTTATATTTTATTTTTGTCTTAATGATCACGAGGATACATTTTTTACTTATGCGTAAATAGAGATTAGGTCTAAACATAGATTCTTAACGGTGTAATCAAAATCATTAAATTAGTAACCTTTCTTAATAGATAACGATGTCAAAAATTAAGTCAACAGATAAGATTCGATAAACACGGTTTTATAACGGTTTTGAATATTTGACTTATTACCATGAATTTTATTACCCGCCTCATCATCGATGGCTTTGATTATCATGGTTTACCTCCATCTTTTAGTCAACTCCGCCATGGAGCTTTTATTATGACTTTGGTCTTGCCCTTGTCTTTTATGGAACCTCACCATGAGGTGTTTATTATGACTTGACGTATATCCTCACGCTAAGCCAAATTTTGGATCTTTTAAAGCTTCAAGTTTTAAGACATTCACTTTCAATCTTGCATAGATTTTCAGCCGTGTGAGCTTCAAAATTTTTCTTTATTTAGGTGAAGAGGAACTTAAAAAATATTATTGGGGAAGCTTTCGATTATTCGGTTTGCCAATACTTCAAAACTGTGACGCTGGCGATTCTCAAATATTTTCCCAATTTAATTACATGGAAACTATTAGAATTAGTTAAAAACCAACAATAGTGAATAAACCGCTAAATCAATATTTATTAACAATTTATATATATACAAGCGATGGGAGAAAAAGCAAACAATTAAAACACATGAGTTTTTGAAAGAATACGAGTACTCTACGTTTAACATAGTAACTTATAATTAACGCTATCATTTCTCGTCCTCAAATTAATGAGACTTAGCGTAATATAGTTAAGGAACGAAGATAAGTGCTCAACACGCACAGTCGAGTAAAAAGTTACTCTTATTCTCACCAACTGAAAACCTACATTCGTGTCTTAAGCACTTATGAAAAATGAGAAAAAATTTAAAATTTGCCATTTTTAGCCTTATTTTGCAACAAAAAGATGAAAATTAGATTGCGTGATGACGTAAGCAAGGTGAAGTATCTATTCACCCCCATACTAAAACTAAACATTGTACTCAATGTTTCTAGCCTAAGGGTGAAACACACCCTTACTAGTCGAATGCTTAATCTCGAGCATGGAAAGGGTAAAACGAATAACCTATAGCCGTTTATGAATTATGCTAAAAGAATAAACATTATAACATAAAAGGATATCATCGAATATCGGAATATTCAAAGCAACGACAAAGCTCGAGTGATACGTGAAACGAACACGAGAGGCTTTAATGATGACGATGATTCCTAATAAATCACAATCATAAACAAACACGGAACAAAGGTTGGAAGAGCACAAGTCCCCTCACATTACACTATGATTAGAAAGCAATAATATTTGCAAGGATAAGCAAGGGATTTCCCCCACGAGGCACCTCATTTTTTTATAATCGAGTCAAGAGCTCGACTCGAATCCCCATACATATGATCATTTAGGGATTATCATGGTATGGTCATTTTTGGTGGGGCTTACATGATAAACAAGGCCCAAAAAGCACTCGGTATAAAGGACTAAGTCCTTTGATGATGCAAAATACCAGGGTCGAATATGACATTAATAAGTGTGAAAACACTTATCCTTTTACCACTTAATTATAATAAAAACGAGACCAAAACATGTATTTTATGTGTAAAAGTCGGAATTATGCGTGGTTTGTGTTTTTATTGTATTTTAGGACAAAAATGTGAAAAGGGAAGAAAACACGGGCTTTTATCAAAGAAAAAGACAAAAGACGAAGTCAAAAGATCAAAAGTGCAAGAAGAACGGAAGTCAAAGGCCTATTCTGAAGATTTATCGAAGAAAAAGTCTAAAGACGGAAGTTTAACAAATTCGAAGAACCAAGTCTACTAAAATAAGAAAATTAGAAGACGAGTTCAAGTTATCATTCGACTAATCCCGAGACAAAGTCGAGAAAGACGAGTTATTTAAAAGACGAGAAGACAAGAAGAAAGAAGGAAGAAACAACACCTTCCCCTTCTCCTATATATAGTCCTCTAATATGTCATTAAGAGAGTAGTCTTTATTTTAATTTGGTAGGTATGTAAGAGTATGTGTTTTACTTTCTCTCTCTAGCTTTTCTTTCAAGTTTGTCTAATCTTTCATCTTAATCTTGTAATTTGAATCTTAATCTTAAATTTAATCAAGCTTTTTAGTTAATTCTCACTCTACATTTCTTAATCATAATCTATTGTTTTGCTTTATTAATCATGTAGTTAGTTTAATCTTGTTGATTGTGTGATTGATTTGCTTATTAGATTGAGCTTATTTATTTGGTGTGTTTGATGTTTTTAGATTATTGAGCTTATTGCTTATCTTTATGTTTTTCTTAGCTTTTAAATAAGTTGATTTTGTAGATTAATATTTTTATAAAAAGTTGATTTTAAATATTTTGATTGTTTAATGTTTTCATAGTTTATAAATTGTGGCTTATTTGCTCTTTCTTAAAATCATTTTAGTTAAAGTTTTGGTAAATGCTTATTTTATTCTTGCTTATTTTGGTTTTGCTTATTGATCATTTTTATGTTATCCAGGTTTAGAAACCCTTGTATCCGTGAACAGTTTCTCTTAATTTTTTTCCCGAATTACTTGCTTATTGATTTTCCCGAATTGTGTGTTGAATCCTTAGTATTCCGGATTACAAGTGGGAACGTAGTTATTTCGGATAAGGTTCCAAACCCTTATTCGGGATTAGATACGAAGCAAACATTCCGAATTAACTGATTGTTACTTATTCCGAATTATATACACCTATACTTATTCCGGATTAGGTTGAGAAGGGTATTCTGAATTGTACTTTAACTTTGTATTCCGGATTAGCTTAGACACTTGCATTCCGAACTTCAATCCGGAATAATTATTCCGGATTACGTAGAAACCCTGGACTCCGAATTACTAGTCAACCATAGATTCCGGATTACTGTTCTATTCAATATTTCGAATTAGGATTAGAATTTGCTTATTCCGGATTGTTATCCAGGTAATTATCCCGAATTAGATCCAACACTTATATTCCGGATTGTGTGAAGAATGGGTATTCCGGATTAAGTGTGGAATAATCATTCCGAATTGCATCCAACATATTGATTCCGGATTAAGTGTGTAATTCACACATTCCGACTTGTATGCTAGACTGGTATTCGGACTTATGTTTGGTTTTGGTTTCCGGTTTTATTTTTAAACTTTTAATTTTTCCCACCAATTTTCTTAACTTTATTTTCAAAGTGTTTTATCTTAGTTTTATATTTCAAGTTTACATTGTTATAAAGTCTACATTTTTTATAAAGTTCAAAGTTTTCAAATTTTCTTTTTGTCAAGTTTTAATCTTTCGTCAATTATTTTAAAAGTCTTAATTTTTACTTTAATCTTTTTCAAGTTTTCAACTTTATTTCTTAAATAGGGTATCAACTTTAGTTTCTTTTACCAAAGTTCTACTTTGCAGCATTCATTCTGGATAAGCACTCAAGGTTAGACATCCTTCCTTTATTTTTATGTTTAATAGCTTTAATGATTATCGACTTAGATAATCAAAAGCTCCCCCTTTTAGTTACCATCACCCATAATTCCACCTTAAACCGTGATCAATTCGATTAGATACCGAGAACGAACGAGTACACATATGT
This sequence comes from Glebionis coronaria, assembly GCA_025667525.1. Lineage (NCBI taxonomy): Eukaryota > Viridiplantae > Streptophyta > Magnoliopsida > Asterales > Asteraceae > Glebionis > Glebionis coronaria. The sequence continues at coordinate 92,416,594 of CM046874.1, read as the reverse complement.
AAAAAGCATCATATTAAAATGGCGCCGCTGCCGGCTCTTTTCGTAAAGATTAACGGTTTTTAGTGAGAAAAATTGGATTTTGTGATCCGTTCTTTTGGGAACGTTATTTTCAAGCATAAAAATTTTCAAAAAAATCCTAAAAAATATAAAATTTTCAAAAATACAAAAAAATTAAAAAAGATAAAAAAATAAAAAACATTGTATTTTATTTTTAGAGTATGCGTACTCGATCTTCGTCTTATCCTGAGCCCGAGACTCGTAGAGACTTAGATATGACCGGTGTGCATAATAATAACAATCCACCTCACCCCAATGTGAATAATAACAACCATGACCCTCAACCCGACCTTCGTACGATGGAGGAGTTACGCCAAACGACAATGAATGGACGTGGAGGACCGATTGCGCCGATGCAAATCACGGCTCCCGAATTTTCATTGAAGCGTCACATGATCCAACAAGTTCAAAATGCTTGTCCATTTCACGGATTACCGGATGATGATGCCAACAAACACCTCGATAAATTCATAACCGTCACTCAAAGCATGAAATTGCCCGGTGTTTCCATGGATTTTCTTCGCCTTCATCTTTTTCCACACACTTTATCCCACCGTGCCGAAAAATGGTTTGATCGTCTTCCTAAAAACTCAATTCATTCATGGGACGAGATGACTCAAAAATTTATGTCCCGATACTTTCCACCATCCATGGTAACTAGTCTTCGTAATCAAATTAGTGGTTTCACTCAAGAACCCGGTGAGTTGCTTTTCGATGCTTGGGAACGTTATAATGTCTTAATCGAGCGTTGTCTAACCCATAATATGCTCCTCGTCACTTTAATTGATACTTTCTACAATGGTTTAACTTTTCGTGATCGTGATACGATTAATGCCACCGCCGGTGGTACGTTTATGAAGAGAAGACCCGAGCACTATAAAGAGCTTATAGATAACATGACCACTCATCACAAAAATTGGGATTCATCCGCATCTTCAAGAAATAACCCGAGAGTCAATGTTTCTTCTACTTCATCAAACCCTGAGTTAACCGAACTCACCCGCCAAATAGCCGAGATGAACAAAAATTTCTTAACCATGGCTGCAAACCAATTTCAACATGTTAAAGCTGTAGCACTTTCTTGTGAGACTTGCGGAGGTCCTCGTTCATACACCAATTGTCCTTCTACTCATGACAATCCGGAAAACGTATATGCTGCTAACGGTAACTTTTACACGGGAGGCTATCAAGCACGTCCTCAAGGTGATCGCAATTTGCTAAGTTATCGTTCAAACAATTTTCTTTCACCACCCGGTTTTCCTCCTCAAAACCAAAACAACTTCAATCGCAACAATAAAAACCAACCTCGAGCTCCTAATAAATATCAAACCCAAAGAAACCCATATCCACCTCAAGGAAATAATCAAGTTTACCAACAACCCACCTATCAACCACCCGCTTTCCAAGCTCCTCCTCCCAACCAACCCACGACGTTTAATCACGAGGTTGAAACATACATGAGGACTAATGACGCGCGGGTGAAGAATCTTCAGAGTCAAATTATTAACTTGAAAGGTGACATGGCTAAACAAGGGAATGATCTTCAAGCCGAGCTTAGGAATGACATGCAAAACTCTTTAAGCAGTCAAACAAATGACTTAAGGGATATGATGGCTAGTTTCTTCCCAAGTAATAAATCCTCTGCTTGAAGTTCTCTTCCGAGTAACACCATTGCTAATCCCAAGAGGGGAGATGAAAGCAATCACCACCCGAAGTGGAAAAGGTTATAAGGAACCCGAGATTCCTAAACCTACTCCGGTGATTGTGACAAAGGATAACGAGCCCCCTTCACCAATTCCTCCACCTTCTACTTCTACCCCTCCACCACCTAAGGATATGAGTGAGAATTCCATTCTAAAACCTTCCTCTCATCCCGACATACCTTATCCTTCAAGGTTGAGGAAAGAGAAGTTGAAAAACAAGGATGATATTTAAGTTTCAAACTTTCTTATAATGTTTAAACAATTGAATTTCAACATCTCCTTTGCCGAGGCTCTCGCTCACATGCCTAATTATGCTAAAATGTTCAAAGATCTTCTAAGTGATAATGAAAAATTCCTTGATATTTCTCAAACTCAACTTAATGAGAATTGCTCCGCGGTTCTCTTAAGGAAATTACCAACCAAACTTGGTGATCCGGGTCGCTTTCTCATTCCTTGTAACTTTCCCGGGGTAGAGAACTGTATGGCCCTAGCCGATCTAGGTGCTAGTATCAACTTAATGCCATTAAGTGTTTGGAAACAATTATATCTACTTGAGCTAGTCCCCACACGAATGACATTGGAGTTAGCTAACCGTAAGGTTGCTTATCCACTGGGGATAGCCGAAGATGTCTTCGTCGGTGTCGACAAATCCACCTTTTCGGCGGATTTTGTTGTCGTTGACGACGAGATGGATCCCCGTGTTCCATTAATCATTGGACATCCATTCTTGAGGACCGGTCGCACTCTTATTGATGTAGCCGCGGGCGAATTAATCATGAGAGTTGGTGACGACAAAATCGTTTTCAACATGGGTAAACTTTCTAAGCAACCTTATGAACACGAGAGTGTTAATTTCATTGACGTACTTGATGAGGCTTGTGAAGAACATTTCAAAGATGCTTGTAAAAGTGGTTTTTCTTTTCTACCCATTGTTGAGACCGTTGCCTCTATTGCTCCCTCATTGACTCCATTTGGAGAAAGTGACTTTCTTTTGAAAGAATTTGAAGCAACTTTAGGGGACGTGGACTTAAAATATGACGATTCTCCCTCCGATTGGGACGAAGACATTCGTACCATTGAGAAACTTCTCAATGAGGACCATATTTCTCCACCTTCTCCTATGGAAATCATAAACGATGATCCGAATTTGACTAAACCTTCCATCGACAATCCTCCGGATTTAGAGCTTAAGGATTTACCGTCTCATCTTGAATATGTTTTCCTAGAAGACAATAAGAAGTTACCCGTCATCATTGCAAAGGACTTAAAAGAGGATGAAAAATCTCGACTTATTGATGTGCTCAAAAATCATAAGAAAGCAATTGCTTGGAAAATTTCCGACATCCGCGGAATTGATCCTAACTTTTGTACTCATAAAATTCTCATGGAAAATGACTTTAAACCCGCAATCCAAAGCCAAAGAAGGGTTAATCCAAAAATTCATGACGTTATTAAGAAAGAAGTTATCAAACTTCTAGATGCCGGAATGATTTACACTATTTCAGATTCGCCATGGGTTAGTCCCGTCAATTGTGTGCCTAAGAAAGGCGGAATAACCGTTGTTCCCAATGAAAACAACGAGTTGATTCCTACTCGACTTGTCACGGGTTGGAGAGTTTGCATAGACTATCACAAGCTCAATGATGCCACTCGTAAGGATCATTTTCCTCTTCCTTTCATGGATCAAATGCTCGAGCGTTTAGCGGGTAATGACTATTATTGCTTTTTAGACGGTTTTTCTAGGTATTTTCAAATTCCTATCGATCCAAAAGACCAAGAGAAAACCACATTCACTTATCCTTATGGAACATTTTCTTACAAAAGAATGCCTTTCGGCTTATGCAATGCTCATGGGACTTTCCAAAGGTGTATGATGGCTATATTCCAGGACATGGTTGAAGAAACTATGGAAGTCTTTATGGACGATTTTTCGGTCTGTGGTGATTCTTTCTCTTCTTGCCTTTCCAATTTAGAACGTATGCTTAAACGGTGTGAAGACACTCATCTCGTTCTTAATTGGGAAAAATGTCATTTCATGGTAAAAGAAGGCATTGTTCTAGGTCACAAAATTTACAAAGTCGGTATCGAAGTCGACCGCGCTAAAGTTGACGTCATTGCTAAGTTGCCTCTACCTACCACCGTCAAAGGAGTTAGAAGTTTGTTAGGTCATGCGGGATTTTATCGACGTTTCATCCAAGATTTCTCTAAGATAGCTCGACCTATGACTCAACTCTTAGAAAAGGATGCTCCTTTCGTCTTTTCTCAAGAATGTCTCGACTCTTTCTAACTTCTTAAAGGTAAATTAACTAAGGCACCGGTCTTAGTCTCTCTAAATTGGGAGTTACCTTTCGAGCTCATGTGTGATGCTAGTGATTTCGCGGTAGGAGCGGTTTTAGGTCAACGAGTTAACAAACATTTCCACCAATCCATTATGCTAGCAAGACAATGACGGGGGCTCAATTGCATTATACCACTACCGAAAAAGAGCTTTTAGCCGTAGTGTAAGCTTTTGAAAAATTCCGCGCCCTATCTTGTGCTTTTCACCACCATCGTTTACACCGACCATTCCGCCCTGAAATACTTGTTGACCAAGCAAGATGCTAAACCGATACTCCTTCGTTGGGTTTTGCTCTTACAAGAATTTAAATTCAAAATTCGTGATAAAAAGGGAGCGGAAAATCTAGCCACGGATCATCTTAGTAGACTCGAGGATCCTTATCAAGGGGAACTTCCAAATCAAGAGATTAATAAATCTTTTCCCCTTGAGGACTTAATGTCTATTAACTCCAATCTTGACGATACCCCATGGTTTGCGGACATTGTAAACTATTTAGCGGGTGGTGTTCTTATAGAAGGGTTAACGTCCCAACAAAAGAAAAAATTCTTTAAGGATATTAAACACTATTATTGGGACGACCCTTACCTTTTCAAGCAATGTGCGGATCTTGTTATTCGTAGGTGTGTTGATGGGCCGACAGCTTTACTAATCTTAGAAGCTTGCCACAAAGGACCAACAGGTGGTCAATTTGGTCCTAACTATACCGTGAAAAAAGTTTTCGACTCCGGATTTTATTGGCCCACCATTTATCATGACGCTCATGAAATGGTTAAGCATTGTGATGCTTTCCAAATACAAGGTAATATCACACATAAAAATGAGATGCCTCAAAATTTCATCCAAGAATGTGAAATCTTTGACGTATGGGGCATCGACTTTATGGGGCCATTTCCATCATCTAAAGGGAACAAGTACATCCTCGTAGCCGTTGACTACGTATCCAAATGGGTTGAAGCAAAAGCTTTACCTACGAACAATGCGAGGGTGGTTGTGAACTTTCTGAAATGATTATTTGCTCGATTCGGTGTTCCTCGTGTTATCATTAGTGACCGCGGGACTCATTTTTGCAATGATCAATTTGCTCGAGTCATGGCTAAGTATGGTGTCAATCACCTTCTTTCCACCGCGTATAATCCACAAACAAATGGTCAAGCCGAGATCTCTAACCGTGGACTTAAGCGAATCTTAGAGCTACTGTGGGAGAGCATCGTGCCTTATGGGCCGATAAGTTAGATGATGCTTTGTGGGCTTTCCGTACTGCATATAAGACACCTATTGGTTGCACTCCATATCGTCTTGTGTACGGAAAGGCGTGCCACCTACCCATTGAGTTGGAGCATAAGGCTTATTGGGCCTTTAAATGGGCTAATTTTGATATCAACAAAGCCGGTGATCTTAGGAAAATCCAACTCAATGAACTTAATGAACTAAGGAATGAGGCTTATGAGAATTCATTGATCTACAAGGAGAAAACGAATCTTATTCATGATTCTAAGATTAAGAACCGAGAGTTTCACATAGGTGATAAAGTTTGACTCTTTAACTCTCGGTTGAAATTTTTTTCTGGAAAGCTGAAAAGTCGTTGGTCCGGTCCATTCAGCGTCGTTAAAGTCTTTCCTTATGGCACCATTGAGCTTTCTCAACCAAATGGGCCTAATTTTAAGGTGAATGGCCAACGTGTTAAGTTGTACTTGGGTGAGGACATCTCTCATGAGATGATTCCATCCCTCATCACGTTTCCCTTGAATTAGTTCTGGGTTGAGTCAGGCTCGTGACTCGGTTAACAAAAACAAGCGCTCTCGGGAGGCAACCCGATGATCTATCCTTTTTACCCGTTTTCATAATAAGTGTAAGGGGAGCTATGTAGGTGTTTGTTGTCTTGTTTCTTATGATGTGCAGGGATTAAAGCTTTCAAAGAGCACTTTTGATGATATTTGACGACCCGTGATCCTGTGTTCCCGTCTTCCCGGTTCTATCCTAAACTCTTGTGATTCAATATTTCATATCTTATATGTTGACACTGATATCACTATAGTCGTCTCTTCCGTAGCAAGATTTAAACAAAGTTCACAATGTCCTAATTATAGGGGAGTTTACTCCCACATGCTTAAAAATTGAGGACAATGTTTATATCAAGTGTAGGGGGACTTCTATCGAAGTTAAGTGGGCTTTTCCATGAATTTGTCCTCATTTTTAACGGAAAATCTCATTTTCGACATTTTTCAAAATTTTTGATCTATTTTGGCCAAGTAGTATTTTTCATTTATTCTCTTTTATGTTCTTTCCTTTTGTTATCGCATCGTATGTACATATTTCATTTCAAAAATAAAGTCAAAAGAGAAAAATAAAATTTTAATAAATGGTTTTAATGAGTTTAGATGTCTTTGATATATTAGGCCCGTCATGAATCTTTTGACTCAAACCGAGTTTACTTATCCAAGTTTACTCTATCTAGTATCCTTAACGTGTTTAAGTCAAGTTTTGCTAGGCTTTTATATAGGGAACTTTAAAAGGCGAAAGTCTTAACTCTTACGGGTTAAGAACAAGAACTTTTCGCAAGTTCCTATAATTGATCCTAGAAAGTCATTTATCAAGGGAACTTTAAAATGCGAATTATAAACTTGAAAAAGTCTAAGAAGTTGCAACATACTATAGATGACTTGAAAACCCAAAACTTGATTTAATTGGCTAAGCATCCACGAGTCTCATTCTTTGAGATTTTAAATTGTGGAGAACGAGAGATGATAGAGTCAATTATAAGTTTGGTATTCTTTCATGAATTTATGTGAGTTAATTATGAGTTTTTTCTCCCATCGCTTGTTAATAAATTTAATTGCAATAAATAAGGTCGTACGATTTGAAAAGTTACTTAGCTTCTAGCACAAGATCGTTTAAAAGTTGCTCGGTATTAATTAGAGTTCATAGCCAAGGCATAACTTATTGAAGCAGGATGCGAAGATTGGCGAGTCCGAAAAGGCCCTTACAAGGCATGAGGCTACATTTTGTTGCTAAAGATCCAAAGTGATCTGAAGAATCATTTATCAAAAATTAATATGAAGGATCGAGACACACGACGAAAAGCAAATACTCCCCTAACGATCATGGAGAAGTCTATCCGAAAAGACCCTAGCAAGGTATGAGGATAAGTAGATCCAAGTCCTAAATGGAGGCGGATCGTCGTATATCAAAATCCTAAATAAAGATTGGAGAAAAATGAAGAATTCGTGGTCCAAGTATGAAGAATCTCTCAAAAACTTCAAGTGAAGAAATATTATGAAGAGAAGACCATTATTTCAAGAACGTCTCTCAAGATTCGAAGTATGAATTCAATGCCAAATATCGGTCCGTGAAAGGTCTCAAATCGTAAAACGATTTATGCCAAGATATGAACTTTAAGGGGTTTCGAGAAGCAGTTTTAAAAGATTTTGTCCTTTAGCTAACTATTGATTAAATCGTCCTACTTTATTTTCGGCCTAAATAAACTATCGAAATAAGTCAACAATGCATCCTCGTGATCATTCAAGACAACAATAAAATATAAGAGATACACCTAGGAATAAGGGAGTCTAAGCGAATAATTGAGCCACACGAGTGAGTGTTAGCTTACTAACTTATAATAACAATGATCTCGTTTCTAAGCTTGGTGTGGGGAACGTGAAACTTGAGGATGATAAACATTCATGACAACCAAAGCCCTAATGTAAGTCTTCGATCTCTTTACTTGTTCCTCCTTCTAGCATTTTGTAATTTTCTATCTTTTTAGTTTCCTTAAGTGTCTAGTATTTAATAAAGGCCAAGGTAGGTTAATTATGATGAAAATATAAACTATGCTTTGAAATTAATGCATTGCATGAGGGCATTGCAATGGTCAAGTGTAGGAGATTTAATAAGTGTGAAAACACTTATCCTTTTACCACTTAATTATAATAAAAACGAGACCAAAACGTGTATTTTATGTCGTAAAAGTCAGAATTATGCTTGGTTTGTGTTTTTATTGTGTTTTAGGACCAAAATGTGAAAATGGAAGAAAACACGGGCTTTTATCGAAGAAAAAGACAAAAGACGAAGTCAAAAGATCAAAAGTGCAAGAAGAACAGAAGTCAAAGGCCTATTCTGAAGATTTATCGAAGAAAAAGTCTAAAGACGGAAGTTTAACAAAGTCGAAGAACCAAGTCTACTAAAAGAAGAAAATTAGAAGACGAGTTCAAGTTATCATTCGACTAATCCCGAGACAAAGTCGAGAAAGACGATTTATTTAAAAGACGAAAAGACAAGAAGAAAGAAGGAAGAAACAATACCTTCCCCTTCTCCTATATATAGTCCTCTAATATGTCATTAGGAGAGTAGTCTTTATTTTTAGTTTGATAGGTAATTAGGAGTATGTGTTTTACTTTCTCTCTATAGCTTTTCTTTCAAGTTTGTCTAATCTTTTATCTTAATCTTGTAATTTGAATCTTAATCTTCAAATTAATCAAGCTTTTTAGTTAATTCTCATTCTACCTTTCTTAATCATAATCTATTGTTTTGCTTTATTAATCATGTAGTTAGTTTAATCTTGTTGATTGTGTGATTGATTTGCTTATTAGATTGAGCTTATTGATTTGGCGTGTTTGATGTTTTTAGATTATTGAGCTTATTGCTTATCTTTATGTTTTTCTTAGCTTTTAGATAAGTTGATTTTGTAGATTAATATTTTTATAAAAAGTTGATTTTAAATATTTTGATTGTTTAGTGTTTTCATAGTTTATAAATTATGTCCTATTTGCTCTTTCTTAAAATCATTTTAGTTAAAGTTAAGGTAAATACTTATTTTATTCTTGCTTATTTTGGTTTTGCTTATTGATCATTTTTATGTTATCCGGGTTTAGAAACCCTTGTATCCCGAACAGTTTCTCTTAAAATTTTTCCCGAATTACTTGCTTATTGATTTTCCCGAATTGTGTGTTGAATCCTTAGTATTCCGGATTACAAGTGGGAACGTAGTTATTCCGGATAAGGTTCCAAACCCTTATTCCGGATTAGATACGAAGCAAACATTCCGAATTAACTGATTGTTACTTATTCCGAATTATATACACCTATACTTATTCCGGATTAGGTTGAGAAGGGTATTCCGGATTGTACTTTAACTTTGTATTCCGTATTAGCTTAGACACTTGCATTCCGAACTTCAATCTGGAATAATTATTCCGGATTACGTAGAAACCCTGGATTCGGAATTACTAGTCAACCATAGATTCCGGATTACTGTTCTATTCAATATTCCGAATTAGGATTAGAATTATTTTATTCCGGATTGTTATCCAGGTAATTATCCCGAATTAGATCCAACACTTATATTCCGGATTGTGTGAAGAATGGGTATTCCGGATTAACTGTGGAATAATCATTCTGAATTGCATCCAACATATTGATTCCGGATTAAGTGTGTAATTCACACATTCCGACTTGTATGCTAGACTGGTATTCCGACTTATGTTTGGTTTTGGTTTCTGGTTTTATTTTTAAACTTTTAATTTTTCCCGCCAATTTTCTTAACTTTAATTTCAAATTGTTTATCTTAGTTTTATATTTCAAGTTTACATTGTTATAAAGTCTACATTTTTTATAAAGTTCAAAGTTTTCAAATTTACTTTTTGTCAAGTTTTAATCTTTCGTCAGTTATTTTAAAAGTCTTCTTGTTTACTTTAATCTTTTCAAGTTTTTAACTTTATTTCTTAAATAGGATATCAACTTTAGTTTCTTTTACCAAAGTTCTACTTTGCAGCATTCATTCTAGATAAGCACTCAAGGTTAGACATCCTTCCTTTATTTTTTTTGTTTAATAGCTTTAATGTTTATAGACTTAGATAATCAAAAGCTCCCCCTTTTAGTTACCATCACCAATAATCCCACCCTAAACCGTGATCAATTCGATCAGATACCGAGAACGAACGAATACACATATGCAAAAAGCATCATATTAGACATCCTCGTTTTCATGGGACAAACGAAACAACGCCACTCCAACTCGAACCAAAACCCCAAAGGGGTAGAAGAAAATAAGTAAAGAAGATAAGGGTGGGACAATGGGTGGGGTAAAACATTGAGCTACTCGAGGTAGACTCACACCAAGAAAATAGATAGTTTTTCCATTTATTGCATCGGTGGAAGACCGAGATTTCCCTTTACAAGCAATACCGGGATCGAAGATCTCGTCCTCGGTGGAAAAGTGTGAGGAAACATAAGGGGCTTCCCCCACCCTAAAACCACATACACTGTCGTCAAAAGGAGTAGACGAGGTGGTAGCCCTAAAAAAACGCGATGATGACGGAGTTAAAGTAGGAACATCATTCGAATTAAATTCAAAATCTTTTCCTTTTTCATCGTTTTTAAACTCTTTATGAAAACCCGATTTAATTATGTCAAAAATATTTGGCGTTTCTAACTCGACATTAGGCACACTAAAAATCCTCACATTTAGGTCATGGATATTTTGAGGGGGATTGTACAAATATTCAAATCAATGATTAAAAAAAACTCATCCCCTCGGGGTCAACATAAACGTCATCCGCAAGATCATCAATATCATCGGTTTCTTCATCATAAATAGGCTCATCAAACCAAGGTTTTTCAAAGCCGTCATTACAATTTTTTTAAACTCTCTAAAAAAGATTATGATCAAGCACAAAACCGACATTCTTTAGTAGGGATTGTTGATAAGTTAAATCCTCACGAATATGGTTAACAACATTCTCATTTGAGGAGTGTCGATAAGATAACTCCTTGAGAATGGGATTAGTGGTCACGTGAGTTGGTTCGTCATTATGAATAAGACGCTCCAACTCATCAAGTTCGCCCTCGAGATCGATAACTTCTTGATCCTAACTTATAGAAAGTAGGTGAATGCGAGAAAGCTCTCTTTCGATTTGTTCCTCGATCTTGGGATCAATCTCATAATCATCATAGTCACCACATGAAGAATTCTTTTTGGGAGAATCCCCAAAATAGCTTGTGGATTTTTTAGTATGTTATCGATCTCGGTAAAATCACCATCGTCATCAAAGAAAGAGTCGATGTGAGCACTCCCTTCAGAATATTTCTCAAGGGTCACAACCATGGTCTTACAAGTCAAATGACTATGCTTAGGTGACTTTTCAACGAGGGGTGAATTGCCTCGATCATGGTAGAATCCTTAGCCTCAATAGAAACTGGGCTAGGAGCAAAATGCACTTTAATTGAAATAGAAGTTGATGCCTCAAAGTCATGGTCCTTCGGAGGGGTGAAAACGAATCCATATTGGTCATTGTCGTGATGGAATTAACGTTCCCCTCCTGAATTGGTTAGTCACTTGAATCATCGAATAAATCCCAAAATGATTCGTCCATATATTTTCTTAAACCTTTTTCAAGTAAGTAAACATATTCTTTATCATTAAAATCCTCATCTCGAAAACCGTTTGTTTTAATCCTTTCTTTACATGAATCTAGCCTCATTTTTTCCGTTAAAGTAAACATTTTGAAAGTTTTATCTTTTGAAACATCGGTTTTACTTTGATCATTTTGATTTTGAGATTTATTCGCGAAAAATTCCATCTTATCCTCCCCATATTTCATTGTCAATTTCCTACCGTGAAGTCGATTACGGCACGAGCCGTCGATAAAAATGGTCTTCCTAAAATAATGGGACATTTAGGGTCACACTGGTAATCGGAAATAACGTAATCCGCGGGAAAAATGAACTTTCCAATCTTAACATAACATCCTCGGGTATACCAATGGATTAAGTGGTGTACAATTAGCTAGCTCGATTGTCATGTTAGTGGGGGTAAGATTTGGCAATTTCATCAATTTCCAAAGAGAATGAGGCATGAGATTATTGCTAGCACCTAAATCGTCAAGTGCTAAACATCCCTCAATCTCGGGAAAATCACAAGGTGATAGAAATTGGCCCGGATCTTCTTCCTTTCTCGGCATATGCCTTTTAGGTTTGCGTAGAAGAATCAAAGCACAAACTTCTTCAAGGTTAACTTTTGTTAGGTCAATGAAACTCTCTTTTAGAACGGTGGATGGAATTTAAGGTGCACGAGGATGTGCACTCTTTTCCTTGGTCACCACCTTCTTTCCCTCGACTTTTGAACATGAAGTCGTTTTTAAGGTCTAGGGTAGAGACGAATGCACAACTTTAAAACCATCAAGGTTAGGGGTAATCACACGACTTTTTCCATGAGACGATGATGTGGCTTTGACGTGTTCCTTAGGGTTAGTCACGGTGTTGCTAAGCAAAGCAATCGAAGACGAACTCGACGATTTGTTCATTAGAGCCGCAAACATGTTCTTAATCTCACTTTGACCTTGTTCAACTTTATTGTATTGACCTTTCAAAGTGTTGGAAAACTTGTTTTTCAAAGTACCAATTTTTCCCTCTAATCGTATCATATTAGCCTCATTGATTTTTATATATTCTTGAAAATCATTTGAAAAACAGCTTTGATTTTGATTAAAGTTTCCTAAGTTTTAATTATCTCTTTGAAAATTTCCTTGATTTTGATTCCCGCTTGAAAATTACCTTTATTGTTGTTGTCTTGAAAATTTGAATTTTGACCATTGTTAAAATTCCGGTTTTGGTTGTTGTTTTTAAAACCTAGATTTTGGTAATTCAAATTTTGACCTTGATAATTTCTTTGATTTCCTTGATTATTTCCATGAAAATTGTTTCGATTTTGATTTGAACAATTATTGCCTTGATTATAATTTCCTTGTGATGGACCCGCGTTATTTTGATTTTAAAAATTTACATTTAACGTGTTAACACTCGACATTTGGCCATCCGTAGCCGCACACTCGTAATAATTATGAGGTCCACCACACAACGTACACGAAACCTCAACCGCTTTCACCGTAGCGGGAGCGTCTTTCTTTTGCATCTAAATCAAGAACTACGTAAACACATTAGTCAATTTATCGACTTTCGCATCAACCCTCCCAATATCGCGATTAGCATGGCTAACATTTGCGACATTGGCAACTCTCGGTATGCTACGGAGTTGGAAAACCTTAGATCTATTCTCGATAATCATTAAAGCGTCTTTCAGAGTTTTACACAAAAAGTTACCACCCGCGGCGGAATTTACCGAATCTTGCTCGTGAAGATTAAGACCGTTATAAAAATTTCGATTTGGTGCAACTTAGAAAATCCATGATGAGAACATTGCCTAAGCAATTCCTTAAAATGATCCCAATGCACTTCTAAACGATTCATTCGATTTTTGCTCAAATCTCGTGATCTAGTTTTTGAAAAACGTAGTCTTAGACGGTGGAAATAAATGATTAACAAATTTGGAAACGAGATCATCCCATGTAACTATGGAGTTAGGTGGTTCTTTCTCGTACCAATCCTTGACGGAGCCATCAAGCGAGTAAGGAAAAAGCATAAGCTTGATGACATCGGTGTCAACGTTCTTAAACTTTCTCGTAGCTAAAAGACGATTAAAATTCGGAAGGTGGTCATGAAGATTATCCGCCTTGTTGGAAATACGTTTTTACGTATTTAGGAAGAATCGGTCACTCCAACGATATATACGTAGTATGGGCCCGTGATCTAATATGTAATATAAACCATTAATCCCACATGTAGGGTGGGTTATATATATACCTCCTCCTAGCATGTTAGGAGGGGTTGTTGGTTCTCATCTCATTAATAAAAAATTCCTTTCTCTCATTCTCTCCTTTCTCTCTCTAGATTTCTCTCTCTAAGTTCTTTATCTCTCTCCCTCTCTTTAGATCTTTATAACACAAAGAAAATCCAAGGATTACGTGGACCTACAATTGGTATCAAGAGCCATGGATGATTGGTTTGTTCATCATTGATTTGTGAGTTTTGATCTAAAATCATTCGATCCAATTTTTTTTGTGTTTTTTGTGGTTTAATCTTCCTAAAAATCATCTACATAGTTGTGGTTGTAATTTTGGGTATTTGTTTTAGTCAAAAACACGAAAAAGTTGGAATTTTTGGATTGATTTTTGGGTAAAACTTACAAGTGTTTGAAACTTTTTGGTATAAGTCGGAATAAAAGGGTTTACACATTCCGACTTATTTTTCCTCGGAATAAAAGGGTTTACACATTCCGACTTATTTTTCCTCAAAAATTCATATTCCGAATTGTTGCAACACTGTATTCCGAATTATATTTAATGAGTATGTATTTTCTCCCTCTAAAATGAGTTCATATTCCGAACTATGAGACTGTATTAGGATTCCGAATTATTCATAGAAGTGGATTTCGAATTATCAAGCTTCAAAAATTCATATTCCGAATTGTTGCAACACTGGATTCTGAATTATATTTAGTGAGTATGTGTTTTTTCCCTCCAAAATGAGTTCATATTCCGAACTATGAGACTGTATTAGCATTTCGACTTATTCATAGAAGTGGATTCCGAATTATCAAGCTTCAAAATCATATTCCGAATTATCAAGCTTCATTCCATATTCCGAATTATCAAGTTTTCATTTTCCGACTTGTTATTTGGAGTCTATATTCTGATTTTTGTTTCGAATTCGTATTCCGACTTGTTATTCCACATATTCCGACTTGTTATTCGGAATACATATTCTGACTTATCTTTTCATATTCCGAACAAGACTCCAGACTTAAACCTAGAATCGTCCAGAAGACTCACAAAACATAACAGGACTTCGACACGGACTTGACTCGACCACCAGCCTGGACTCGAAAAACTCTTCAAAAAAACCAAGACTCGACTAGACAAAGAACTTGCTTAGACTCCACACATGGACTCGACCATCAGCCTCGACTAAAACAGACCAAGACTCGACCACAAACTAATCCCTTCGTCTGAATACACTCACGACTCAAATACAAACACACCCAAACACAGACTTAAACACATCGACTCACAAACCAAACAACACTCTAAACCAAATCTACCACACCTGCTGCCTCACCATCACTTGACTCAAGAACAACAAAACACGACTTGACGCGAAACCAAAACATAGACTCAAACACTCGACACGATCAGACTCGAACCATCACAACACTCAAAGATCTCAGTCTAAACAAAACTATCATCGATCCACATCCAAAAATAAAATAATATAAACACCTACCCGAGACCATTTACATGATCTTGAAGCTGATTCGTCCAAAGATGTGTTAGATTTGTCCATTGGTGGGAGTTTTATTGTTTGCTTAATCTTGTGGGAGATTTTGTTAGTTTTATTGAGACTTATTATTGAGATTTAGTTTGTGATCTGATTGAGGAGAGAGAGAGACATATGGGCAGAAAAAAGGGGCGGAGTATACAAGGTGATTAGATTGAAGGCGGAGGAACCATGATACAATCTTGAAAAAGTGTTAATAGTGTTATGTTATTGAGACGGAGAAAACAAGAAAGTGTGATGGCTGCTAAAATCTAAGTGTCGAGATCTGTTTAGTGTTTTGGTGGCTGTGTTTTGAGAGGATTTTGGGGGGCGGAGGATAATATACAGTTTGATTAGGGTTGCATAAGATTGGGGGAGAAGAGAATAACGTATTTCTCTTTAGGTGGGGGCATCGAAAGTCAAAAGAAGAAGGCGGAGGTTACAAAGTAGGTTTTGTTTTAGTAGTGATTTTTTTGGGGGATATAAATTTATATAAAGAAAATATTGAGACAGAGAAAACAAGAAGTGGGATACAGGGCCACGTATTTTATTACTGATTATTATTGCCACGTGTGGTCACACGTTTCACACTTCTTTTAGCTTATTGCAAGTTTACACATACTAAACGTCACCTAGAAAAATACCAAATATTCTCTAAAGTCAATACGTGGCTTATTTTAGTAAACATCGAATATATTATCCTCGAAACGTGCTTATTATAGTAAGAAAAGTAGTGACTGTTTTAGTAAGAATTCAGTGCGTATTAGAACTCAGTCCTCATCATTTTTTCTGTTAATTATTGAGTAGTGATATCATTCCAAATTTGTGTTTGGATTTTGTTTATCATTTTACTTTTTTGTTGTTAAAGTAAACGTGGGTGTCTTGGTTTTCGGGTATTTCTCATTTTTCGCACGAAAGTGCTTAAACGTCAAAGAAATTGCTCGGTTCTACAAAGAGTTGAACTTCAGTCAAACTTATAGGATTTCAAGTACCGGTTTTATCATCACCAAACAAGATTTTTGAGTATTTTTTTGGTTTCTCGAGTACACTAATCAAGGGATCGATTCGACAACAACAAAATTACTTCATTTCATAACTCGATCGATCATCAATCCTTATCTTTATCGAACATCAGTGGAATCGTTGAATTCGATGTTTCAAGAGGGAGAATTGCATCTAATGCAAGACAAAGCTAGAGAAAGTGGTATCACTTCATTTCGACTACTTCAGTCTCATATAGTGACTCTTTCATGGCTTCAAGGAGGAAGCGAATTTATAACACTCTTCAGTCAAGATCGTTACATATTTATCGACTCAATATTCCTCACTTTGAACCAACTAGCAGAGCAACTCCACAATGAAAAATCAATCACTCTGCAACGGCACTTGCATATAAGGCTCTCGTGACACAACTCACGCCTTTTCTCCAATTCAATATCGTCAAGTCTGAAAGTTTAGTGATTTGCCAGTCATTTCTTCAAGACACACATACCGAGCTTCAAGATTTCCATGGTACACTATTGAAACTCATGACATCGGTCTCGTCTTAGATTTATGAAAGATCTCGACTTCAGCAAGCGTATGATAATGGAGTGCAAGAATCGACGATGCAAGAGGAAAATGGTCATACGATTGACGAATTAGAGGCTGCTAAAGATTGCAAGGGCATGGAATCAACAGCAAAGCATGGAATCAGCAGCACGTCAGGGAATGTTACAGACATCTATTTGGATGACACCTTACCCGTTTATGACGAAGAACCTACAAACATGGTACAATGTAATGTTGTATATGATGTCTATGCCGATGAACTACCGCATGTTGAGCATTTCGAACCTAATTATGACAAACATGGGATGGAAAAGGGTGATAGTTTTACCACTTCAGATTCATCCAATGTGAGTCATAATGGGGGAGAGATTCTTCAGAATGCTATAGTACATCATGATAAATGCTTTATGACTGCTTCGTAACTGATTCTGATTCCAAGATTAAAGAGCTTGAAATGATCATAGCTCAGCAATCAAAAGATCTTGAGGATGCCAAACTTGAATTTTCGAAGAAAACGAACAAATATGAAACATATTTTGAATAACTTGAAAAGTCAAACGTTGTTCTTGAACGAAAATTGGATCAAAAAGTTCTAGATTCTAAAGCTGAAAAGGATAATATTTTGAAATAAATTAAGTTGCTAGAATCTAAATTGGCATCCCAAGATAAATTGCTCAAAGAGAATGAGACTTTAAAGGCTCAAGTTCAGGAAAAGGTTTTTGCAATAGCGGCTCTGAAAAACGAGTTGAGGAAAACTAACGGAACTAGTGTGGACACTAAGCTTGAAAAACCATCAATCTTGGGGCAACCGCCTGCATTTAGATCCGAGCGACCAGAATCCTCGAGACCGCGGTTTGCCTCCCAAGTTGATATGGTTCATCTCGCTAGACCAGTCACTCCACCAACTAGGGATAATGTGACTAAATCAGCTTTTGCAAGACCAAATCGCATGATTGCGTCTAGCCTCCCTAGACATAGTCCAAAGAACACGTCTCTAACTAGTTCAAATGACGTTCACCACAAATTTGGTCTGAGGGAAGCTAAGTAAAAGACACAAGTAAGAGATAGCAATTTCAACCCTAGTCAGATGCCTTCTAGATTACCCAATACCGTTAATCGTAGCATGTCATATCCTAGGAGCATCAATCAATCATCTAGGAATTCTAGATCTTACTCGGACATTAAATATGCTACTTGTAAAACTTGTAGGAAATGTGTTTTTAAGGCAAATCATGACTCTTGTGTCAAGAAATTCCTCCATGAGGTGAACTCCCATGCTAGAATTAAATCTCAGTGGCTAGCTAAAATCAAACCCATTAGTAAAGTTTGTCGGCCTACTGGTAGAACTTTCACGCTTGTAGGAAACGAGTGCCCTTTAACTAGGATAGTCTTCGATTCTACTAAGACTACTAGGGAGGAAATTGAAAAGAATGATACATCACTTAAGCCTGAACTTAAGGTTTTCTATAAAAGGAAACGTTTGCCAGCTAAGACAAGCGAATCATTTCATTAGGTCACCTCTGGCACAAGAAAAGAAAATTGTGAATCCCCGCATGGTTCTAAGATAGATATCGCTAACCCATATAAAAGCATACAAACTCCAAATGAGAATGCAGGTACCAAAGTCAAGGATCAACAAAAACAAACCGGTCCGATCTTTATATACCGTTCAACTAAGGACACTCTTAGAGTTTGGTTATTGAAGAAGCAAATATCAGAGAAAACAAGTGTCTTAGGGGATTTGTAGTTAATCTTACAATGTATATGGTTCATTGTTAAATGGCAGACGATGACCCGGACTTCAATTAAAGGGAAGTTTATCTATGCAACGATATCTTACCCTCAAAACGAGAAATTAATTTTTCTCAGGCATGAGCTTATATTAAAAACATTCCAAGTTTTTAAGCTCATGCACAACGGTTTGCAGTCAGATGACAGATTGTAACCCGCGCTTCAAAGAAAGGAAAGTCTATCGCCGATGATAAACTTATCCTCATTAACGAGAAATTAAATTTTCTCGGACACGAGCTTACATTAAAACTATTCAAAGGTTTTTAAGCTCGTGTAAATGGCGTATAATCACATTTCAGATTATGCCCCGAATTTCAAGAAAAGGAAATTTTATCGCCGATGATAACTTATCCTTACAACGAGAAATTAATTTTTCTCGGGCATGAGCTAATATTAAAAACATTCGAAGTTTTTTAAGCTCATGCACAATGACTTACAGTTAAATATCAGACTGTAACTCGGACTTCTATTTTAGGAAAGTTTATCTTTCATGATAACTTATTCTCATAACGAGAAATTAATTTTTCTTGGTCATGAGCTTGTATTAAAACATTCAAAGTTTTAAGCTCAAAAGGAAAGTGTATCTTTTAAATAAGAGAACTTTTCCTCATAACGATAAATTCATCTTTTTCGGTCATGAGCTTTCCGTTAAAACGTTCAAAAGTTTTCAAGCTCATGAAAATGACTTCTATGTAAAATGTCAGCTTAGAACTCATTCTTCGGATAAAAGGAAAGTTTATCGCCGATGATAACTTGACCTTAACAACAGGAAGTTTACATCTTCTCGGACTTGAGCTCGTTTAGTAAGATATTCAAACTCTTAAGCTCAAGTAATTGGTTTTCAAAACATTGAACATAATTTTTCAAGAATTTTGCAAAAGGTTTTTCTAAATCTTTCAAATTTACATGTTCAACAATGTTTTGATAAAAATAGCATGTCTTCTGAATCGATAATAATAAGGTGGTTCGTATGCCTACTTTACCTACTTGACGAAAGGGAACGAACTTCGTTTCGTTTCCGGGTTTATGGATTGGATTCAGTCAGCCTCACTCCTTCCTTTTTATGTTGTCGTGATGGTTTTTCCACTTAGATAGAAGTATCAGACTACAATATTAAATCAATGTTTGTAAGAACTGTTCCAAGAGCTTCTTATGAAAATGAATTTGATCGTTGTTTTTTCTCTTCTCTGTGAACTAAGATTTTTCTGGACTATTCATTTGACAATTCTTCCAGTTTCATCTATTCCTCTCTTCAAGGCATTGGAGCTTTTTTGTAGTAGTCGTGACCAACAGCCATCAGCTGTCGGCTCGTTGGTAAGGTGAGAGCTTCAAGGTGTAGAAACTAGAAGGGGGGTTGAATAGTTTCTCTTCGATTGGTGACCAAATTAAAATTACTTTCAATTTGGTTTGTATCAAAACTATCTTTTACTTGAGGCTAAGTTGCATAATGATTAGGTTCAATTCAAATGCACTAACAAAGATAATAGGTAAGTGTAATGATAATGAAATAAGTAAAGAGTAAGGAAGGAGACAACCTAGTGGGAAGACACCAAGATTTATAGTGGTTCGACAACGAGGCTCTATCCTCGTTTCTACTCCACTCCTCGAGTACACCTACTCGAGATTTCCACTATATCCACAAGCTCCCTTCTCGGCGGAGAAAACCTTACATCATTGCTTACATTATTTTCCGACACTAAGCTAAATGTCGAGACCTAATCTTTAGCTAGGACCAATCTACACAACGTTGCCTACTTCACAATTTAACGACACAAGGCTAGATGTCGGGTTCTAATCTTAAGGTAGAACCAATCTTCACGACGTTGCCTACTTCACCATTTTACGACACAAGGCTAGATGTCGAGTTCTAATCGAAAGCTAGAACCAATCTTCACGACTCTTCACTTTGAAGCTAAGTGAGAACTTCACACAACACAACTACTAGTCAC
Source organism: Glebionis coronaria (assembly GCA_025667525.1). Taxonomy (NCBI): domain Eukaryota; kingdom Viridiplantae; phylum Streptophyta; class Magnoliopsida; order Asterales; family Asteraceae; genus Glebionis; species Glebionis coronaria. Next base: position 92,396,060 of record CM046874.1, on the reverse strand, counting down.
TTTATAGTTTAGTGAGAACTCACAAGACACAACCACATCACTTTATAGTTTAGTGAGAACTCCTAATCAAATCTATTACAACTCAACTAGACTTATCCAAGTACACACATGTATCTTGGATTTACACAACACAAATCCAAGCAAACACATATGAAACGGATGTACACAACAAATCCAAGTATCCACAAATAACTTGGATGAACACAACTAGTCCAAGTATTCATAAATACATTAGATTGACCTAAAACAAAAAGGGTATCATGATGAATATGACTAGCTCATAGATTCATCTTTATCACAACACTAGTGAGTGAGTGATCTTCTCATTGGACAAGGTAAAGGAGGGGATCAAGAGGATAATCATATGTAAACATCCTTAACAATTTAAGTGATCATTTACTAATGATTATGCTATAGAAAATAGAAAGAGGGCTGAGAAAAACGTCCAAGAGGCTTGCTGGAAAATGAGATTTGACCCACTATTTAAAGGAGACAAAGTATAACGGATCTATAACGGCTAGCTGTGCGTGGTACCTTATCTCACCCCGCGGTTCCATATCGCTAAGGAACCGCGTAGGTACTTAAGGTACCGCCACTAGACTACGCTCCGTTTTTTGTCTTTTAGTGGGGTGGGAATATCTGAGGTATTTGAAACCTTCAAAGGATATTCTAACAACATTTGGAATATGCTATTTTCAAATTTTCATTCTTCATTTTAATAAAACATTTTCTAAAAAAGAAAGTTTATTAAAAAGTCTTTTGTCATATTAACAAAAGTGAGTTTTAAGGATAATCATTTTGATGATCACTAAGTATGATTAAGAAAGGTTAGTGATATGATTATTACCTTGATGATAGTGTTAGTTAAATAATTCATTTTGTGTTTTACACTAAATGTGTTGTATGGTTTGTTGTGATCAAAACTAAGAAAGATTAGTTAACACTAATAATGTTTTTAGGCATCACTTGCATTAACAATCTCCCCCTTTTTTATTACGACAAACGATAAACTCATTTACGTAGAAACACAAAATATGGAATTATTAACTAGTTTATCACTATCATTTCTCCCCCTTTGTCGTAGCAAAAAGGTTAGCACAAGTATTTAAAGAACATCGAACTTTGCTAGTAGCTCCCCCTTGGTGGTTGCTCCCCCTTGCTTGGGGCACCAAGTTTGTGAGCTAAGGTGACATGCTACACAAAGGTTAGTAGAAAGGAAAGAAACACCAATGTATATATGATCACTACCTACTAAGTAACTTGAGAGGGAGAGAGAGAAGAAATCTCAAATTAGAAGCAAGTATTTTGCTAATTATGTCCAAAGAGGTAATTGACAAAATCAAGCTTCAATCCGATGAAGATGATAAGCTTGTCAATGGGTTAAAGTTTAGAATTGATGGTATCACCCATAAGCAATTGTAAAAATTAACCATGATCAACTCAAAATAGAACTAATGAAATAACACACAAACAACACAAAGGTTACATAAAAGAAAAAGACACAACAAAGAAGATAGTCATACACACAATATGAGTATCTAAAAGCAATAAATATGGAAAATAAACCACTAAGCATAAGCTAGTCTAATAGTGATATTTTCCCAGATTGCTAAAAAAAATAAAAGACTAAAAAGATGACGATGCATCATTCGAAGTTTTGTCCACCAGAACGAAAACTTGAATAGGAGGTCGAGTGAGGAGGAATTCAAGAAAATTTAACTTCTCATACACATGAGCAAGTTCAATTTGTTGAAATCGACAACAAGCACACGAGGATCCATGATGCAACACAAAATCGTTTGATGGGGGTATGGCATCAAACTTAGGGTTTGGTGGTGGTGGGGTAATGGGTTTGGGAATGTTTTCACAATGCCTTGTGAGGTTTGGGAAGGTTGAAAGGTCATTGAGTTGAGGGGTGTTGAAGGATTGTGGTGGTGGGGTAACATTTTCTTTAGCTCCGGTGATGGGGTTTATGGTATAAGTCTCATTCCAATACTTGATTGGAGAGAAGGTATGGTTTTTGGGTGGTTTGGACGAAGATGGTCATTCTTCTTAACCCAAATAGGTCGAACCGAGATTTTCGGTTTCTTTGAAAGCTTGGATGAGGAAGCTTTGGGTGAGTGGGGTTGTGACAAAGAAATGTCAAGGTTAGGAATGTAGGAGTTAGGCATTGTGAGAGTGTGAGAATGAAATCTCAAGGTTGTGTGAGAATGAAATCTCAAGGTTGTGTGAGAATGAGATCTCAAGGTTGGGGTATAAGTAAAATGTAATCAAGGTAAGAATTTGAATACAAAATGTGAAGTGTCAAGGAATGTTTAGCCAAAATGAGTAAACAAGGAATCTTGACAGGGTATAGGGTTTTAAAAGTTTTGACCAAAAATTCGTCAAAGACTGATTTCTGCCCGCGGTACCTTAAAGGGACCGGCGGTTCCTTAGCACATAAGGAACCGTGCAACTTTATTGAGTCGTGTCCAGTGGACATGAAACCATGTTTTTCCAGGTTTTTGGGAAAAACTAAGACTTTTTCAAAAAGTTGCAAATCTTGGAATTCCACCTCTTGAAGGATCGTGTTTTTCTAAGGATTTAGCAAGTTATGGATTAACTATTGATATGGATGAGAAATGGAGAAACTTAGAGAGAGAAAGAAGAGAGAGAAATGAGAGAGTTGAAAGAAAGATGGAATTGGTGAAATGAATGTGTTCAACAACCCCTCCTAACATGCTAGGAGGAGGGTTTATATAGCCCACCCTACATGTGGGCTATATGGGCTATATTGGATCACGAGCCCAATATCATTGGAGTGACCGATCCTTTCTAAATACGTAAAAACGTATTTCCAACAATCTCCCCCAAAGGGAGGTCACTCCAAGTTACAATGTCCTAAATAGTCTATAGCTCGTGATCTATGCTAATAATGATGTGACCGAGACTTTCCTTGGAAAAACGTATTTCCAACAATCTCCCCCAAAGGGAGGTCACACCATTTTAGAAAATCTTAAACCTAGCATACTATGCTTGAGTCTTCGATCTTGTTCTTGTGAATATGCTTGATGTGATCTTTGACTTTAGCCTTGAGCATGTTTCCTTGCCTTGATCTTGTGCATTCATCACTTGTGATATTCGCCTCTTCGTGACTTCATGTTCCACATACTTATACCTTTAAATTCTTGAAAGCTTCAGAGTTTGATACAGCGGAAGACTTGACCTTCAGACTTTCTTGAATTTGTTGAAGTACTAAGTGTATGTAGTATAATGTGGTGACGACTTCTTCTGGATTATACACCGCAATGCCACCTTCTTGTTACGCTGCATAAGACAGTTAGCAACAAACCATATACACGGATGAAATGGCCTTGAACATTTCATTCTAATTCGATAGCATTTTACCTCCGGTCGATGAAGACCGTTGGACGATATTAAATATCGTACTTGTGACAGGTAGTTTCAATTAATAACCTCCTTGACAAGATTTCGCGGGTAAACCCGTTCTCTTTATTCGACCGTCCAAAGCTGACTGCGAACATAAAGAGTGAATCATTTAGATAATATTATCGGCATGATTGGAAGCCGTCAATTCATGTTCCTGGAACAAGTGAAGTTCAATTAAGAACCGCACCATCGTTGCTTTCCAGTTGTCACGAGCTTGATTCATATAGAATCTTGCAAGTTACCTACCAAGTGCTGTTTGATGTTAACACTAGAAGGATTTCTATTCGTCACTGTAAATACTTAATAGTATCACTCTGAATGTTCTGGCAAGATCACTAAGATTTTGCGTAGAGGCCTGGAACGTGTTTAAATTCATTCAAGAGTTTAAAACACTGTTGCTTTCCAGTTATCACAAGTTTGATTCTTAAAGAATCGCACAAGCACCTACCATGAGCCTTTTGACGTTCGCTCATTGTAAATACTTTCGTATTACTCGGATGTTCAGGCAAGATCATGAAGATTTTGCGTAGGACTCTTAAGAACTTTTTTACTTTTCACAGTGTGTGAAGAAGCAAGGAATTATGAAAGTGTGTCCTAATGAGATATATGATGATCTCAAATGGCTCTAGACTCGATCGTGCATTTTGGATTTTAGTGATCGGAGGCTGGAGAGGAGTGCCACCTTTTCGATACCAATTTATTCGGAGTGAATAAATCAATAGATAATGTGTTGTCTCCATGTGATTAAAACAAATATCTTTTGAGAGATATTTGAGTTAGCTAGGATGGGTTGTGCCTTGCATCACTGGTTCCATGATGTCTGTCTTCAATATCAAGAATCATCAAACAATGATCTTAATAGCATATGTATTGACCCGGTTTCTGCCTAAGTTGTAAGGAGGGCTTCTTTCTTTACACCCTTTATCTTTACAATTCTTTTTCATTCTTCAACCCCTTCAATGCTTACCAATACGTCATCACTAGCACCTTGTTGTGATTGTTCCAGTGCTAACTTAAGTACTTGGTCGGCATTCGGCTACGTTCACAATCTTTCTCTATCTTTCCTAAGGACTACTATTTCTAGCTATGGAATGTCCTTGGGAAGATTCCTCCGGTTCTAGAGAAATCATTGGACTTTAACCTATCCTACCATCCTTATGTCACCACAATCTTCACCGTCGTGAATAGAGATGTTTTGGGTAAGTGTATGTCACCATGAAATCCATTTTGAAGTGCAAATCCATTTTGCTCCCCCTTAACATATGCCACGATATCCGAAAACATTTTGCACATGTCGGGATGACCTATCACGTTAAGTCAAACCATTTATGATTGATCATATCCCATATTAAATCACATTTTCTCCCCCACATTAAAAATATTAACCCAATCGATGTTTTTAATATCAATTGATTTAATAGCATTTTAAGAAAATTTGGGAAGAAAAATGCAAATCCAATTATCTTCATGAATTACACAAGCTCCCCCTCAAATTAATGAGGGGCTACTTGAGACGTAAATTAAATACCTTTTAAACACAAGTGTAAGGTATTTATCACGTGCAAAGATCATATATGATAATGAATTCACAAGATTAGCAATTTACGAGGTTGGACCTGAATGATGGAGAACATCATATGAAAGAAGCACATGGTTCTGGTTCACGAATGTTGGTCTTCCTCGTAACTTCTGAAATTATCTTCTCCTTTACACCACATGGACAATTTGATATCGTTGTCTTGACACCAACTTGTGAATATTGGCACTTTCGGCATCGAATAATCTGAACGCTTGACAATTGCTCCCCCTCAATCGTTGACCCGTGTTCTACTTAAAGAGCTGTAGTCGTCATTTGAGTAGTCGCATCGTCTAGTATGTAGATATCAATTGCACCAAACTTCGTATTGTGGAGTTGATAACTTCGGATTCTGAAGTCAAAGCTTTCCGGTGAAATGCTTGACTTCAATGTCAAAAGCGGGTTACTATCGGAAATAATAGCAAACCATATGGAGCATGTTTTAAATCTTTTAAACTTCTGCTCGAACTTTATTTACAACCCCGTGTCATTATTGAATGACATTTCTAGGTTCGTAAATATTATCGATTCCAGAAGACATGCTCTTTTTATCAAAACGTTTTTGAACAAACAATTTTGAAAGATTTAGAAAAACCTTTTGAGAAATTCTTGAAAAATTGTGTTCAAAGTTTTGAAAACCAATTACTTGAGCTTAAGATTTGGAATATCTTAGGAAAGCTCAAGTCCGAGAAGTTGTAAACTTCTCGTTGTAAGGACAAGTTACCATCGGCGATAACCTTTCCTTTTATCTGAAGAACGAGTCCTAAGCTGACATTTACTTAGAAGTCGTTTTTCATGAGCTTGAAAACTTTGACTGTTTTAACGGAAAGCTCATGACCGAGAAAGGTTAATTTCTCGTTATGAGGAGAAGTTCTCTTATTTAAAAGATACACTTTCTGTTCTGAGCTTAAAACTTCGAATGTTTTAATACAAGCTCATGACCGAGAAATGTTAATTTCTCGTTATGAGGATAAGTTATCATTAATGATAAACTTTCCTTTATTTGAAATTCGAGTTACAGTCTGACATTTAACTGTAAGTCATTGTGCATGAGCTTAAAAACTTCGAATGTTTTTATTATTAGCTCATGCCCGAGAAAAATTAATTTCTCGTTGTAAGGATAAGTTTATCATCGGCGATAAAATTTCCTTTATTTGAAGAACGGGTCATCATTTGTAATTTAATGATGAGCCTTATACACGAGCTTAAAACCTTATGGTTTTAGGATAAGCTCGTGTCCAAGAAAACTTAATTTCTTGTTAAAAGGGTAAGTTATTGTTGCGTGGATAAACTTCCCTGTCTCTGAAGTCCGGGTCGTCGTCTGTCATTTAACGAGGAGCCATATACACGAGCTTAAAACCGTTGAATAGTTTTAATGTAAGCTCGTGTCCGAGAAAAAAATAATTTCTCGTTTTGAGGGTAAGTTATCGTTGCGTAGATAAACTTCTCTGTCTTTGAAGATCGGGTCACAGACTGTGATTTGAATGTGAACCATTGTGCATGAGCTTAAAAACTTGGAATATTTTTTATATAAGCTCCTTCCCGAGAAAAATTAATTTCTCGTTGTTAGGATAAGTTTATCATCGGCGATAAACTTTCCTTTCTTTGATGAACGAGTTACAGTTTGTGATGTGACTATAAATCTGAAAGGCATCAAAAACCCACCATGGTTCGGGTGGTCGGGGATGATCAAAAAACATGTATACCATTGTTGTTCTTAGTGAGAGAAAGTTAGAGAGAGGTGAAGGAATGTTATATGTTTTATTTCAAGTGAAATGAAAAACAAGAAAAAAGAACAAACTTCCACCCCCCATGGAGAGTCATGGGGGGTATTTATAGGCCTAACACACTAGAACTATACTACCTTTACATAATAAGTCCCTGCACTTAGTAAAAGGATATAAGTCTATTCCAACTCACGTGAAAGGCGCCAGCTTACCAAAAAGTAAGTCTAACAATCTCCCTCCAAGATGGTGACTCACGTGAGTTGGTTACAATGTTTCCTACAAGCAAAAATAAAGAAAAATGATAAGCTTGAATTCCAGCATTCCTTGAGACAGTCTTCAGCGACCTTCATCTTCTTGAATACTCCAGCTCTATTTCTTCAGCATTGTAGAATCTAGTTGAGTTTTACTCCCTCCCAACTAGAAGGCCTTTCATAAAACAAGCAGTAAAGACTGCTCCCTCCCAAACAGATCATACAGAGGAAATTTGTGGGAGGTGATAACGTCATCAACATTTTCTCACAAATTGAAGCAATCCCAGTCTTGATTCTATGATAGATTACCAGAAGTACACACTCTATCCCGAACATGAAGTCAACCTGTAGCACCAGAGTCAATAAAGTCCCGGAAATGCACATTTCTCCTGACAGGACAGTGATGATAAAAAGTTGCCACATCAAAGTCAATTAAGTCCCGAATGTAGTCAACTTATCCCTCTATGTAGAAACGGTAACACCAAAGTCAAGTGACCCCGCATGTACACATTTCTCCCTCCAGGATGATACCTAATAAGGGAATCATCCTTCATGTGTGTACGTGGTATGCCAACTGGAACCGCTTACTTAGTAACTATTACTATGTGAGAAGATGTCAACAATATCTCTCTAAACAAAATTCTCTCAAGATCACCCCGAACTGAATCCTCTTATCAATTTTGTTGGCTATTGATAGTGACCACTGATGAAGATAACCCGATAATCCAAACTTGAAACTGAAGTAGAATTCCCCAAACTTGATCTTAAGCTTGCACTAATGTAGAATGAAGAACGGTGTAGAAATATCATTGCTGAAAAATTTCTGAGTACCCAATACATTACTGACGAAGTATATAAGCACGACACCTCTTGAAGGTATCCACGTCGACTGTGCGCGTGACACTGAGTACAACAACGTAGCTCCTTTAAGTGATAGTTATCCATGCCGTCGACCATCCTCCCCTTGACACTGGACACCAGATACTTCAAGTCTTCATTCATAACCGAATAAGCTCGAACAAGTTATCTTATAAAGTTGTAAGTACTCCTTTAAAGATAAAATAAGAACGCCTCTGAAAAATCTCACTTCAACCTCAAATAAGTAGCATCTAATCATCTTCGTAATCACATAAACCGTAATAGCCGTTAGGAATTTAGGTGAATTTTTGATAAGGATCGTTTTAGTGTAATGTATCGTGTTTGTTGTTCGTGAAGAAGTGATATGATCGAAAACGGATACCCGGCCTTAAATGTCACAGTTTAAACGGCCTGCCAAAATAATAAAATCATGTCCCATAAGCATTTAACTCGACAACAATTTTACTACCCGGTTCTTTCGAAATATCCGGATCAATCGAATAACCCCGTAACTCAAATGATTAATTTTGCAAGATTCGGATATAAAATCTATCGTCCCGAATAATCTTGCAAAAATAATCGGCCCACTCGATGCCTTCGATAAATGTAGTGAACGGCCCGTTAATCTTACGTTTTTGTCCATAAAATCTTCAACAGCCGAAGGGGTTAATAAAACAAGATATCTTAAATGGCCCATTTGAAAAACAAATATACGGCCCACCTTGAGTTGCGGCTAACCCAAAAGCCAACCCACAATCCAAATATTCTAGTGATATCCGCCCTTTTGTTTTCTTTTGTCTAGAAGGCCACATGTGTGAGAGGCAAGAAATGAGATATGTATAAACCACCTAATTATCTTCACAGTACAAAACCTAATCTCACTCCATCAAATACTCCGCCCCCTATCATCTTTTTCTCTCATCTACCAAAAAAACCAAAAGCTCATCGAATCACCATCTAGAAGCACCACTGAATCTCCATCATCTTTAATATCAAAACTGATTCAACCCATAAATGTTAAACCATAAAACACACCAACCCCAATAACTCAATAACTTATATTACCAAGTTTCTGATCAAACAAGACCATGATGTGACGTTATTCAGGCCTTTATGATCTAAATGAGGTCACAGGTAGGTAACATGTGAAGGGATTTGATTTAATTAACGAAATAAAGAAAGATTATTAACACACTTGTTCTTGATCTTTCTTGTAAATTTCGAAAATCAATGTAAGCATAGCTTTGACATTTGATCTATGATGAGTTTCTGGTTTCGTGATTGCATGATCTCTTGAAGATCTTGATTGTATATTTTTTACACGAAATTAAGAGAAAAACTGAGATCTATGAATGATTAGTTAAACGCAAAAAATCTTTAAAAAGATTACCAAAACGTTTTAGAAAATCTGAGATCCTTTGGTTTTAGATGTTACATGTCGGGTTGGTTGAAAGTGTCTAGATGTGATGGGTTAGGTGACGAAGGGTTAGGATAGTTGAGGATTTGTGGAGGTAAAAGGTGGATTAAGGCTGTTTATGATAGTTCATGGGTCACGGTCAAAAATTTTCTTTGAAAAATCATGTTGTTGCAATGTATAGGATTACTGGTTTTGATAAAAAATGATGTGATAGGAATAAACTGATGGGTTTTCTGAAAAACATGAGTCTAGATCTGATATATCAATTAAACTGATATAAACTCCACTGTTTTGACTTTCTTTGAGAAAAAACCCATCGTACTAAGTCATTCATCGGAACACAACATAACCCATCGCAACATGTCTTCTTCCATCGCAATAAACACTTAGAACCCATCGCAATAAGCCTGTACCCATCGCAATAAATCAAAGTCCATCGCAATGTTGTCGGAAAAATTTGGGCAGCGTGACGACTTGGCTACCATTGCGATGGATCAAGCCATCCATCGCAATGAGGACATCCTTAACCATCGGAATGTCAAAAAAATCCATTGGAATAAATCCGAGAAATGAAGCCGTCGCAATATCCATCTGAGTAGCCATCGCAATAGGTTTTTGACCAAGTTTTTAGTAACCCGAAAAAAATGGTTCTGGACCATGTGCTTTTGTCTTTTACCCCCATAGATAGAAACATATGAATACAGGGACAAACAAAAAAAACAGGATAAAGAATGGACAAAATATAATATGATGAGGAATAATCAGATAGATAGTGATACCACATATTACGAGACAAGATATTTTGGGACGAGGATAGGAAATGGATAATAATGAAAAAAATATTGATATTTCAAGATATGAAATGAGAAGAAATACCAACGTGAATCATAAATCTGAAAAACAGAATGAATCTGTTATCGTGACACGAACAACAAACCCAAATCACACGGATACAAGACACCCCCGGTTAGCTCTGATACCACTTGTTGTATTGTAACACACGACTTATAATGATATAGAAATGTAGATGAAGATTAAACCAAAAAGAAAGATTAGATTAGATGAAGGAAAAGAAAAAAAACAAAAGATGTGAATTCCTAGTGAGAGAAACACAAACGTTTCTCTCTCTACAAAACAAATGAAATGGAAGACACACACACAAATGAGGCTTAGGAGGCCTTTTATACTAAGTAGTAAGTGTTTAGGAGGCCTTCCTCATTTGTGTGTTCGGGACTAATTCCCGTTACATAAACATTAATAACTAAGAACTCTCGACACCGTTGAATAGTATTTTTCACGAGCTTCGCAACGGTATATTATATGACCATCACTTTAAATACGGCTAACAATTCTTGTTGTATTGTAACACACAACTTATAATGATATAGAAATGTAGATGAAGATTAAACCAAAAAGAAAGATTAGATTAGATGAAGGAAAAGAAAAAAACAAAAGATGTGAATTCCTAGTGAGAGAAACACAAACGTTTCTCTCTCTACAAAACAAATGAAATGGAAGACACACACACAAATGAGGCTTAGGAGGCCTTTTATACTAAGTAGTAAGTGTTTAGGAGGCCTTCCTCATTTGTGTGTTCGGGACTAATTCCCGTTACATAAACATTAATAACTAAGAACTCTCGACACCGTTGAATAGTATTTTTCACGAGCTTCGCAACGGTATATTATATGACCATCACTTTAAATACGGCTAACAATCTCCCCCTAAGGGGTGGTCATGTAATATGTGACTTCACTTCGTTGGTGTTGCAGACTTTGAAGCTCGTTGTCTTGAGAGTTCTTTCATAGTTCCTTTCATGACTTGTGATCTTGGATCTTTGATCTTTACCTTGACTTGTAACTTTTCCAGCTTGTGTTCTTGTGTCTTTACCCACATACTCATGTTTTGAGTTGACATGAAAGCTTGTTAACAATCTCCCTTAATCATCAGAGTAGCGGAAGTCTTTGTCTTTAGATGTTCTTGAGCTTTCTTCAATAATCCTGAATATGTGGCCTTGAATTGCGACTCTTGAGATAACGCCACCGTTTGCATTCCACCGGTTTCCCGCCGTTTGCATTCCACCGGTTTCCCGTTATACAGTACGAATACTGTACCTGTGATCCGGTAAGTTCAAAGAACTTCCTTGACAGGATTTCCAGCTGTGGTAGCCGTTCTCAATACTTGAATATATCGAAAGATAATTCAAAGTAAGGAGTGAATCATGCAGTTCCATTCTGCTGATTAAGTCGTCAATTCACTTTCTTGGAACAAGTCTGAATCAATTAAGAATCAAACCATCGTTGCTTTCCAGTTGACACAAGTTTGATTCGTATAGAATCGCACAAGTTACCTACCGCAGTGCTGTTTGATGATGACACTGGAAGGATTTCCATTCGTCACTGTAAATACTGAAAAGTATTACTCTGAATGTTCTGGCAAGATCATAAAGATATTGCGTCGAGACCTGGAACGAGTTTGAATCAATTAAGAATCAAACCACTGTTGCTTTCCAGTTAACATATGTTTAATTCAAGTGAATCTTACATATGACCTACCGCAGTGCTGTTTGATGTTAACACTGGAAGGATTTCCATTCATCACTGTGAATACTAAAGAGTATCACTCTGAATGTTCTAGCAATACCACAAGGATAGAGCGTAGGACTCTGTAAATCATCGCTTGTGTTCTAATGATGAACAACAATTGATCTATGGAATAAGTGTCCTAATGAGATTTTTTGATGAATCTCGTTGGCTCTAGACTCTATAAGTGCACGTTTATTTAGTGATCGGAGGCTGGAGCAGACTGCCACCTATTCAATATCTACTATCTCGGAGTGAGAAAGTTGATAGAAATGAGTTGAACTCCGTGACAATAAAACAAACTTCTTTTGAGAGAAGCTTGAGTAGGCTAGGAAGGGTTGTGCATTGCATCACTGGGTCCATGATGCTTTGTCTTCAGTATCAGAAATCATCAAAGTGATTCTGATAATAGATGTATTGACCCGGTTTCTGCCTAAGTTGTATGGAGGGCTTCTTTCTTTACACCCTTTATCCTTACATTTCTTTTTCATTCTTCAACCCCTTCAATGCTTACCAAGACGTCATAACTAGCACCTTGTTGTGATTGTTCCAGTGCTAGCTTAAGTCATTAGTCGGCATTATTCTCGTACACTCAACTACTCCATCTTTCCTAAGGACTTCTAAGTTCTAATGGATTGTCCCTGGGAAGATCCCTCCGGTTCTGGTTGGATCATAGGACGAATACCTAACCACCTTTTGACACCAATATCGTCGTGATTAATTGTGTTGAAGGGTATGGATATCGTAACCAGAAAAATCATTTGAAAATGTCGTCAAGGTGTTGATGAAATCAATGTTTACACCTTGAAAGTTTTCTCTATCACCAAAAACGCTCCCCCTACATATGTGCATCATAAAAGGAGAGATTTTTGCACATATTAGGAAGAGAAAGCACTTATATCAAAGATCTTATTCAAGATAACACATTTTAATCACTATTCTCCCCCTCAAAAATTGCATGAAATTGAAATTTTTGTGAAACTAGTGATGAACCATGGAGAGAATAATGTGTCATGAAACTTTGGAACAAATGTTTATAAAAACATTATACTCCCCCTCGAAAAGAGATTGTATTTAAATAGGGGAGTATATGAGCACATTGTTTTGAAATACTTTGAAAAATTGTGCTCAAAAGTCCGAGAAAAGTTGTGTTCATGAGCTTAAAACTTTGAATGTTTCGATATAAGCTTATGACCGAGAAAAATGAATTTCTCGTTGTTGAGGATAAGTCAAAGACTTTCCTTTATCTAGGGACCGGGTTATAGTCTGACATGTGACTATAAGCCATTATGAGAAGAAAATAGAAAAGACATGTTTTGAAAGCATTTGAACTCTCATTCGAACTTTATGTACGTACCCGTGTCGTTATTGAACAACATTTCTAAGCACGTCCATATTATCGATGCTGAGAGACATGTCGGAGAAGAATATTTTTGGTATTTTTTGAAAGGTTTTCTCATTTTTTATTTTGTTTTTATAGGTTTTATATTTTTGTATTTTGATTTTCTGATAAATATATACAAGATTACTGCGAATGTGCAAGACGTTCAAGTTCATCAGGAGTGAAACTACGCATACCAAGCCGACGAACCAAGAATTCAAATCTGTCTTGAGGAAGAGCTTTGGTGAAGATGTCGGCTAGTTGGTAGTCCGTCTTGACAAAGAACAGTTCGATCATTCCTTTTTCCACATGCTCCTTAATGAAATGGAATCGGACAGCTATGTGCTTGGTCTTGGAATGTTGGACCGGGTTGCAGGATATGGCTATGGCTGATTGTGAATCACAATAAATAGGGACTTTGTTAAAGTAAAAGCCATAATCCGTGAGTTGTGTTCTCATCCAAAGGACTTGAGCACTACACACGGATAGAGACACATATTCTGCTTCCGCGGTTGACAACGCCGTACAGTCTTGTTTCCTTGATGACCAGCTCACTAGCTTCTCGCCTAAGAATTGTGCTCCACCGGAAGTGCTCTTGAATGTATCATGACACCCTGCATGATCGGCATCTGAAAAACCAGTGAGATTAAAACCAGAATCCTTCGTATATCAGAGACCCATGTTAATGGTTCCCCGGAGATAACGAAAGATCCTTTTAACCTCCTTGAGGTGCTTCTCGGTTGGCTGAGCCTGGTACCGAGCACATAAACAAGTAGCATGCACAATGTCCGGTCTGCTTGAGGTTAAGTACATGAGGGACCCGATCATACTTCGGTATTTTGTAGCATCTACAAATGTCCCTTTCTTATCCAAATCAAGCTTGTGTTTAGTGTCCATTGGAGTACCAATAGGATCACAGTTATACATACCAAATTTCGTTAGAATCTCAAGCACATACTTGGACTGATTTATGAAAATACCACGGGGGGATTGGTGAACTTGGAGACCAAGAAAAAACGTCATTTCCCCCATCATGGACATTTCGAATCGACTTTTCATAAGGTCGGCAAATAATATGGAATATTTTGGGTTAGTAGAACCAAATATAATATCATCTACATAGACCTGAGCCACCAAGATGTCGTTTCCGTAGTGCTTGATAAACAACGTTGGATCAATGGTTCCTTTGCTGAAGTGATTTTGTAGAAGAAATGATGATAATTCGTCGTACCATGCCCTCGGTGCTTGTTTCAAACCATAAATTGCCTTTTTCAACTTGTAGACATGGCTTGGATGTTCAGTATTGATGAAACCTTCAGGTTGACATACATACACATCTTCTTTTAACGGCCCATGCAAGAAAGCCGTCTTCACGTCCATTTGATACACTGTGAATGATTTGTGTGCAGCGTATGCCAAGAAAATCCTAATAGCTTCCATCCGAGCAACCGGGGCAAAGGATTCTGCGAAGTCAATTCCCTCTTTCTATTTATAACCTCTCACAACTAACCGAGTCTTGTTTCTGATGACCGTTTGCTCCTCATCCATCTTGTTTTTAAATAACCATTTCAGAGTCAGGGGGTCGATATTGTCCGGTCGAGGTACTAACTCTCATACATCAAGCCGGATGAACTGATTGAGTTCTTCTTGCATAGACTCAATCCATGATGCATCGGTCATTGCTTCTTTCACACTTGTTGGTTCCATTGTGCTGACTGATAGTGCATAGATACACATATCACCATCGGTACGCAGCTGATTGCGTGTTGAGACTGGTCGTGAGAGATTGCCAATCACTTGAACCAAAGGATGATTCTTAGTCCATTTGTGTTCATGTGGAAGTGTATGAGAAACTTGATGCGAGCTCGACGGATCCACATATGGTGCTGAAGGCTGAGTAGTGCTTGTGGAAGCCGCAAATGGATTAACAAACTCGTGTTCGTTGAGCATCGCATTGTTTGCATTTTCAGCAACTATTTCATTCTGAAGATGAACATGATTAGGAATTTGCTGAGAATGTTGTTGAGTTGCGTCAGCAATCGGAGAAGTGGTTGGAATGTTTTGAGTCACTATGGTTGAGGTTGACGTAGATGGTGCAGAAGTAGATGCCGATGGTGTAGATGCAGTCGGAGGTTCTTGAACTACCGTAGCAGGTGCAACCGGGGCATTTTGAGGAGCACCAAATGACGAAGGACCCTCCATATATTCATCATAGATTGGCCCAAATAAAACTTCCAAGTCACGTTCCGAAGGTTGTAACGATGAGATTGCTGACGGCGCAAATTGAAGCGCGAGTCCTGAACTTACGTGTCCAGAAGTCTGACCTTGAAGCTCGGGATGTGAGCTTCTATGCTGAGAGGCCATACCCGAGAGTTCATCAAAGGTAACGTTCATAGTCTCCATTACCTTTCTTGTCCTTCGATTATAAACCCTGTAAGCACAAGCAGTTAAAGAATAACCAATGAAAAAGCCAATATCACCTTTAGGTTCAAGTTTACCGATATCTTCACGATCATTCTTCGGATAACATAATGCACCGAAGACATGTAAAAATGAAATATCCGGTTTTCTTCCATTAATGATCTCATAAGGTGTTTTGTTGAAACGGGTGTGAATAATGGAGCGGTTTTGAGTATAACATGCAGTTGCTATAGCGTCGGCCCAAAGGAATAACGGTGCACTAGAGGAGAGAAGCATCGTTCGAGCAGCTTCAACTAACGTACGATTCCTCCGTTCCACAACTCCATTCTGCTCTGGAGTTCTTACAGCCGAAGTTTGATGAGAAATCCCAACTTCGTCAAAATAAGCTTTCAATTTCTGATTTGTGAATTCTGTACCATTATCCGTTCTCACAATAATGACAGGGGCTTGTAGTAGAACTGATGTTTTCTTCAAGAAGTTAGTAATTACATCAGGGGTTTCATCTTTTGAAGCAAGAAAATGAACCCATGTGTAGCGAGAATAGTCATCCACAATGACAAGGACATACCGCTTTCCATTAATACTTTTGATTCTCATTGGGCCACACAAATCCATATGTAGGAGATGTAACCTATTCGTTGAGTTGGGAACAGGTTTGGGTTTGTGAGGCTTCTTCTTACTTTTACCTTGCTCACATGAAGGACAAAGATGGTCTTTTGTATATTTGAACTTTGGAAGACCGGTAACGAGATCATCTTTCGCGAGATGGGTGATGGCATCGAAATTGAGATGAGATAACCTTTGATGCCATAACCACGACTTTGTTGATGTGGCTCGGGCCATGAGACAAATTGGAGAAGCAGCAGACATTTGAAAAAGATCAATGGTATAAAGGTTGGTGGTACGATTTCCTTTCAACAGATCAATTCCTTCAAGATCTCTTACAAAACATGTATGACTTCTGAAAGCGACCTCCAAGTCTGAATCACAAAATTGCCCAACCGAGAACAAGTTATGTCCCAAGCCATCAACAAAAGAGACTCTGGTGATGATTATATTTCCCCAATGAAGATCACCATAGCCTAGAATTGCTGCAACATGATCATTTCCAAATCGAACAGTTCCCATGAAACGCCATACAAAGTTCTTGAGAAGGTCGATTCCCAGTCATATGTTTGGAACAGCCCGAGTCCACGCACCAGAGACAAATTTCAACAGCCTGCCAATGATAAGAGAAACAGATATTTTGGCAACCGATGAAATAGGTTCCTGTAGGGTTAGAAGATAATTAAGCCGTATCACATACCGACGTTTCACTGTCAGTATGAGATCTACTAGTGTCAATAATTTTGCCACTACAGTCAAAATTTCTACCAGTAGGCAACCATTTAGAGGTGAGTCTAGGGCTACTAGGCTTAGCAAGACTTTCTGTGGACCCTACATGCGTACTTTTTGGAACATACACCTTAGCCTTAGGAGTGCGTTGTTGTTCACTGACTGACAGCTTGTCAATTCGAGTGTAACCACCATAATTCAAACCATTCATAGTCAAACCACAAGCATCATGACTAAAAGTAAAGAAACATTTATTACATTTAGCACAAATAACTTCAGATTTTTCATTCCGAATAGCAAGCTTAAAGTCATTACATTCAGATGAATTAGGTTTTTGATTATGATTAAAAAGCGGTAAATTCCTAGGGTGTTCTTCTACTTCCACATTATTGATCTTGGGGCGACTACTTCTAGAGGCAAAAGGGACCCTATCATTCCTTGTATTGCTCGTAGGCTGTGGCCTTCTGCTCTTAGTGTAGTTGTTTATTCCTGTAGAAGAAGACACGCGTCTATTAGAATTAGCACTTTTTAGATCAATAACTTGTGGTTGAGTTATAGTGATCGGTTTTGTCCTAACGCTTGCTTTACGTTGTTTGCTAGGCACAGAGGGAGAACTAACACGAAACATTCCTGGGGCAATCACAGCAGTTTTCGTTCCAGCAACCTTGGGAAAAGGTGTCACAGCAATACGAGTGGGTCCCGAGGTTGCTGGTTTCTGGATCATCGTATCCACAATCGAGCTAGGTTCAGAAGTCTTATCTTTTAACAAGGCCTTTAACTTACAGTTCTCACAGATTTTATCAATAAGTTTCTGATAGACAGACTTACTTTGTTCAACAGCCCGCTTATACGAAACAACAACAGATTCTAAATCTGCAATCTTAGCCTTAAGCTTCTGAACATTACCACCACTAGCACTCTCTAACCCTGATGAGGCCAAATTCGTTTCTAAAACCCCTCCTAACTGAGCCTGCAACCGTGTGATAGTTTGTTGCATTTCATTGTGAGCTTTTTCATACGAAATCTTGTCATATTTGCATTCATCACATTTTTTGACAAATTTATTCCAAAGATCGGTGAATTCTTTATCCTTTTTAATGACATAAGATTCCATTTTCTCTTTCATAAGATCAAGCTCAGTTTGGAGGTTTTCATTATGCGACATAGAGGTACCTAACTCAACAGGGCTACTATCAATACAATCACGAGCTTTAGAGAGGCGTTCAAGGTCGTTTTCCAAAACTTTAATTTTATCAAGAGATTCATCAGCTTCCTTCGTTAATGATTTAAAGTCTTCAACAAAGTTGGCTAATTCTTTTAGAAAAGCGTTTTCCAAATTTCCTAACCGAGCATCAACTTGATTAATAATCGGGTTAATATCGTTTTGAAGAATTTTCTGAACCTCAATCTGAACAGGTGATGTAAAATTACCTCCAGTTATTTTTGAATTAACAACACGTTTAAGGATGACAAAGTTATCTTTAAGCTCGTTTAGAAATCGGCGAGTGATACTCGGTTTAGGAGGGTCATCAGACAATTCCTCACTTGGTAGCAAAAGCATTTCAGTATTCGTTTTAGACCGAACAAAAACAGTTGGCGGGTTAACTTTCGGATAATAAACGGGTATCACTTCTTTATCAAGCTTTTGCATTCTTAAACGAGACTCTACAGCAAGTTCAGTAGTTTCCTCGGAATCATGCACACTAGGAGGATCATGCTCATCAGACAATAGCACACTACCATTATATAAAGTTTCATTAGTGGCCTGAACTTTCTTAAGGTATCCTGGATTAGGGGGAAGAGGACAACCTAAAGCCATTTTGTATCGAGTGTAATTTATCTCATTCACTTTTGGTGCGAGCATATTTATCGTCTGCATAGTTTGGCCACGTTTTACTAAAAGGTTGTCTAATTCTCTAATCCTATCCTGCGCTTTGCAAAAATCCTCAAGAAGCCCATCTTCTCGAATTTTGAAATCATGTTTTAGCTGTTTTCTTTCTTCTTTTAAATCAGAAACAATAGATTTTTCAGTTGAAAGCTGTTTATTAAGAGAAGTGATTTCATCATTCAATTCGCTTATCTTTTTAGCACTACTTAAGTGTAAGGCATTTAACTTCTTAGTGGTGCATTTTTCTTGATAAACCGATGTAGCATGAGCTTGTTCAAGTTCCTTGATTTTTTCATGATGAATCTCAAAACTTTTCTCTCGTTCCTTATATCCCGCAAGCTCAGTGGTCAATTTGGCATTAGTTTCTCTAAACTTATTATTAACCACCGTAGCATGATCTACATCCTTAGCAAGCTTATCAAATAGAGATTTATAATACGCATGTGTCTCATCAGGAAGGGTTGTAGGCTGGGCAACTTGATCTACACTAAGGTCCACACTAGGCTCATTTGAAATAATATTACTAGTATTCGTTTGATCCTCGTGTGTCTCAATGTAGGGCTCAAGCATCTCAGTATACTCTTCCTCCTGATTAGACATATTATATATATCATTATCATCAAAACTTGGGTGTACCTCAGAGGGACCGTCTGCATCATAAACGGGAGCTCTGTCATCATGCATTCCTGAGGTTGATGCTTGCTGTAAGTTTCCCATCAAGATGTAGTTGGCATTCACCTCTTCTTCCTCGTCATATTCTGCAGCAGAAGCCATAAGATCAAATTCCTCAGCTTGAAGTGGGATTCCTGCCTCTTCTTTTTGTGCTATGAGAAGCTGAGTCTGAAGATAAGCAGCATCCCTCTTCTTTTTGGCTGTGCAATCTCGAGCATAATGACCAAATCCCCTGCAGTTGTAGCACTGAACCTGACGATTGTTGTTTCCATTTCCCGTACCAGTATTCTCAGCCCTTGCAGCCACAATGTTTCCCATCTGGTTACCAACCGCTGGCACAACTATTAACCCATTCTGATTACCCGCATTCGGAACACCCGGATTTGGACCACGGTTTTGCCCATACTGATTTCCTGCATTCCCAACGGTCTGCCCATCATTCTGACCATATTGTTGAGACTGAGTCCCTGTGTTTCCAGCAACTACCAATTGGCGATCTTGATTCGCATTCATGAAAGGTTGAGCAATCTGCCTATTTCTAGTGTTCGAGGAGATTCTCTGATTGTTGTTGGTGGGGTTAATGGTGAATTTGAATGCCTTTGCAAGAAGAGCAAGACCAGTATTAATAGCATGAGTAGGATCGGTAATGTCATCAAAACAGGCAATGGGTTGTTGTAAGTAATTCATAGCAGCAGGGTGTTGATATCCATAAGCGGTGAGTTGTTGTTGTTGTTGTTGTGGCAGGAAGTTACTTGATGAGGGTTGATGGTAGGGTACCATGGGATATGACATAGATGATGGAGAGTTTGCCATAAAAGCCAATGGATCTTGTGTCTTGGCACGTCTTTCTGCCCTAACTTCGTTAGCTTCATCTTGATTCATCTTCAAATAGTCATACACTTGAGTGTAGTCCACGACATGAAGATCCTTAGTTTGATTGACAAGAGTGACATATCGTGACCATTCCGAAGGAAGATTATCAAGAAATTTGATGTTGGCAGCAATTTGTGCAGGTTCATGTTTGTTTCTTCTAAGATGGTTCATGAGGGTTGAAAACCGATGATAATAAGGTTCAATTTGTTCCCCTTCAGTAGACGTAAATTTCTCCCATTCACGAAGCAACTTAGTTTCCTTTTCTTGTAAACCGATTTCACTGCCCTTCATCATTTTCTGAATCCTAAGCCACATCTCGTGTGCGGATTCACAACTATCGACAGCAGCATAAACATCTTCAGGAAGTCCCATAAGAATGACTTGAATTGCTTGATCATCAGCGTCGAGTTGTTTGGATTCAGCTTTAGTTAATTCTTCATCTGTTTGCTCATGACTTGAATCAGCTACTGGGTTAGCATTCGTAGGGTCCCCAGGCACAATAATTGTTCTTCTAACGTACGGACCCTTTTGAATCGAGTTGACAATCAACTTTCCCAGAGGTTTACATTTTGCATAACGAAGGAGACGACTAGCCCATGTAGTGTAATTCTCCTTGGTAAGCATGGGTGGACGATTCTCAGTACCCGCAACATAGATATCTTGTTGAGACGTCATCGAAGAAGTCGTGTGAACAATAGGATCTCAATTCGTAGAAAGCGTGTGGTGATGTTGAAATTCCGAAACTTCCGATTTTTTTCTCAGTCCGACAATAAATTCCTCAGTCCGACAAAACGGTAAGCTGAAAAAATTGTGTATCGCCAAATTTTGAAATTGAGTTCGAGAAAGCCAAAAACTAGTAGGGAAAAAATTTGATTCTACTTGACCTAAAATTTTTAACTTTTTTTTTTTTTTTTTTTTTGATCTTCGTGTAAACTATGTTCTGAGACTAGTCTAGATGGTGGCTAACACTAAAAATTACTCTAACAAAAAAATTCCATCGGAATGTCCAACGATCGGAATGTCTCTCTATCGGAATGTCCCTCTATCGGAATGTCCTTTGATCGGAATGTCCTTTGATCGGAATGTTGATCTGTCGCAATGTTGCTTGTATCGGAATGACTTCAGATCGGAATATGTTCAGATCGGAATATGTTCAGATCGGAATACTTCAGATCGGAATACTTCAGATCGGAATGCTGACAAAATTTAGGCAGAGTAACGACTCAAAGTTCCTTAAGAGCCGTCGGAATCCCAGATCACAAAGAACGATCAGAATGTCCAGATCGGAATAAGGTATCGAAATGTTTAGATCGCAAAGTAGAACCTAAGGTTATTGCGATCTGGCCTCACGTGCTTTGTACTTTCCGATGGAGAAACTTGCAAGAATTTCGGAAAGATGAACAAACAAGAAATTTATCAACTTCTGATCCAAAAACTTGAGTTTTAGCCAAAACCAAGATGCCTAAATTACTACTACACGATTTAAAGAACGTATACGACTTAGACACACAAACAAACACGAAAATGTTTTTGATGTTTTGGCGAAAAACAATCAAAATCACACGAAATGCTTCAATACGAATCCCTTGGCGAATGATACCACTTGAAAGGCATCAAAAACCCACCATGGTTCGGGTGGTCGGGGATGATCAAAAAACATGTATACCATTGTTGTTCTTAGTGAGAGAAAGTTAGAGAGAGGTGAAGGAATGTTATGTGTTTTATTTCAAGTGAAATGAAAAACAAGAAAAAAGAACAAACTTCCACCCCCCATGGAGAGTCATGGGGGGTATTTATAGGCCTAACACACTAGAACTATACTACCTTTACATAATAAGTCCCTGCACTTAGTAAAAGGATATAAGTCTATTCCAACTCACGTGAAAGGCGCCAGCTTACCAAAAAGTAAGTCTAACAAAATCCTTAGTATTAAGCTTAACCATGAATCCCCTGAGACACTTGTTTCTCTGATATCTGCTTCTTCAGCAACCAAACTCTGAGAGTATCCTTTGTTGAACGGTATACAATGATTGCACCGCTTCGTTCTTTTGGAACATCAACTTTGGTACCTGCATTCTCATTAGTAGTTTGTATACTTTGACCTGGGTTAGCGATATCTATCTTAAAAGCATGTGGGGGTTCACAGTTTTCTTTTTCTTGTGTCAGAGGTGGCCTGAGGGGATGATTCAATTGTCTTAGTTGGCAAACGTTTCCTTTTATAGAAAACTTTAAGTTCAGGCTTAAGTGATGTATCATCCTTTGCAATTTCCTCCCTAGTAGTCTTCGTAGAATCAGAGACTATCCTAGTTAAAGGGCACTCGTTTCCTACAAGAGTGAAAGTTCTACCAGTGGGGCGCCACATTTTGCCAACGGGTTTGATTTTAGCTACCCACTGGGATTTAAGTCTAGCACGGGAGTTCACCTCATTAAGTAGTTTCTTGATACAAGAATCATGATTTGCCGTAAAGACACATTTTCTACATGTTTTACAAGTAGCATATTTAATGTCTGAGTAAGATCTAGAATTCCTAGATGATTGATTGATGCTCCTAGGATGTGACATGCTACGGTTAGCAGTGTTGGGTAAACTAGAAGGCATCTGACTAGGTTTGAAATTCCTATCTCTTACTTGTGTCTTTTGCTTAGCTTCCCTTAGACCAAATGTATGGTGAACATCATTTGAACTAGTTCGAGACGTATTCTTTGGACTATGTCTAGGGAAATTAGAGGCAATCATGTGATTAGGTCTTGCAAAAGCTGTTTTAGTCACATTGGGCCTAGATGGTGGAGTGACTGGTCTAGGAAAGTGAACCAAATCAACTTGGGAGGCAAACCGCGGTCTCGAGGATTGTGGTCGCTCGGATCTGAATGCAGTAGGTTGTCTGACAGTCGGTTGTCTGACGAACTGATTTGTAGGTGGTTTCCCCAAGATTGATGGTTTTTCAAGCTTAGTGTCCACACTAGGTCCTCTAGTTTTCCTTAACTCGTTTTTCAACGCAGCTATAGCAAAAACCTTTTCTTGTACTTGGGCCTTTAAAGTCTCATTCTCTTTGAGCAAGTTATCTTGGGATGCCAACTTAGATTCAAGCAGTTGAATTTGTTTCAAAAGATTATCCTTTTCAACTTTAGAATCTAAAACTTTTTAATCCAATTTTCTTTCAAGAACAACATTTGATTTTTCAAGTTTTTCAAAATATGTTTCAAATTTGTTCGTTTTCTTTGAAAATTCAATTTTGGCATCCTCAAGATCTTTTGATTGTTGAGCTACAATCGTTTCGAGCTCTCTAATCTTGGAATCAGAAGCTGTCAATGAAGCAGTTATAGACAATTATCATGATATTTAGCATTTTGAACACTTTCTCCCCCATTATGACTCACATCGGATGAATCATAAGTGGTATTTCTATCACTCTTGTCCATCCCATGTTTGTCATAATTAGGTTCAGAATGCTCAATATGCGGCATGTCATCAGCATATACATCATAAACAACATTACATTGTACCATGTTTGCAGGCTCTTCGTCATACACGGGTAAGGTGTCATCAAAAGAGATCACGTGAACATTCCTTGTCGTGCCACTGGTATCATGTTGTCCTCCTGATTCCGTGCTCTTGCCATCGTTAGGCTCCAAGTTGTCAACCGTATGACCAGTTTCCTCTTGCATCGAAGAGTCTTGCACTCCATTATCATACCCTTGCTGAAGTCAAGATCTTTCATAAATCGAAGACGAGACCGATGTCATGAGTTTCAAAATTGTATCACGAAAAACTCGAAGCTCGGTATGTGTATCTCGAAGAAATGATTGGCAAACCACTGAACTTTCAGGCTTGATGATATTGAATTGGAGGAAAGGCGTGAGTTGTGTCACAAGAGCCTTATATGCAAGTGCCGATGCTGAGTGATTAAAGTTTTCATTGTTGAGTTGCTCGGCGAGTTGGGTCAAAGTGGTGAATATTGAGTCGATGAATATATGACGATCTTGACCAAAGATTGTCACAAATTCGCTCCCTCCTTGAATCCGTGAAAGAGTAACTAGATGATACTGAAGCATTTGAAATGAAGTTAAACCACTTTTTCTATCGTTCTCCTGTATTTGATGCGAATCTCCCTCTTGAATTTTTGATTTCAACGAATCCATTGAAAGTTTGGTGACGAATAATTGTGGTCGTTGTTGATTTCAGGATTTTACAACTCGTGAAGAAACTTAGAAATTGAAATTCACGGGATTGAGTATATAACTCTTTTCTCGGCTGAATAATTTCTTATCGGCTCAAACATTGATAAAACAAATCGGAATCCAATACAATCGCGGCTCACGCCAAAAAGAAAACCCGTAAACTAATTAAACCAACCTTCGGTTAATCTAGTGAACGGCCCGACAACCAATTAACTAAATTACTTTGACACGACCCGATTTAACGTAGCTAAAATCGTGAATAACTTACTCGTGAATAACTTTTGTCCACAATAAATTACCCGTGAATAACTTTAGAATTTTGAATTGTGAAATAAAAAAAAAGAAAAAACAACTAAAGCAAATTTGACAAAACAAAATGTAATGATGTTTTTAAAATATTTTGTTGTGGCCTAAAAATATTCAAAATGATACCTAAAAATATTTGGTAAAAATATTCAAAATGTGAGTATGGAAATATGAAACGTGGCCTGAATTCTCAAACATGGCGTACTTGTATAGAAACCTGAACCCACTACTCGTAATCTTACTCCCCACAAAAACTAATCTAGTTGTGTATGAATTAAATACGCATGTTTCGAGGAAACAATGTCACGTGAGTCTTTGAGGATATCCCATGATTTTAGGTTCACATTGTAAACTTCGTCCTGCTCCCATATTTCTCTCTCAATATAAAGCTCAAAACCAATCTCACAAGAGTAATCTTATCTCTCTCTCCTCACAAACTAAACCTAATCACAAACAAAAACGCCAGCCGTTATCTTGCTCTTTGTCCATATCTCATCTCAAAAAAAAATCTGCTCCCACAATTCTCAAATCTTTAACATATGAGAAAGTACCCCACATCAAATCTACCGAATCAAGCATAAAACTACAAATGATAATCCCAAATCTCAACACAAATTAAGCAAATCATACACAAAAATTAAGTATGCCACTTAATTTGAAATCTTCTAGTCGCAAAAGATGATTCAAATAATGATGATAACGATAAATCCGTTCGAATCATTCAAGAAGAACTTTGGCTACAAGATCATTAAACATATGGTCTCGGGTAGGTGTTTCTTTGTTGCATGTAGTTGATTTTCTTTAATGCGAATCGAAGAAAGATTATAACAATAATGTTATAAATCTTCTTTAAATTCGTAGATTAAATTGTGGGTTATACCAACAGTAGATCTATGATGATTAGTTTCAAAACTCGTAAAATCTTTAAAGATTTACTAGATGAGTTGAATCTGAGATCGGTTTTATGTTTTGAGTCGAGATAGTTTTCGAATCGAATCAGGATATCATATATTGATTATGTGTCGAGTCAGTTTTCTTGAATCTTTGTCCAGTCGATTCGGTCGTGTAAGTCTTTCGAGTCAGGTGTAGGAGTTGTCGTGTGAACTTGGTTGTATAGGAGTTGTCGTGGGTGTCGAGAGTGGTTTTAGTTTGTTTGATTTGTGAGTCGAGTGTTGTTTGAGGGTGAGTGGACGAGGGGTGAGTCTCTTTTGTTTGGTTTGTATTTGAGTGGTCAGTTTGAGTGTAAGATACGAGTATTGGACAGTCAATCAGAATGTCCAATCTGAATGTCCGATCGGAATGAACGATCGGAATAATCTAATTAAAAAGTCCAATCTGAATGACCAATCTGAATGTCCGATCGGAATGACCGATCGGAATGACCGATCGGAATATTTAAAACCCTTTTCTGATGCAACAAATAGGAATAACTATCAAACTTTAAACCCTTTTCCGATAAACAGGACAGAACAAAAGACCAACTACAACTTTAAAAGGGATAGACAGAAAGTGACAAAAGTTGATAAAAATAAAAAAAATAAAAAAATAAAAAACTGATACTTTTGAATATCGAGACAAAGAAAAGAGATAAAAAAACAGAAAAATTTTAAACACTAATACAAATGGATATTTTAAACTCTAATACAAATGGATAAAAAAAATTGATATGAATTTTGAGAAACAGATAGATAAAAACATTTTGTCAAAATTTTGGAAAGTAAACAGATAGATAAAAAAAAAATTTGGAAAGAAAAGATTTTTACCACCAAATCAATAGATAAAAATACACCAATCCGAAGAATCAACCAAGATCTTGATACCAATTGAAGGATCGTGTTTTTCTAAGGATTTAGCAAGTTATGGATTAACTATTGATATGGATGAGAAATGGAGAAACTTAGAGAGAGAAAGAAGAGAGAGAAATGAGAGAGTTGAAAGAAAGATGGAATTGGTGAAATGAATGTGTTCAACAACCCCTCCTAACATGCTAGGAGGGGGGTTTATATAGCCCACCCTACATGTGGGCTATATGGGCTATATTGGATCACGAGCCCAATATCATTGGAGTGACCGATCCTTTTTAAATACGTAAAAACGTATTTCCAACAATCTCCCCCAAAGGAAGGTCACTCCAAGTTACAATGTCCTAAATAGTCTATAGCTCGTGATCTATGCTAATAATGATGTGACCGAGACTTTCCTTGGAAAAACATATTTCCAACAATCTCCCCCATGCTAGGAGGGGGGTTTATATAGCCCACCCTACATGTGGGTTATATGGGCTATATTGAATCACGAGCCCAATATCATTAGAGTGACCGATCCTTTCTAAATACGTAAAAACGTATTTCCAACAATCTCCCCCAAAGGGAGGTCACTCCAAGTTACAATGTCCTAAATAGTCTATAGCTCGTGATCTATGCTAATAATGGTGTGACCTAGACTTTCCTTGGAAAAACGTATTTCCAACACCTCTATTAGCACCAAATTATGCTAGGGTTGCATAAAGAAACACATTCACAAAGAATGTCTTAACAAAGGGTGACAAAATAATTTAGATATCATTTTGAACCAATTTTAGTCAAGTTTTTAGAGGTTGTGATAGATTTAGGTTCAATTTTAATTTCAAATTAAAGTTGATTAATGTGCACATAAGGATAGAAACACAAAAAGCTAAATCCATAGATCAACAACATGAAACATTCATGAAGGAAGCAAGTACAATGACAAATAAAACTAACTAATACATAGCTAGCTTAACATTAAATCTAGATAAGTAGTTTTCTTTGGCTTGGTTTTGTTGAAAACTCTTATTAAGAAAACTCCATCATTCATCTCCTAGGAGGAGGCATGGAGAATAAGGCAAGAAAGAACTCTTACAACCTCCTATGTAGTCCATACATATCCATCCTAAGGTTATGGATGATGTAGTGGTTGTAAAGACAACATGGACAACTAGGACCATGTGTTTGTTGAAACCCATAGTATGGATCACCCAAAAGGAGGGAAAGTGGAACACCCAAAATTGGAATGTTTGAGTTGGGTGGAGGTGGAGGAGGCAAGTTCTCCAAGGGTGATGTGGGTGAGAGTGGAGGCATGTTCCCTAAAGGGGAAATGGGTGAGTGTGGAGGTAAATTCTCCAAGGTTGGTGAAATAGGTGAGTTATGAGGGGTAAATGGTGAAGTCACCAAAGTGTCATCAAAGTCATTCACAAAAGGAATGCTTTGGATTGGTTGGGGTTGTGTGGTCACATCCAAGGGTGAACTTGGAGTGAAGGGTGAAGAGAGCTCATTCATTCTTGAGTTGAATGAAGAGGAGGTAGAACCAATGGAGTGGTTAGTACCATCGGTGGATGATGTCTTGCATGGTGCAAGAGGTGGGGAAGGTGATGAAGAAATGAGGATAGGAACCATCTCATTCTTAGGTGTGTGGAAAGGTGAGGAGTTAGGCTTGGCTACCTTAATCCTTATTTTGAGTGTTTTCCTTGGGGTGGAGGTCTTGGAAGTGTTTGTGGTTTTGGTACACACCATGGTTGTTTAGGGTTAAGGGAGGTATGTTTGATGTGTGAAGAACATGGCAAACAAGGTGGGTTTAAATGGGTGAGGGGATGATCCAAACTAGTAATGGGTTAAAATCATTTTAGGTGAATAATGAATTTAGGTAAGCTAGTTAAGGAAATGTGCAGTTTATTACTGAAAATCATGCAAGGTTTACACAGATTTAAGAAAACAATGTAAAGCAAAAGATGCTGTCGTGCACAGTGGCCGGCGGTTCCTTATCTAGGACCCGCGGTTCCTTATTGATAAGGAACCGCTGGTCGATATTGAACCGCGACCAGAGGTTTCAAAAAATCTTTCATCCCAGTTTTTGTAAAACCCAGATTTTTCCCAAAAGATTCACAAGCCAAAGTTAACTACAGATCATAATCTAAGTAAGCTAACTATCACAAAGATGCACAAGGCTATGTAAATCACAAACATGATGGCATAAGCAACATTTAGTGTTGGAGCATAATTTGGCCAGGCCAGTCTGACGACTCTCCTGGGCCGTTCGTCGTCTTCCCGGGTCCTGAGTAATGCTGCAAACAAAGGTAAACCGGTTAGACGTGGACCCGAGGCCGGAGCCCCGGGGTCCACCTCCGACGGTCAAGTTAGTATTGATCGATATATTGTATAAGAGGTGTGGTTAAGAGAGAGAACCTGTTGTAGAATGAGACCCCCTGCCCCTGTTTATATAGGCTTAGGGTTTCTTAAAGGATAAGTTAAGGTGTGTGTGGGCCGCGGGCCTATCGGGCTGGGCCCTTAACCGACTGTACGTCGACATGTCCCCCAGTCTAGTATGATATGGTTCATGATCATGTTATGCTAGACTCATTCGTGTATCATGCTCACTAACAACCGCGTGCGGCTTGCTGCTAGGACATCCTCATAGGTCGTCCGTAACATATGGCTCCACTCGTAATGGGTTATTTTTAGCGAAAAGATGATGGTTTGGGATTACAAATAGTGAGCATAGCCACTATACGTCATCATGTCCCCCCAGTCTAGTATGCGAGGTTATCACCGAGGTTACTAGACTTTACACCATATCCGTTACTTGTAAGCATATCCACGCCGAAAGAACTGGGAAAACCTGTATACGTAAGACGGGTGGTTGTGCTCGAATGCTTGGTTTCCCGTGATTAGACGGTAAGGACCCCGTAAGAAGAAAGCGTGTTCTATAGCCGGGGTAACACTGGCATTGGCAAGGTATCATTCTTATTCATCCCTAACGTGAGGATGATAAGAAGGTTTTATGAATGTGAAGGTGGAACCCATATGCTGCATCGTGAACATTTGAAGACGTACTTCTAATACCCATTAATGATACAGCATAGTGCGAATATTGCATTCGTCTTAAGGCCAACAGAATTCGTACTTCTGTGGCAAAGTGATGCGGATATTACATCCGTCTTATGGCCACGACATTTGATAACGACTTCCAAAATTTGTCACGGTTTTTCCTGGATTAAACGGTATAAATTTTGGAAATTCACTCTTAGCCAGGCCAAGTAATTCGTCGCGGAAGACGTACTTCCGCAACAAAGAAATGTGCCAACGGAAGACGTACTTCCGCGACAAAGAAATGTGCCAACGGAAGACGTACTTCCGCGACAAAGAAATGTGCCAACGGAAGACGTACTTCCGCGACAAAGAAATGTGCCAACGGAAGACGTACTTCCGCGACAAAGAAATGTGCCAACGGAAGACGTACTTCCGCGACAAAGAAATGTGCCAACGGAAGACGTACTTCCGCGACAAAAATAACGAGCACGTGGAAGTGATACTTCCACGGCGAAGATCATAAGCACGTGGAAGAGATACTCCCACGGTGAAGATCATAAGCACGTGGAAGAGATACTTCCACGGCGAAAATAATGAGCACGTGGAAGACGTACTTCCACGGCGAAAATAATGAGCACGTGGAAGAGATACTTCCACGGCGAAAATAATGAGCACGTGGAAGAGATACTTCCACAACGAAAATAATGAGCACGTGGAAGAGATACTTCCATGGCGAAAATAATAAGCACGTGGAAGAGATACTTCCACGGCGAAAATAATGAGCACGTGGAAGAGATACTTCCACGGCGAAAATAATGAGCACATGGAAGAGATACTTCCACGGCGAAGATAAGAGGCACGTGGAAGAGATACTTCCACGGCGAAATTAAGAGGCACGTGGAAGAGATACTTCCACGGCGAAAATAATGAGCAAGTGGAAGAGATACTTCCACGGCGAAGATAAGAAACACGTGGAAGAGAAACTTCCACGACGAAAATAATGAGCCCGTGGAAGAGATACTTCCACGACGAAGATAAGAGGCACGTGGAAGAGATACTTCCACGGCGAAATTAAGAGGCACGTGGAAGAGATACTTCCACGGTGAAAATAATGAGCACGTGGAAGAGATACTTCCACGGCGAAGATAAGAGGCACGTGGAAGAGACACTTCCACGGCGAAAATAATGAGCACGTGGAAGAGATACTTCCACAGCGAAGATAAGAAACACGTGGAAGAGATACTTCCACGACGAAAATAATGAGCCCGTGGAAGAGATACTTCCACGGAGAAAATAAGAGGCACGTGGAAGAGATACTTCCACGGCGAAAATAATGCGCACGTGGAAGAGATACTTCCACGGCGAAAATAATAAGCACGTGGAAGAGATACTTCCACGGCGAAAATAATGAGCATGTGGAAGAGATACTTCCACGGCGAAGATAAGAAACACGTGGAAGAATACTCCCACGGCGCATGAATAAGCCAACGGAAGAGATACTTCCGTGGCGAAGGCATAAGCCAATGGAATAAATACTTCCATGGCGCAGAAACAAGCACGCGGAAGGAGAACTTCCGTGGCGTAGGAATAAGCCAATGGAAGTGATACTTCCATGGCAAGGAATAACCCGGCAGAAGGCGGACTTCTGCGGCAAAGAAATATATCCAAAGATATTTGCGTGTCATGCACGGAAATAGTGGTATTATTATACCCTGGTAGCCCCCAAGTTTAATGGTGCTAAACTCTATTAGTAATATTAAACTTAACCAAGTATTCAAAAAATTACGGTCGCGTAGACCAACGCGAATGGACGTACCATAGCCGCGTACAAAAGATAGAGATTAGGTTCGAACGTGCAAACCAACGCGGATGGATCTTGCCATAACCGCGAATTGTCACATAATATAAGACGTATCTTAACTAACTTATGGTATGCGTTATGCTATTACGTGCGGCGTATCGTTACTACCATAAGGACGGTCAAAGTTTTGACAAAATTTTGTTAGACGTGCACAGTGTGTCTTTTGCAAGTCCATCATGAGTCATGTGGTTTGCGTAACTTACTACAACGTCTTGATAGTAAGGTGTCTAACAAGGATACATGATCCATGGTCGTTGGGGTTGCATCCCTCTTACACGACAAGTTGAATTATTAGGTTCACTCAATCCTCTTATTCCACCTGGGAACGATGTGTACATGTACGCCCGTAGGCAGAAGATATCCGAGTGTACGGACTAACATATATATATGTATAATAAGTAATCACTAAATAATAGACATGAAAATATCTATTTAGATATGTTTTGAAAGATGCGAACATTTATCGTAATAAAAGAAAGTCGCACAAAGCTAAAAGATATAAATACTATCTTGTTAATAAGTGAAGAGATATATGTAATATCTTTTATTAATATAAAAATATTGATAATATATTTTTTCCCTAAAAGATATAGGTAATATCTTAATTTCAAAAAATATAGGTAATATCTTGTTATCTAAAAAAGATATGGATAATATTTTTTATAAATTTGAAAATATTGGAATATACACTTACCAAATTTAAAAGATAATATCTTTTTATTAATGTAAAAGATGCATATAATATCTTTTACTAATATAAACAATATATTCGAACGCGCGGATTAATTGCGGAAGACGCGGCTCATGACCGCAATGATTAAATATGACCGAACATACAAATGAGTGCGGCTGGATATACCATAGCCGCGGATAAAAAATAAAATATTTGTTGAATATGCAGATGAGTGCGGATGAAATTATAATGACCGCAATATACACGGAAAATAAATTAACAAAATCACAAGATTTATGTAATATCTATCTATTAATTTAAATAATATTGATAATATATTTTTTGAATTTAAAAGATATGAGTCATATCATGTAACCCATTTAAAAGAGATATGCATAATATTTTGTATAAAATTTGAAATATCAAAATATATCTATACCAAAATTAAAAAGATTTACGCACGAACCAAGAAACTAAATACGAGAGTAAAATTGGTATAGTAATGTCGTAGTAAAATTGGTCAGGGTGGGCGCACAAGCCAAATACAAGAATATCTCCTTTTAGCGTAGTAACGCTAGTGCAAGATGTATGTGACATATCTATGTCATATATGGTATAGTAAGCAATAAGCATGTAGTTTTATTCCTTAGGCTTTGTTTTTTCCCTTTACAGTTGTCGTTGACAACTTAAAATATCACCAACATGATGCATAACATATCCATATGCTTAGACTAATATTTAAACAATATTACGTAGTGATATTTGTGCTAGAATACGGAAAAAAGACTGCATGGTAACCACCAGGTACAGTGGTCGTTGACAACTTAGAATGCATGTTATCGCAATTTGGATAAATTACTATCAGACGAGACAAAAAACGAAAGTTGAATTACCGATATCTGGATCAACTTTCCGCTTTTTGGTATCATGAGACCACGAAGCGAGTTTTAGTCAAGGTCCCACGGATGGCGCCAACTTGTTGGAGCATAATTTGGCTAGGCCGGTCTGACGACTCTCCTGGGCCGTTCGTCGTCTTCCCGGGTCCTGAGTAATGTTGCAAACAAAGGTAAACCGGTTAGACGTGGACCCGAGGCCGGAGCCCCGGGGTCCACCTCCGACGGTCAAGTTAGTATTGATCGATATATTGTATAAGAGGTGTGGTTAAGAGAGAGAACCTGTTGTAGAATGAGACCCCCTGCCCCTGTTTATATAGGCTTAGGGTTTCTTAAAGGATAAGTTAAGGTGTGTGTGGGCCGCGGGCCTATCGGGCTGGGCCCTTAACCGACTGTACGTCGACATTTAGGATCAAAATAAATAATAATCCAAACATGTAACATAAGTTAATACACAACCAAATGAAGAAAAGAAAACAAGAAGCCGTCCTTGATGAGAGTGGCATATAATCATGAGCATAACTTCTAATTTCTTGATTCACTTCTGAGACGTTCTCGAAGAAGATGATTGAGATAAAATTGATAATCGGAATCAATTTCATGGGAGGAAGAAATTGAGATAGAAGAAGTCATGAAGTTGATGAAATTGGAAGGAGGGTTGCTAAAAGACTCTTCTTGAGAAGTATTTTCGACTTGACTCGAGTTTACATTGATCTCGGGTGAAATGTTCTTTTGAATGGGAGACATGACACGATCAACGGAGCAATAAGGTGAAGATAGAAGAGATGGAAAGTCAATAAGGACTCTTCTAAGAAGACGAGAAAGAAGCATTCCATAGGGAAGACTTGACTTAGATTCAAGAAGAACAAATCTAATTCTTCTAGCCATGAAAAATGCGAGATTGTAAGGAGTTGTGGTGGCAACACAATACAACATATGTGCAAGGCAAGCGGGTACTAAATCCCGATTCCTATCAAGACACATTGCATTTTCCCTAATGATTTCGGCCCAAGGAGTCATGAAATCATTAATATCACTAGATAGTAATTCCCAAGGAGAGAGAGTTCGAACAACTCCTTGAAATTTACCATGAATAGGATGCTCACGAGGTTTAGAAATGGCATGAATGATGTCCGAAGGAGTTGGAAGCACGGTCACATAATGAGCATCAATAGGGGCCGATTCTAAAGAGTCTAAACTCCAAGCATCGGTGAATCGACATTGACCATTAGATGGCACTCAAAGAATATCACTGAATTCTTCAAGAGTGTAAGTAATGATTTTCCCCATGACGGAAAATCGTATAGATATTCCATTATTGATGCCTATCAAAGTGAATGAGCTAAAGAACTCCATAAGGAACGAAGGAAATATTGGCTCGTCAATATCAAGAAGACAATCAAAGCCAATAGACACAAACATGAAGCGAATAAACTCATTTACACAATTAGAAGGAACGATGCGTCCTTCATGGAAACAACGATGTTTAAGAGACTTAGACGAGTTTTTATAAGAATGAATCAAATGAGGGTAAGGAGAAGAGGACATGTATGCTCGTGTTCGTTCATGATCTTTTTGATATCTTGAGGACATGATAAGTACCTAAATAAGAAAATATCTTTTCAATCACTTATAAATAAATTGAAAAATGAAAATGTGTTATATCAATTTCTTGATAAACATAGGATTGAATCCATATCATTTTCATGTTCACAATGTGTCTATTACATCATTAACCAAGAACACATGATCTATGTTAGATCAACAATGGATTAGAACATTGGTTTTTCAAAACAAGGTTTTTAGGTAAGCATTAACAATGTCATTACCTACTTGTTCATGGGTTCATCTCAAATCCATCTTTTAATAAAAATAATTAATCAAAATTCAGATTTTTTCTACAAGTGGGTTTTAATGAAATATTAATGAATATCAACCTAAGGAATCATAGTAAAATAACCATGTCAACCCACATTCCTATTAAGGTTTTAATTCAATTTCAATTTTAAAAATCCCCAATTATGAAAGGATGAACCCTAGAACAAAATAGATGAATTTGAAAGAAAATACTTACAATTAATTGATGTTAGATGAAGGATGAGTAAAACCCACAACTTGGAATCAATTAATTTGAGTGATTGAAGGTTTTGGAAGCTTCAACAATGGTGGAAAACAAGAAACCCGTCGACTGTGTGTTTTTGGGAGAGAGAGGGTTTGGTTTGAAAAAGAATAAAATACTCAAACTGGCGCTCTGACAAAAGTTTCTGCCCGCGGTTCCTTATCGATAAGGTACCGCGGGTTTGAGCCGCCTACAGAGGCAGGTTTTTATCTATGAAAAACGCCAAATTTTGAAAACCAAGTTTTTCTAAAATACTTAAAATTAAATCATGAGCCTTTTAGAATATCACTGGATCATCATAACACTAAGCAATATGCCTTAACGAAGGATTACGAGTTAAATCAAGATCGAAAAGAACCAAAACAGACAAACGACTACTCGTAGCAAAACGGTAAAGTGGAGAGAAGTCAAGGGAAGTGAATCAAGACTAGGACCAATGCTCAAGGGATTAATGACAATCTTCAAATAGTGGTAACTAAGAGCTTGTGTCATATATAGTGGTTTAAGACGTGCCTTTCCGGTGAAACGTTAAACGGCTTTGGTAATGAATAAGCACAAAGCAATTATTCAAGTATAGACTAAGATCACTTTCAATAGTAGTCTTAGTCTAAACCAAAATATGAGCAAGGTATTAATTCACTTTCTCTCCCACAAAGGGCCTACTAACCGTATGGGTGCAAACCATGGAAATCATGCTTGATACTTTAAGCTTCTACTAACTCACTCTACATCACCATAGTGAGTCAAGTATCCAAGCAATGAAGGTTTGAGAGGATAAAGGAAAAGAAACACAAACCACAAATAAATGTCAAGGCAAGGATGCCGAGAACAAGCACAAAGTCAAGTAATGATCAAAAGAATGATCAAAGGGCGTGTGGAAGAACGAAAGCGTACCTTGGCCACAAAGAGCAATCCATGAAGGAATAAGTGCTATGCCCAATCAATGACTATGATGAGTACTAAGTCTTCAAGGACTAGTATCATTCCCAATCATCTTGGTATCATCATTCAAATATGTTAAAGATCAATGAAGATGAGTCTTCTACAAGTTCAAGTAACTCAATTCACAACCAATTAAGTGATTGATCTTCATGAGTACCTACACAAAGCAAGATGCAAACTAGTAGATACATTTCAAGAGTATATCTAAAATGCATAAAGGCTACTAATCTTAAGTGGGATGCAATATTATCAATTAAAAGACCTATTTTCAAAGAAAACATAGTTTTGACCAAAGAGAAACTTTAGTATAACTTGACCTTCTAATTTGAGGAGACAATGGATCGATCCAAGTTTCAAAGTACAATATACTTCAAAGATCTTGAGTGACCATCGCTCTGATACCAATTGTAGAAACTAGAAGGGGGGGTTGAATAGTTTCTCTTAGATTGGTGACCAAATTAAAATTACTTTCAATTTGGTTTGTATCAAAACTATCTTTTACTTGAGGCTAAGTTGCATAATGATTAGGTTCAATTCAAATGCACTAGCAAAGATAATAGGTAAGTGTAATGATAATGAAATAAGTAATGAGTAAGGAAGGAGACAACCTAGTGGGAAGACACCAAGATTTATAGTGGTTCGACAACGAGGCTCTATCCTCGTTTCTACTCCACTCCTCGAGTACACCTACTCGAGATTTCCACTATATCCACAAGCTCCCTTCTCGGCGGAGAAAACCTTACATCGTTGCTTACATTATTTTCCGACACTAAGCTAAATGTCGAGACCTAATCTTTAGCTAGGACCAATCTACACAACGTTGCCTACTTCACAATTTAACGACACAAGGCTAGATGTCGGGTTCTAATCTTAAGGTAGAACCAATCTTCACGACGTTGCCTACTTCACCATTTTACGACACAAGGCTAGATGTCGAGTTCTAATCGAAAGCTAGAACCAATCTTCACGACTCTTCACTTTGAAGCTAAGTGAGAACTTCACACAACACAACTACTAGTCACTTTATAGTTTAGTGAGAACTCACAAGACACAACCACATCACTTTATAGTTTAGTGAGAACTCCTAATCAAATCTATTACAACTCAACAAGACTTATCTAAGTACACACATGTATCTTGGATTTACACAACACAAATCCAAGCAAACACATATGCAATGGATGTACACAATAAATCCAAGTATCCACAAATAACTTGGATGAACACAACTAGTCCAAGTATTCATAAATACATTGGATTGACCTAAAACAAAAAGGGTATCATGATGAATATGACTAGCTCATAGATTCATCTTTATCACAACACTAGTGAGTGAGTGATCTTCTCATTGGACAAGGTAAAGGAGGCGATCAAGAGGATAATCATATGTAAACATCCTTAACAATTTAAGTGATCATTTACTAATGATTATGCTATAGAAAATAGAAAGAGGGCTGAGAAAGACGTCCAAGAGGCTTGCTGGA
The DNA here is from genome assembly GCA_025667525.1 of Glebionis coronaria. Lineage (NCBI taxonomy): Eukaryota > Viridiplantae > Streptophyta > Magnoliopsida > Asterales > Asteraceae > Glebionis > Glebionis coronaria. The sequence goes on along the minus strand of CM046874.1, from coordinate 92,358,370 downwards.
AAATGAGATTTGACCCACTATTTAAAGGAGACAAAGTATAACGGATCTATAACGACTAGCTGTGCGCGGTACCTTATCTCACCCCGCGGTTCCATATCACTAAGGAACCGCGTAGGTACTTAAGGTACCGCCACTAGACTACGCTCCGTTTTTTGTCTTTTAGTGGGGTGGGAATATCTGAGGTATTTGAAACCTTCAAAGGATATTCTAACAGCATTTGGAATATGCTATTTTCAAATTTTCATTTTCCATTTTAAAAAAACATTTTCTAAAAAAGAAAGTTTATTAAAAAGTCTTTTGTCATATTAACAAAAGTGAGTTTTAAGGATAATCATTTTGATGATCACTAAGTATGATTAAGAAAGGTTAGTGATATGATTATTACCTTGATGATAGTGTTAGTTAAATAATTCATTTTGTGTTTTACACTAAATGTGTTGTATGGTTTGTTGTGATCAAAACTAAGAAAGATTAGTTAACACTAATAATGTTTTTAGGCATCACTTGCATTAACAATAACGATCTTAGAAATGTCATTCAATAATGACACGGGGTTATAAATAAAGCTCGAGCAGAAGTTCAAATGTTTTAAAACATGTTCAATTATGATTTGCTAGTATTTCATATAGTAACCCGCTTTTCATATTCAAGTCAAGCATTTCACCGAAATCTTTGACTCAACAACGGAAATTAATTTTCTCGGGCATGGTTTATTTTTGTAACCATGTAAGGGATCGTGTTTACATCATAACACAATCTAACACGGATATATGTACGCATCAGTGCATTTAGAAATCTTGTTTTTTTATGAAGTTATCATCTCCACAATTCGTAGCAATTTATAATTGATATCTACATACTCGACGATACGACTACTCAAATGGCGACTACAGCTCTTTAGATAGAACACGGGTCAACAATTGATGGGGAGCACTTGTCCAGCATTCAGAATCTTTGATGCCGAAAGTGACAAGTTCACAAATTGGTGTCAAGACAACGATATCAATCGTACACATGGTGTCAAGAGATAACTTCAGACATGACGAGGTGACCAACATTCGTGAACAAGAACCATGTGATTCTATCATATGATGTTCTCCATCATTCAGGTCCAACCTCGTAAATTATTAATCTTGTGAATACATTATCATGTATGATATTTGCACGTGATAAATACCTTACACTTATATTTAAAAGGTATTTAATTTACGTTTCAAGTGCACCCTCATTAATTTGAGGGGGAGCTTGTGTAAATCATGAAGATAATTGGATTTGCATTTTTTTCCAAATTTTCTTAAAATGTTATTAAATCAATTGATATTAAAAACATCGATTGGGTTAATATTTTTAATATGGGGGAGAAAATGTGATTTAATATGGGAAATGATTAATCACAAATGGTTTGACTTAACGTGATAGCTCATCCCGACATGTGCGAAATGCTTTCAGATATCGTGGCATATGTTAAGGGGGAGCAAAATGGATTTGGATATCAAAATGGATTTCATGGTGACATACACTTACCCAAAACATCTTTATTCACGACAGTGAAGATTGTGGTGACCAAAGGATGGTAGGATAGGTTAAAGTCCAATGATTCTTCTAGAACCGGAGGAATCTTCCCAAGGACATTCCATAGCTAGAAATAGTAGTCCTTAGGAAAGATGGAGAAAGATTGTGAATGTAGCCGAATGCCGACCAAGTACTTAAGTTAGCACTAGAACAATCACAACAAGGTGCTAGTTATGACGTATTGGTAAGCGTTGAAGGGGTTGAAGAATGAAAAGGAATTGTAAAGATAAAGGTTCTAAAGAAAGAAGCCCTCCTTACAGCTTAGGCAGAAACCGGGTCAATACATATGCTATTGAGATCATTTTTAATGATGCTTGATATTAACGATAAGACATCATGGACCTAGTGATGCAATGCACAACCCATCCCAGCTAACTCAAATATCTCTCAAAAGATATTTGTTTTAATCACACGGAGACAACGCATTATCTATTGATTTATTCACTCCGAATAAATTGGTATTGAAATGGTGGCACTCCTCTCGAGCCTCCGATCACTAAAATCCAAAATGCACGATCGAGTCTAGAGCCATTTGAGATCATCAAATATCTCATTAGGATACACTTTCATAATTCCTTTCTTCTTCACACACTGTGAAAAGTAAGAAAGATCTTAACAGTCCTACGTAAAATTTTCATGATCTTGCCTGAACATCCGAGTAATACGAAAGTATTTACAATGAAGATGGAAATCCTTCTTGATCGAATATCAAAAAGCTCATGGTAGGTGACTGGTGCGATTCTTTATGAATCAATCTTGTGATAACTGGAAAGCAACAGTGGTTTAATTCTTAACTGAACTTAAGCACGTTCCAAGCCTCTACGTAATATCTTAGTGATCTTGCCAGAACACTCAGAGTGACACTCTATAGTGTTCACAGTGATGAGTGGGAATCCTTCTAGTGTTAACATCAAACAACACTTGGTAGGTAACTTGCAAGATTCTATATGAATCAATCTCGTGACAACTGGAAAGCAACGATGGTGTGATTCTTTAATGAATCAAACTTGTTCTAGGAATCGGATTTGAAGGCTTCAAATCATGCGGATATTATTATCCAAATGATTCACTCTTTATGTTCGCAGTCAGCTTTGGACGGTCGAATAAAGAGAACGAATTTACCCGCGAAATCTTGTAAAGGAGGTTCTTAATTGAAACTACCTACCACAAGTACGATATTTAAATCGTCAAACGGTCTTCACCGACCGGAAGTAAAATGCTAGCGAATTAGAATGAAATGTTCAAAGCCATTTCATCTGTGTATATGTTTTGTTGCTAATTGTTTTATGTAGCGTAACAAGAAGGTGGCAGTGCGGTGTATAATCCAGAAGAAGTCGTCAACACATGCTTATACTGTATGCACTTAATACTTCAACAAATTCATGAAAGCCTAAAAGTAAAGTCTTCCCCTGTATCAAACTCTGAAGCTTTCAAGAATTTATAAAGGTATAAGTATGTGGAACATGAAGTCACGAGGAGGCAAATTTCACAAGTGATGAATGCACAAGGTCAAGGCAAGGAAACATGCTCAAGACTAAAGACAAAGATCTCATCAGCATATTCACAAGAACAAAGATCGAAGACTCAAGCATAGTATGCTAGGTTTTAAGATTTTATAAAGTGGTGTGACCTCCCTTAGGGGGAGATTGTTGGAAATAAGTTTTTCCAAAGAAAGTCTCGGTCACATCATAGCATAGATCACGAGCTATAGACTATTTAGGACTTTGTAACTTGGAGTGACCTCCCTTAGGGGAAGATATTTAGAAATACATTTTTACGTATTTAGGAAGGATCGATCACTCCAACAATATATACGTAGTATGGGCTCGTGATCTAATATGTAATATAACCCATTAAGCCCACATGTAGGGTGAGCTATATATATACCCCCCATAGAATGTTAGGAGGGGTTGTTGGTTCTCATCTCATTAATCAAACATTTCTTTCTCTCATTCTCTCATTTCTCTCTCTAGCTTTCTCTCTCTATGTTCTTTATCTCTCTCCCTCTCTTTAGATCTTTATAACACAAAGACAATCCAAGGATTACGTGGACCTACACGCCTCACGACCCTTAAACTTTGTCGCTTGAATTAATGCCAACATTCCCAATTTGATCTCAAAATTTTCCGCTTCGATTTCGGGAATTACGACCGCGTCTCCATAACCCTCGGTGGGTGCTTGGAGCAACCCCATCATCTTACAATTCTCGGTCATCTCGTCTACGATTTCAACAACGAAATTAGGAACGTTTGTTTCTAAATTTTGTCTTCGTTGTCGATTCCTTCGATTTCGACTACGTCGATTCGACACGTTGTTAGAATTTGGATAATTCGACGATCGAGTGCGCATGCACTAAACGTAGAAAATGGGGGGTAGCAAAGAAGATTCTTTTGGGGGGTTTTAATTTTTCAATTTTTTTTGGTTTTTGATTTTGTTTTTTTTTATTTTTTTGGATTTTTTGTATATTACGTAGATAATCAATCTACAAAAACTTATCCACTAATCAAAGGTCTCGATTAATGAATCCAAAGGGTATAAAAGTAATTACGTCAAGTAAAAACTTTCATTCAACTTTGAAATATTAGTGGAACATCAAAATGTTTTGAGAGTTAAATAATATAAGCAAAGAAAATAAGATTAATAATACTTGATTTGGCAAACCCCTAAGTAATCGTCATTTTCTTAATGCGCACAAGCGAGCGAAGAAACGAGGCGGCGCGAAGCACTTAAGAGCCTTTTTCTTTAGGTCGTGAAATACAACCGCCTGATACACACCTTATAGTTTGTATTAATTAATATTAAATCAATTAAGAGTATTTATCTATTTTTCCTTACACTTCTCTTTGATCGATACACTCACTAATCACCGGAACGCCGATTAATGAGGTGCGTTTTCACGCGTATTTGGATAAATATTGTTTAATAATTGTGCAACGTAAATAAAATATATTATTCACAAGAAAAACGAAAAATGATTTGTGTTAATTGATTTCAATTTAACACGATTTATTTCTATGGTTATAATAGTAGAAAAATAAAAAAACGAGTATATACGATATTTACGCTTCCTCAAAATGAAAAATAAAAAACGTACTACTCAAACAAATAATACGTAATAATATTATGGCAACACCCTCTCAGGAAGCGGCGCCAAAATGATTGTGGTATCTTAGGATCTTATTTTAGGAAAAATAAGAAACCGACAAGTATTAAGTATCACGATTTAGGAAAACTGTGAAACTTGAAAGTGAGTTCGTTCCTCAAGGGAGGGTTATTTGTTAGTGCCAATATTAAATAAACCTAATTTGGATTAGTATCGTTTTTTGTGGTTAAAAGAGAGAAAATTAAAAGACGATTACGCTAAAATTACATTACGACATTAAAACGTAAAATGCCAAACGTGACGTAAAAATAAAATTTAACTAGAAAAATTTATAAAAATTGCAAATAAATCCTAAATAATATAAATAAGGATAAAAATTCAACAAAACCTCTTGAAAACTTTTTATATAATTGTTAATCTAATTTTAAATGCTAATTAAAGCCCTAGAATTTAAAATAATCAAGAAAAAGCCTAAACAAATATTTTATCAAATATAAACCTCACTTATCTTATTCTAAGTCTAAAAAGTACTTTTCAGAAAAAATTTAAAAAAATAATCTATTTTTAAATGCCTAAAAACAATTTAAAACTTAAAATAATGATAAAAAATAAATGAACACTGGGAAAATCCAAAACCAATTTAAAAAAATCTAAAATGAGATAAAGAAACAAGGATAAAATATAAAGCAAAAACATAAGCTGATTAAGCCAGAAAAGCTAAAAATAAGTTGTTGTTTTGTTTTATACTAACAGTGGCTAGGAAGCCAATGAAGTCAGTGGGAAGTTTTTCCCCACTTACAGTGTTATTATGGCAGAGAGCTTTTTAGCTCTTGTTCGTCTTGTTTGATGCTTTTTGTTGGAAACAAAGGCACCCCCCACAAGCTTTCTGCTTGTAGGGAGTCAATATAAAGCAAAAGCAAGCAATAATAAGCCCTATAAGCCACTCAAATAAGCATATACAACATACAATAAGCAACAGACAGCTTATCAGTGCTGTCAGATATTGGGCACAAAAGCGCCTTTTTGTCTGATATCAGATGACACTAAAAATTGGGATCTCGGGTAAGTGCAGACAGTCAACAATTTAATGAATTTTGATAAGCTATTAAGCCACCAATAAGCACTCAATCTACCCACAAATCACAAGCAGACCTCAAAAATCCTAATAGCTAACAACCTACAAGATTCTAAGTCTAAATCACAAAATCAAGCTCAAACATCTATCTGTTATGTTTTTACTAGTTTTGCACAAAAAAAAAACTTAGAACATCTAGATACAAACTCTACTCTAAATAATTCAGACCAACACTCAAACTTTTACCAACAGATCAAAACAAGATTGTGCAAGCAAACATGTGGATTATGTTGTCACCCATACCCATTTAAACATGCACGGCCAAACAGCCCCTTATTTTCTAATAATGAAAATTAACAAAGTAACTACTTGAAAATCAGAATGAAAACCTCTAACTAGCATGAATCATGAATAAAACATTAAAATAATTCAAAATAAACACTACCACTACACATACAAGCAATCACACACTGATTCACATAAGCACACTTTCATGGCAGAAAAACTTTAGAAATCCATAAAGGTCTCATAGCCACTTACTAGGGGAGTGTACATCCACACTCCCAAAGATTAAGTTGATGTACTTTACAAAGTACAAGCTTTCCACAAGGGCTTTTGAGATTTGTTGATTATGCAAGTTTGGAATGGAACCACCACCCTTAGACTACCACTGTCATAAAGGGTGGTCTTCTTTGAGGCATGTTGAACACAAACACCACAAAAATCAAATCCAAATCTACAAAACAAGCCCACAAGATGTTTATCAAGCAGCTTGTGGAGTAGCTTTATGAACAGTAAGCAACGTTAAAAATTTTTTTTGAAAACAAGCTTTTGAAACCAAACTTTCCAAGGAAAATATGACTCTTAACAAGAAATAACAAGAAGCATAAACCGTATGTGAGTTTGATTTGTCAAGTCAGATTCACATAACCTTTATACAACTTGGGTCTTCAAATCCTTTTTAACAAAAATCACTTTTTGCAAAATAATTTGAATAAGGTAAAAGCTTTCACAAACTAAACAAACATGAATTTTAAAGCAACTAAATTAAAATGGAACTCATAATTCTCAAATGCAAGGTTAAATCATTACTTTAACTATTCAATGAAAAAAAGTTTACAAGTTGAGAAAAACTGGAACAAAGGGGTTACCAACAAGCTAGGCCTCCTTTTATACTACTACATAGAGTATTCTATAACTAAGATAAAAACATAAACCCTAGCAGAAGATTTCCTATACTGCCCTTTGGTCAAAATATTGAAAAGTTGGTCTTTAAGTCCCATGTGATGAATCTAAGACTCCATGTGATGTATGAGCTTTCCAAATGCAATCTTGGCCGTCCATTGAACAGTAGGGAGGAAGGTATCAATGTGAGTTGTTGATATGGTCTCCTCATAGGGTTTGTGGAAAGAGACGTGTGTAGGGGAGTGGTCCCTAGGTCACATGGGATGGTTGGTGAAAGGATTAAGGGTAAGGATGGGCTGTGGGTATGTTAAATTAGTGATTAGGAGATTTATGAGGTCTAATTTCATGGTTTGCGTAAAGGGATGATTAGGGTTTATTGGTGTATGAAACGGGGATTTTTATCTATGGGTTAAGAGAGAAAGGTGTTTAGCACCACTCTTATTATTACTTTAATCTGTTTAAAACAAGTTTAATAATAATAATAATAAGAGTTAGTGGGGAGTGAAGTGGGTAATGTGTATGGGCTGGTATGGGTCGGGTGTAGGGTTATAGGTTTTGGGCTTTGTGGGTTTTGGGCTTTGTGGGTTTAATGAAGTGCACTGGGTCAGGTGTGGGGTTATATGAGTATAGGAAATGGCAGAATAGACCCCTCTTGTTTCAATAGCATGCTATATTTTGCTTCTAAACTTTCAATTGCAAATCTAGGGTTTTACCCTTTGTAATCTTTAGTGTAAATGCAATTTTAGTCCCTCTAACTTGAAAACATAGAAACAAGGACTATTTATGCAATTTTATCAATCTTCAAGGGCTGATTTTGGAAATTCTTGAATTTTAGGGACCCGATTATAATTTTGGAGTTTTACAAGGGTATAAAATGATAAGTCTTCAAACTTAAGGGACCAATCTTGTCAATTCTTCGAACTTCGAAGACTTGTCTTGAAAAATCAACGCTCGGGTCCGGTTCTTTGTGCGGCTTCGTTTCCCGTGTTCGCTTTTGCTTGATTTTTGTTATCTTGTGGCAATTTCGCAATATCCGAATCTACAAACACACAATGAACAAATACAAAGGGTTTTGCATGGTTTTTATGATATTTTTAGTCATTTTAAGCCCGATATGGACGATGAGACCATGAATAATTGCGGTCTCATCATCGGCCATTTTGGTTATGTTTATTTACTTAAGCATAAACATGAGGTATTTGAAACATTTAAAGTGTTTAAAGCTGAAGTAGAAATACAACTAGGAAAGAAGATTAAAGCTCTTCGTTCTGATGAAGGTGGCGAGTACTTAATCCAAGAGTTTAAAGATTATCTAAGTGAGAATGGAATTGTTCAGAATCTTACTTCTCCTTATACTCCACAACAAAATGATGTATCTTAATGGAGAAATCATACATTATTAGATATGGTACGATCTATGTTTAATATTATAACTTTAACATTATCCTTTTGGGACTATGCCTTAGAATCTGCTGTTCGTATTCTAAATATGGTTCCCACAAAAAGGTAAATAAGACACCATATGAAATATGGCATGACAAATCGCCTAACTTGTCTTATTAAAGGTCTGGGGTTGTGAGGCGTATGTGAAACGTGACTCAGCCGATAAACTCCAACAACGATCTATGAAATGTTTGTAGGATACCCTAAGGAAACTATGGGTTACTACTTTTATTTTCCACCTGAAAACAAAGTTATTGTTGCAAGGTATGGAGATTTCTTGAAAGAGATCTCATATCTCAAGAATTTAATGGGAGAACTTATGATCTTGAAGAAGATCATATCGATACATTATCTTCTAAAAACACTAGCGAAATTCATGTTGAACCAGAAAATCTGAGTGTTCCACTGGAATTGGTTTATGTCTGTAGATCCGAAAGGACTATACGTGCACCCAACCGAATATGTCTTAGCATAGAGGATGAAGTAGGGGATCTTGGTGAACCTACTAATTATAAGTCTGTCATGCTGATCCTAAAAAGGTTAAGTGGACTAGTGCAATGGATGAGGAAATGAACTCCATGAAAGTAAATAAAGTTTGGATTCTTGTAGATCCATCTCCAAATGCTAAAGTAGTGAAAAGTAAGTGGATATTCAAGAAGAAAAATGAAATACATGGCAAAATACAATCTTACAAAGCTCGTTTAGTTGCTAAAGGTTTGACTCAAACTTTTGGTATTGACTACGAGGAGACGTTTTCTCCAATAGCAGACATAAGAGCTATTAGGATTCTCATAGCTATAGCAGCATACTATGACTATGAGATATGGAAAATGGATGTTAAAACTGCCTTCTTGAATGGTCGCTTAGATGAAGACATTTATATGCAGCAACCTGAAGGGTATGTTAATTCAAAATATCCAAAACGCGTGTGTAAACTTCAAAGATCAATTTATAGTTTAAAGCAAGCATCACATCAATGGAATAAGCGATTTGATGAAGAAATCAAAAAGTTTGGATTTGTTCAAAATTGTGATGAGCCATGTGTATATCGCAAAGCTAGTGGGAGTGATGTAGTATTCCTAATCTTATATGTCGATGACATATTAATCATGGGAAGTAGCATTCCAAGACTTAAAGAAGTTAAGGATTATCTTGAAAATGTTTTTTATGAAGGATTTAGGAGAAGCTGCATACATTCTAGGAATTAAAATCTATAGAGATAGGAGTAAGCGGTTAATTGGTCTTAGTCAAAGTACTTATCTTGATAAGATATTGAAGAAGTTTAATATGCATAACTCCAAGAAAGGTTTTCAACCTATGGAGGTTAAGCATGATTTATTACATGAAGAAAGTGCCTTATGCTTCGGCTGTAGGATCTATCATGTATGTTGTAAGAAGCACAAGGCCAGATGTGGCGTTTGTTCAGAACTTATTCAGTCGTTACCAACGGAATCTAGGGAAGCTCCACTGGGTTGCTGTTAAACATATTCTAAAGTACTTACGGAGTACGAAAGATATGTTTTTGGTGTTTGGAGGGAAACCAGATACAGAACTGAATGTTACAGGTTTCTGTGATGCGTCCTGGCAATGTGATAAAGATGATACGAAGTCTCAGACGGGTTACATGTTTATCATCAATGGAGGAGCAGTTGACTGGAAGAGCAAAAATCAGACAACGATTGCAATGCATGCTACTCAATCTAAGTACATGTCTGCTTCAGAAGCTGCAATGGAAGCTGTTTGGATTAGGAAGTTTGTTGAAGATCTTGCAGTGATGCCTTCAATCAAAAACCTATTAATATGTATTGTGATAATTCTGTTGCAATCATATTCGCCAATGATCCTGGAGTCATGAAGGGCGCTAGACACTTTAAACGTAGATATCACTATCGTCGAGAACAAGTCGAGGCTGGTGAAATCAGATTAATAAAAGTTCACACGGATAATAACTTAACTGGTCCTTTTACTAAGGCTTTTCCTAGAGGAAAGGTCATTGAACATGCCAATATAATTGGGCTTCATTTAGCTAGTGATTTTATGCAAATCTGTGATTAGTATTTGAATAAAGGATGTTAGACATTATTTTTTAATGAAATAAAGTATTGGTTATGTTTATTCTTGTTATTTAATTTTGTGTCCTATTTTATATATATATTATAATCCATGAATATTAAATTATTCTAAATGTCCATTGTCGATTAATAATATGGGAGTATTATTAAACTAAGACAAATCTAAATTGTGATAGAATATACTTGAAAGTATATTGATGTGTTTACATATCAAATTTAGATGATATTCAATGAATTGAATATAGGACTTATCCCAACTATATGATTATACTTTATGGATCTTTGTCATTAAATAAATCATAAATAGTTATCCTCAGACCCGAGATACCAACAAACTGTCGTGGATATAGTGCATTTCTGTGAAATAATCTAAAGCTATACATAACAGGTGGCCATAGGGTTATTTTCAGAAGTGTTGCAAAATTCATAATTTTGCTTATAGTCAATATGGGATTTGTTTCCTTCAAATTCATTTTGGAGTTTAATATAGTTGGGCCCTCGTGAGATTAGTAAGACGTTTGTGTGGAGCACCCAAAGTCATTTTGAACTATGTTTAGAAATTTTGGTAATCTTGCTTAATCGGATAAACGAGAAACATAATTAGTTAATTAAGGAATGACCAAGATCCATATCCTTATTAACATTGTACTAGAAATGAAAGGATAATAATAATGATTAATCATTAATAAGGTTTTATCCAAGAGACCTTACTCGAGTTGTACTAGAGGCATCGGCGTGTAACTAGACGCTAACCGATGTGATCACACTATTAAAATATGTCCAAGTGGGAACTGTAAGTTTATGGACTTTAATTTTAATAGACGTGTATTAGGATAGAACTCTAGATTACGTGATTGCACACAATACGTAAAGATTTAATTTATTAATAAATGTATTTTATATATTTATTAAATAAAACGAGCTTTAAACGTTTAACGGTCGTTAAGTTTTAAACGTTAAGGACTAACGATTAACGATTAATGTATTTTGTATATTTATTAATCCGGTAGTAGGAGAAGGAAAAGGAAACTTGTTTCCTAATCCTAATAGAATTGATAAACTTGAGCCGTAAGTTTTATACCCCTATAAATACTCATGAGATTTCTCATAGTTTATCATCCCTCACATCTCTCCCTATCTCTTTGAATCGATCGGCCGAACACCCCTTAAGGGTTTCGGTTTGGTTTTTTCCACTTCAACGCATTGCTCGTTTACGTACTAGTTTTACGGTTAGCTCGATATTATACGTGTGTACAAGAACGTAATATAATCTCCCTATAGATTATATCTTGGATCGATTAACAAAACAGTAAGAGGTTAATCATTGATCCTCATAAACCCTAAATTGGAGATTTGTTCTTGTTCGTTGGAATCGCATTGCAAAAGGTCCGTAACCCTAATCGATTAATTATGAACGTGTTATTAATATGATCTTTTTTAAACCGCTTATGCTATTACGTGCTTTAATCATTACTTGTGTTTTTATAATTGTTATGAACTACATAAACCATCACACATTACCGAGAATTCTCGTCCAGGTCGACATCATAAGTCGAAAGAGTTTTGGATGGAGGTACTTGAGTTCTTTTATTTCAAAACGGGTGAGCAAAAAAGAGGTTATGACACAATTATCAGCAAATGAAAATGTACGATTCGTCCTCAAGTTGGTCAATTTACTTCGATTTACGGTAACGTCGTACGTAGGCATCCAGTTGGGACTTGTGAATATACTCTTTATCAAGAAGCCGCCCTTGACTTTCGCACTCTTCGTCATGTGGATTTTGCATACTATGAATGTTGGAAAATTTTGAAACAAAGTCCCGCATGGAGCACCATTGAAATGCCACAATTTGATAATCCTGGAGTTTAAGTTGTTAAGTTTTATCATTAATTATTTTTTTTATTTTTTCAAATCGAAATCAATTTTCTTATTATTATTATCTCTTTATTAAGAAAATAGGATTTACAATAAATTAGTGGGAAATCGAGATACTATCTGGGCCCCCACTCATTTAGTTATAGCAAAACCAATCCTATTATAAATATGAATAGCAGCACGGGCCCTATATCTTGAGTCATGGAAAACATCTGGATCCGCTTGAGAAAGGTAGCCGCATCCTCCTCTAATTCTCCCAAAGAAGAAAATAAAAAAGGATGAAAACCATACCCAATAGCTGCATACTTAGTCCCGTACTTTACACGTTTACGCTGTGCTGCATCAACCACCGCACGACTGGGCATAAAATCAGCCATCCCAGTTTATGTCAAGGGTGAAGATCCGGTCAGATTCACACACACATCAAGTCCTCTATACCATGAATAAAGCAACACATCTGTTGGACGTAAGGGTTTGTCACCCCCCCCCCCCCCATTCAACCCAATATCAACCATCTTACCGGCTGAAATCCCCGATCGATAACATATGTCAACAAGGCGACTTTATTATTATGTTTCGTAATGTTTTTTATTTTATGTAATGTTTTTTTATGTAATATTTTTTATTTAATGTAATATTTTTTTATTGAACAAAATGTTTTTTATTGAATAAAACAAATTGAACAAGGTCGCAATAAGTCGATTTGTTGGGACAAATAGATCGCAATACATTGCTGGAGAGAGAAAACTGACGTAAAAAAATTAAAATCACATAAAGTCGATGTTGTGCCTAGCTTTAAAAAAATATATATTAGGAACTTGATTTGACCGTAGTTGACTCGATCTATGGTTATGTTATAAATACCCACGTGGGGACAAAAAGTACACAAAAGTACTTGGAATACCCCCATTTTGTCCCCCCAGATACAGTACAACACAGTTTTTTGTCAGTTTCTGTTCCGTATTTTTTGACAGTTTAATGTTTTTGACATGTTAAACTTTATATTTTTTATTCCGCATTTTTCGTTTCACGGTTTTATTAAATAAAATAAATAAAAAAAATAATAAAAAATATCAAAAAATTAAGAAAGATATTAGAATCATTTTAAAGGGTACCACTAACCACCCCAATTTTTTTTTGCAGTAGACTTGACTCTATAAAAATGGGTCGTGTACCCACGTTGCGAAGGGAACTTTCTAATTACCTTTTGTCGGTAAAACACTTTTCCTCGGATCGTAAAAGACTAGTTTTAATACCCGTGCACGCACGAGACTTGAACATAAAGTTTTAATTAAGTAATAATTTTGTTATTGCGATTTTATGTATATTATATATAATTTTAATAATCTTTAATGTTTATATGTTTGATTATGTTGTTGTTTTAAAGTGCATCGTGTAAATTACACTAATATAAGTTCACCTCTATTTTTATTGTTCGAATTTCATACTTTTTTACTATCGATATTTTTATTCTAAATAATTATATTATAATTATTAATCAACAAATTATTTACATAAACCTTACACAGCCTTACCCGTACACGTTTTATAATTCTTGATTTTGTAATGCTTAATATTATTCTATAAAATATTATCAAATTTTTAATACTTAAATAGTTACGATACTCGTGGACCCACAAATTTTACATGATTTTTCATTATGTGATAATATTAAGTGATATTTTTGTATAAATATTTGTTGCACAAAGGATTTGACTTTTCTAATTGAAATGTTAGCTACCATTTTCTAAACATTGTGTGTTTGGTGACAGATAAAAATATATGTTGTTGTAATATGTATAATTCCTTCTATTTATTTTCATTTCCACAATGCCAGAGATCATGCATTGATTTTGATATTTATATTCATATTAATAATAATTTACATAGATTGCATTGCTTGACTTTTTTAAGTGTAAAAAAATAGACAATAATTTGTGTTTTTATTTGAATATTTAAAATCATGCGCTTTGTTAAATTTTTTTAATATAAGTGTTGTATTTTTAAAATATAAAGTGTAGAGGATATAAAGTTTAAGGGTGTATTTTGTATATTTTATCAAGTTACTAAAAATATAGAAAATTAAAAGTTTACACTTAAATCCATATAATTTATTTAAAATTTAACCAGTACAGTTTTATCAATCCCCTCCTTTTTATTTAAGTATTTATTTTCACAAATTTGACACATATATCTTTGTGTGTTTTCATCAAATTCCTCCACCAAAATTTTTAATTTTGACTAAATGAATTCAATTTTGACTTTTTTCAACCAATCACATTGCTCTATTTTGCTTATGTATCAAAATCAAGTTATTTGATTGGTTCAATTATTTTTATACAACCTCCACTTTTCACTAAAATTTTCAAATAATCTAATTCTTTTATTATATAAAAGATATTTTTCAAGACTATTTGCAAATATTCGTGCCATTACTTTAAGATAACGCGTTTTCGAATATTTATTGTACGAAAGAATCAAAAGAGATAGATATACTTCAACGAATCTCATCGTCAAATACTTTTTTATTATTTTAAAAAATATACTCACAATTTAACAAATAACCTTGATTGGGCAGTAGTAGGTTGGTTACCTATAGCTTCATTCATCTTTATTGTGTTTGTGTTTTTTAAATCAAATAATGTCGTGACTCGTGAACATGTTTTCAGTGCTAGGTTGGGACATCTCAAATTCAAATTCTCAGTATAGTATATTAATGTCGACAAAGAATATGCACTAAAATGACAATTATTAAATGCTTTTTTATGATGATTTGGTCATTAAAAATTAGATCAGAATTCTCTCAAGTTGAAGGTAAATTTTTAAAGCATTTATCTCTATTGTAATTGGAGAACTTGACCTATCAAGTTAGCTTCAACATGAGAGGATCTTCTTCCTTAAAAATTAGTTATCATTGTTTGTTATTTTTGGCTAGCTAATGCATCAAAAGGGCCAAGGCATTTACTAACCATGCAATCTTTTCTTTTAAACTAGGGCTTTTGCCCGCGCTCCGCTGTGGCGGGCTGTGTTCGTGTATGTTACTAAAAGTAAAATTCCAAGGATTGCATCCTCGCCCTCATCTCCAACACCAAAGCATCGACTCATCTAGGCATAAGCAACCAGTTTAAGCCATAGTATTAGCGAATGATAGGATTAAATTACTATATGTTAGTTACTGATACTAAGTTATAAGCAAAAAGGCTCAAGCATTATACTAACAGAATTGATACCAGATTGTGCTGAGATCGGATATTATATATTCCAAACTGATCTAATTTAGCTTCTTAGCAATCTATTTCCTGCAAAAACACTGCAGTTTATGAATTGGATACTAACTTCGTATTTGTCTAAGTCGGACTTTATATATTGAACATTTATATTTACTTTTCAACAAAGAACCAATGTTTAAATTTTTTTCGAATATTAAACGTACACAGCCTGATTTCATTCCTTGTTCAACTTCCAGTTTTTGTCAAAACACTCGTGTCTTTAGTTTACATTTTTAGGATTCTAAAACTACGATTATTATAAAAATGCAGCCCAACACAAACACATAAAACAACAAACCACTAAATGACCAGTGAAGAGCTAGTGATAGCCAAATAGCAGAACAAAACCAAATGAGCTAGAAATAGTTGTACCTACATTGTAATACACTAGCGATAAAAAGCAGCCTTCCCACTCAGATTGTGTTTGTTTACAGGCCGTAGAATCTCTCTCTCAAACTTCTCTTTCAAACTCCCTACCGTCTCAGACAAAGACTAAACAATGTTTTCCGGTGGCGATTTCGCTTTTAGTTTTTCATCATCCACTTGCAGCAACACAATAATGCGAACAACCCTTGTGACACAGTAAATCATAGAGGTCATGAATGGGAAGGTCGGTCAAGTTGGGAAAAGAATCAAATGGGCAGGTCGGTAATGAAGCGAAAAAATAAATAATAAATTGGTTAAATTGGTTGGAATATATTCAATGAAAACAAAAAAGTATAGTAATTGATTCCCTTTTTCGAGTTGCTCCCAAATTACCTGTACAACCCCTTTAGTAGCAAGAATCTTGGATCCTACATGATCTTTAGCATCACCTTCGCAAACAAATAAATGGTCTTTGCAGTTGTGATTTGACCTTCTGATAAATTTGCTTTAGAAGAGAAAGAAGGGGAGGAATGCAACCCTTGAATAATACTTTGACCCGTAATTCATTTTCTTTACATAATGAACCCAAAACAGTAGCAACTTGCATCTTGACCCCAAGTTAACCAGACCGTAGGAGAGAGGCCAACACTGGGAATACCTGAGAATGTGAGCTAACATCACTAAATGCACCTTCACGTGATTTTAGCATCGAATCTGTAAATGTGTTTGATTTAGCGATTAACTTGTATTTTATATCAGGAATCATAGAAAGTACTTTTAAAGGAAGAATAGTTTCCATTATTATTTGTTAAACATTCTAATATAGTATGTAGTTTTTTAATTAATCGAACAAGAATTTGACTTATTTTTCCTACTCCGTCATACATCTATATCTCCTTCAAATCCAAATCAATACATTCTCTAAACTCTCTCAAGGATTTGAATATTTAGGGATTAAGTTTATCCGAATCAATGCATTCCCTGAAGTCTCTCAAAGATCTGAATATTTAGGGATTAAGTTTATGCAACTTATTTTTTCTACTTCAATATTTGATTTATTTGACAAACATTTGAATTTTATTAATCTGTTTATAACTTTATATTATATGCAGGTCTTTGTCAAAGTGAAATGGTTATGAAATTTTGCAACCTCGCTCATTGCTTCAAGCTACTGATCAAGAGCCTAAACACCATATGTCCTTAGCATTATAATAAGTTAATTAACTAATAGTTTGTATTAAAGGCGTCAAGATCTACTCCGCACATATAAAAAGGAGGTCTAAAAAACGACCTAGCACCACATAACCTTAACTTTAATATAGACACCGAACACGATTTATAACGTGGATTTTGAAATATTACCCAACCCACTTGACCTGACCTTAACACCCTTTAAGACATAGAAAACAGATTGTTGGCCGATAAATACTCGATTTTAAAACCCGTGCACCATAGAAATCGGTAGTGGCGACAACTTCACAAATTTTGGCATAAACATCTAGCGTAAGACCATTTGAGTTAGTGTATAGTCAGTTAGTCACCCAAGTTTACAATCTAATGGCCACATGATGGCAATGAGATGAAGTACCATGTTTACTACTGTATTAAGATTGGTTGATGTACTTCTGATTAACACTCAAATCTAACATAGTTTCACCTCCAAGATTAACAAACTTTTATTCAGTTGAGTTATATAAACACGTACATCGTATCCTAGTCAAATTAGGTAAAAGTCGAAATAGACAACATATGAATCACAAAGCAACATTATATAAATGGATTTATGTCAGATGTTTCAAACAGCTACCGACCGATTTCAAACTTATACTGTAAGCTGTTTAAGGGCCCTTTTTATATATATTGCTGGAAAGGAAGTGGTTAACGGTGACATAATAGGGGTGTTTGGGATTGCTCAGTTACTATGTATGACGTGTATGACATGTAAAGAAAAATACCTTATAGACAAACATATGACAGTTTTTTCCATGCCTTGTTCTTTAAGCAGCGCTTTAGTAAATGTGTTCCTTGGAGGTGCCGACACTTGTCCATCAAACAGTGCCATCCAATATTTTCTATAGCGGCTTTAGCTTCCACTAAAACATCGGTTGCATTCTTCACACATTTGAGTAACCGCATAATATTTTTAGTAGCTCGGTTCCTACACACACATCAGAACAACGTAAGTGGTCGCATATATTCAAAAAAATGCAGCAGCAGACAAGATATGTTTACAATACATTTTATGAACACGACCACCTGTTATAATTGATGATGTCGAGATTGGAGCTGGTTGAACATGTTGTGGGGAAGAAGCGTTATTCTCATTGGTACCCATGATGACGGCCTTACGGGCACCTCAGCTGAAGTTTATCACAACCGACATGCTGCTAAACCGCAAACCCTGTCATTCCACCGTTGCACAATTAAAGACGAAATTTTAACCAAATAATAAAACGGAAAAAATATTATATTTGTGAAAGGGGGCACCTGTTTTTCTTCCTTCCTTCTGTATCTTGCGTCGTTGATGTGTCGTGGATGTATATGTGATAATTTGGATTACGTTATAGGGTAAATTAGAAAATTACCTTTAGGAAAAAGTAATAGACTAATAATACCAATGACGAATTCAATTAAACACGTGAGTGAGTCGAGTTCGTTGTACACGAAGATCTTATGAATTTGAGACGTTTTGCTTTGATTTGGACAATCGATTTGAATTGGATTTCGGTTTTTAAACTACAAATTAAATCTACCAATTTTAAACTATTTAAAATAAACCTAAAGTGCATGAATCGTAAACCCCGCCTATTTAAAATAAATCTAAACAATTACTTAAAATTAAAACACTAATTAAAAATTAATCTATTTTAATAATCTATAAAAATATAATCTATTTAAAAATTAAAACTTTTATTCTATTTAAAAATCTAATTAAACTATTTTTAAAACAATTTAGACTTTATCTAAAAATTACTCTAAAACAATTCTAATTAAACACTATTTTAAATCTACTTTTTATAATAATCTAGTTAATTAAAAAAATAGAAGTTATATAGAATAAAATAAAAACGTGACATTTAAACTCAAACTAAAACTGCCAAGACGAAATACACTATAATAATGAAATAAGAGGAAAGAAAGTCAAAAGAGCATTTGGCCCAGTTGGTAAACTCCATATGCCTGTGACCAGGAGGTCACAGGTTTGAATCCAAGCATGGACATATTTTTGGAATAAAACTTTTTGACAGAATAACTAAAAGAAAGTCTTAGGAAAGACTTATTGAGCTTATTAGCTTAAGCTGAGAGGTCACAGCTTATGGGCTTATCAGTCAGTTGGACTGATAAGCAGTTTACTAGATTAAGTAGCAATAAAGCAGTAACAATCAAATAAGCAGTAACAAATATAGCAGTCAAGAATAACAACTGAACTTAAGCAGAAAATTCTAAAAACCAATTAAGCCTATGATTCAGCAGTCACAAATAACTTCAAAAACGAAGCAAGTTATCCAGCAAATCTTAACCAAAAACAAACTGAAATACTCACAATCTTAATCCAACAAAGTTCAAATATAACAGAAATTCTTATTCAGTAAAACAAAACTTAACGACAGATAACTTATTATAAAGCAAACAACTAAAACCAGAATTCAACATACAAACTTAGACTTGCTATTACCAACCTATGTAAAAATACAGCAAACTTATACTCCAGACTTAAGTTAATCAGAAAAGATTACTATATCCTAATTCAGAAATAAGTACTCGACGAACTCGAACAATCAGATGATAATTATAACAGTAATATCAAACTTAACTAATTACTTCAAAATAGTATGACTAAAAAGTAAATAACAACTATTACAATTACATCAGCAAACAAATCTACACTTAATACCAGATTAACATTTGTAATCATACAAGCAACCTGCACAAATTCATCTTAACAGTAAGAAACCAAAATCCTAATAACTCAAATTTATAATCAGTAACAACCAGACTCCAAACTATATCAATCCTCAACCAAACATCTTTTACAATCATAAACATTCACATTTAAACCTTAATAAAAACAGTAACAAACACTAACTAGAATCTTATATATCAAAATCATTTAAACAGTTAAAGAAAAACATTCATATAAGCAGACTTAATACACCTATAAAACGAAACTTTTAAAAAAAATGGAAAAGAGATGGAACCTTTTGGGATAACCGTTGTGCCGAAGGTTGTGCTGAACAACCTTATGATCCGAAACTCGAACCACCATTCACCATTACACCCATTTGAATCACCAATCACCCTTGGTCAAATTATTTAGACTTTTCCAGTGGGGAAAAGTTTATCCAATCAATTACTTTAAATATTAAACAAATAAGCTATCAATTAGCTTATCTTCAATATCCCAATCATTATGTCGAGAAACAGAAAATAAATTTAAGATGTATATCAATTTAAGCAGTGTAAGAAATTAAAACGAGACACAAGTAAAATAAAAAATGTAAAACTTTCATTAATTTCCAGAAAATAATACAAAGCTTTTAAAAGGAAATACAAGATTTAATCTAGATCTATTTCTACAACATAACTCTAAAAGTAAAAGAAAGGATGAAAAATACAAGATAATTGGGGGTTTTTATAGCCTCCCCAAGGTTGGTGCGAATATTCGGATCTCTCGAGGGATATTCCAATTGATTTTGAGCCTTTGATCTTTATTTCCTTATTCTCTCTCTTCTGAAACTTCCATCGGATGGTTGATATTGTTCATAATAGCACACGGATTGCCAACGTGGCATCCGTGTGCTAGTTGTGCTTCTTTTAAGAGCGTTGATTGGTGGAAAAGGAGTTGTGAGGTGTCTCGTCCAATACTTTTCTGCCACGTATCACCTTCTCTCCATACCCTCTCTTCCTTAAACCATGGGGGTTTTAATCCCCTTGGTATGAATTAATTAAATATAAAAAAAGCCCTATGTAAATCGACTTTTTTTACCATCTAGGGTTTGGATGAATAGTAAGATTATTTACTGGTTTTTTGTGTGTTGGAGAAGAAAGAGTAAATGGGGAAGAAAGAATACATAGGAAACATCGAAAGATTATTTAACTATGAGAAAGTGGGTGACGGTTTGTATTTATTTATTGTGTGTGAAGTGGGGTAAAACGAGTGGGATATGGTGACGTGTATGCTAGTTATGAGTGGGTGAAGAGTCACGTTGTGAGAAAACAAGTTTGGTGAGAAAAAGAAAAGTAAACGGTGTGTAATATATGTAGAAGTGATAAGGTTTCACCCATTTTAAAACCCTAAGCCTAATTAACTTGTCTTCATTTTATTCCAGTAAATGGACTTGAAGCCCATTGCCAAATTTTCCCAGCCGAGTATGAATACCACTTTTGGGCCTTTATTGGACTTAGAAAACACTTCACAAATTTAGCTTGAAACTTAAATGGGCTTTTGAGCCCATTTACCCCATAGTGGGACCCACTTAGCCCATTTTCTTGACAAATTATTAAATCCACTCATGTCGAGCTCGATTTTGGCTTCTTCAATCTTTTTCTTCATTCTCGTGTCGATTATTGCCGGTTTTTGTGAACATGGTACCTACACACATGAAAACAAGAAACAAGCAAATCCAAGGCATAATTGATACATTTCATGCAATATTTCATTGTTTTTAGCTACAAATGATATGAGTAAATACACTCATATCAAATTCCCCCATGCTAAGCAATTGCCGTGTCCTCACGCAATGATAAAATAAAACTATGAACTACACCATTATTCAATTTTAGACACTTTATTTTACGAAGACATAAAATAACTTTAAGGATCATAAAAACTCAAATAGATTCATCGTCCTCGACTTTTCACTTTTCCATGCCAAGTGCAATAACAAGATCATTGTTATTATAAGTTGGTAGACTAACACGAACTCATGTGGGCTAATTAATCACTTAGACTCCCTTATTCCTATGTGTATCTCTTATATTTTATTGTTGTCTTGAATGATCACGAGGATGCATTGTTGACTTATTTCGATAATTTATTAGGCCGAAAATAAAGTGAACGATTTAATCAATAGTTAGCTAAAGGACAAAATCTTTTAAAACTGCTTCTCGGGCTCTCATAAAGTTCATATCTTGGCATAACTTGTTTCGCGATTTGAGACCTTTCTCGGACCGATATTTGGCAGTGACTTAATACTTCCAACCTTGAGAGACGTTCATGAAATAATGGTCTTCTCTTCATAATATTTCTTCACTTGAAGTTTTGAGAGATTCATACTTGGACCACGACTTCTTCATTTTTCTCCAATCTTTATTTGGGATTTTGATATACAACGATCCGCCTCCTTTTTGTACTTGGCTTCATTTATCCTCATACCTTATTTTGGTCTTTTTGTATAGACTTCTCCATGACTTTTGGGGAGTATTTTGCTTTTCGTCTTGTGTCCCGATCCTTCATATTGATTTTTGATAAATGAGTCTTCACATCACTTGAGATCTTTAGCAATAAAACATAGCCCTCATGTCTTGTTAGGACCTTTTTGGACTCGCCAATCTTCGCATCCCGCTTCAATAAGTTATGCCTTGGCTATGAACTCTAATCCATACTGAGCAACTTTTAAACGATCTTGGGCTAGAAGCTAAGTAACGTTTCAAATCGTTCAACCTTATTTATTGCAAATAATTTTATTAACAAGCGATGGGAAAATAGGCTTATAATTAACTCACATAAATTCCCGAAAGAATACCAAACTTATAATTGGCTCTATCATCTCTTGTTCTCCATATTGTAAAATTCCAAAAAATGAAATCAATGGATACTTAGCCTATTAAATCAAAGTTTTGGGTTTTCAAGCCATCTATAGGATCTTGCATCTTCTTATACTTTTGCAAGTTTTAGAATTTGAGTTTTAAAGTTCCCTTGATAGACGACTTTCTAGGATCAATTATAGGAGCTTGCGAAAAGTTCTTGTTCTTAACTCGTATGAATTAAGACCTTCGCGTTTTAAAGCTCCCTATATAATAGCCTAGCAAAACTTAATTCAAATACGTTAAGGAAAAGCTAAGGTTAAAAACCAAGTCGAGTCAAAAACTATTCGTATTGAAAGCCTACATTCGTGTCAAAAACACTTATTTTATTTATTAAAACTTAAAAATAACACTAAAAATTTAAAATTTTATTGAAAAACAATACGTTTGGACACGACAAAAGCAATAACAAGCGATTATATCGATTGACTCCCCCATGCTAAAACCAAACATTGTCCTCAATGTTTCTTAGCTCAGGAGTAACACCCCCTTGCTAAGACACGAAGAGTCTAATGCAAATTCCTAGCATGGAAAGAGCATGCAAATCTAAAAGCCGTTTATTAATTATGCCTCAAGATAAAACGTTAGTCGATAAAAATCAAGGGATAGAAAGTGCGCCCCTTTTTGGCATTTAAAGAATGGAAGATCAAGTGGACCGGCAAAAACCGAACAAGAGAGTCTTCAAATACTAGGGTCATACCTAAGATCACAACACAACAAATCACGAGCACGAGCTTGAAAGATCAAGCCTTATTAGGTGTTAGAAAATAGAAAGAAGATAGAAAATACTCGTTTTTGTTCACCGAGTCATGAGCTCGACTCGATCCCCGCATTCATTGGTCCTTAGGGAAAGTGGTGAAAACCGGCATATTGGAATAAAATCCATGATAAAGCACGATGCCGGGGTCAAAGATCTTATCCTCGTTATCGGATGACAAACGAAAGGATAAAACTCCAACACAAATCTCTAAAACGAGATAGTAGTCACAAACAATGGTATGGATATAGCATGCTCCATGAGATAAACTCGCACCAAGATGATTAAAAAGTCTTTCAATTATTGCATCGGTGAAAGGTCGAGATTTCCCTAAATCAACGATTCCGGGATCGAATACCTCGTCCTCGGTGGAGAAAGGAATAGACAACAAGGTGTCGTCCCCCCATGCTAATCCTAAGTAATATGAAGCACATGATAATGGTGGAACAAAAGTCTCAACCATAGTGGTTTCAACTTGCATGACTTTGTTGACCTTTTCACTCTTAGGAATGTGAATAAAGGGGTCATGGTACTCAAAACGAGTCGCATGAAAAACCCGCACATTAAGATCAAAGCGAGTGGGAAGGATAATAGGAGCAAAAGTAATTTCTCCCTCCGGGTCAACATTATCATCATCATAAATCTGGTGATCAATCCAAGAGTCTTCATCACCTTCATTAGACTCTTCCTCAAATTCCGAAGGAATGTCTATATAAAGAAACTCATCAACCTCCTTAAAGAAAAGCTCATCATCACAATGGTTGTGAGATGTAGGAGGTATGATGTTCTCAAAATCCTCTTGAAACAATGGATTATTGTTCAATGAAGCTTCAAATAGAGGATTTGAGTAAGTCACAAAAGTATCGTCATCCTTGTCATCGCAAGAAACTTCCGACAAAGTATCGAGTGTGTCACACTCGGATACAAGATCATCATTCTCATTTGAAGGCAATTCATCGGCGAATTCCTCGAGAATGGTAGGTAAAACACAAGAATCATGTTCGATCTCGAGATCGGAAACGTCTTCACTTCCCCGTGGAAGTGAATCAAGGATAGCAAAAAGTTCATCGATGAACTTATCACATGAATAGTCACTAACCTCACTTGGTGTGAAGCTAGGAATCAAAGGCTCTTCAATGGAAGATTGTGCCTTAGAAACATCAACATGATCCTTAGAAGGGAGTGAAAATGAGTCCATTTTCAAAGATTGTTCAATTAAAGCAATATCACTCTCGGGATCAAAATTCTCATTAACAAACTTACTAGCATCAAATGGCCCACTCAAGTAATCATCTATTTGTTTTTCAATCTTAGCACTATCATCCTCGTGTGGAGTGAGTGTAGATGAGGAAAGGTCACAACATGTTTCAACAAAGCAAGCTTCTTCATTTGATTTCAACTTTCCTTTATCACAATTAGAAGTTTCCAAAATTGGAAAAACACCTTTATCGAAAAGAGCTTTCTTATCATTTTCAATTGTTTCAACAAGTTTTACACTTTCAATTTTCTTAGGAGCAAATCTTGGAATCTTTTCCGGTTTAAAAACAATGCTTTTATCTCCATAAAACAACTCAATTTCCTCTTTCCTCATATCAACTAAAACATTGGCCGTGCACAAAAATGGTCGTCCTAAAATAATTGGCACACGAGGATTGGTCTCATAATCGACTATAGAAAAATCGGCTAAGTACAAGAAGTTTCCCACTTTCATAATGACATTTTCCGCTATACCAACCGGTCGAGTGGTGGTTCCATTAGCAAGCTCAATGATCATACGAGTGGTACTAAGAGGCACATAATCAATGGTCTTCCAAAGGGCTAAGGGCATGATGTTTATGCTAGCTCCTAGATCGGCTAGGCCTTTGCAAACCCCAAGCTCATTGAAAACACAATGAATCAAGAATTGACCCGGATCTTTATACTTCTCGGGAAAGAAATCAAAGAAAACCGAGGTACTAATCACATTCAAAGTAGCCTTAGTAACTTCTAGAAAAGTTTCCTTAGGTGGAGGTTTAAACTCAATCACTTCAACTTCATCTAAATTCTCACAATCATCATAAACGGTTATGGCCTTAAGCTCTCCCTTCGGGTTTGGAATGGTGTTACTAGGTAAGCAACCCGAAGAAGATGACGGTTTAGACATGAATCCCTCAAACATAGAAAGCAATTTGTTTTGACCTTGTTCCAAATTTTGTTACATACGACTTTGAGTTTGCTCTAGCCTTTGTTGATTAAGCTCAATCTTATTGTTTTGCCCTTTAATCGTATTTTGAAAATCAAGTTTCAAAGTATTAATTTGCCCTTGAATGTTATTTTGAAAAGCTTTCAAATTTGCCTCATTTGACTTGATATAGCTTGACAAATCATTTGGATTATTCCCTTGAAAACCTTGATTGTTTTGATTAGCATTAAACCCATTTCCTTGATTATAATTCCCTTTGGTTATCACGGTTAAAATTATTCCCATTATTTCCATTGTTGTACCTATTTTGAACCGGTGGAAAACCCGGTGGAGCAACATGATTTTGACGCGGAACTTGACCGTTGGAGCCATAAGTTCCCGTCGCGGCAAAAGCACTAGCTTGATCAAAACCCGTGTTTAAACAAGCATAATTAGGATGTGCTCCACCACACGATACACAAACATTCTCAACCATATTAATCGATCCATGAGGATTCTTCCTAATCTCACTCAACAAAGTCGCAAATCCACTATCAATCTTAGAGTCCAATCTAGCAATCTCGACATTAGATGAATTCACATTGGAAACAACCAGTGTGTTTCGTGAATATTGTGCTCTAGACTTATCCTCAATTATTCTCCACGCGTCTCTCGGTGTTTTTCTTAAAAATTTACCACCCGTGGCGGCATTTAAAGAATCTTGTTCAATCATATTAAGCCCATTATAAAAAGTATTAATTTGATGCAATTCCGAGAAACCGTGGTGTGGACATTGTCTCAACAAATCTTTAAATCTTTCCCATGCAACCCCAAACGATTCATGCACTTTTTGTTCAAATCTAGTGATCTCATTCTTAAAATGTGTTGTCTTAGAAGGTGGAAAGAAATAATTCATAAACTTTGACACTAAATCATCCCAAGTTAAGATCGAACCCGGTGGTTCTTTCTCATACCAAAGCTTAGCATTACCCTCGAGCAAGTACGGAAAAAGCATGAGCTTAATCACGTCATTCAGCATATCTCTAAACTTGAGAGTCGAGGTAATTCGATTAAAATTCCGTATGTGAGAATGCGGGCTATCGGTCTCATTGCCACGAAATTGGTCGGCACGAATGAGCGATAGAAGACCCGTCTTAATCTCAAAATGATCCGCCAAAATAGCCGGCACAACGATTGCTTCCCCATACCCTTCGGTGGGTGCACGGAGCAATTCCTCCATTGTTCGGTTATCGGCCATCTCTACAACAATAGGTGGAAGCTCGGGTTCCACTATTCGTTGTTGACGATTTCTATTTCTACGAGGAATATTTTCAAGCCTATTAAAATCAATCACAAGACGAGAAGAACGTAATTGCATACACTACAAAGACGAGAATTTAGAGGATTGAAGAAAAGAAATTAGGCAAGAAGAAGATAATTTTTGGTATTTTATTTGGTATTGCTCAATCAATAATGATCGATAAAAAAAACAAGGAATAAGGATAACTACTATGGAAGTAAATTACCCTCGGTCGACTTTGAAACGATTGGTGAAAACCTAAACGTCTCGAGGTTCAATAAGTAAACAACAAAAATAAGATTTATTACTACTTGAGTCGGCAAACCAATAATAGGTTGTCCCTCTCAATATACGCACAAGCAAGCGGGGAAACGAGGTGGCACAAAGCACTTAAAAACCTTTTTCCTTAGACGGCCTTTTATAGCACGTCGCCTTATACCCACCTTATAGTTTGTATAAATCGAGTTCAAACTTCTTATTAGTATTTATCTATTTTGCCTTTTATTTTTGTTTTGGATTCGAATACAATAGCTAGGTGATGAAATCCCAACTAAGGCCTTATTTGATAAGTATGTAAAATTTATTGTTCTACGTAATATAATATATTATTCACAAAAAACGAGAAAACCGATACATACTATATAATAGAAAAATAATAAAACTTTCCGAGGACGGAAAGGGTCTTCAAATCCACGATCAACAAATCTCCACAAAGACGAATCATACACAAGATCCCCGGCAGCGGCGCCAAAATTTTTGATGTGTCGTGGATGTATATGTGATAATTTGGATTACGTTATAGGGTAAATTAGAAAATTACCTTTAGGAAAAAGTAATAGACTAATAATACCAATGACGAATTAAATAAACACGTGAGTGAGTCGAGTTCGTTGTACACGAAGATCTTATGAATTTGAGACGTTTCGCTTTGATTTGGACAATCGATTTGAATTGGATTTCGGTTTTTAAACTACAAATTAAATCTACCAATTTTAAACTATTTAAAATAAACCTAAAGTGCATGAATCGTAAACCCCGCCTATTTAAAATAAATCTAAACAATTACTTAAAATTAAAACACTAATTAAAAATTAATCTATTTTAATAATCTATAAAAATATAATCTATTTAAAAATTAAAACTTTTATTCTATTTAAAAATCTAATTAAACTATTTTTAAAACAATTTAGACTTTATCTAAAAATTACTCTAAAACAATTCTAATTAAACACTATTTTAAATCTACTTTTTATAAAAATCTACTTAATTAAAAAAAAGTTATATAGAATAAAATAAAAACGTGACATTTAAACTCAAACTAAAACTGCCAAGACGAAATACACTATAATAATGAAATAAGAGGAAAGAAAATCAAAAGAGCACTTGGCCCAGTTGGTAAACTCCATATGCCTGTGACCAGGAGGTCACAGGTTCGAATCCAAGCATGGATATATTTTTGGAATAAAACTTTTTGACAGAATAACTAAAAGAAAGTCTTAGGAAAGACTTATTGAGCTTATTAGCTTAAGCTGAGAGGTCACAGCTTATGGGCTTATCAGTCAGTTGGACTGATAAGCAGTTTACTAGATTAAGTAGCAATAAAGCAGTAACAATCAAATAAGCAGTAACAAATATAGCAGTCAAGAATAACAACTGAACTTAAGCAGAAAATTCTAAAAACCAATTAAGCCTATGATTCAGCAGTCACAAATAACTTCAAAAACGAAGCAAGTTATCCAGCAAATCTTAACCAAAAACAAACTGAAATACTCACAATCTTAATCCAACAAAGTTCAAATATAACAGAAATTCTTATTCAGTAAAACAAAACTTAACGACAGATAACTTATTATAAAGCAAACAACTAAAACCAGAATTCAACATACAAACTTAGACTTGCTATTACCAACCTATGTAAAAATACAGCAAACTTATACTCCGGACTCAAGTTAATCATAAAAGATTACTATATCCTAATTCAGAAATAAGTACTCGACGAACTCGAACAATCAGATGATAATTATAACAGTAATATCAAACTTAACTAATTACTTCAAAATAGTATGACTAAAAAGTAAATAACAACTATTACAATTACATCAGCAAACAAATCTACACTTAATACCAGATCAACATTTGTAATCATACAAGCAACCTGGACAAATTCATCTTAACAGTAAGAAACCAAAATCCTGATAACTCAAATTTATAATCAGTAACAACCAGACTCCAAACTATATCAATCCTCAACCAAACATCTTTTAAAACCCTAAGCCCAATTAACTTGTCTTCCTTTTATTCCAGTATATGGACTTGAAGCCCATTGCCAAATTTTCCCAGCCGAGTATGAATACCACTTTTGGGCCTTTATTGGACTTAGAAAACACTTCACAAATTTAGCTTGAAACTTAAATGGGCTTTTGAGCCCATTTACCCCATAGTGGGACCCACTTAGCCCATTTTCTTGACAAATTATTAAATCCACTCATGTCGAGCTCGATTTTGGCTTCTTCAATCTTTTTCTTCATTCTCGTGTCGATTATTGCCGGTTTTTGTGAACATGGTACCTACACACATGAAAACAAGAAACAAGCAAATCCAAGGCATAATTGATACATTTCATGCAATATTTCATTGTTTTTAGCTACAAATGATATGAGTAAATACACTCATATCAGTCGTAAACACGAACATTATGTAACGGGAAATTTCCGTTTAATCAGAACGAAAAAGTAAGCATTCTGTCATTTTGAGGCTCAGATAAATGAGCGATCGAACATGAGGATATGCCCGCTATGGCTGCAAAACTTAGTAAGCATGCCTCGCCAAGAGGCGCAGAATTCGAATAATAATTTAGCTCAAAAAGTATCATCATAGCCTTTTTTTAACGACATTATCATACCATTTTCAGCATTATCATTGCGATCTAAAAGCCGTTTTGAAACGACTCAAGCATCTTACAATTTGTAAGTTTTAACCATGAGCAAAACCCACAACAATCGGTATTAAAAGCTATTAGCTGGAACACCTAAATGACCCGCATGTACTATGGCTGCAAAGTTATTACCTTGCCCCGCCAACATACACCGTTGATAATCATAATATCGGTTTTTTTAGCTTCTCGGTCGAAAGAATCGACCCGTTCAGGGTCATCACATCCTGAACGGCAAAGCATTGCAACAACAAAATCATGACAACATGTAATCACATAGAATCATTAAATGTGAAACAGTTGTACGCATCGCCACACGCGTTGTACAGCAAGAACGAAACCAACAGTGCATAAAATGATCATAAGATGGAACCATAATACAAACAAAAATTCGACCCGTCATGGCTGCAAATCGAATGACCTGCCACGCCAGGCGACGGGTTATAGCAATGAACAGTGATTCCCTGATATTAATACTTAATAAAAAAACAGTTTATTTCCCTCTCACAAAGGGTCATCCCGCTCACAAATATGGCACACACATTTCTCATCTTTCACACACATACAATACTCCCTTAAACAATCAAATGCCTTAAGAACAACGGTAAGAACTGCACATTCCAAATGTGTGCATAAAATGATCATAAGATGGAACCATAACACAAATAAATATTCAACCCGTCGCGCCTGCAAATCTAATGAATTTGTAATCGGAAATAAGCAATTCAACAGGTTAAAACGAAACCTTGAAAAATCCCTGATTTCTTACATAAACCGTAATTAAAAAAACGCCTGACAACCCTAATTTCAAAATTAGATAATACCAGTTAAAACTAAACCATAATTATACATAATACAAAAGAAAAAAAATGAAAACTAAAAACTATTCAAATAACTTGAAAAGGGCAAACCATTTTCGCTTTCCGAGTCATCAAGAACACCATGGCCACGCAAGAAACACCCACTTAACCCAACGACGCCACCTACCGACCATCAACGCCGCACACCATCAACGGCGGCAGCGAAGAAGCCGGTGGCAACGAAGAGAGTTGTGGGTATGCGTTCCAAACATCCACACATCATATAAAAACAATGATGGAATCCATAGATCATATCGAAACATGGAATCCATATATCATATCGAAACAGTGTTGCAATGGTAGATCTTATCAATATGAGATGAGAGAGATTGAGTCACACAACACACACTACACATTATATCTTTAATTATATCTTTAGTAAAAGTAAATATTAAGGAGAGGGATTTGCTCAGCAAAGGGAAAAATTTAATCAAAGGGCAGAATTAAACAGTAAAGGGCAACTAACCCAACATTAATTAGCGACGCAAGGGGCAACGGGACGGGAAAAACAGAACTGTTTTTGTGAGAGAGCTGATAGGTAGTGTGAGTTTTCGTGAGAGAGCTAATAGTAGTGTGAGGAGGATAGGATTATTATAATATTGGGTGTGTGAGGGGGAACTGTTCATTGGGAACCGAGATTCCCCCCTTTTATTAAAGATATAATTTTCCAGGTAACATTTTAACCAAAAGAAAGAGTCTTATGGTTTATACCCCATTTGACAATCATTAGTTACTTTTTTACACAAAAAATATGTATACAATCATTAGCATTTAATTAGCATTGATTTACAATATATTTTATTAGTTGTCTTCGAAATGTACAAATCCATTAAATACAATTATGAGAGTATTAAGTACTTAACTTTTTATTTATTATTTTACATATTGGTTTTTATTTCATTATTTAGGGGATGCAGATGTATACTTTTATTTATGTGTGTTTTTACATTATTCAATTTATACTTTTATTTTATTATTGATTTAGGTAGGACTAGTTTTGCATGAAACCTATAATTGTTAGTAATCATAAACAAAAGTACATCGATCACAATTTGATTTGGTGTTATAAAATTGACGTACTTCAAAGAGATCTATAGATTTGTAGTTAAACTCAGGTTTCAAGTCTTTTAATTTTGTCGAAAAAAATGTTAGTATCATAAGATGAAAATATAATATTATATCAACTAGCTTAATTAGGGATGAATATTTGGATCCGAATCCTGAAACGAACCGGTATTCGAATCACGTTCGGTACGATACTGGTATTACGAAATAAGGTGAAAGCAAAATCGGTACCACTAATTTGATACGGGACCGGTAACAAATCGGGGAATTCCCGAAAAAACGGAAAAATCCCATTTTCCGGTACCGGTACAGATACCGATACCGATACCGATACCGGTACCGATAGCTGAATCCCGTTCGGTACGGTACCGGTACCGATATCCGAATCTCGTTCGGTACGGTACCGGTACTATTAATTTATGCTCGGGAAAAATTCGGTACCACTAATTCGGCACGGGATCGGTACGGTATCAGTACCGTGCTCATCCGTAAGCTTAATAAATGCCATTTGTGACTTTAGTAGATTTTATTAATGTTTTAAAAATCGGGTTAACCTTGCCAATTGAACCGATTGATCCGTAAATTAGCTCGGAGACCGATCCGAATGTGATCGGGTTTTTATTTGTTTAAGAATCAGGTTAAACTATCGGTTTTTCGTCAACCTGGGTTGACATTGTTTAATAAAACCGTCGGAGTCATACCGGATAACACAATAAAAATTAATATTTTCCTAACGAAAATTAATTAATCGCGTGTTGTATGAATTGTTTCATTACCTTGGTCAAAGTGTTTTAAATTTTTGCAAACGAAATGAATATATACGTAAGTGTTTTAACAGTCACAAACTAAAAAAAAAAGGTTAAGTTAGTATTAAATGAAGGTAATAAAATAAAAGAAAATGATTAATGCTAATGATTAATATAATACATAGTAGGGTATTACTCCTAAATAGGTGGGGTATAAACCCACCAAGCCAAAAAAAAAATCTTTAATAATAAATGTTGTTTCCTTCGGCCATTAAGCCCATAATTTAAGCTCGTAACGAGTAACAAAAGTATGGAGATTACGTATGACCTTCTTCGTATTAAAAAAAGGTTATCATGACAAATAATGAATGAAGTAATCTGCGAGTGCTAGATGAACACATCATAGCTACCAAAAGTTGCAAAAAAAAAAGGAAGAAGAAGATAGATACTTTAACTAAAAACCTTTTTTTTTTTCTCTATATTTTAGAGTTTTCAACGGAGAAACAAATTTTTAGTTTGCTTTTTAATACTCTCTCCGTCCTATTTTAACAGTTGTTTAACAAATTTTTGTGATTTATGATGGATTTAGTGAATATAAATATTTTATATTTAAAAAAACAAACTTATCATTTGACTATATTAATTGTGTCCTTAAAGATCTTTTTTACGTACTGATATATACTCCGTAATAATAGAAGATGGACCCTTTCTGTTTGATTATTGGATCCATTATAGAGTACAAGATAAGTTCTTACGTTAGTGGTCGGTGGTGCAGCAGGCATTTGTGCAGGTTTGTGTTTTAATATTAAATCGGAGCCTGCAATAATAAGCCACTTTCACACATGTAACAAGGAGTATCTTCTAAAACATTTGATTAAAAAAATGGGTGAACGAATGCAAAATGTTTAGTAAAATTGTACCTAATTTATTTTACATCAAAAATAACATACTAATTTATTCATCTTAATACAATTATAAAAGTTGATATGATAAAGAATTAAAGATGATGATCAAAATGACAAATTAAATTATTGAAAGAATGAATAACTTCACTTCATATTTGAAGGAAATATCACCACCTCAAAACTTTCCTCCATATGTGTAGTACCAAAGTTGGAAATGTACGTGTCCGTAATTTCTCTTTCAGACCTTCGTATTCATATTTGAAGATGGAGATGGTTATTAAGCCGATGTAGGTTGTGGGCTCGTCAATGGTCTTTGTTTGTGTTAACGATGATACATTATACTATTATAGCTCTAGTTTGGCATTATGTTCTCTTAAAACTCCCATTGTCGTCATTGAAAATGGATGATATATCATATATGTTGACGAGTCCTCGAAGTGGGTCACTAGAAGGATCACTATAGTGTGCCGTGTGTGCTTAACCGAACGTTGTGTCAACGTAACACACTTGTTCATTGGTATACTTGCCTAAAGTGCTCAAAACTTCTTCTTTGATGTTGATGCAAATGCCAAGTGGCTATTTGAGATGTTCAGTTTTTGACCTTTAGCACTATAGATTGTATGTATATATCACGAGTCACGACGACATCTCATTGATCACAAATTCACAATATAAAATGTGACAACACCTTTTAATATGTTTAGACTTTGTATTTTAGATAACAAAATAAAGAACTTAATGAATGCAATAATCATGCTACTTGAACCTATCAAGTTTAGATTAATGCACAGCAAAAGGCCTTTTCTCTACCATAAATTTATCGTGCAAACCAAAGTCATATAATTTTAAATAAAAAATAATAACTTATGGCAGCATGAGAAAACAAGAACAATAAGAAGCTATAACGATTTATTCAATCATTATTTGGACTTATAATGCTTGTACCCAAGCTACGTAGCTTATTATCAAACGATGAACTTTTAGCTTATTTTTAAAGTTCATAACGTACTTCTCTATTTAAGATAATGACATTTTGTTGAACTTTATAACTTTGATTAAAGATCAGCACAAAGAATGCATTTTTAGTAAATGAAAACCAAAACCTAAAATGTTTGGTGGATCACAATATTGTGCGCCATTCAAAGTCACCACTCAGAAAAATTCTTAGCCATTGACCAAGCAAAAAAACATACGTTGACTGAGTTAGGCCATGAAATAAAGGCCTCTCTACAAAGTGGGTGATGTGTAAAAGGCCTGTTGCCAAATACAAACAAAAACTTTTTTTTAGCACTAAGATTAAAAAATTTGTTTGAACTTAATGGCTTATAATAGAATAAGTATAACCATTTGTTATGTTTATTGAACTTGTAAGTCGTTAGAAAGTGTAAATAATTAATCATACTTTTTATAGTCACAATAAAGTGAATTAGTTAAGTCGAATTCTTGTATAAAAGCAAATTTGCATGTAAGGAAGAGGGCAAAATAGAAAAAACAATTATGTCTCATAAATTCTGAATCTTTTATGTCGAATAAGGTCAAGTTTGATTCATAATCAATGATATTCCCCTAAACCCCGGCCTCTCACACCTTTCATCTTGCTCTCCACCTAAGTTGCTATTTTTATCGGCGTCATAAGCTAAATAAATAGAAACACCGTACAAAAGTTTTTACTACTACATCCGTCCCATAATTATTGTCCATGTTTGACTTTTTAAGTCTTTTTTTGTCAACTTTGACCTTAGATATTTTTGTTTGTGTTATTTAATATCTGATGCATAATACATGAATTGATAGAGTTTTAAATGTATTTTTTATTGATATAACTTTTATCAAGTATTGTATAACACAAACAAATTAATTTAAGGTCAAAGTTAACGAAGAAAGACTAAAAAAGTCAAAAGTGGGCAATAATTATGGGACGAAGGTAGTATAACTTATACCAAGGTAAAAAAGTATTTATAGTAGTTATGGAGACAAAAGTCATACTGTTTTGATGATCTATTTTAAATTTTAACAAATAGGTTGTTCTTTCGCTAAAACTAAAGACAAAGAAATCTCATGAACCCTAATTTGATTCTGTTTTGATCCTTATTCTTTTGTTCTTGATCCTGATTTGTTATAAAAAGTGTTTCAAGATTCGTACTTAAGCATTCTTTATCTCATATTTGTAATTAGTTTGAAATTATATGTTTTTTATATTTCTTTTCAAGGGTTTTTTAAAAATAAACAAAGTTGATCATAACCCTTTCATCCCTAATCGTTTTGTAAATCAGGCCTATTTACTCCTCTTGCATCAATCTATGTAGTATATAATTGAATGTTATTTTCTTTATCGTTACACGATCTCAGTTTGTTGTAAGATTGCTAGATAGGTTATCTTTTCAGAGACTTTTTATCGTTTGATTCGGGTATTCTGATCACTAATGTAACACCTTTAAATTATCATGGAGCAGAATAACACTTTGAGGCACTACTCATAGCACATCACACATAATCATAGGAAAGGACCTCAAAAGAGACGTTGAAATAAATACAAACATTGTTTAAAAGTTTTCTATCCCAATATATATAAAATCAGAGTAGCGTTTAGTCCAAAAAACCGTTACTAACACACGTATCCATCAAACACTTAATAGTAATTCATTCATTTCAAGGATGGAAAAACTATAAAGTTTAGACAAGTAAGCACCAACTTTCTTCATGCATGCTCCACTACTATCAATCTTGATTACATGAAATGCATGCTTAAAAGGGTCAACACAAATGTTGAGTAAATTTATACGTTTTGCAAATCATCATTTGAACACAAGAATTTTTAATCATCTCAAATTTGCGGACCAGACAAGTCATATATATAGATAAATGCATTAAGCTCATGCCACTGAACGTTAACCAACACGTCAAACCGAATCACTTACAGCGCCCCTACTAAGAGGTAATATTGTCATATACCAATAACCTCTTATACATAATATCCCGTTCAGGTGTTCACAAGGATACATACCCTAGGATAAGGCTGTCAAACCAAATAGATCTATTATATATATTAGCGCTTACCCATTCAAGGTAATTAAGAGTGCATGAAATTCAGGGACTTCATAAGACAAAGGTATTTAGGCATTTATCATCACATTGAGGTCCACCATACCGAAAACAACTTGTGTTCATTTCATAAAATAGCATGTATTCCCCCGCGCGGGTTAAAATCATTTACAAGATAGTATAAAAGCGAGGCTATAGACTCACCTTAGATGATACGTGAAGCTAGTAGTAGTAGTGATCGCCGAAGTGAAGATGCCCCAATTACACACGTCAAAAGTCGCCACCTAACAAATAAGGTGCGCACTTAGCAACATACTCAAGTATTCGAAATATATTTAGTATAATAAAATCAATGACTCAAAATAGTAAGTACATAGATATGACCAACCAAAGCAAATGAATCCCCTCTAAACTCCACAACATGTACTAACTTTCCAAAGCTAGAACTTTCGATATTAATCCATCTCAAGATGCCAAATCAACACGGTTCAAGTACCCAACACGGGTCTTCAATCTCAGAATATACACTCATACTTAAGACTTATAAATTTTGAGAAATTTTAGAGGCTAACAAGAAAACCTCTTATTACAAACTACTACGCCAAATCAAGTACTCCCCAAAAGCACTCAGCAAGTAAATATCAAATGTACCCACTGTTTGCTATACTTAAACAAATCCGTTTTTGACAAAACTTGGTGACAAACTCACACGTAACATGAATAAAACTCAGTTTTAATTTCATCCAATATATTACTCATAAGGCCGTCTGCTCAACACATATTTAGACTTTTAAAACAACACAGTTTTGCATACTTGACTCGTAAAACCATTTAGACCTCCTTAAACATTCCATTTACAAAACTGAAACCTGACTTTGAAAATAAACTCAAAGCGATAAATTTATAGCCTGAGAACATTCTTGAACATTTGTAAAACTCAACTTATAATCCCGAGATTTGATAAGTTGATGAGTTAATAAATTAATGTTACGAGCCGACTAATCTCAAAATAGCTATCTTTTCTATTTAATTCGAAACCGTTGTATATGAACCTTCGTGTCATAATCTATCTATTATTTCTCATTACTAGATTTTAAGCACTAACTTTGATTTTAAGCACCAACTTTGATTTTTCTCTATAATTTTCGTATTAAAATATGTAAAATATTCAACTTTGATTTTTCTCTATAATTTTCGTATTAAAATATGCTTAAAATATTCAAAGATACGTGGTTCATTCACAAAGTCTGGTTTTTACTCTTTATTGGTTCTCTTCATAAAAACATCAGTTCTAGTCTTCTAGACACAGGACTGGGCTTAAGGCCCAACTTCACTTAGTAGATTCTTATACGCATGATCAATCATACTCGTTAATCTATCTGCCAGTCTGGTCGTTACCAAGAGTGGGCCTAAATCTTATTCGAATTAATAATGGAGACCCACTTAAATTAGTGAGCACCTGCGATGCGACATGGAAAGAAAAAAACATGCAAAAATTTGTTCACAAAATAACAAAAATAAAGGAAAGTGTGGGCAATCAATTGAGACGAAACAAACATTTTGCTTTCAGTCCACATCCAACAAATTTATTTTGGTCCCAACTAATAAATCATGTCATGCAATATTTCTTTTGTATTTTGCTATGTATGTAGTCTGATTCGCGTTGTTCCGAAAGGGTAAGCTTGCTTCAGCCTTCATGTCCGATCTTCACATAATGCTGCTTTTGTATACTAATGAATACTTCTATGTAGGATGACAAGCTATTTTGGAATTCATCTATAATGTGCAATATTCCACCATTAATCATTTCATATATTAGCTATAGGCTGGGAGTAATGGGGCGTAGTCTAACGCGTGAGAAGCCTAAGTTTGCACACCACTCCACTACAACCTTACTTGGTCACGCGTGAAAAGCAAAAGATACACCCGTTCGGTCACCCACGAAAAGAAATGAGTGTGCGTGTGTTTGCGAGTATTATTGAGTGTAAGTAAATGATGAACAAGAGTCACACAACGTTGATGAAAAAAAAGAAGTACAATGCAGCACGGGTTACACCTAGTCTAATATTTTCAAAAATTTTTGTTACAAACTTACAATCATCTTTGCAAAAACCGTCCTACGCGTTCAATTAATCCTCGTTTAAGCGCTAGATGCTCATTATCGGATAAAAAACAGTCAAGATATCAATTTATCGGATAAAAACAGTCAAATCGGCAACTAGGTTACTGATAGACTTCAGCTAAATCAAAAATAATCTGGTCAAATCAAATAACACTCGACTAAATCGGCCTAATTAGGCATATAATATCAAAATTTTATAATTTTATATATATAACTTTAATCCGATTAATATGTTAGATGATGCCAGTTCAGCGAGAGTTAGTATTTTGCGATTCTTGTTACCTTGCTTGCAACATAATCTCAACCAATAGAATTAATCTTATTTTGATGTTTTCGTTGTAAGAATCACTTGAAACCAGTGAAGAATCCACTTCTTTATTGTTGCCCGTACTATGATGATTGGTGGCATTGTGCACTAAAAAAAAGTGGCCTTAAATCCAGAAACGTGTTTGGCTGAAGAGAGGCACCCTCCTTAGTGAATATCAGAATCTAAATCCTCACAATGACGTACTTGTCGTGACTTCCACTTTCGACACTAATGTTACCGTCATTTCGACTATACTGTTTTTATGGTTAATACAACTATTCAAAACGTAATTTGCAAGAACAAGTACACAATTTTTTGAGACCAATTACTGTTATTATCGATGGAAGTGATTTTCACACAACTTGAACTAAACAGCACACGATTGTTTGTTGTGTATATGTTAAATCTGCTGCATTATACAGTATGAGCGATGATTTTCACGCTTTACTTATTTATTTACACACTCAAATATGTGTGTTTTACTATTTATACCTCTATATTATTTAGTGACGTAAATATTAAAAATATATTAGTCATGATATACATATATTAGAGTGTATTAATCAATATATAATTATAAAGTACACAAATTATCACTGATAAAATATACACAAATCGGTTAATATACAAAAATGTGTCAGGTACGCTATAGATCAAATTATTCTATGAAAATTGTCATATACAACATATAATTTACAGTAGTTGTTAAATACATGATGATACTGAAATTTAGGCATATACTGTTTAGAGAAATATAATACATAATTGAGAGAAACAAAAGTTGCCTCCAACATTATCCAAGCAAATTAGGAAAGGTGTCAAAGATTACAACTTTCAAAGCAAAATTTAAAATTAACCCTGAAGGGGGAAGACGGAATAGCACATGTCCTGAGTCTACTTGCCTTAAAAGTTCAGATTATAATATAACATGCCTTTAAATCTATTATAAAGTATTTGGAACCTTATCAAAATAGTAAGACTGCAAATTTAAATTTTTTTTTATTAAATAGTAAAACAAGTTGTTTATA
This sequence comes from Glebionis coronaria, assembly GCA_025667525.1. Classification (NCBI taxonomy): domain Eukaryota; kingdom Viridiplantae; phylum Streptophyta; class Magnoliopsida; order Asterales; family Asteraceae; genus Glebionis; species Glebionis coronaria. The sequence continues at coordinate 92,318,377 of CM046874.1, read as the reverse complement.
TCTTCATCAACATTATATAATATAACCCTTTCTAACAACCTTTTGTAAAAAACTTTTGTAACAACCTAATTAAATTATATTTTTTCTTTTAAATTGAAAAATCTATTTATTTATTTATCATTTTTATAATCTAATTTCACCATATTTTCTAAAATTTTATGCTTTTTAATTCAATATCCATTTTGCTACTATATTTCTATTAACTATTAACTTTTTTTTAAGTTAGAGTTTTTTCTTTATTTTTTACAACTTTAACAATACAAACTTAATGGATAAGAGATTAATATTTGTTAGCTTCAAAATGATTATGAGTACTCGCCGCCGCATTGCTCGGGTCCACGCTAGTATTCACTAATACATACTTTTCTTTGAAATACCCCAATTCTAGGATATTGTAAATCTTGCTTATGTTTAGAGAGAGAAAGAGATAGAAAGATGGTAAGAACACACACACACTTAGAGAGATAAAGTGTAGAAATACACACTTAACTATGTGTAAATTATATGAACCAACCACCCTCTCCAACTAAGGAAAGGGTTTATATACCCAAGCCTTGTGATGGCTTGGGCTTACATATTGGGCCGTCCATACATCCCATAGACTGGGCCTTTCCATGTTTACTTAATGTAAAGTAACTAAACTACGAGCTACTACTTAATATATTGTCGGAGTGACCGAATCTTCCTAAATACGTAAAACGTATTTCCAACAATCTCTCCATAAGGGAGGTCACTCCAAACAAGGGCGTTACCCAAGTTACAATAATAAAATAAACCTAGCATTCTATGCTTGTCTTGAGCTCGTAGTTTTCGTCTTTCTTTTCTTTTTCTTTTTCTGGTGAACATGTTGATGTGATCTTAGATATCAATCTTGAGCATTAATCTCTTGCCTTGATCTTGTGCATCCATCACTTGTGATCTTCGCTTGTTCGTGACATCATGTCCCACATACTTGCACCTTCGTAATTCTTGAAAGCTTCAGAGTTCGATACAGCAAAAGACTTGACATTTAGGCTTTCTAGAATTAGATGAAGTATTAATTGCATAAAGTATAAGCATGTAGGGACGACTTCTTCTCGGATACCGCAACGCCACCGTCTTCAAATGCCGCAACATAAGTAGACATGAATGAAATGGCTTTGAACATTTCATTCTAATTCAGTAGAATTTTACCTCCGGTCGGTGAAGACCGTTGGACGATATAAAATATCGTACTTGTGAAAGGTAGATTTAATTAAAAATCTCCTTGACAAGATTTCACGGGTAAACCCGTTCTCTTTACTTGACTGTCCAAAGCTGACTGTGAACGTAAAGAGTGAATCATTTGGATAAAATTATCCGCATGATTGAAGCCGTCAATTCCGATTCCTGGAACAAGTTTGATTCATTAAAGAATCACACCATCGTTGTTTTCCAATTGTCACGAGCTTGATTCATATAGAATCTTGCAAGTTACCTACCAAGTGTTGTTTGATGTTAACACTAGAAGGATTTCCACTCATCACTGTGAACACTATAGAGTGTCACTCTGAGTGTTCTGGCAAGATCACTTAGATATTGCGTAGAGGCTTGGAACATGTTTAAATTCAATTAAGAATTAAACAACTGTTGCTTTCCAGTTATCACAAGTTTGATTCATAAAGAATCGCACAAGTCACCTACCATGAGCTTTTTGATATTCGCTCAAGAAGGATTTCCATCTTCATTGTAAATGCTTTCGTATTACTCGGATGTTCAGGCAAGATCATGAAGATTTTGCGTAGGACTCTTAAGATCTTTCTTACTTTTCAGAGTGTGTGAAGAAGCAATGAAATATGGAAGTGTGTCCTAATGAGATATTTGATGATCTCAAATAGCTCTAGACTCGATCGTGCATTTTGGATTTTAGTGATCGGAGGCTGGAGAGGAGTGCCACCTTTTCAATATCAGTATATTCGGAGTGAATAAATCGAAAGATAATGCGTTGTCTCCGTGTGAATAAAAAAATACCTTCTAAGAGATATCTGAGTTAGCTGGGATGGGTTGTGCATTGCATCACTGGGTCCATGATGTCTATCTTTAATATCGAGCATCATTGAAATGATCTCAATAGCATATGTGTTGACCCGGTTTCTGCCTGAGTTGTAAGGAGAGCTTCTTTCTTTAAACCCTTTACCTTTATAATTCTTTTTCATTCTTCAACCCTTTCAATGCTTACCAATACGTCATAACTAGCACCTTTTTGTGATTGTTCCAGTGCTAACTTAAGTACTTGGTCGGCATTCAGCTACATTCACAATTGTTGGGAATAAATTAAGGCCAGATCACTTGAGCGCTGACAAGAACAACTCAAGCGTTGACAAGAACAAAGTGAGCGCTGACAGCTCAAGCGTTGACAAGTTAAAGTCAAGCGTTGACAGATTGAAGACAAGCACTGATGGAAGATATAAGTTACACGTTTATTATATTCTAGAATACTTCTAGTAAGGATAGAAACGACAATGTATTTTCTATGTTTATCTTTACCTAGAATAGTTGATACGTAGCTTATTGTACAAGGCTTCTTAGTCTATAAAAGAAGGCCTTTAGGTTAATGTTTAACATCAAGTTTTATATAAGTTTTCATTCGTAAACATCTTTCATTGTAAGCAAGTTCGACATTCATAATCAAAGTGAAAGTTTTGTTTACATCTTGTGTTCTTGTTTAAGTGTTAGATTCCGCATAACACTTAGATTCACAAAGCATATAACAAAGGTTTCTCTACGTGTTATACTTGATCTAATCTCGTATACACAAAGCTAATCGATCTAAGTTTGGGATCAACAAGTGGTATCAGAGCATCTTGCAAGGATTGAAGCTATTAGGATTTTTCTAGCCTATGCATCTTGCATGGGCTTCACAGTCTATCAAATGGATGTGAAGAGTGCATTCTTGTATGGCACCATTGTTGAGGAAGTTTATGTCATGCAACCTCCTGGTTTTGAGGATCCAGAGCATCCAGATAAAGTGTATAGAGTCCAAAAGGCTATGTATGGCCTTCATCAAGCCCCTAGAGCATGGTATGGTACTCTGTCTACCTATTTGGTGGACAATGGATTCAAGAGGGGCACCATAGATCAGACACTATTTACAAAGAAGAAAGGCAAAGATGTGTTGCTTGTGCAGGTCTATGTTGATGATATCATTTTTGGGTCTACTGATCCAAAGATGAGTGAGGATTTCTCCAAGCTTATGACAGACAAATTCAAGATGAGTGCTATGGGGGAGATGAACTTCTTTCTTGGTTTACAAGTTCAGCAGAAAGAAGATGGTATCTTCATCTCCCAGGATAAATATGTTGCTGAGATCTTGAAGAAGTTTGGCTTTTCTCCACATGAAAAGAGGGCTTCTACTCCTATGGATAGAGAACACCCTTGGGGAAAGATTGGAGATGGGAAAGATGTTGATGTCAGGCATTATAGATCCATGATTGGATCCTTGATGTATCTTACTGCTTCCAGACCTGATATCATGTTTGCTGTGTGTGCTTGTGCACGCCATCAAGTGACTCCCAAAGAATGTCACCTTTATGCTGTGAAGAGGATCTTTAGGTACCTAAGATGCTTCCCAAGTCTTGGTTTGTGGTACCCAAAGGATTCACCATTGGAGCTGATTGCATATTCAGATAGTGATTATGGAGGTGATAAGTTTGATAGGAAATCCACAACTGGTGGATGTCAGTTTCTTGGGAGCAGATTAATACCTTAGCAATGCAAGAAACAAACAGTGGTGGCTAACTCTACAACTGAAGCAGAGTATGTGGCTGCAGCAGCATGTTGTGGTCAAGTGTTATGGATTCAGAACCAGCTGTTGGACTATGGGTATAATTTCATGCATACTAAGATATTTGTTGACAATAATAGTACTTTATGCATCATTAAGAATCCTGTACATCATTCTAAAACTAAACACATAGAAATTAGACACCATTTTATAAGAGATTGCTTTGAGAAAGGTTTAATACAACCAGATAGGGTTGACACTGAGGAAAATGTGTCAGATTTATTAACTAAACCTTTTGATACTGGAAGATTTCAATACTTGGTAACAAGTATTGGAATGGTTAATCTCTCTTAATATGTGTTTTGGATTCTTTTTGTAAAAGTATGTACAGGATGATGCATTATTATTATTGGTCTTATTGATGATTTAGATTTTCCACTATATTTTTCTAACACTGACAAAGGTTGTTTGAACACTGATAAGTGTTTTTGCAACGTTGTCAGCAATATAATTGTCTAACGCTGACAAAGCTTCCTTCAAAGCTGTTGTGTGTTATCGGGGCGTTGTCAGCAACAATGTTAGTTTTGTGGTTTTCAATCTAAATGTGCAGATGGTGTTAGCAGTATACCATTGGATACAGAGTTGCTTATGGATCAATGGAAAAGTATTTGGACAAGTTTTTATTTATGGATGATGGTTGGAATGTTTCATTCCTATCTTGACATAAATTTTTATGTTCATGCATGATTTTAGCAAACTTTTTGTATCATTGTTTAAGGGGAGGTTTTAGGAACCTTTAGGATTTTTGGGTATCCATATGATACTCTTATCACAATTCTAGATTGTGTCCACAGGTGAGTATGGGTTAGTTTTACTAAACCATGAGGCACTGTAGCATGCATAGTATATCAACTTTGCATGCTGCCAAGACATTTTTGGCCTAGAATTGGTTGTGGTCTGTTGGGAGACTTGGGAATGATTTTGATATGGGATTTACCTGGGAGTAACAAGGATTTTATAAGGTAACTTGGTTGTTAAGAATTTTGGTTAGCAAGGGACACTAGAGGACTGTTATGTCTATCTTGTTTATGCAAGTGTGCATAACTGGACAGTGCTTGCCGCCCTATGATAATTATCAGCTTTTGGTTATCTTCTCTAGGATAAATTACTTGTTAAGGTCATTTTTCACTTTTTAAAACAATTTTATTTTTGGACGCTGACAAGATTTTTCCAAGCGTTGTTGTGACCAAATTGGACGCTGACATGGCTTTAGGCGAACGTTGACAAGATTATAGCCGTTGGGCGTTGATGGGTTATCTTTGACCGTTGACACTCAATGGGACCTACCCAGTTGTTACTTTTTGACATATTTTCAAGCCGTAATTTTAGGAGTTGTTACTTTCATTAAATGCATGAGATAACTTATAACTTTTTCAATATTTTCATGATTAGTTTTTGAAAATCTTTGCCTATTTTTGGGCCAATCACATGCATTCTTTATCTCCTATAAATTTGGCTCCTATTTTTAAACAGGGTATCTATAATTCTTGTCTAACACTTTTCTCTTATCAACCTTCATCTTCTACACTTCAAATTAACAACTTTCATCAATGGCACCAAAGTTTAACTCAGCAGAATTGGATTTGGGGTTCAAGTCTCAACACAACATGATTGCTTATCTTGTTGTTGATAATGATTTGTTTCCTCAATACACACAAATGGTGGCGTATTTGAACGCATCCCCACTAAGGTATGCTCTTTCTCATGCACCACTCATACCAGTCACACACATTAAGCAGTTTTGGAACACTGTTAGTTCCTCAACAGTTAATGGAGTGACCACATTAACTTCTATTGTTCATGGGAGGTCTTGGGTGGTTACTGAGGCCTTGGTACGCCAGGCCTTGCATCTTGATGATGCTGATGGTGTAGTCACCCTTCCCATAGGAGAAATAGAACAAGGGCTTAGGGCTTTGGGATATCCTATTCCTGATGAAGGTACTCTTAATAAGTATCATAAGCAGGAATTTCCCCCAGCCTGGAAGTACCTCATCCACATCCTCCTTCAATGTTTGAGTCCCAAATGTACTGCACACAATGAGATCAATAGATCCATTGCCAGTGCTATTGTGTGCATTGCAACAGGGCAAAAATATAACTATTCTAAAATGATTTTTGAAGGGATGTGTAAAAACAAGGGGACAAAAATGACTTTAGCTTATCCCCGTTTTCTGCAAATGGTTTTTGATGATCAAGGTTATTGTTCAAGGGATCACAATGATTTTTATAAGATCCCTGAACAAAAGAAAGCTATTTTTACAAAGATGGATTCACCACCTCATAGAGACTTACCTTTAACCCCAGCCATGCTTGCTGTTATTGCAGCAGCACAACCCCAACCAGACCCCCAACCTCAAATTGACCCTCAACCACAACTTGAACCCATTCCTGAACCTTTACCCTCACCTGAACAAATGCAACTTGACCAAGAACCCTTTGACGCTGACACATATAATGTTGGCGTTGATGTGCCTATTTCCAACACTGACACACAACCATCACAATCCCAAACACCCCTTAACCAACCCACATCTACCCATTCTTCCACACCATCTTCCACACCACCTGAATATAGGTTGATAAAACGCCAAAGGACTACTGGAGTGTTCTCCTCTGGTGGTCCTAGCCATGAAGCAGAGAGAACCACCACCACAAGTGTGGCTGGTGACCTGGATGAGGCTGAGACTATTGGTTCTGGCTTAGAAGCTGGCCAAGGCAGTCCCACCATCATTAAGTCCTCATCCTTGCCCAATGAACCAGACTTGGGAGGTCAAATCCCCATTTCAGAAGAGGGCAGTCTGGAACCAATGACTCTTTTGGAATTGACGGCAGTCTGCATTAGCTTGCAAAAGCAAAATGCAGACTTAGTACAAATTGTCAGCTCACAAGGCCTTGAACTCAAGCAATTGAGGGAGAGGATTGTTGTTTTGGAGAGTGATCATGCTAGGAGGGGTATGGAGGAGTCTTCCAAAGGGGAGGAAGATCAAAGAAATCTGAGTGATAAGGGCAGCCAAGATGGTCAATCAATGGATGTTGCTGAAGCCCTTACAACTTTGAAGGAACAAACAGGTTTTGATACGTCCTTAATCTCTCCAACCAATCTAAATTTATCATTTACAGCTATGTTGAGAGAGGTTACACAAGGCACTGAGGGAAAATATTTGAGCGTTGACAAGACAAATTTGGACGCTGATAGAAGTATTTTGGGCGCTGATAGAGGAAATTTGGGCGTTGACAGACCTGCACATGAAGGTGATGTATTCCAGTCATCATCTATCATCAAAGAAGTTTCTACTCTGGTATTACCATCTACCTTACCAACCATTGCACCATCAGATAAGGGTAAGGGTAAATTGGTAGAAGAAATTGTTCCAAAGGATGCAACCCAAGTTGAATTTGATAGAAGATTGGCTGAACAAATGATGGAATAAGGTGAAAAGGAAAAGTCACCATTTGTTGTGACTTCTGAAGAAGAAAGTGATGGAGCTAGCTCAGACTCAAGTGTGATGATTATAGAACCAGAAAGGCTTGAGTATGGTGATGAGCTTGCTAGGGAAAAGTTGAGAGATTTAAAATTGCAGGTTGACTTTGACATGCCAGAGGTGGTTCAGATGTACAATTCTTGGGAAGAAAGCTGCATGGATAATCCAGACTTGACCATTTCAGATCAAATATGGGGTTTGGAGCTTCTTCTTAGAGTTCAGAAGGATTGTAAGGTGATTTTGAAGCACAAGGCAAGCAATATTCTCTCTGAGTTGAAAAGGGATAGAAGGGAGCTCTATTTTATGTTGCTCAGATGTCATGGAGTTGGATGGACACATCAGAAGTTGAAGGCTTTGACATTTGATGAGTTGGAACATAGGGCTTATCCTATTTGGGTGAGAGTGCAGGAAGAAAACACTCTCAGACTCCTTTCAGATGAAAGAAAGGAGCAACTTGCAGAAGAGATGGAAATCAAGAAAGCTATGATAGTTCCCAGGCCATTGAAGAAGGGATTTAAACTTGAGTTTACAAAAGATATGAATCCACTATATCCAAGTGAAGCAGTTATCAGAAAGAGCCTCAAGCTCTCCCCATTAGAAGCTTCAGATATGGTGCAGGTGTTACCATTAGATTCCAGGAATCCAATTGTGAGTTATGATGAGGATGAATGTGGATTCTGGAAGATTGGCAGATTTGGCAAGGAGGTACACACTTTTACCACTCTCATATCTTTATTTGCAAGTTGTGATAGAGAAGACTTGGTGGACCTTTGGAGGTTGCTGGAGACCAAGTATGAGGCTGAAGCACCAACTTCAGCTAATGGAATAAAACTTTGAACCACATTCAAAAGAATGTGTGGGACAAATGAGGAAGATCCTGAAATATGGAAGGATCTTGAAGATGACCTCAGTGGTCTTCAATGGAGGTTATATTCAGCTGCTGGTGTATACCATTTGAGTTCTACAAAGTTTGCTGAGTATCTACTTGTGGATGCTCAGTATTTCATATCCAAGGCTGTTTTGGAAAAGATGAAGGACACCCAGTTGGAGATAGATTATTCAAGTGACGTGGCAAAGAATTTGATCAGATTTATTCATTACCAATATGAGAAGATTTGTCAGACTCCTCCAAGTTCTTAATGCTTATTCAGAAACTTGATCATAAGAGTGGATATCAAGTTTAGGGGAGGATTGTTGGGAATAAATTAAGGCCAGATCACTTGAGCGCTGACAAGAACAACTCAAGCGTTGACAAGAACAAAGTGAGCGCTGACAGCTCAAGCGTTGACAAGTTAAAGTCAAGCGTTGACAGATTGAAGACAAGCACTGATGGAAGATATAAGTTACACGTTTATTATATTCTAGAATACTTCTAGTAAGGATAGAAACGACAGTGTATTTTCTATGTTTATCTTTACCTAGAATAGTTGATACGTAGCTTATTGTACAAGGCTTCTTAGTCTATAAAAGAAGGCCTTTAGGTTAGTGTTTAATATCAAGTTTTATATAAGTTTTCATTCGTAAACATCTTTCATTGTAAGCAAGTTCGACGTTCATAATCAAAGTGAAAGTTTTGTTTACATCTTGTGTTCTTGTTTAAGTGTTAGATTCCGCATAACACTTAGATTCACAAAGCATATAACAAAGGTTTCTCTACGTGTTATACTTGATCTAATCTCGTATACACAAAGCTAATCGATCTAAGTTTGGGATCAACAACAATCTTTCTCCATCTTTCCTAAGGACTATTATTTTTAGTTGTGGAATGTCCTTGGGAAGATTCCTCCGGTTTTGGAAGAATCATTGGACTTAACCTATCCTACCATCCTTATGTCACCACAATATTCATCGTCGTGAAATAAATTGGTTATGGGTAAGTGTAAATCACCATGAAATCTATTATATGCCACGATATTCAAAAACATTTCGCACATGTCGGGATGAGCCATCACATTAAGTCAAACCATTTTGTGATAATTTTCCATATTAAATCACATTTTCTCCCCCATATTAAAAATGTTAACCCAGTCGATGTTTTTAATATCAATTAATTTAATAACATTTTAAGAAAATTTTTGGGAAGAAAAATGCAAGTCTATTTTATCTTCATGATACCAATGTGTGAGATATGATACCGATTTGTAAAATAATCACATATTCACCATATAAGAATGAATTCACAAGGTTGGACCTGATTGTTGAGAACATCATATGATAAGATCAAATGGTTCTTGTCTGACTGATTGGTCGCCTTGTCACGTCTGTAGTCATCTCTTGACACCACATATATGATTGGTATTGTTGTCTTGAAACCATTTTGTGAACTTGTCACTTGCGGCATCAAAGATTATGAATGTTGGACAATTGCTCCCCCTCAATTGTTGACCCGTGTTCTATTGAAAGTGTTGTAGTCGCTGTTTGAGTAGTCTCATCGTCGAGTATGTAGATACCAATTGTAGATTGCTATGGTTGTAGAGATAATAGCTTCATAAAAACAAGATTTCTCTTGTTTTAACAAATAAATGCACTGATGCGTACATAAATCCGTGTTAGATTGTGTTATAACGTAAACACAATCCCTTACATGGTTATAAAGTAAACCATGCCCGAGAAAATTAATTCCCTTTGTGAGCCAAAGTTTTCAGAAGAAATACTTGACTTTAATAAGAAAAACGGGTTGCAGTCTGAAACAACTACAAGCCATATAGGCATGTTTTATGAAATATTTACAACTTTTGTACGAACTCTATTTATGGCGTCGTGTCAATATTAATCAACATTTCTAAGGTCGTAAATATTATCGTATCAAAAGACATGCCTTTGAAAAATAAAGTAAAAAATATTATATACAGATGACCACCAAGGATACGGAGAACAGTTTACCACCACTATTCTTTCGCTTCATCTGCCAATTCCTTAAGAGTCTCGGGCGAGAAAGTTCTCAAACCTAGCTTGTCGGCCAAATATTCCATTCGAGCACGATCTAAAGCCTTCGTGAAAATATCCGCCAAATGATACTCATATCGGACAAAGTAAAGCTCGATCACTCCATTTTCCACTTGCTCCTTGATGAAATGGTAGCGAATGTCAATATGCTTCGACCGGGAGAATTGAACATTGTTGCAGCATAAGGCAATTGCACTCTTGTTGTCGCAGTACATTGGAATTTTGTTGAAACCTAGACCATAGTCGGTTAATTGCGATCTCATCCAAAGAATTTGAGCACACCAACCGGACATAGCTATGTATTCTGCTTCTGTACTTGAAATGGCAGCGCTTTTCTGCCTTTTCCATGCCCAACTGATTAGTCGATCTCCTAGTAGTTGCAAAGTTCCACTCGTGCTACGCCTTGTATCTTGACAACCCGCGTGATCCAGATATGCATATGCCATAAGTGCAATCTAGGAGTCCTTCGAATACCAAAGTCCCCGATTAATGGTTCCTTTAAGATACCGAAAGATCCGTTTAACCGTTGCTAAGTGTAACTCAGTAGGCCTAGTTTGATACCGAGGACACTTAAAGATAGCAAACTGAAGGTCGGGTCGACTAGCTGTAATATACAGAAGGGTACCAATCATTCCACGATAAAGTGTCGGATAAACGGCAGTCCCATTTGGATCTGCATCTAGCTTAGTTCGTTCGACCATTGGAGTATCCACGGGGTCGCAAGATTCCATCTTATATTTCTTAAGAGATTCAAGGGCATACTTGGATTGATTGATAAAGATGCCTCTGGGACTCTGAGATATATGAAGACCTAAGAAGAATGATACCTTGCCTATCATTGACATCTTAAACTTGGAAGACATGAGTGTCCCAAACTCATCGGATAAGGTTTGGGTCGAGGCTGCAAATATAATATCATCAACATATATTTGTACCATAATCATATCTTTACCTCGTTTCTGAATGAACAGCGTGGGATCCACATTGCCTTTAGCGAAGCCTTGCGTAAGGAGGAATTGTGACAATAGATCATACCATGCGCGTGGAGCTTGTTTCAACCCATAGAGAGCCTTCTTAAGCTTGTACACATGATTAGGATATTTAGAATTCACAAAACCATTCGGCTGTTGAACGTAGACCTCTTCCTTGATTTCACCATTAAGAAATGCCGTCTTCACATCCATCTGATAGACGATCATATTCATGTGGGCTGCATAAGCAAGGAATAGTCTAATAGCTTCCAAACGGGAAACAGGTGCAAAAGATTCCATAAAGTCGATGCCCAATATTTTCTTGTATCCACGAGCTACTAATCGAGCTTTGTTCTTCAATACTCCGCCTAACTCGTCGAGTTTCACCTTGTAAACCCATTTCAAAGTGAGTAACTGCACTTGGTCCGGGCATGGGACAAGTTCCCATACATCAAGACATATAAATTCATTATGTTCTTCTTACATAGCTTCTATCCAACAAGATTGGGTAAATGCTTGTTGCCACGTCTTAGGATCAACTTCACTGAGAAAAGCATCAAAATGACAAAACATTGCACTTTCTTGTAACTGATTTCGTGTGGATACTGGACGATTGGGGTCACCAATAATAGAATCTATAGGATGATCCTTTGTCCACTTGTTGTCATGTTCACGAATCCGTGGATTGGAGTAGACCGTAGTAGGAGCTTCCTCTGAGGTGGACGACCCGACTTGATTATGGTCGGGAATTGGTACACCAAAGAATGGAAGTTCACGCATTTGAGCGAATTCCAAGTCGTGATCATCATCATCCTCTTCATCATCAACATGCATGATATGGGTAGTTGATTCGGGTGCTGGTTGAGAATTACTAGATGAAGGTATATCTTGACCAATAGTAGGTGCAGACGTATCTGATTGTTCTTCGGTTGCTTGAGCGACAACTTTGGTAACCGGAGCTATTACCTCAGGTTCTGGAGCAACAATACTTGGAGGAGTAAAGAATTCATCAAAGAACGGTTGAAACAACGTATCTCATTCATTCCTAGAAGGTGGTGTAAATGATGATGAAGAAGGGTTGTTTGGGACAAGACCAAAGCTAATGTTACTAGGTCCCATTTCATGAAGTGCGGTTTCAGAGCTGCTTTGTTTAGAAGCCATTGTTGTCAGCTCATCAAAATCAACATTCATAGTTTCAAGGATCTTACGAGAATTACGATTGTAGATTCGGTATGCCTTCTTTATGGGTGCATAACCAACGTAAATACCAATATCAGCCTTTGGTTGAAGTTTTCCCAAATAGTCACAATCATTATTTGGATAGAAAAGAGAACCAAATACATGAAGATATGATAAATCTGGTACTTTTCCATGGAGAAGCTCATAAGGTGTTTTACCATGGCGTTTACGAATTAGTGACCGGTTTTGGGTGAAAACTGTTGTAGATACTGCTTCTGCCCACAAAAACAATAGAGCCTTTGCGTAAATTAACATCGTTCGAGCAGCTTCCATAAGTGTCCTATTTTGCCTTTCAACGACACTGTTTTGTTGTGGAGTGCGAGCAACGGATGTTTCATGAGATATGCCAACTTCTTCATAATAATCACGCAAGATTTGATTCACAAATTCGGTTCCATTATCTGTACGAATGCGTCGGACAGTAGTGTTGAGACGCACTTGAATCATCTTGAGAAATCCGATGATGAATTTAGGTGCCTCATTTTTTGTTGTAAGAAATTTCACCTATGTAAACCGGGAGTAATCATCGACGATGACGAGGATGTACTTTTTACCACTAAGACTTTCAACTACATTGGCCCACAAAGACCCATATGCAACAAATAAAGTTTCTCTTCGTTGGTGTCTTCAATCTTGTGTTTGTATGATTTCTTAGTGCTTTTTCTCATTGTACACGCGGAACACAAATGGTCCTTGTGAAATGTAAGTTTAGGAAGACCACTAACAAGTTCGTTTTTCGCCTAATGATTAATAGCGTCAAAGTTAAGATGATATAACCGTCGATGCCATAACCATGACTTAGTCTTTGATGCTTTGGAGAGAAGACATACGGGAGAAGCGACCATCATATCTTGTAGAGACAATGTGTACAAATTATTCCCTCGAGTACCTTTCAATAAATCAACCCCTTCTGATTTACGAATGAAGCAGGTATGCTCTTGAAAAGCAACTTCTAAGTTTGCATCACAAAATTGTCCCACAGAAAATAAGTTGTGACCGAGACCTTCCACGTAATACACTATTGAAATTATAACATTCCCAATATGATATTCACCGTAACCCATTATATTTGCAATATGATCATTTCCAAATCGAACCGCACCAAGAAACTTGCTGACGAAATTTCTGAGCTGAGAGCGATATTCGGTCATATGTTTAGAGCAACCAGAGTCCAAATACCAGAGAACAATTTGGACCACCTGTTTTCAACAACAACAGTCGACAATGCATTGGAAATTATTGGTTCCAGAGTGTTAGCAGATACATATATAATATTATTAGAATTGCTAACATTTGTGTCACCCTTAGATTTCCTGCGTTTTCTAATGTGAGTTTTACCACTAACAGGTTTTATTGTTCCAACTTTCTGAGGTTTTGGAATATTAGCGGGCACTATAGTGGGAGTAGACCTATTTAAAGGGCACTTTGTTCCTACAGTAGTGTCGGTGTTCCTAGTTAAAGGACACGCTTGTGTTTTGGTAGCCTTGGTACTCCTAGTTAAAGGGCACGCTTTCTTCGCTTTAGTGGGAGTGATCCTAGTTAAAAGGCACAATTTTCTACAATAGTGAAAGTTCTACCAGTGGGGCGCCACATCCAACCAACTTGGGTTAACACTTTCCCAGTCGGTTTCCATTCTAATCCATTTTCCGGGCATTCATCTCATTCACATGGTCAATAAGGCAAGAATCATGACGACTAGAAAACATACATTCCTTGCAATTCCAACATTTCAAATTAGAATTCACAGTAGGCTTAGATCGCTGCACAACCACAGAGTCTTTAGGTTTAGCTACATGATTCTTTTTATTCAAAACAGAAATAACATTTCTAGGGTGGGATTCTACTTTCTTCTTCACTTGACTACTAGATGGGGGAAAGATCCTATCATTATTCGAGTTTATTTTAGGCTTAGATCTTTGAGCCTTAGTAGTGGTGTTTACTCCTGTAGATGACAAGACAGGAATATTAGAAGCTGATTTTGATTTTGCCTTATCTTTAGTGACCAATGTTTGAGATGGTTTAGTCCTAGGGCCCTTGTTAAGTGGCGTGACGGCGATGAGGTTCTTTTTTATTGCACTATAGGCGGATGCTGAGACAATAGCTGCGTTATCCATAACATTCTTACCTTTTAGAGTACGAAGTGTTTCCTTTAACTCAGCCAAAGCCAGATTTTTATCACAAATTTGTCCCTCAAATCAGATATTTCCACCGACTTTCGATTCAATTATTCAATCAATGATTGATTCTGTGCAGTGGTATTAGCACATGCGGGCTTTACTGAATCGAAGAGTTGTGTATTTTTCTTTTTTAAGTTATCAACTTTGGACAAAATCTTGGAAACTCGATTATGTAGATAAAGTTTAATATTCTCAGCGCTCTCAAGTACGTTCACACAGTTAATCTCCTTAGATTTCTCTATGTCTATCGCCAAAGATTTAGCAACCTTGTCACTTGGCTGACGTTGTTTTGATTGTAAATTCAATCGAAAATTCTTTTGAAAATTTGCATCATCGATATTAACACCTTCAAATGACGTTTCAAAGATTTCTTGAATAAATTGTTGCTTGCATTCAAGTGAAATACAATGTGTTTGAATCTTATCAAAATGTTTTGAAAGCGAAGAATACGAATCTTGAAGCTTTAAAAATTCAGCGTCAGATTTGTAACAATTACTATCTACCACATTATCCACAGATTCAATATTATGCACAATAGAATTATTATCAACACTTTTATTCACACAGACGGAAACAATATCATGCGACATCACTTGCTTCAGAAGCTGATCATTTTGACATGAAATTCGTTTAATTTCAATTAAACCGTTTTCATAAGCATCATCCATTTCATTGAAAACACGTTTAACTTCATCTATTTCCAAAACCAAATTTTGATCAATATTGCTAAAACAAGCTTTAATATTGTTTACAAACGGAATAATTTCATCTCGAAACGCAGATCTAGTGTGCTCAAAAATCCATTCACCATCCGTTATGGCCGAAGCCGTCGTACGTTCCTTAATGACCTTGTCAAAATCGGCAAAGTGTTGGTGCAACGCATTTAAGCTATCTGACACCTTACTTGTCGGTGGAATTAACTTAGTTAAATCCTTTTTGACAAGTATAGGAGACGTACTAGGGAGGTTTTCATTTGACAAACTTTGAGGCACAACAACTGATAATTGAGCTAATTCTGTTTGTAATCGAATACGTGTCTTTTTATTAAATTTATCTTTATTATGCTGAGCATAATCAAGCTTATGGAATTTTGAAAGCATTTTAGAATGAGTTTCTTCCGCAAGTGACTGTGTCTCCTCAGTACTACGAACATAAGATGCTTCTTTCGATTTTCCAATTAGGTTCACATCGTAAAGACAAGGAATATATTCCTGAGCTTGCTTTGTATAACCGGGATTAGGTGGTAAAACTTGAAGACGCTTAAGTTTGAGTTCTTTAGACGATTTAGTTAAAAGATGAACCTTTTATGTGGAAGCGTATTGTTTTGAAAGTTGTTGCTCCTTGAATTTAAGAAGTTTGGTAGCATTAATTTCTAATTCAAACTTTTTAGACTCGAGAGTTTCGAAATCCTTTTTAAGTTTCTAAAAAATCATTTACAACCGACTCTTTTTCTTTTAATTCATTGGAAAGATTAGCTTTTAATGATTATATTTCTTTTAAGTGTTCAATCTTTTCAAAACGAAATTGGTCAAATTCAGAATAAGTTATTTTCTCTGCTTGAGGGACCATTTCAAAAGTTTTGACCTTTTCCTTATACATCGCAAGCTCAGCGGTTAGGTTGGCATTCATATCTATGGTTTGTCGAACAACCACATTCATGTTATCAATAATATGTTTAGGCACCATTACCAAATCACGTTGATCATAAGATTCCATACCCGTCGTAGCATTTAGGTGAGGTTCACTTAAATGTGTTGGATTGGATACCACATCATTTGAGTTACTAGTTCCCGAATGCTATTCAAGGTTGTCATTTTCATGCTCAACATGATGTGGATTATCATGAATATTATTAGATGTGGTTGGTACCTCACTGACGACATCAGAACCGTAGTGAGAGAGATTAGCAACGAGAGCAACTTGGGCAGAGTGAATATCATCACAATCTGAATCATATGCGTCAAGATCATCTGCTTGATATGCTGCATTAGAAGTAGAGACGACTGCAATGCCTTCATTATCTGCTACCCCTGGGTCTGCAATAAATGCTAACTCCTCTGAATCCAAGATCTTTCCTTTAGATTGAGCATCGACCAAATACATCTACTCACTTCTCCTTATCAGCTGAGTGCATTCCCTAGCCATATGACCTTGTCCTCGGCAATTGTAACAAGTCACAACCTTTTGAGGACCAACAGTGCTTCCATTACCACTAGCTTGAGAATTCACAGCTTGAGCGTTCACGGTCCTTGTAGGAGGTCCATATGAGTTTTGCGTTCCCTGAATGGTTTGCATCGTCACATGACCATCTTGAATAGTGGCTTGTTGTCTAGGATTTGAAGAAGTGCGGGGCTGATTGTTCGTTGGTGGAAATCCACTAGTTGCAGCAAGTTTTGACAAGTAGGCAGTGAGATGGTTTAAGACATCAGTGGGTGTATCATTTGGAGTAAAGACCGGTTCTTGAATTGGTGGAAGTTCATTAGAGTAGAAGGCTTGTGCTGGTGTTGCTTCAATTGGAAAATATCCTTGCTGAGGAGTATAGCCCATTGGAGAAGTGTTAGCTTGTAAGGGTGATGCCTGATGTGCTGGTTGCTGTGGATAAGGCTGTTGCAGAACACTTTGTTGAAATGCTTGCTGTGGCATCATTAGTGGTTGATAAGATGGTTGTTGTGGTTGCTGATAGGTGTGTGGTGGTGACTGCTGCAAGTATGATGGTTGTTGATAAGTGTAAGCCTTGTTTTGTTGGGGAGTCATTTGTTGATAAGCATACATGGCAAGTGGATCACGAACTTGTGGTGTAGACAACCGGGCCTCGATCACATGGCATTCGTGTTGTTCAAGAAAAGCTTGAAGTTGATCCATGTTGGTTTGATGCAAATCCTTAGCCAATTTAACAGCCGTCACGTACTTGCTCAATTCAGAAGGGAGAGTGTTCAAATACTTGGTGTTTAATTGAAATGTAGGAATTTCCAGACCATAGATGTTAAGCTCATTCATCAAAAGAGTGAATCTCAAGTAGTAATCATTGAGAGTATCCCTGGGACATAGGCAAACTTATCAAACGTATCATATAGCTTACACTCTCGTTCTTGTTTAGTTAACGAGGTATCTTGCATCAAAACACGAATTATATCCCATAACCCTTTGGCAACTTTATGTTTACTCACAAGTTTGTAGACATCTGGAGGAAGGGATTGGAGAATGGTGTTTGTTGCTTGTTTATCACACTTGTCTTGAATCTTGGCATCTCCAGTTAGTTCACCCGTTGTACGAGGACGAGTAACAACACCTTCCGTCACAGTACCATATACCAATTGTCCATTGAGCACCGATGCCCAAATGAGATGTCCGTTTTCTTTGTTCAACATATAAAGTTCCATTAAGGAAGCCCAATCCTCGTACATAGTCTTCACCAACATTGGTGGACGATTATCCGTACCCGAGAGGATGGACTTATCCGTAAGAGATGTGTACTCCATTTCGATAAGTTAAGATTTACAAACGTTGATCGAACAATGAGAGAAAGTAAATGTGTTTGTTGTTGTGTGTTGAAGACGAGAAATAATGTTAAAATCCCCTAATAATTGTTCTCGATAAACCAAAAATTCCAAGACAATGTTCAGATCTTGTAATACTTGTCACTCTATCGAAATGCAATCATAATGTTCAGATCGCAACTTTAGATCGCAATGTTCAGATCGTAACTTTGAATCGCAATATTCAGATCGCAACTTTAGATCACAATGTTCAGATCGCAACTTTAGATCGCAATATTCAGATCACAACTTTGGATCGCAATGTTCTGATCGCAACTTTAGATCGCAATATTCAGATCGCAAGTTTAGATCGCAATATGTGATCGTAACATTAGATCGCAAAAATCAGATCGCAAGTTTAGATCGCAATATGTGATCGTAACCTTTCAAATGTTGTGATGGAGAAGATTTCCACTGTTCTCGGATAGTACACAACAAATTCGAGATTTTTAGCAAACAAATGAATCAAACACCCAAAAATTTTGTGTTTTTAACCAAAGTAACAATACCAAATCACTACCACAAGTATGTAGATGATTTATATCAATATTAAACC
This sequence comes from Glebionis coronaria, assembly GCA_025667525.1. Classification (NCBI taxonomy): domain Eukaryota; kingdom Viridiplantae; phylum Streptophyta; class Magnoliopsida; order Asterales; family Asteraceae; genus Glebionis; species Glebionis coronaria. The sequence goes on along the minus strand of CM046874.1, from coordinate 92,299,668 downwards.
ATAAAAAAATTTGGTCCAAATATTTTTGATCAAAATAGGTGAATGAATCAAGAACACAAACACATAAACCAAACTATCATCCCATGGCTCTTGATACCATTTGTAGGATATTGTAAATCTTGCTTATGTTTAGAGAGAGAAAGAGATAGAAAGATGGTAAGAACACACACACACACTTAGAGAGAGAAAGTGTAGAAATACACACTTAACTATGTGTAAATTATGTGAACGAACCACCCTCTCCAACTAAGAAGAGGGTTTATATACCCAAGCCTTGTGATGGGCTTGGGCTTACATATTGGGCCGTCCATACATTTCATGGACTGGGCCTTTCCATGTTTACTTAATGTAAAGTAACTAAACTACGAGCTACTACTTAATATATTGTCGGAGTGACCGAATCTTCCTAAATACGTAAAACGTATTTCCAACATGAATTGCCCTTGAGTCTTTTTATTAGAAGGTTTCTCTAACCAAAGGTTTAAATCAATGTTTGAAAACCCGGTTGATCCGGTCGATTCAACCAATTGAATTGATTCCGATCGAAAAACGGATCAAATAAAATATTTATGAGTTATATATATTGTAGTATTGTAAATTTGTAATTATATATATATATATATATATATATATATATATATATATATATATATATATATATATATATATATATATATATATATATATATATATATATATATATATATATATATATATATATATATATATATATATATATATATATATATATATATATATATATATATATATATATATATATATATATATATATATATATATAAACTTTTTTTTGAAAAACTCCAACCAATTAAACCGGTGACTCAGTAATTTGACTGAATTAATACAAAACTCGATTTTTAAAACATTGGTTTAAAACTTTAAATGTCAATATAATGTAATGCAATAAAATGTGTGCATAAAAGATTAAAAACCTAGCAAAGTAACATAATGTTAGATATTAAAATATCTTCGAGAATAATTTGGCGGGTAAAATTTCGTTAACGTTTTGGCTATAATTTTTGGAGTCTTGTCGCTCAGTGGGCGTTTACTCAGGTGATATGTCATCGGGAAGAGTTGACACCTTTTTAACTTGAAATTAATAATAATCAAACTTTAACTACTTTGGCAAAGTTTTCCCCGACGACTTTTTAGGTCAAGACTGGACAACTTTTTGGTAGACTTTTTAGATCAAGACTGGACAACTTTTTCCTGATGATATGTCGTTAGGGAAAATTTGATGAAAGTTTGACTCAATAGTCGCCCCGAGTTTGTGCCATGTAAGAGGCTTTTTTGTCGTTTAAAGGATTTTCTCCAACGACATATGTCATCAAAAAAAGTTTCGCCGCCCGTTTTATGAATTCTTAGAGAGAAGGGTGTCATGACATACCAAACTCTCTTCATTTTGTCCCCACGGCTGTCACATCAGCGCCACATCTGCATAACACAACTAACTAAAATACCCCCTCACTCACAACACACCAACCCGTCTTCACTTTTTCCCCACCACTATCTTTTATTTTTCTTTTTTTCATTTCACACAAATTTAAATTCTTTTCATTCAAAATAAAAACTAAAAATACTGAATTTAAAAATACGATAAAGTAAAACTACGATACGATACTAGTTGTACGTTGTTTAATCAGATCCGGGATCCGAATCAGATAAGTCTGATGGAATACCCAAATACCTCTCGAGGAATTTGACAGCATTTTCATTATTGATCTGATTCTCCAACTTTTTCTGGCCGTTTCTTCTTCTGCTAATGTTTCTCGTAATGCTTCTTCATCAAGAAGCATTTGACATTCTTGTTCCTTAGTAAGACGAAACTCAGTAGGTACCTCGTATTATTCAACATGCCTCTCTTGTTCATCAATAGTAGGAACTGATGATCCAACCATCGTGTTAGGGGGATTGAGTCTAGTACTTTTTCCGATGTCGATGGGTTGCTTAGAGTTGCTTTTCGTTTGTTTTGTTTCTTGTTTGCAGAAGTGTTTTCTTGAGACATGTTTCAGAGGAATTTGTGCGAGAAAATTATAGCAAGTGTAAGTAGTATTTATAGAGAAAACATAGCTGTTAGAAAATTCAAATTAAAACATAGCCGTTGGTAAATTCAAATTACAACATAGATATTAAAATTATATTACTGAAATTAATATAACAACATAGCAAATAACATTACAACAACCAAATTAAAATTCTCTCACCCGTTCCTTTTTAAATTCCATTTGTCTTTCAATTTTAGCGGCTTCTTCAACAAGGCTTCATGTATCGAATAGTCTTTGCCTGATTCTTTTTTCAAAAAATTGATCATCGAATCATGCCATTCTTTTGGAATAGCAGTGCATTTTTCGTATTTTTTCTGCAAATCGTCTTTAGCAATGGATGCACTTTCACATTTTAGGGCTAAATCCATAATCGCTTTCTGCCGAATGTTGCCTTCTTTAATTGGTTTATCAACCAATGTTTTGATTTGATAAAAAGTGTGTGGAGCTGAACAAGCCATTCTAGTATCTGTTGATTTGAGGAATAAATATGTTTGTTAAAAATGTTAAATAAAGAGAATATATAAAGAATAAAAAGATTTAAAAAAAATATATATATTTTGAAAAATATGACCGTTACTCGACAATGACATTTTTTTCCTACCTTCTTCGCCGGTACGTCGGTTTTCCGAATTTTGAGTGGAAAAACAGGGTGGGTGTGGCGGCGTGGAACGACGAACCCCGACGAGCATTTCACATCGGCTCGGCGAGAGCTAGCTTGCCGTGACACCCTCCTCTGTTAGTAGCGACATGTACACCACCTTAAAACTACAACGATTTTTACAAATTTAAAAACTTTACAATGTAATAAAACGAAGATGTTCCATTAGATATCATAATTTTATTACCCGCAACTTTAGTTTGGCCTATTAACAACTAGCAGGGTACCCGCGCGATGCGGCGGTGGTACCTTGTGATTGACCAGTTTGAAAATAATGTCAATCAGGTCTGGTTCACTTATTTTTATAATTTTCGGACGAATTTCTCCGGATCATTTTCAAACGAATTTTATTTGACATCCGAACTGGTGGCTGCTCTTGTTTCTGCTTAGTCTGATTTTCAAAACCATATAAATGAGCATATAATTTTATAAACTTTGTGTCCAAGGGTGGGAATCCAGTCGGTTTTAGGTCAACCGGGTCAGATCCAATTCGGGTCGAGGCTGAAAATAAGTTACCCAAATTTGACCCGATTTGAACTCGGGTTACAAGGGTTCGTGTCTATTTGTGTCGGGTCTACTCGGGTCGATCAATTCGGGTCAACGGAGTTAGGTAAAACAAAAACTTTTTTTACTCTTTTTAAATATCATAGGGTACCTGCCACCGCTTCGTGCGGGTACTCTGCTAGTATCTGAATAAACATGACAACAGTGTAGTTAAAAACTAAAGAAAAGTGATATAGAGGTAGACGAACTATAATAACCACAAAAATTCGGTGTGACAAATAGTAGTTGTAAATTTGACATAAAACTGCCCTTGTTATTATGTAGGGTATGTTAGTCTGGGTTGATATGAGCAACTTGTAGTAAGTTATCCGCCCATAATACAAATTCTTTCCAATTTAGAATTTGAAGTGATTGAAAGCCTTAACAGGAATGAAATTGAAATTGAAAATGGGAGTTAACAGTATTAATTTCGCCTATAGTAGACCTATAAATCTGAAACACTTGATATCTTGTTGACCTTAACTTCCAAATAGCACACGAATGTATGTATGATATGTTTGAAAAAACTTGGTACAAGGTTATGTGAATGAGATGTTTAATACAAGTTATGAGTTTTATTTACTTGAGTCAAACTTGTAACACCAAATTAATGGGTGTTTAAGGTCATATTCATTACTTATTTGTTCAATGTGTTTATTTTTTGTAAAATGGGATGATGGGGTTTTTTAATCATAGTATTTAATTCTTCTGTTACAATTAAGTTGCTATTTTTGTTAGATAAGCTTAATTTTCTTGTACTATGTGTTTCTATAATTGTAAGTTGAAAATTCAAATTTTCTAAAAATAACCTACCAATTTGCTTTATAAGGGAGTTAGATAGCCACCACCTAAGGGTAAATTGGTACTAGGGAGGAGATCTCCCACACACCCATATTTAGCATAGTCTTCATATACCAATCCACACCATCCATCATAAAATGATCTAAGGGCTGTGATTAAACCCACCTTTATTTTTCAAAAAAATAAAACAACGAATCATCGACCTCATCTCCCACCTCCACCACAACATCTTCCACCTAACCGCCAACCACCACAAGAACCTCATCTCTCACCTTTTTCCGGCGACCACCACAACAAACCCACCTTCATCCCGCGACCACCACAACAAACCCACCTTCTTCCCGCAACCGCCACAATAAACCCACATTTTTCTGGCGACCTCCACATCAAACCACTCTTTTCCGGCGATCTCCACTCCAACCCACATTTTCCATACATATATGAAGCTGATGCCGATGTTATTGAAGATGCATATGTAGTTGTTGTTTGTAATATAGGTAAAGTACATGATATGATATTTGATGCACACCATGTGTTTGATGAAATGACACAATGATAATCGCATGTGATTTAACAAGTTCTAAGTTATGAATGAGCATTTTTATTGAATTTTGGTCGATTTTTGTAGTTGATAAGCTGATTACAGAAGTGGGATTTTTGTAGTTGATAAGTTGTTGTGACTTATATATGAGTGTTGTGACTCATACATGAGTCACTATGACTCATGTATGAGTTAGTGTGACTCATGCATGAGTTAGTGTTACTCATACATGATTTATGCTCACTTATTAACTTGTTTCATGTTTATGTTCAAGGTTCTCTGTAATCCTGGAGATGGATCAGTTGAGTGTATGTGTAGGCATTTTATGCATTATGGTTTTCTTTGTCGCCACATATTTTGTGTTTTGAAGAACCGTGATATTTTGAAGAGATTCCAGAGAAGTACATTTTAAGGCATTGGAGAAGGGATTTGATACCGCTTTCATTAAGAAGAAACACAAGCAGATATGGAGAGAAGAATGAAGCAATTCAGAGACTAACAAATGAGGCTAACTTCCACATAGATGAGTGCTTGTTTTGGTTGAGAATCAGATACAACAACTACTTCAAGTGTTGAATATCTCATTTAATTTTCTATTTTTCTTTTATAAATATGTAAAAGTCACTACAACAAAATGAGACTAATGCAACATTTTACAAGCAACACTTTTTAAAATGTTGCATTTTAAAGAAAGATAAACTTAAAGCAACATTTTTAAAATAAGTGTTGCAGTTTTAGATCTAATGCCACATTTTACAAAAGTGTTGCAAATCTTGTAAAATTAAAAAAGGTTGAACTACCATCCCATCCCTCTAAAATGAAAATTTATTTCACTTCTCCGCCCATCCCAAAATATTTTTTTTCACCTCCCGCCCATCCCAATTTTTTTCCCCAAATCAGTTTCCTCATTCTTACCCTAAATTGATTTTTTTTTACTTCAAACCATGCCCATCGATTCTTATTATTTTCATTAACTTTATTTGTTACTCCTTTATTAGTTCTGCAGCCATGTTTTCTCGACTCTTGAACTTTTTCAAGGTATCAAAACCACTGCTACTCTATATATATGTTAAGAACTATTAATAATGTTCGATTGCTAATCGTATTCCCAATAAATGTTTAATTAGGTTATGGCGTAAGAACTATTTTCTTTCTTTAATGTTACCAGTACCTTATACATTAATTGATTTTGAAATAGATGTTGTTAGTAATTTGAGAGTATTTGGGTGAAATTATGATTGTGTTATTTATACATTGACCGTACTATACTCGAATTCCTTATTTTGCCACCACTTTACAGATTTTGGGATTCAATATATCCTTCCTTAGGATTTAAGTATTCGGGTAAGGGTGGGGAGTCGTTGCATATATGGATTTTTCTATTGTGTGTGCAGATTATATTTTGGCATTCTACAAGTCACTAATCAGTAATTTCATGTGTAACCTATGGGGTGTTTGTTTCGGCTTATATGCGGGCTTATAATCTTATTTGATTTTGGTTTATATTTCAAAAGCCCCAAAATATCTAGCTTACTTTGAGACTTATGGGTTTATATAAGTTTATGATATCGTAATAAACTTATATAACCCTACAAGTTTCAAAATAAGCCGGAAAAACTAAAGCCTATAAAATATAAGGTGAAATCAAAAAAGCTCATAAGCCCACATATAAGCCGAAGCGAACACCCCCTATGCGTGCTTGGCATCCTAGATGTACAGAACTAACTGGTGGAAAACATGCTTTATCCGTTACCAGCTATTTCTTGTTAAATCGAAGATTTTGCGAAGGATATGTTATTATCTGCAGGGACAATGATCATTTAATGGATAAGGCACATACTGGATATATGATGAAATCAAGGATCAACTATGTCATTTAATATATCACTTATTATAACGTAGATCACTATTCTAGGCCATTTGTTACTTGTCTTTGGGTTAAGTGGTATAGTTGGTATAGATATAGTGGTTTTTATGTTTGGATTGATTTTTCAGCACCCTCTGGGATAGAAGTAAAATAATATTTAGGATGGTCATGGTCTAGGTGTTTTTTGTAAGGGTCAAAAGTCCATAGTGAATTTGTTAATAGGTGTGTCGCCAAGTTAATGTGCTATCTTTGTCCTTTTATTGTGCCACCTAGGGGTGGAAACGAGCCGAGCTGCTCGTGAAAAGCTCGGGATCAGATCGGTAAAAAGCTCAAACGAGCCGAGTCTAAACGAGCTCGAGCCCGAGCTCGAGCTTAATTTAGAGCTCGTTTATTAAACGAGCTCGAGCCGGAGCTTTACGTACAAATCTCGTTTGGGCTCGCAAGCCTAAACGAGTAATGTTTTATATACGAGCTTCTTAACGAGCTTAATAACAAGCTTATTAACGAGCCTAATTTATATATATTATGAGCCGAACTCGAGCCAAGTTTTATTTTTACATTGAAAAATCTAATAAACGAGCCAAGCTCGAGCCGAGCCTGAGTTTGTCTACCATACCACGAGCCGAGCCCGAGCCTAAATAATATGGCTCGAAACGAGCTGAGCTCGAGCCATAGCTTTATAAAACTTAAACGAGCCAAGCTCGAGCTATGGCGAGCTCAGGATCGGTTCGGCTCATTTCCACCCCTAGCTGCCACCTATGTTGAAGAGTGATTGAGTGTAATTTTGTTTAGTTTTATGTGTCTTTGTCGTGGCTTAAACTTGTCACAATGAGTGAGTTTTGATCTTTGCACTTTAGTTTGATAGTTAGTGTTGTAAGTTGCTAGTATTTTTTTAGTTGTTTTTAGCGTTTGGGGCTCATCCATTTTAATGTCTTGTTAACCCATTTCTTTTTCTTTGTTTTTCGTTTGGTTTCTTAATAAAATTGTTTCCTTTCTATAATTTTTTATAAATGCAGGACAACGAGATGGAAAAACCTCTGACTAAATCAACAAGCTTCATCGTCAAGGATAATCCATTTTGAAGGTAGTACATCTGATAACAATGCATCCACTTCAATAATCAATGCACAGCGATGCATGACACTATATTTCACCTACTAAGGTATATCAGCATATAATTCGTTGCAAAATCTGACATTTAAGATTATTAAGTCACTAATTATAAAATCTCTTTCTATAATTATGACTGAGATGCTAAATTAGACTTTGAATTTAAATTACATAGTATAAGTTAAATTAACAGGGTATAAGTAAATAAAAACCATGACCAAATATGTATGCTTTTTGATATCCAAACTCTTGCAAGGTTTGTTAATGTATAGCTGTATTTTGATGACAACAAGGCCATCATTCATCAGACTAGCTAATTCCAGTTCATGCGCTATAGAAAACTCTTTCATATGTATCTACTTTGCTAGTGCTTACTCTCCACGCTCTACTATAATCTGAATATTATTGCATTCCGCGTGTGTAGGAAAAGTTTCTCTAGTTGTTCACGACAGAAGAATATGCTAGTGCTTTACTGAATTGCAAGAAGCATATTGGTTCGTAGTGATTGCCTCAGATAGAGGAGAATAGATTAAAAAAATTTCCCTGAGATTTGACTCACCAATGACTACTTATTCTCGCCTGGTGCCTGAACCTTTTTAAGCCATGCTCATTACCTTTGTCATACTAGTATCATTAATCATATATATTGCCATGTTAGAATCTAGCTCACCTTTTTAGTTTGTTTCATTAGTTCACGTTTATTAGCCCAATAAACATACAATAGTTTAATGTGCCTTATTAGAACGGATATATTTTTTAGAAACTTTTGCATTTTCCTAATTTATGCTTCGTTTGCGCTACTATATACCCTACATAAGAATCTTGTTTGAAAACCACTTCAACATTCGTACAATCGAACTTAACTTTAAGATCTTTGAATCAAGTTTCTATACCAGTTCTCGTTCTGGTTCAATGAATCACACATGTTTTACGCTTTTCATAGAAATATTTTTATATAGATTTTTCATGTTACTCTCTGCCTACTTTATGTTAATTCTTTTACTGGTAGTTGATTAGTCCTATATTGATGGAAATTATAGTATATCTAAAGACAAAGAAAGGAATTGAGACTATAATGTTTATCTTCATTTTCTGATGCAGGTTTTTGTGTTTTCTTAAATATTATTAAGTCTACATATGAAACTTAAAGCCTAATTTAACTTCAGATGCAAGTTTTTGTGTTTCTGTACATATTATTGTTCTTTTAACAGATGTGTAATGTGCTTGACTTCTCTTCTCATTTTCTCTTTTTCAGTAGGTGGTGCAAACGCTAATAGATGGCGCAATTCCTTCTTCTAACTTGATAGTTACGATTAGAAAGTTGTATGACACAAAATTTAAGGGTAGATTTTTTGTTTTTGTTTTTGTTTTTTGTAGAATGGCATACATAATCACACTGATTTATTTAGACTCTAATTCCTATATTACCCTTTCTACCAAAAGACGAGGTTTGCTTCCTTATCTTCAGTTTCTGAATCTTGCGTCGGGGACTTTTATAGAGTGAACATTGTAGTAATTTTGCTAACGATTATTAATATTTGTTTTCACAGCTTCTCCAGATGCGTTTTCTAAATATCCCCTCTGATAAATTTTTGGCTGCACTAGCGTATCCTACAGGTAAATTGCTCTTTATGTTTGTTTGTTTCTCTTTTTGAAATTGGTACTATGTCTTGGAAGGTGCCTCTCGTGAAGTCAGATAGGTTGGATTTTAGTCTCTTTATCTGCTATAGTAGAAAATTAGCTATAAGAGGAACATGCCAAATGGGTTAAAAAAGGTATATCATCTTGGATGAATGCAACCTCCTAAATATAATGGAAATCTATATCATCTTACAGACTTTTAAATAATCATGCCTTAATCTTTATGAAACATATACTTATCATATCGCATAAACAAAAGGAAGTAATTCCATTGGTGATGCTAATGGTATACTATAATCGGAAAGACCACTTGTTCTTTAGAAATATGACTTTGGTTAGGATGATTTTTTGTTGATGTAGCATCACACTACTAGACAGATGATACAAATCGGCAGGCCTCGCAACACTAGAAACACGCATCCTATACTGCACCGTTTGACAACCAAACTCAGAAAAATTTAGAACCAGAAATGGCATACCCAACAGAAATACTACACGAGCTGACCCACATGGATGTGCATAAGAAAATATTTGTCCCGCAAAGAAACTACAATAGGTGACTGTAGTAAATATATTGATGATAATGATAGTGTTGATGGGAAGCATTTATTCAGGAGCCACTCTTCCTAAAAATACTCTTGGTATTCCCTAGATCAAATTGGAAGATAACTCTGGCGATTGGCTACTCGGTTCAAGGTTAGAAGTTGCAGCTCTTCAAAATTATGTAATCTTCTTTACTTAGCATGGGAAAAGAGTCAGGCGGGTTTGGCAACGGTTCAAGTGTACTTTATTTTGGTACCTGTTTGGCAAGTGTTCATGTAGATTTTATTTTAAATATTTATAATTAAAAATCATTGACAACATCTTTCTCGCTTTCATATGTACCAGGCTATGTTTATACAGAGTGTTTGAAGGCTAAATCTATGGATGAAGACTTGCGAGGATAGTCCTAAAGTTTCTATGATCGTTCTTGAGATCATTTTATATTCATTAGTACTTATTACCTGTAGTTACTTTGACATTGTACGAATTTCCTAACGTACTATTAACTGTATTGTACAAATTTATTAATGAGTTTTATCTAGTTTATTACTTGCGTCATTTGAAGTTTAAATAATACAAACTTGAACTCTTGAAGTGTTAGCCTTTTAATTGAATGGAACGAAAAATATACAAATAAAATGAAAGTGTTGCAATAGATGTTAAAGAGTGTTGCACTTATATAGTACAAAACAACTTAAAGTGTTGCATTTGATAAATAAAAGTGTGGCATTTATATATGTAAGTGTTGCGTTTAATGTACAAAATGTCGCTTTGGATTAAAAAAATGTTGCGGTTGTGTCAAAGAAGTGTTGCACTTCAAGTGTTACATATTGTGAGGCAACATTTTTCGAAAGTGTTGCATTTTCTTTTCAAAGTGTTGCTTTAGACCTAAGGCGACGTTGCCTAACGCAACATTTCAAAAAGTGTTGCATTAACCATAATGTAACACTTTCAGAGCATAATACAACACTTTTTGAGTGTTGCTTTAGGTCCATTTTTTAGTAGTGAGTGAAAACATGTCTTGAATATTTGATTTAAATTTATGATTTCTTTTATTGAAGTGTTGAAAACATGTCTTGAATATGTGATTTGAATACTATGTGTTAAATATCATGAGTCACCTGACTCATGCATGAGTCGCCTGACTCATGCATGAGTCATATAAATTTGTAAGTGTTTATAAACACTTTTACATTTGATTGTTGTCATTTCTACACTTAATATAGTTTTATAAATATGTAAAAGTGTTTTTAACAGTTAAAACATATTCTAATTCATTATGACTCACGCATGAGTCATATAATTTTGCAAGTGTTTATAAACACTTGTACATTTGATTGTTGTCATTTCTGCACTTAATACGTAAAAGTATTTTTTTACAGTTAATACATATTCTGAGTCATTATAATACATATTCTGTCATTATGACTCATGTATGAGTCATACTGACTCATAGATGAGTCACATGACTCATGTATGAGTCACATGACTCATGTATAAGTCACATGACTCAAGTATGAGTCAAAGGCACTTATGATTCTCAGACACCCAAAAACATACTACTATGATTTTTAAAACATACTACTTAAAATCATAAATATGATTCTCAAACACTGAAAAACTATCAACATAATTAAGTACTACTATTAGTTCTATTACAATATAACATTTTCCTTCTGCGGGCTTTGCTTGTTTCTTCTTGGCATATAGTTTCTTGGCATCTGCTTTCTCGGTTACTTTTTTCTCAGCTGCTGGTTTTTCGATTGATGCTATCTCGGCTACTTCTTTTGTATCAACCACTCATACATGAGTCACAACGACTCATACATGAGTCACATCGACTCATGTATGAGTCATAGTTCCAGTTGTGTAATCATAAATCTCACTTATGTAATCAGCTTATCAACTACAAAAATGGACCAAACTTCAATAAAAATGCTCATTCATAAATTAGAACTTGCTAAAGCACATGTGATTATCATTGTGTCATTTCATCAAACACATGGTGTGCATCAAGAATCATAACATGTGTTTTACCTAGAGTAGGTATGAAATTTTCTAAGCATAATCATAATGAAAAAAAACATAGAAATAAGCATAATTAAAACAACTTACCATCATCGACATCTATTTCCTCTCTTATACCATAAATAATGAAACTTAGTGCTAAAAAATTAGGTTTTGGTGGTGTGGATTTGATAGGGATAGTGTGGATATGGGCGTGGCTACTGCTGGTAGTTGGTGTTGGGTTGGTGGTGGCGGTGGTGGGCGGCGGTGGTGGAAGAAGATAGTGGGCAGCAGTGGTGGTTGATGGGTGCAGTGGTGCTAGATATAAAATCCCGATGTATGTGTGTATCTTGTGTTAAAGGTTTATTTTTAATAATTAAAAAGGTTATTAATTACAACCCTTTGATCATAGATAAATGAAAAGTGTGGATAGATTCATTAGGTCTTTTCTAAAATTGAATACTCTATTGAACTTTTGGCCTTTCACTAATATTATACTTAGATTAAGATTGACCACTTACCAAAATTGTTCTATTAGGCACCACCTAAGGATAAATTGATACAATTTCACTAATATTGTACTAAAATCAAGATTGACCACTTACCAAAATTGTTCTAATTTGCCAATAACAATTATTTAAAAAAGGATTAGATCATATTAGGGTTGGAAGGTTTGCTTCAAACATAACTTACAAGCATTAAATCCCCTAAACTACCCATGAGAACTTTACCTTGAAGCAAGAATACAAGAACTAGAAAGCCCTATATTGGCATTTCGCTTGGGAGTTTCCACTATAAGAAAGACCCATGACCCACTAAAGCAACATTAGAAAAAAAACAATCATTGGAAAGGCGAAGTTTAGAATAGTGTAAGGTTGAGAGATTGCTTCAATAAAAATCATTAGTTGTGAAGGCTTACCCAAACTAGCCTAATGAATTCGAACTAGTACCATACTATCATGCACCAACAAGGGGAAGTTGCCTAAAAAGTTTAATATGCCTAACTAATCGACCTTAATATACATTGATTGTTATTTATAGTTACTAGTTTTTCTTAAATACACTGATATATATACTACGTACGTACTATGTTTAGGTGTTGTTTAAAGTTGAGAACAAATGCAATGATTAGGTCGAGGACAATAAGAATAGATTAGGTTAGGGTTATGGGGTTTGCTTCAATCAAAATACAAAGGTGTAAATGCCAACTACCATAATTAATTTGTTAGCAAGGCAAGTGTGTGCTCTTCTGCCATGCACATTACTTCCCTGCAAATAAGGGACCAAAGTCTCCTTTAATGAATCAAAACAAAATTTTGTTAAATCACACTTCATTTTGGTCACTTGAGCATAGCTTTGACTTGGTCACCTTATTTGAATTGGTGAACTTATTCATAATTTCATCTACCACAAGTTCAAAACTCCATAAAGGTATCACAATATCATCACATATTGAAGATAAACACCATGAAAATAATCTTCAACCATATTTAAGTTTATATTTATTCTTCTTTTAGCCGAAAATTGTTTAATATTTTTTTTTAATTTATATATATTCCATATTTCCATGATATTGGCAAAGACAAAAATGATTTTTTTTTTTTTATTTTTTTTTTTTTGTCTTTTATGTATGTGAGTAAAAATGTGCCAGCAACATAGTTTAAATGCTGAACATATCTAGTCGGGCAAAAATTACAACTTTTTTTTATGCATTTGTTTAAATGTTTATGTTATCTAGTTGGGAGCATAAGAATATTTATAAAATAACACTTGTTTGCTCATTATTAATTGATCTTTACATGGATAAAGATACGAACTTCTCTCTCTTTTTGGGAAATTCATCTAATTGTTGCACAATCAGGATTTAGGAATATGGGATGCTAACGAGTTTTATAAGCAACAACAACCAAAAAAGACAATATCGACCATTAGCTGATTGTTCATGTGTTATCACTGCCTTATCATAAACGTCTATATGACATGTTAAGCGTTGTTTAGAGAAATATATATTATATCCGTCTTAAAATAATAGTTCATCTTTCCTTTTTAACCCGTTCTAACTTAAGTGTTCAGTACTAAAAATAGATATGCATGTTTGATAAAGTTTACGATATTACTTTTACTTGAAAATATTATTACAAACTTTATAAAAGATTTAATTATTTAGCTAAAGGTAAAATTATTATTGTGCTAAAAAATACAAGAGAGAAAACTGTAATTAATGTATTTTTTTAAAATTATGTGTTTTTTATCGAGAACAAATAATATTGAGACGGATGGAGTAGTAAGGTTAATCCTAACTTCTCCTAATATGTGCTTATTGCTTGCTGTTCTATCATCAAGAAGGCCCCAAAGCACAACAAAAGAGTGCCCGAATCAGATTTTCCGTCGACTTAAAACTTTTTGACAAAAGAAAAAAAATCAACCAAATGCAATTTAAATAAATTAGATATCATACATTTTGTAAATTATAATTTTGTTTTATTCAACTTACACTAAAGTTCTCAATTAGGGTTGTTAATACAAAATAAAGATAGTAATACTCCTATGAATAAAGTTTTCTCACTTAACACAAGTTAACATTAAACTCAACATGAAGAAGATGATCCATTATTAGAACCTAGTAAACCACCATTACCACCATCACCAGCACCACCATTTACTTGATCACCACTACTTTTTTGACCTCCATTAACTTTAACATGCTCATGAGAATTATCACTACTAATCACATGATCATCACCACAACCATTACTATAAACAGCATCACCAAGTACCCTTTTGACACCATCACCCATAGTGTCCATACCAACACCATTTCCTGTGGTTGGAGACATAGTAACAAAATCTTTAGTATCTTTCTTATTACCAAAAGTATTCTTGTTATTATGCATCCATACTTTAAATATCCCTCTTCTTATCCCAATTCCATTACAAAAATCCATCACCATTTTATCATCACTTCTTTGCATCTTCCATCCAATCTTTTCAGCAAAAACATTCATTTTCTCCTTTTGTTCTTGGCTAAACTTTGTTCTAAACCTTTTTCTCCCATTAGGGTTTTCTACCTTGATGGCTGCTGGTGTCCCTGGTGTAGCTACATGGTGATGATCACCTGTGGTTAGTGAAAGCATCATGTGTGGTGCACTTGCATGGTGGAAGTCAAGGAAGTTGGTGGTGGTGGTGGGCTCACGGCGGTGGAAGTTACGGTGGCAGCCACAAGCAGCACATGTTAGTGAGGTTGGTTGTGATGGTGTGTGAGATGGTGATGGCATGAACTCACCACAGCCATCTAAAGCATGGCTCCCAATGGTGGCTGCATGGTTTTTGAGGCATTCTTTGTATGATATGACCACAGTTGGTGGTGGTGCATGGTGGTGTTTAGTGGTGGTTGGATATGGTGAAAAGGGTGTGATAAGTTGGGAATGTAGTGGGGTTTCACCCTCTGTATCGGGGCTATCAGGGGTGGTGGTAGTGGTGTGTTTTAGGTCCATGGTTATATGTTGCTAAAAGTCTAAAACACAAAAATTTTGAAAGTTGAAGAGATGGTTTTGGGGTTATTAATGATTTCAAATGTTAAGGTGTGTTGTGTTACTTTAGAGACTTTATATATGATGAAATTGAAAAGCACTTTGGTTAATAAAAGTGGTCCTTGGGGGAATTTAGAATTATGCACTTTTTTTCTCTTGTATTAGTATAAAATTTCACGTTTAGTATGCATAATTGTGGTTAAATCTTAATGAAATCCATGAGTTGATTGATACTAGGTCAAGAAAAACCGAAACTCCAAGATCGAAAACGTACAATAATTTGTCATGTAAGTCCGACGTAACTCTTGCAACTACTAGCTGTCACACGACTATCTTTTAAAAAATAACGTGAGAACGTATACAAAGTATAGTTTGGGACGAAGCACTAGATAACTAATTCGGTAATGTTAATAGGTCGAATTAATACTTGACTACGAGGTCTTCACACGTTCAAGCTAAAGCGAAATCAAGATACATGCAGCAGAAAGGATTTTAATTAATATATTTGAATACCGAAAGCATGAAAGGACATGAAGAACAAAATTGGTCCTAAAGCAACAGAATCGCGAACACAATAAATATCTAACTCAATGTGTTTAATCCGCTTATATTGAACCATATCTACATACATATACACAATAAATATCTATCTCAACGTGTTTAATCCGCTTATATTAAACCAAATCTACATACATGTACACAACACTTACATTATCACAATAAACAAGAGTACTAGTAAAACAAAGGACAACACAATTCACGTAACAGATTGTGAATAGATGTAATCTCTGCAACTACAATTGGGATACCAATATATTCTGTCTCTACACAAGAGCGAGGCAAAGTAACTTGTTACTTAAAAAACCATGAAAATAGATTATCACAAGAAAACACACAGTTAAGAAAGATAGACTGACAAATATGATGGCAATCATATCAATCATAATCTGTAAAAGCCATAAGTTGAACGATAACATCAACATAAAAATGAAAGCCATGACCAAAAGTACCACATACAAAACGTCAAATGCACTTTGAAGCATTAAATGGGTGTGTCGTAAAGGTCATGGGTACAAAAACAAACACACTTAACATCCTAAAAAAATGTTGGTCGCATAAAAGTAAGACATTAAAAGGCACCAACAAGAATACAATATAACGCAGGATCCTCCCTAATATCAACATGAGTCCGACACAGATTGAAAAGTCAACAAATTTGGATTATAACAAAAATTCTTGGCAAAGACTATTAAGCACAAACACCAAGGAGATAGTTGAGAGAAAAATAGAGAAATCCGCAAATATGCTACTTGGGGTCTTCCAAAATTACAGGTTTGCTCCCCAACGACGAGAAAGTGCAGGCGACCTCCTAAGTACGAAACTTCATTCGCATTCAACCTCCCTCACACTTAACTCTGTTAAGTTTTGGTCGTTATCTTTCTTTTGGCAAGGGCATGCTGGTCTTTTCATTTCTTTTTGGTAACCCGGTTAACTTTGATTGCAATTATACTCCCTGTGATGATATGACGATACTATGGTCTATGGCTAAACGTTTCACATCCAAAATTTGGCTAAGGGCCTGAAGTACAAAGGAAACTTGCTTCATAGCACATATGAGCTTAGGACGTCGGCCATGTGCTAACTTATTAGTAAATAGGTTGTGACAAATGAGAATAAAGGTCACCAACATTTTCCATCTTCCCTGGAAGCACAGAGAGCTTCATTCAGTTCCGTACTTCCATTTTTTATCTGATACTCGAGAATAACCCATACGTAAATTCTAACACTCTTATTATAAGCTAAAGCAAAGCCTTTGCTTAAGGTATGTACTCCAAGCTATTTGTAGTATTAACTCTATTGACGGACCTCCAAATCATTTAATCATCAATAAATTTTATTGAAGGCATCATCCGTTTGACTACCGATTAGGTTGATGCATATGTTTTTTAGTGGAGCATATTTGGAGGTGAGGTGAATTAAATTATGTTTGTGTGTGCTTGGAATGGAGTTTCTCCTGCGCTGATGCAAATCGATAAAAGGGACAACCATTTGCAAATTTTATTACAAACCTTGGTTGAATAAAATATTAAAAAAAACTAAAGCTTTGGTTCTCTTTCCAGTTCATTTCATTGCGGGAGACACACTACTCAAAATACAAACATCTGTGGCCCCTTAAGTTTATGCTTTTCTATGAAGCATCAATCACATTCATTGTCAACCAAATTATATGGTTGTCAATATTTGTTGGTGGTTGGATATTTTGAAGGTCAATCAGTCGAGACGTTAATTTAGCAGGCTTACAACCTTGATTTCAAGCAAGGGCTATAATCAGATCTTATGTGCTATTACCCAACACAGATTTGAAGATCGAGTCAAGTGGGAATCATTTATGCCTTAATAGAAGATGATTGATTGCGAACGACCCTTTCTTACCTTCATTACAATCTATCGAAAACATGGTATTGAAAACATGATATGTGTTTGGGCTTTAGACTGAATCATCTATGGTAGTAGCTTGAACTGGAAATGAGCATTGTACGTGGTGAGTGGGAGTCATATGCTCCTTGGTTATGGTGTTGGGTATTGGGTGGGTTTAAAATATTTAATAGAGGAAAATACGAGTATACTCGTGAATAAAATATTAAAAGTCTGGCAACTTAACATTGTTACTAACGAGGGAGGTTGAATGTGAATGAAGTTTCATACTAGGGAGGCCAGTTGCACTTTTTCGTCGTTGGGGAGCAAACCTGTAAGTTTGAAAAACCCCAGGGGGCATATTTTCATATTTCTCAAAAAAATATATGTAAGAGACTCAGCAAAGGCAGTGCACAATTTAGGGTTTAGGGGTGTTTTAGGAGATGGTCTTGTTAGGCTCCAAAACCATATTAGATTGTTTAGATAGTTCCCATCATACAAACTATTAGTTAGGATCAAATAAGAAAAAAAAATGAGAAAGATAAGAAGAAACTACAATCACGCATCTCAGATGCACCTACAAAATCAAATGCATCTCCTTTTAAATTTATTCTCTTTACCTTAAATGTGTGGCTATAATTTCTTCTCATCCTTCCCATTTTAATTTTTCTTCTCACTCAATCTCTAATCTACAAACTATATATGAAACATAGGAAAACAATTAGAATCCATACATGACAGATTCGAT
This sequence comes from Glebionis coronaria, assembly GCA_025667525.1. NCBI lineage: Eukaryota > Viridiplantae > Streptophyta > Magnoliopsida > Asterales > Asteraceae > Glebionis > Glebionis coronaria. Next base: position 92,281,198 of record CM046874.1, on the reverse strand, counting down.
AAGGTTAATGGGGAGAATGGTAATTCTCGATTAAATACATTTATTTACAAAAACTACAAACATCGTCGTTAGACAACATGCATTTACCTTTTTCTTTCCCTATTCATTTCCCTTTTCGAATTTCTCCCATTTGGCGCATTTGGATGAGATGGAGAACGCCAATTACAACATGGCGCACTTCGAAGTCCACCCGCCGACCACTGATTTATCAATTTAAACAATTTTAGTGCACTAGATGCTTATGTGGTAAGCAAACCAAGTTAAATTGCGCAAGGACGAGTCATAAACTAAAAAATTGATTAAATTAATAATGTTTAGGAAAGAATGATACCGTGCTTCGTTTATATGTATCACATGCCAAATTAAAAGAAAATGTTAAATAAGGTCCACATACGGCCATCTTTTGTTAGTCTTATTATTTTATAAAATTATATATCTATCTTCATTAATTTTTTAAATAAATCAAGTCTTCATACATATTGTACAAGTTGTAATGCATATAACAAAAAAACAAAATATAATTATATACGCTCTTTAATGTAAACAACAAAAAACAAAGAAACATATTGTACAACTCTTTTTATTTACCAGGGTTTCAACTTGACATTTCAAGACAACTAATCCCGAGGCAACTATTCTTTTGGATAGCCAAAACTCATCTTTGGTAAACCTGCGAGGATAATGGGTGATTTTCTCCCGAGGATTGGAACCCAAGACCTCTATAAGTCAACACATCGAACCAATGCACAAACGTACACTAATTGACAAGTCAAAACATTTAATATTGTTTTTAAAACATCATTTAATTTATTAAATATGATAATTAATATTATTTTTAGAACACCCCAAAAATTAAAATTACATGTTATTATACGCACCGCACATACTAATACAACAAACAAATTTTCATACAAATTATATGATGATACATATAGTCAAAAACCGGATTGCGCCAACGAGTTTAACCGGGAAATGAGTGGTCATCGGTTCGGATAAAAATAAAAGTCGTCTGAATGCAAACCACAAATAAACGACCAAAGCCTATGATAATGAGTGAACTGATCGGGATTTTTCAAGTCACAACAGGATACTCGTAGACACATCACGCAGATACCGTGCTTGTACTCTATAAGATACATAGATAATTTCAATTTCCCTTTATCTATGGACTAAAAATATAATTCCGATGAATGATCGAAATGTGTAACCACGCTTCTCTGCCTATGTTGTTGCGTACAATCAAATTGTTAATAAAAATAATATCTAAAAACCTTTATAAATACGAAGCATGCAGACCCGCGCGTTGCACGCGGGTTGTGTCTATTGTTGATTGTGCAACGTTTCTATGAAACGTTGATGTGTTAGTACGAGGGTGTAAATTCAATTGAAATAACCCGTCTAATATTTAGCTAAATATACCGGTATGTTTTATAGGAGACAAATATGAAGACGACGACGATATAAATTTTTGCAAGAATGATTATTACAACATCACTAAGAAAACTTCAAAATTGTAATCAATATGGACTTAATGCTAATTCCTAATTATAAAGCTCTTAAGCTACACTTAATGGTAGTTTCTTCAAAGAATTTCTTTGCTCCCATAAGTCATTTCTTGTCAGCGAATTGAGCCTTGCAAACACAAAACTTTAACATAGTGGTGATAATCAATTGATGTTTGCCATTGCTTTCCACCAACACCGGAAGTTGAAACTTCTAATATGTTTGTTGTCACAACTGCATCTTGTTCAAATCTTCCCTCAACATACATACATAACAAAATGTTAAAAAACAATTAATCTTAAACTGTTTTATCTAAAACTTTATCCGTATTTTATGGAAGTTTGACGTGAGTACAAGATAACTCCATTTATGTATGCATGTTTCGATGGTATTTTGGTTGCCTTAGATGTGATTTTGTCAAAGTAAGCTTGTTTCGCTAGCAAGTAACCAACCTGAAAAACAATACAACAAATTAAGCTCAATATATAACCCATGTTGCTCCCAAGATTAGTTTCCTAAAGGGCTAATTGCACATGACATAATAGAAATGTCCGTAGTACGAATTTAATTTCTTAGAGAGGGATTCTTAAGGTGAACCATAATCAGTGATCGATTGTTTTGTTTTCATGAGAAACCAAATATAGCTATGCTACACACTTACAATTTTGATCTCACTATTCTACTTCTACTATCAATTTTGATTTAATTTTCATAAGCTGGTAATCAATATGGACTTAATGAAAATTCCTAATTATAAATCTCTTAAGCTACACCTAATTGGATGTAGTTTCTTCAAAGAATTTCTTTGCTCCTATAAGCCATTATTGTCACCGAATTGAGCCTTGCAAACACAAAGTTTTAACATAGTGGCGCTGATCAATTGATGTTTGCCATTGCTTTCCACCAACAACAGAAGTTGAAACTTCCAACATGTTTGCTGCCACAACTGCATCTTGTTCAAATACCCCCTCAACATACATACATAACAAAATGTTAAAAAAACAAATTATTCCTAAATTGTTTTATCCAATATTTTATCCGTATTTTATGGAAGTTTGACGTGAGTACAGGATAACTCTATTTATGTATGCATGTTTCGATGGTATTTTGGTTCCCTTAGGTGCGATTTTGTCAAAGTAAGCTTGTTTTTCTAGCAAGTAACCAACCTGAAAAACAATACACCAAATTAAGCTCAATATATAACCCATCATGCTTCCAAGATTAGTTTCCTAAGGGCTAATTGCACATGACATAATAGAAATGTTCTTAGTATGACTTTATTTTTTTTAGAGAGGGATTCATCAAGTGAACCATAATCAATGATCGATTTCTTTTGTTTTCATGAGAAACCAAATATAGCTATGCTACACATTTACAATTTTGATCTCACTATTCTACTTCTGTTATCAATTTTGCTTTAATTTTCATATGTTGGTAAAACAATTTGTTTATATTAATAGCATGTACATGAGGTGACAACCATTACTCATAATACCTTGCATGGCTAGATAAACTATGTTAGAAAAAAGAACCTATCATGCATGTATATGTTAGACAATTATATAAAAAATTAATAAATACTTAACCGTGAAGAAAGATTTTGAATCATGCTTTCTTTTTTCTAGCTCATGACCGTTTAGCATTAACTGGTCATCAGATAATTACATATTATAAAACTAATGAATTTATGAACTTCACAACCTTATATATGATAAGTGAATGATCGTACTTATAATCTTCATTTTATACACATTTTTCGTATTTCAATTATTTAATACTCCACAATAAACATAGGGACATTTGAGCTCCACACCAACTTTTAACTATATGACTATATTCATAAACTCTTGCACTTCCATCTCATCAATTCCGACAACCCTTTCTTTTTCATTTCATTAATTCCGTAAGATTAATGGAGCCTTAACATTTAAGGGCAGGTCCTCATTTAATTAGAAGACGTAAAATACTTTGAGGCATCAAATGAACTACTCTACATTCAATTTTAAGGACCTAAAATTTATATATTGTATATTTTCTAACTCTCTACGTTTTGAAAATGATGAAATGTAAAAACGTTCTACGTTAAAAATAAACATATACGAGTTATTAGTCGTAAATTTTAATTCCAACGTAAATTTTACTAGAATATGAATTATAGAAAAAATATCCCTAAGGCACAAACGCAAACCAAAGAATAAATAATCATAACCCTCATCCCTGGTAGTGTCGTCAAAAACTGATTTGTTGTAATACAACGGTAAGTACTAATATGTATAAGTTTTTGTAGGTCCCTTGTAACTCGTTATTACTTATCAACCTTAAGTAATAACTCGTTACCAAGACTCAAGTGAGTTGTTTTAACAATTGATAAGAACTAAGAACAATTAAAACAACAATACCAATATAACTTTCAATGTATAGACTTTTTTTAAAACTCCATAAAGAATCTATAGCCCACTTTGTTTGTGGAATAACAAAGTGGTTGAATGACAATGTGTGGCGATCTCCTCTACTTAAACTTCTAACCAAAGTTAATAGTCTAAGCTCCAATCTAAACGTTCATATGCTCTTTGGCTATATGGTTTAGTTGGTATTGAGGGAGAATGTTTTTCTAGAGTTTCTACTCTTTTAATGGTTAACCTTTTCTCTCTCAATATGCACTCCTTAAATAGGCAGTGCAAAACTAGGGTTTGCATTTCGCATGTTCCTATGCATAAGTTTATACAGTGGGTGGTTGATGCCCATGCTGGATAAACAGTACAAAGTACTTAATAAACTATTCTATAAAAGATAAAGGTTGTACTTATAGCTAACTATACATTCAACCTACTTTGCCTTAAAGTAATCTTTTCCCGCCTAATGCAAACCATCAGAATACTGAAGTGTCTTCAGCATTCTAGAGGAGATCGACATCATTCAGTTTGGTATTGTCAAACCAAACTGAACTGAAAGCTCTTCTTCAATACTTGTTCTTTAGAAACTAGACAGCCTAGTATTTGAAGCAAAGACCCCTTTGTCTTATAAGTTTACTGGAAGAGGAAATTTGAACATCCTTCAGCAACATATTCTTTAGTAGAACTTTATTCCTCTGGTCATGCTTCAGCAGACTCACCTTATTGCTGAACACCAAACACTTAGGGGGATTTTATATTCAAATCCTAGAGTTTCTTCAGGGTTAGTAAATACTGACCCAACAATCTCCCTCTATTTGGATATACAAATAGCCTAAGTCTAAAGTTAGTAGTAAGTGAGCATAACAAGTTCTTCTTACTTGCACTGAACAATAAAGTACTTATAAACATCAGATAATCATTTATTAATAAAACATTACAAATTACAACAAAAACAATACAAATGATTATTCAATCTTCCTTAGGCCTAAGTCCTTCAATGATGGGAGTCTGAATTGATGGATCTGAGTTTTTGTGGTCCAGTATAGCAAGTATGCACATGCTAAAGGTTCTTGCAGCTTCAGTAAGTCCTGGACCTCCATGCTGAGAATAAAAAATCCTTTGAACATTCCAAAGAAGTTCATTGTTCATTTCATCAAGGTCACTGATGCCAACAAAGTCTTGACGTTCATGATGATTGAATATTATCATTCCCAATTCTGGTTCGTCTAGTACAGGCCCAGGGAGATGATTTAGAAACTGAACAAGGCCTTTGTATTTCTTTGTGGTGACAAAAATGTCACCCACAAAGGGTTTTGTAGAAACTAGAAGGGGGGGGGGTTGAATAATTTCTCTTCGATTGGTGACCAAATTAAAATTACTTTCAATTTGGTTTATATCAAAACTATCTTTTACTTAAAGCTAAGTTGCATAATGATTAGGTTCAATTGAAATGCACTAGTAAGAATAATAAGCAAGTATAATAATAATGAAATAAGTAAAGAGCAAGGAAGGAGACAACCTAGTGGGAAGACACCAAGATTTATAGTGGTTCGACAACGAGGCTCTATCCTCGTTTCTACTCCACTCCTCGAGTACTCCTACTCGAGATTTCCACTATATCCACAAGCTCCCTTCTCGGCGGAGAAAACCTTACAACGTTGCTTACATTATTTTTCGACACTAAGCTAAATGTCGAGACCTAATCTTTAGCTAGGACCAATCTACACGACGTTGCCTGCTTCACAATTTAACGACACAAGGCTAGATGTCGAGTTCTAATCGAAAGGTAGAACCAATCTTCACGACGTTGCCTACTTCACCATTTTACGACACAAGGCTAGATGTCGAGTTCTAACCGAAAGGTAGAACCAATCTTCACGACTCTTCACTTTGAAGCTAAGTGAGAACTTCACACAACACAACTACTAGTCACTTTAAAGTTTAGTGAGAACTCACAAGACACAACCACATCACTTTATAGTTTAGTGAGAACTCCTAATCAAATCTATTACAACTCAACTAGACTTATCCAAGTACACACATGTAGCTTGGATTTACACAACACAAATCCAAGCAAACACATATGCAATGGATGTACACACCAAATCCAAGTATCCACAAATAACTTGGATGAGCACAACTAGTCCAAGTATTCATAAATACATTGGATTGACCTAAAACAAAAAGGTATAATGATGAATATGACTAGCTCATAAATTCATCTTTATCACTACAGTAAGTGAGTGATCTTCTCATTGGACATGGTAAAGGAGGGGATCAAGAGGATAATCATATGTAAACATCCTTAACAAATTAAGTGATCATTTACTAATGATTATGCTATAGAAAATAGAAAGAAGGGTGAGAAAAACGTCCAAGAGGCTTACTGGAAAATGAGATTTGACCCACTATTTAAAGGAGACAAAGTTACAACGGATCTATAACAGATACTGTGTGCGATACCTTATCTTACCCCGCGGTACCATATCGATAAGGTACCGCCTAGGTACTTAAGGTACCGCCACTAGACTCCGCTCCCTTTTTTGTCTTTTAGTGGGGTGGGAATATCTGAGGTATTTAAATCCTTCAAAGGATATTCTAACAGCATTTGGAATATGCCATTTTCAAATTTTCATTTTCCATTTTAATAAAACATTTTCTAAAAAAGAAAGTTTATTAAAAAGTCTTTTGTCTTATTAGCAAAAGTGAGTTTTAAGGATAATCATTTTGATGATCACTAAGTATGATTAAGAAAGGTTAGTGATATGATTATTACCTTGATGATAGTGTTAGTTAAATAATTCATTTTGTGTTTCTACACTAAATGTGCTGTATGGTTTGTTGTGATCAAAACTAAGAAAGATTAGTTAACACTAATAATGTTTTTAGGCATTACTTGCATTAACAATCTCCCCCTTTTTGATTACGACAAACGATAAACTCATTTACATATAAACACAAACTATGGAATTATTAACTAGTTTATCACTATCATTTCTCCCCCTTTGTCGTAGCAAAAAGGTTAGCATAAGTCTTTGAAGTGCATCGAACTTTGCTATTAGCTCCCCCTTGGTGGTTGCTCCCCCTTGCTTGGGGCACTAAGTTTGTGAGCTAAGGTGGCATGCTACACAAAGGTTAGTAGAAAGGAAAGAAACACCAATGTATATATGATCACTACCTACTAAGTAACTTGAGAGGGAGAACGAGAAGAAATCTCAAATTAGAAGCAAGTATTTTGCTAAGTATGTCCAAAGAGGTAATTGACAAAATCAAACTTCAATAAAGTGAATATGATAAGCTTGTCAATGGGTTAAAGCTTTAGAATTTATGGAATCACCCATAAGCAATTGTAAAAATTTAACCAAGATCAACTCAAAAATAGAACTAATTAGATAGCACACAAATAACACACAAGTTACAAAAAAAACAACAAAGAGGATAGTCATACACATAGTATGAGTATCTAAAAGCAATAAATATGGAAAATAAACCACTAAGCATAAGCTAGTCTAATAGTGATATTTTCCAAGATTGCAAAAAAAAAAACTAAAAAGACGACGATGCATCATTCGAAGTTTTGTCCACCGGAAAGAAAACTTGAATAGGAGGTCGAGTGAGGAGGAATTCAAGAAAATTTAACTTCTCATACACATGAGCAAGTTCAATTTGTTGAAAACGACAACAATCACACGAGGATACATGATGCAACACAAAATCGTTTAATGTGGGTATGGCATCAAACTTAGGGTTTGGAGGTGGTGGGGTAAAGGGTTTGGGAGTGTTTTCACAATGCCTTGTGAGGTTTGGGAAGGTGGAAAGGTCATTGAGTTGGGGGTGTTGAAGGATTGTGGTGGTGGTGGAACATGTTCTTTTGCTCCGGTGATAGGGTTTATGGTATAAGTCTCATTCCAATACTTGATTGGAGAGAAGGTAGGGTTTTTGGGTGGTTTGGACGAAGATGGTTCATTCTTCTTAACCCAAACGGGTCGAACCGAGATTTTCGGTTTCTTTGAAAGCTTGGATGAAGAAGCTTTGGGTGAGTGGGGTTGTGACAAAGAAATGTCAAGGTTAGGAATGTAGGAGTTAGGCATTGTGAGAGTGTGAGAATGATATCTCAAGGTAATGTGAAAATGAATTCTCAAGGTTGGGAAGGTGTGAGAATGAAATCTCAAGGTTGGGGTATAAGTAAAATGTAATCAAGGTAAGAATTTGAATACAAAATGTGTATTGTCAAGGAATGTTTAGTCAATTTGAGTAAACAAGGAATCTTGACTGGGAATACGGTTTAAAGGTTTTGACCAAAAATTCGTCAAAAGCCACATTTCTGGCCGCGGTACCTTATATGGGCCGGCGGTTCCATATCGCTAAGGAACCGCGAGTCCTTAAGGAACCGCGTCCAGTGGACTTTAAACTAAGTTTTTCCTGGGTTTTGGGAAAAACTAAGACTTTTTCAAAAAGTTGTAAATCTTGGAATTTTACCTCTATTAGAGCCAAAATATGCTAGGGTTGCATAAAGCAACACATTCACAAAGAATGTCTTGACAAAGGGTGACAAAATAATTTAGATATCATTTTGAACCAATTTTAGTCAAGTTTAGGGGTTGTGATAGATTTAGGTTCAATTTTAATTTCAAATTAAAGTTGATTAGTGTGCACAAAAGGATAGAATCACACAAAGCTAAATCCATAACACAACAACAAGAAACATTCATTAATAAGGAAACAAGAACAAAGATAAATAAAACTAACTAATACATAGCTAGCTTATCATAAAATCTAGATAAATAGTTTTCTTTGGCTTGTTGTTGATAACTCTTATTATGAAATGACTCCATCATTCATCTCCTAGGAGGAGGCATGGAGAACAAAGTAAGCAAGAAATCTTGCAAACCCCTATGTAGTCCATACATATCCATCCTTAGGTTTTGGATGAGAAAGTGGTTGTAGAGACAACATGGACATCTAGGACCATGAGTTTGTTGAAACCCAAAGTAAGGATCACCCAAGAGGAGGGAAAGTGGGACACCTAAAATTGGGATACTTGAGTTGGGTGGAGGTGGAGGAGGCAAGTTCTCCAAGGGTGATATGGGTGAAAGTGGAGGCATGTTCCCCAAAGGGGAAATGGGTGAGTGTGGAGGTAAATCCTCCAAGGTTGGTGAAATGGGTGAGTTATGAGGGGTAAATGGTGAAGTCACCAAAATGTCATCAAAGTCATTCCCAAAAGGAATGCTTTGGATTGGTTGAGGTTGTATGGTCACTTCCAAGGGTGCACTTGGAGTGAAGGGTGAAGAAAGCTCATTCATTCTAGAATTGAATGAAGAGGAGGTAGAACCAATGGAGTGGTTAGTACCATAGGTGAAGGAGGTCTTGCATGGTGCAAGAGGTGGGGAAGGTGATGAAGAAATGAGGATAGGAGCATTCTCATTCTTAGGTGTGAGGAAAGGTGAAGAGTTAGGCTTAGCTACCTTAACCCTTATTTTGAGTGTTTTTCTTAGGGTGGAGGTCTTAGAAGTGTTTGAGGTTTTGGTACACACCATGGTTGATTAGGGTGGTTTAAGGTTTAGGGAAGTATGTTTGATGTGTGAAGAACATGGCAAACAAGGTGGGTTTAAATGGTTGAGGGGATGATCCAAACTAGTAATGGGTTAAAATCATTTTAGGTGAATAATGAATTTAGATACCCTAGTTTAGGAAATGTGCAGTTTATTACTAAAAATCATGCAAGGTTTACACAAAATTAAGAAAACAGTGTAAAGCAAAGATGCTGTCGTGCACTGGCCGGCGGTTCCTTATCTAGGACCGGCGGTACCTTATCGATAAGGAACTGCGGGTCGATATGGAACCGCGTCCAGAAGGTTTTCAAAAATTTCCCATTTCAGTTTTTGATAAACCCAGATTTTTCCCAAAGGTTTTACAAGCCAAAGTTAACTACAGATCATAATTTAATAAGCTAACTATCAAAAGGCATGCACAAAGCTATGTAAAACACAAACAAGATGGCATAACAAACATTAAGGATCAAAATAAATTGTAATCCAAGCATGCAACACAAGTTAATAAACAACCAAACCAAAGTGTTAATAACCAAATGTTAAACCATCAAATCCAAACTTTGACACAACTTCAAAGTCTTCACCTCCTTTTCTTTCCTAAACCCTTGATCATCTTTCCCAAATACTTGAACCCTTTTCTTGACTCCACTCGGTGTTCATGTAATTCTCCCCGGGTTCTAAGATTCTCACGATAAAGATGCTCCATATTGAGATCTTCAGGAACATCACTAGAAGGGTGAGGAGGAGGAGCTAAGTCTTCAAAATCATCCTCGAATTGATTTGAGGATGGATGGGAGTTGCTCGAAGAGTCAAAATGAGAACTAGGACCGATGCCATCACCATCACTTGGTGGCATATCGGTGTCCTCCTCATCCGGCTCTTGATGGTCGGATTTTCTCGAACCACGGTCACTTATTTGCTTTCGTTGATACGCCTCTTGAATAGGCAACATAACCCGTTGAACCGGGTGAAAGCGAGAAAGATCGAGTTGAGGAAAATCTTGACCAACCCTTCTAAAGAGGCGAGTAAGAAGCATAGCATAAGGGAGGTTTGTTTTGGGTTTGGAAAGAGCATAATTTATACGTCGAGCGATGTAATATGCAAGACTGTACTTGGTGGAAGTAAATAGGCAAAACAACATATGCCCCATGCAAGCCGGGATATGATCCCGATTCCCACCAAGACAAAACACATTTTCCCTAAGGATGTTTTCCCATTGGAGCATATAATCCTTAAGGTCGCTTGAGAGCACTTCATACCTATTCACATTTTGCACATTTGTATGAAGGCTTCTCACAACGTTTCCACTACGCTCTTTAGTGATGATTTCAAGGATGAAATTTAGATCAACTTCGGTGGTGTCATTTGGAGGTTTGTCGTTTGACTCCAAGAGAGCATCTAGTCTCCACTTATCCGTGAAACGACAAGTGCCTTCAAATGGCACACCAAGAATATCACCAAAGTCATCGAGGGAATATTGAATGATTTGACCATTCAACAAGAAATGGATAAAGATTTGGTCGTTGATTTCAAGCATGGAGTAAGTACTAAAGAACTCAAGAAGGAACAAAGGATAAATTACCTCGTCTATGTAAAGCAAACAATCAAACCCAATTAGCTCGAACATAGAGTTGATATAATTATCTCCCGCTATTCTTGAGTCTACAATCCTACCCTCACGGAAACAACGAGAGGAAAGGGATGGAAAAGCGTTTTGGAGTTGAGGGGAAACAAAGGTTTGAGAGATGTCGGGCATATAATCTCTAGTGAATTGATGATCGTTGTGAAATTGAGAAGGCATGATTAAGTACCTAAATACAAACACAAGACAATATTTCTCCAATCACTCATATGAAAATTAAAGAGGAAAACGAAAAATGAAAATGTGTTATATCAATTTCTTGACAAACATAGGATTGAATCCTTATCATTTTCATGTTCACAATGTGTCTATTCCATCATTAACCAAGAACACATGATCTATGTTAGATCAACAATGGATTAGATCATTGGTTTTTCAAGACAAGGTTTTTAGGTAAGCATTAACAATGTCATTACCTACTTGTTCATGGGTTCATCTCAAATCCATAATTCAACCAAAATCATTTAGCCTAAATTCGGATTTGTTCTATAAGTGGGTTTTAGTGAAATCTTAATGAATATGAACCTAAGGAATCATAGTAAAATAACTATGTCAACCCACATTCCTATTAAGGTTTTAATTCAATTTCAATTTTAAAAATTCCCAATTATGAAAGGATGAACCCTAGAACAAAATAGATGAAATTGAAAGAAAATACTTACAATTAATTGATGCTAGATGATGGATGAGTGAAACCCACAACTTGGAATCAATTAATTTGAGTGATTGAAGGTTTTGGAAGCTTCAACAATGGTGGAAAAGGTAAAACCCGTCGGCTGTGTGTTTTTTGGAGAGAGAGAGTTTGGTTTGAAAAAGAATAAAAAACACAAACTGGCGCTCTGACAAAAGTTACTGCCCGCGGTACCTTATCGATAAGGTACCGCGGGTTTTGAGCCGCGGAGATAAGGAACCGCCTACAGAGGCAGGTTTCTATCTCTGAAAAACGCGAAATTTTGAAAATCCAGTTTTTCTAAAATACTTAAAATTAAATCATGAGCCTTTTAGAATATCATTGGATCATCATAACACTAAGCAATATGCCTTAATGAAGGATTACGAGTTAAATCAAGATCGAAAAGAACCGAAACGGACAAACGACTACTCGTAGCAAAACGACTAAGTGGAGAGAAATCAAGGGAAGTGAATCAAGACTAGGATCAATGCTCAAAGGATTAATGACAATCTTCAAATAGTTGAAACGAAGAGCTTGTGTTATATATAGTGGTTTAAGACGTGCCTTTCCGGCGAAACGATAAACGGCTTTGGTAATGAATAAACACAAAGCAATTATTCAAGTCTAAACTAAGATCACTTTCAATAATAGTCTTAGTATAAACCAAAATATGAGCAAAGTATTAATTCACTTTCTCTCCCACAAAGGGCCTACTAACCGTATGGGTGCAAACCATGGAAATCATGCTTGATACTTTAAGCTTCTACTAACTCACTCTACATCACCATAGTGAGTCAAGTATCCAAGCAATGAAGGTTTGAGAGGATAAAAGAAAAGAAACACAAACCACAAATAAATGTCAAGGCAAGGATGCCAAGAACAAGCACATAGTCAAGTAATGATCAAAAGAACGATCAAAGGGCGTGTGGAAGAACGAGAGCGTACCTTGGCCACAAAGAGCAATCCATGGAGGAATGAGTGCTATGCCCAATCAATGACTATGATGAGTACTAAGTCTTCAAGGACTAGTATCATTCCCAATCATTTTGGTATCATCATTCAAAGATGTTAAAGATCAATGAAAATGATTCTTCTAAAAATGCAAGTAACTCAATCCATAACCAATAAATTGATTGATCTTCATGAGTACCTACACAAAGCAAGATGCAAACTAGTAGATACATTTCAAAAGTATATCTAAAATGCATAAAGGCTACTAATCTTAAGTGGGATGCAAAGTTATCAATTAAAAGACCTATTTTTCAAAGAAAACATAGTTTTGACCAAAGAGAAACTTTAGTACAACTAGACCTTCTAATTTGAGGAGACAATGGATCGATCCAAGTTTTAAAGTACAATATACTTCAAAGATTTTGAGTGACCATCACTCTGATACCAATTGTAGAAACTAGAAGGGGGGGGGGGGGTTGAATAGTTTCTCTTCGATTGGTGACCAAATTAAAATTACTTTCAATTTGGTTTATATCAAAACTATCTTTTACTTAAAGCTAAGTTGCATAATGATTAGGTTCAATTGAAATACACTAGTAAGAATAATAAGCAAGTATAATAATAATGAAATAAGTAAAGAGCAAGGAAGGAGACAACCTAGTGGGAAGACACCAAGATTTATAGTGGTTCGACAACGAGGCTCTATCCTCGTTTCTACTCCACTCCTCGAGTACACCTACTCGAGATTTCCACTATATCCACAAGCTCCCTTCTCGGCGGAGAAAACCTTACAACGTTGCTTACATTATTTTCTGACACTAAGCTAAATGTCGAGACCTAATCTTTAGCTAGGACCAATCTACACGACGTTGCCTACTTCACAATTTAACGACACAAGGCTAGATGTCGAGTTCTAATCGAAAGGTAGAACCAATCTTCACGACGTTGCCTACTTCACCATTTTACGACACAAGGCTAGATGTCGAGCTCTAATCGAAAGGTAGAACAAATCTTCACGACTCTTCACTTTGAAGCTAAGTGAGAACTTCACACAACACAACTACTAGTCACTTTAAAGTTTAGTGAGAACTCACAAGACACAACCACATCACTTTATAGTTTAGTGAGAACTCCTAATCAAATCTATTACAACTCAACTAGACTTATCCAAGTACACACATGTAGCTTGGATTTACACAACACAAATCCAAGCAAACACATATGCAATGGATGTACACACCAAATCCAAGTATCCACAAATAACTTGGATGAGCACAACTAGTCCAAGTATTCATAAATACATTGGATTGACCTAAAACAAAAAGGTATAATGATGAATATGACTAGCTCATAAATTCATCTTTATCACTACACTAGTAAGTGAGTGATCTTCTCATTGGACATGGTAAAGGAGGGGATCAAGAGGATAATCATATGTAAACATCCTTAACAAATTAAGTGATCATTTACTAATGATTATGCTATAGAAAATAGAAAGAAGGGTGAGAAAAACGTCCAAGAGGCTTACTGGAAAATGAGATTTGACCCACTATTTAAAGGAGACAAAGTTACAACGGATCTATAACGGATACTGTGCGCGGTACCTTATCTTACCCCGCGGTACCATATCGATAAGGTACCGCCTAGGTACTTAAGGTACCGCCACTAGACTCCGCTCCCTTTTTGTCTTTTAGTGGGGTGGGAATATCTGAGGTATTTAAACCCTTCAAAGGATATTCTAACAGCATTTGGAATATGCCATTTTCAAATTTTCATTTTCCATTTTAATAAAACATTTTCTAAAAAAGAAAGTTTATTAAAAAGTCTTTTGTCTTATTAGCAAAAGTGAGTTTTAAGGATAATCATTTTGATGATCACTAAGTATGATTAAGAAAGGTTAGTGATATGATTATTACCTTGATGATAGTGTTAGTTAAATAATTCATTTTGTGTTTCTACACTAAATGTGTTGTATGGTTTGTTGTGATCAAAACTAAGAAAGATTAGTTAACACTAATAATGTTTTTAGGCATTACTTGCATTAACAGGTTTGATCAGATTGGCTCTTTTGTCCAGCTCTAGTATAGGATCTTGATCCTCTAGTGAGACTTCAGTGCTGATGTTGAGAATCTCACCCATCCTTTCATGATTTCTCATAAAGTGTTTAATTATGGTGCGGACTTCATCCCATCTCTTGGATTTTCTCTTCTCAGTTTTATCACTCATTTCAATCCATTCAGTATAAGAAAGCTCCTTTCCTTGGAAGTCTTCTAAGATCTCATCAGTCCCATTCCCCCTATAGAACTTTAGATAATTTATCTCTGCTAGTAAGCATATCAACATTGGTGATTGGTGAGAGATTTCTTCTTTTTAGTCTTGTTATACAAAAAGTTTCATATAACATCTTTTTCTTGAAGAGGCTTTCAACTTCAGGTTTCCCAATTTTCTCATACAAGCTCAGCTTCAGGTTTCTTAGTTGTTCTTCTTGCTGGAGCTTGTACAAGTTATCAAGTTCTTCTTGAGTGGCCACCCCAGCTTTGATTAGTTTTTCACTTAGTGTAAAATCGCCTCTGTTCTTGGGTTGAATAGGAGGTGTACCACTATCAGTTGTATCACCACTGGCTGTGAGACCATCAACATGATTGTCCTTGGTTGAAGAATCCCCCTTAGCCTTAGCTGAATCTTCTCAGCAAACAGTGACTCATAGACAACTGGTTGTTTCTGAGCCTTCTTTTGAGCATGTTTTTGGAATAGCTGGTGGATAGTGATTTTCTCCCCCTCAGTAGAAGATTGCCCAGCAACTTCTAATGACCCACCAGCAGGTAAGAAATCACAAATATGATCAAGGGTGGAGGAGACCTTGGCCAGCATTGCTGGTACATGTTCAAGGGCATTCAGCTTCTGTTGAACTTCTTTAGATAGGGTCAACTTTTATTTTTCCAGCAATGCCACCCTATCCTTAATTTTTGAAACAAAGTCACACAAATCATTAACTTGGCCAGGTACTGGTGTGAACTCTGGAGGAAACTCCATGGAAGCACCATTGATTGAGTCCATAAGTGATGACATCTCTTTCTTAAGGGAAGTGGTGGTGGCCACATCTTTGACTAAGGGCTTCAGAGCAGCAAGAATAACATCCTTGATTTGATCAGCAGTAGGAGGAATTGGCCTTGCTTTAAGAGTTGTAAGTTCAGCTTCAGCAATAACCTTTTCCTCCTTGAGTTTAGCCACCTTTGATTGAAGAATTAACACTTGATTTGTCAATTCTTTTACCTGAACAAATCTAGGGGATGGTGGCTTTGATGTCATGTCAACAGTATCATCCTCAGGTTCACTATCAGGAAGGTTGACTAGAATTCGTTCATCGAACCCAAGCTCTTTCTCTAAGTCATCTGAAGACATACTGAACATAAAAGAACGCAAGTGTCCCACCTTGGCGCCAGTGGTGAGAGGCACTTCTTCTGTGGTCTTCTCAGCATCACCTCCAGTGTGAAGGTCAGTTTCTACTCCTTCACCACCAGGATTAGTTTTACCTGATGGATCCAATGCTGACTCTACACTACTGAGCTGAGGGTGCGCTCCATCTTCACCCTTATGCCCTAAAGAAGTTGGGATAGGGGTTGCCTTCAGGGCCTCTTTATGCATGTCACCTCCAGCAGAGACTGAAGGTGACGGTTGGCTTGGGTTCTTGTCCTTGGCTAAGGACTTATGTTTCTTTAAAGCATGGCCTTTGGAAGCATCAACAACATCCTTTGATGAAGATTGTGTGAGGGATCTCCTTTTTCTGGACTCACGTCTACATTTCTTAGTATTAACATACGTTTGCTTCCTACGTGGTCCAGAAGAAGCTCCGTGCTTTTTTCCCTTCAGATCTCATTCTCCAGTTGGAGGAGCATCTTGTGGAGCTTTGTACACTACTGGAGCATCTGCTGAGCAAATGTCCAGCATAGGTTGTGTAAAAGGAGGATCAATGGTTCTTACTGGAATGTTCCAGCGTTTAAGATCAAAGGGTTGAAAAACCAATTATTCTCCTTAGAGTTCAGAAAACTCATCTCCAAGATGGTCAGCAAATAGGAGAGATAAAAATCTGGTGCAAAAAACATTTTTCTTCCTAGTCTTTTTCTCCAGCTTCCCATGAAGATCTTCAAATATTAACCTCCAAAAATCAGCTTTGATCCCCTTGGCCAGACAATATAAAATTATTGCATCCTTTTGGTTTATATGGTCAAGCCCTCTAGTTCCCCCCCCCCAACACTCAATCAGAATGGTCATCAGTAATTTCTACTTAGGTGGCAAACAAATCCTTTTCAAACCCCCTTTTTCAGTGATCTCTTCTGTACACCCAATTTCTTTAAAAGAATTTTTAACAATAGAAAAATCATCAGGTATAGCCTCATAATCACTAGGGTTTTCCAAATAGTTTAAACCTAAAATTCTTCTAAACAGTTTTAAACTAATTTTACCATGAATCCCAGCTGTTGTAGAATCAAACTCTATTGATTTCTTATTGTGAGAAGCTTGTGTCGTGAACCAAAATTCCTATCCCTGGATCTTTAAACAAGGCATCACGTAGTACATATTTTGACAAGAAAGTCATGACTTGATCCCCAGGAACTGATTTTATGATATCTGGTTTGATTAAAGTGATGTTGTTGGGTTTGAAGATGATACCTTCAATGGGAAAGGTGACATGAATGGATGGGTTAAGTGTGATTTCAACAACTTTCTGGAAAGAAGATTATGCCATTCATGTGTTTTGTGTTTTTTTGAGAGAGAAAGAGTTTGTATATGTTTTTTATGAAAAGATTTGTAAGCGTGATATGAAATCCAAATTCAAGGGATTATATAAAAACTTAGACTGATTTGTGAAAAGTTTTTAAAACCATTTGAAAAAGTTATAAATCTTTTAGGGTTTCTTTTGAACATTTGGCACAAACTCTCTCATTAATGTTCTGCACAAAGGTATGATTATCTTTTGCTTTGAACAGCGAAACGCCTCATGTGTTAGGAAGTTGTTTACCGTGGATGTGGACGTTTGAAATTTCCTTAATTAACCATTGACACCTTTTGAAAGAATGTTTGTTTTTATTTGTAAGAAACTTCAATGCCATTTAATACTTTTAGTCTCATGATTGATTTATTTTAAAAGCTATTGCTCAGATATGCTGAAACTGATGGCAATACTTATGAGCTTCAGTGCGTCAGATGAGGCGACAAAACCCCATTTACATGTTCACATAAGTGAACAAGACATATGATATTGCACGCTCCTCTACTCAGGCCTAGCTACTCATTTGTATTAAAAACTTTGTTCAGATTTTTCTGAAGAGAAACTTTGATGACTGGTGATTATTTGTTCAACTTTAGTGTATCAGATAAGGCGACAAAACATCATATACACAATCCATATTGTGAGATAGACACACGACATTGCACACTCCTTTACTCAGACACTGCTACTTAGCATTAATCAAAATAGTTTTAGAAAATGTTGAACCTTTAAGCTTATTTAGTGAATGCTGAAGGTTCAGGTTTTGTATCATCAATGTTCAGCATACCAAGCTCCATTATCAATCTTTTGAAAGTTGCCTCATCCAGTGATTTGGTGAAGATATCAGCTAATTGATAATGAGTGGGGATGAAATGTAATTTAATATCCCCTTTCATAATGTGATCTCTGATAAAGTGATATCTAATATCAATGTGTTTTGTTCTTGACTGAAGGACTGGATTATGGGATATTGCAATAGCACTAATGTTATCACAAAAGATTGGTACCTTTTCATATTCTATGTCATAATCAGCCAGTTGGCTTTTCATCCAAAGAACATTGGCACAACATCCAGCAACTGCCACATATTTAGCTTCTACTGAAGACATGGTAACTGTTTGTTGCTTTTTAGCACTCCAACACACAAGTTTGCCACCCAGCAACTGGCAAGCACCAGAAGTGCCTTTTCTGTCCATATTGCATCAAGCATAGTCATAGTCTGAATACCCCTTTAGATCAAACCCTAAGGATTTGGGTTACCAAAGACCTAGACTTGGTGTACCTTTTAGGTATCTGAAGATTCTCTTTACAGCAGTAAGGTGTGATTCCTTTAGGTCTACTTGGTATCTTGCACAAAGGCATGTAGATAATTGAATGTCAGGTCTGCTTGCAGTTAAATACATGAGTGATCCAATCATACCTCTATACTGACTCTCATTGACTGATTATCCATTGAGATCAGGTCCTAAGTTGTTAGGGGGTAACATTGGTGTTTTTACTGAAGCACAATTGATATCATACTTCTTTAGCGGATCCTTGACATATTTTTCTTGATTGATGGAGATTTCTTGGTCAGATGGTTTTATCTTAAGACCAAGGAATTATGTGAGTTCTCCCATCATATTCATCTCAAACTTGCTGGTCATAAGCTTGGCAAATTGTTTGCATAGTTTCAAGCTTGTTGGACCAAAGATGATGTCATCCACATAAATTTATACCAGAATGGTGTCAGTTTTAGATTTATAGATAAACAAGGTGCTATCTATTTTCCTCTAACAAATTTATGTTCAATGAGAAATGTTGAGAGAGTTTCATACCAACCCTTTGGAGCTTGCTTCAGTCCATACAAAGCTTTGTAAAGCTTGTAGACATGGTTTGGGTATTTACTACTCTCAAAGCCAGGAGGCTGTTTGACATAAACTTCTTCTTTTAGGTCACCATTTAAGAATGCACTTTTGACATCTATTTGGTAGATGGTGAATTTCATGTAAGTGGAATAAGCAAGGAAGATTCGTATGGCTTCTATACGTGCAACTGGAGCAAAGGTCTGATCAAAATCAACCCCAGGCTCTTGATTGAATCCTTGGGCCACTAGTCTAGCTTTGTTTTTGGTCACCACATTGGTTTCATCTCTTTTGAGTTTGTATACCCATTTGGTGCCAGTGGTTGATTTACCATATGGAAGAGGAACCAATTTTCAAACTTTATTTCTTTCCAATTGATTTAGTTCCTCTTGCATGGAATCCACCCATCCAGGGTGAGGGAGTGCTTCAGAAATCTTTGTAGGTTCAATTTCTGTAAGAAAGTTTGCATAGAGGCATTCTCCAGGTGAAGCAGAACTCAGTTTCTTTTCCATAGATCTAGTGACTCTACCTTCTCCAGGATTGCCTATTATGTTTACCAGCTGTATGTGACTATTATTAGTCCAATATTTTTGTGGAGCTGGAGAATAAGCACTGGTATCATGATGAGAGCTAGAGCTTGGAAGTCCATAACATGGAATTGGATTATCTCTAGTGTCTACTAAGGATATTCAATAGACAAAGGTTCAATCAATGGAGGGCTTCCTTTTTGGTCAGAAGAAGCACATCCAAGACCTAATTCTCTAGAGATAGTTGGAGAATTTTGAGCACGAGGCTCAGATTGTTCATCAGCAGCACCATTTGATTGATCATGTATGTAAGCATGCTGATCATTTTGAGACTAACCATTTTGGTCATTTGTGTTATCTTGCTGATCATTTTGATCATTTGATATTGATCATTTTGATCATTTGATTGACATGCATTAGTATTTGATACTGAAGGATTTTCTTTTGTAGGACTTGTCATATCTTCAAATGGATCAATATGAGGAACTGAATTGCTTGTTTGATATCTTTTAGAAGGCTCATAATGTTGAAATTCATCAGATGGATAATTGTGAGATTCATGAATATGAAGTTCATCATCTGATGGATTTGCAAATTTGAGAGCTTCAGAACTTTCATTGAAGGTGATGTGGTAAGTTTCTTTAATACATTGTCTTCTTGTGTTGAAGACTCTGTATGCTTTAGATACTAGGGAGTATCCAAGGAAGTAACCATCATCAGATTTTTCATCAAACTTACCAAAGTGATCCTTGTGATTGTGAATGAATACTGGACACCCAAACACATGTAAGAATGAGATATTTGAAATTCTCCCTCTGAAGACTTCATATGGAGTCTTCATGTGTCTCTTCACAATGATGGATATTTTTTAGTGTAGCAAGCAGTGACTACAGCATCAGTCCAAAAATGCTTAAAGAGAGCTGATCCAGCAAACATTGTTCTTGCTGCTTCAATCAAAGTTTTGTTCCTTCTTTCAGCCACACCATTTTGTTCAGGTGTGTAAGGTGATGAGAATTTTTGTGATATTCCTTTGTCATCATAGAACTTGATCAGAGTATGATTTCTGAATTCAGTGCCATTGTCAGTTCTAAGTTGTTTGACATGAGTGTCATTTTGATTTTCAACTCTTTTGATGAAAGACATAATGGCATCTGGTGCATGGCTTTTCTTTGTCAGAAAATATACCCAGGTGTACCAAGAGTACTCAACAACAATGACAAGTGTATATTTTTCATGACAAATTGCCCTAGGTGATACAGGGTCAAATAAGTCCATGTGAAGTAGGTGAAGACTTTCTTTAATTGATAAAGTTTGTTTTATTTTGAAACTGGCCCTATGGTGCTTTCCTTTTTCATATGTTGAGCATGGTTTATCTTTTGAATAGACAAGTGAAGGAAGACCAATAACAATATTTTGTTTTGCCAGCAGAGTTATTGTTTTGAAATTTAGATGTGAGAGCCTCTTATGCCAGAGCCAATTAGTAATGTTGGAAGATCTAGCAAAGAAACATGTCTCCTGAGTAGAGTTTATGTTCATGACATAAACATCTTTAACTCTGGGAGCAATCATCACAATTTCATGATTGGAGTTGAATATTGTACCTTTTTTGTCATCAAATAGGACTAGATACTTTGCATCACAAAGTTTACTGATGCTGATGAGGTTGTGCTTCAATCCATTTACATATGCTACCTTTGTGAAAACTATACCATTACATTTCACTGAACCAAAGCCTTTAGTAGCAGCTGATGAGTTATCACCAAAAACAACTTTAAGACCTGGTTCCTACTTATACTTGTGCAGATGACTTTTGGTGTCAGTCATATGCCTTGAGTAGCCACTATCCAAGTACCAAATAGGCTTCCTGAGATCACACTACACAAGTTAAGGAAATGGTCAGTTTTGTTTTGAAACCCACATTTGATGAGTGGGTGTTTTAGATCTGGAAGGTGTTATAGATCTGAAGGATCCTTTTGACGAGGATGAAAAAGATTGCTCAGAAGAAGAAGGCGAGGTTTGAACAACATTTTCTTTCTTAGCCTGAAGGGCTTCACCTCTTCTGAACCACTCTATATGATTGTGATCAGATGTAGTGTGGACATTACTTCCACAAGTTTTACAGCATTTGGCAATAGAGTTTGGGTTCCTAGATTTGATGCCCCTTCTGAGAGAGATTACTCGATTATGTCCATGAGTGTCATGGTCATAACTTCCACAAATGTTAAAAACAGGGTAGTTGTGATAGTCATCTGAGTGATGATTGCCCATACCACAATGAATGCATGGTGGGAAAGGCACTTTTCGCCTAGAATGAGATGCTTCAGTGTTGTGAGCATCAACACTAGTTTTAGCAAGCATATATTGAGTATGTTCACAAGTGCAATGGTCAGTCCTCTCACATTTAGTACAATAAATCACTTTTAGGCAAGTTTCAGTGAGATGGTTGTTTAAACCACATAGATCACAAGCCCTTTTAAATTGTGTCTTGTACTTATAATGTGGAGAGTTTGAAGGTTCATCCCTGAACCGAGTTGGTGTTTGCTGTTGCCTGAGTTGTAATTTGAGATCATTGATCTCTTGCATGACAAGAGACATTCTCTCATCTTCCTCAGATCTAGCATTCTTTAGTTTATTTGTTGAAACTGAAGAGGTAGTTCCCTTATGTGAACCTTTAGCAGGAGCTGAAGAGTTTTTTAATGTATCAATTTTGACATGCTTGGGAGAACTACTTTTGTGTGTTGTGTGAGACTTGATGATTGACTGGATTGATTTTGGTCCAGTAGAGGGTTCAACACCAGCCAACTTCTACAAAGGAGGAAGTAGGGTACTTACTTCATTCTCTAAATCATCATCTGAGTCATCTTCAGTAACTGAAGACTTAACAGGTGCTGATGTGTCAGCATCTGCCTGAAACTCAAGGATAAGGATACGTTCAGTGTCATGATTTGGTAAATTCTCTTCACCTGACCTTACAACATCAGGGATCGAGCTACCATCCTCATTTGAGGCTTTGAAAAAGAAAATATCATTTGAGTTGGTGTTGGAGGATCCTTTAGCACCAAGCATTTTCCTTTTTTTAGCAGGAATTTGTTCATTGATACATTGATTTACCCTATCAGAGTTTCTAAGCCAAGATTTAACAATATCTTTTGCTTCTTTTAGTTCAATCCTTAAGGAGTTATTTTCATCCAGAATCTCTTTGTTCAGTTGTTGAAAAGTAAGTACATCAAGTTTAGCTTCTTTTAGCTCTATAAGCTTACTTTCTAAATCATCAAGTTTAAGAACAATTTTATGATATTTTTCAAGCAGATTGTTTATTTATTCTTCAACAAATTTTAGATCAATGCACAGGTAATCAAAGACAAATTTAATGTCTTCCTTATCTTCTAATTCAAGAAGAGTTTGTACCTTTTTGATATTGATGTTGAACCATTCACCAATTCGAGCACTTTCTTTGGCAACAACATTTGAGTTAGAGCCTTCATCATCAGCAAGTGCCATTAGCAATTTCACATTTACCAATTCATCATCATATGAAGAGACTTCCTCTTCATCCCATTCATAAGCTTCAGCAATAAGTCCTTTGTTCTTATCTCACTTGGAAGTCTTGGAGGAAGAACCTTCAGTGCTAATGAGAGCCAGTCTAGCCTTGATTTCACTATACTTTGCCTCAAAGTCTTTTGTTGGTCGAAGTTCAGCCCTGTTTTGCTGAAAATAAGTTGAAGCAATTTGTTTTTGTTGAAATGATGATTGACCAGATGGTCTTGATTGAGTTGGTGAGGAATAAGAAGGAATGGATGTTTTGAAAAAACAATCCTTAGCAAAATGACCAGCCTTTCCACATTTATAGCAAACAGTGTCAGCTGTAGATTTTGAGGTGCTGGAGAAATTGTCTCCTTTCTTAATAAACCTTCTAGACTTGGCCAGAAGTGCTCTTTCATGAAATTCCTCTTTGAGGTCATTCAGATAGTCCTCACTGGTTCTTGTGTCCTCTTCATCATCTGGACTATCTTGGTAGTCTTGGATGACAGCTTCACTGAAGAAGGCTATTGACAAGGGTGTAGCAATGGTTAATGCTTTACTCTTGCCATAGCCTTCATAAATCCTATCAACTAGGTTTTCTTCTTATTTTAGTTTCCCAAAAAGAGAGGTCAGATCACAATCTTTAATGTGATTGGCATTTCTCAAGCTTTGAAAGAAACCGAGCCACTTCATTGGCAATGCATTAACAAAAACTTTGTTGATTCAAGTTTTGAAAGCTCAACACCATCATTCACAAGTTAATTCATCAAAGCTTTAAATCTGGTGAATGTTTGTGAGGATTTCCCCATCTTTGTGCTAGAAGGTGTTGTATTGAAGCTTTAAATCCATTATTCTTGTTTCCTTCACATCAGAGGGTCCCTCATGATTTAAAATAAGGTCCTCCCATGTAGATTTAGTTGTTTTGTAGTTCACAACATAATTCATTTGGTCGTCTGGAAGTACAGACATGATGAGACTTTTGAGACGCTGATCTAGGTTAGCAGCTTTTCTCTCATCAGCAGTCCATTATACTTCAGGTTTTTTTATTCTCCCCAACTATGGGAACAAATAGACCATTTTTAATGATTCCTAGGAATCGAGGTTCGATTCCAACCATGTGGACAAGGAACCTTTTCTTCCAATTGGTGAAATTAGCTACCTCTATGACAAGAGCAGCATTGAGTTGGCCACCCCTATACTCTAGGGTTTGTGGTATTACTTGATCCATATTGGATCTTTATTTGAAAACTTTAAAATGAGCAGTTTAATTAAAAATAAGAGTTTTGTTAATCAAACTGCTCTGATACCACATGTAGGTCCCTTGTAACTCGTTATTACTTATCAACCTTAAGTAATAACTCGTGACTAAGACTCAAGTGAGTTGTTTTATCAATTGATAAGAACTAAGAACAATTAAAACAACAATACCAATATAACTTTCAACGTATAGACTTTTATTAAAACTCAATAAAGAATCTATAGCCCACTTTGTTTGCGGAATAACAAAGTGGTTGAATGATAATGTGTGGTGATCTCTTCTACTTAAACTTCTAACCAAAGTTAATAGTCTAAGCTCCAATCTAAACGTTCATATGCTCTTTGGCTATATGATTTAGTTGATATTGAGAAAGAAGGTTTTTCCAGAGTTTCTACTCTTGTAATGGTTAATTTTTTCTCTCTCAATATGCACTCCTTAAATAGGCAGTGCAAAACTAGGGTTTGCATTTCACATGTTCCCATGCATAAGTTTATCCAGTGGGTGGTTGATGCCCATGCTGGATAAAAATTACAAAGTACTTAATAAACTATTCTAGAAAAGATAAAGGTTGTACTTATAGCTAACTACACAAACAACCTACTTTGACTTAAAATAATCTTTTCCCATCTAATACAAAAATCATTAGAATATTGAAGTGTCTTCAGCATTCTAGAGGAGATTGACATCATTCAGTTTGGTATTTTCAAACCAAACTGAATTGAAAGCTCTTCTCCAGTACTTGTTCTTCAACAACTAAACCGCCTAGTATTTGAAGCAAAGACTCCTTTGTCTTCTAAGTTTACTGGAAGCGGAAAGCTAAACATCCTTCAGCAATATATTCTTCAGTAGGAACTTTGTTCCTCTGGTCATGCTTCAGCAGACTCACCTTACTGCTGAACATGAAACACTTAGGGAGATTCTATATTCAAATCTTCGAGTTATTTTAGGGTCAGTAAATACTGACCCAACAGTCTTCCTAGTTGATTAGAATTATACCATAGGAAAAGTACTTTCTCAAATCTTTTTCGGGTCGCGTCCCATCGAAAAGTGAATTGAATGTTACATACAAGTTAATTATTTTATGTTTACATATGTTTTTGGTTTCGGTTTTTCTTAAAACTAATTTAAAATTTAAGGCGATTAAATAAAATGCAAGCAATAACAATTCTAAGGCAAAATTACACTACGCAACAAAGCTATAAGCTAGTAATATATCTTAAAACCATATTGAATTTGGGTTATGATTATAATATTACAAGTGAATAGTGTTTTAGATTGGTGAACTTATATCCGTAATAAAGTTAATCTTTTCGCGCGTTGGCTTTTTTATCTTAACTTTATTACGTGCTCGTAAATCCGATTAGTGCTAGTCTTGGTTCAAATATTGACTGTGGATGATTTTCAACCTTTTAACAGGCTTTGCCCGTTAAGGCGTCCAAAAAAGTTTGTATATTAACGGCTAGTCGTGGATCTTATGGTTTTATCGAAATAGCTTCATTTTTAATTCTCATTTTATAAGGAAACTTGATCTCTTTGATTTCATTCGTATTTGTTTTTCTTGACTTAAATATATAAGACGTAAAGTTAATTCTTGAAACTTTTGATTAAATAAGCTTTTGTAATTTTTTTTACTCTTTGCTTAAGAATCTTTATTTCCAATACAATCATCATTTTAAAAAAATATATGATATGTAACACTGGTAAGTTTGTATTTTAAAATGACACTTAAAAATAGGCTTTATTAAATTGTTAGGTAATTTGTCGGCAGTTTTGCTTTAAGTTTGCCAAATCATAGTTTATTTATTTCTTAGACCTTAATATAGTGTTTCTTTCTTACTTTATTGTTGGTTTAAACGGATTTGAGAAGCAAACTACTTAAATTAACCTAAGCTTCCTATTTAATTATTTTGTGTAGACTTTTCATGGTTTTAACATGCTAAACCCTTAGAAACGTTTAAATGAAATCAAGTAACCCAGTATAAATCAGTCTGTTATAATCATAAACGCTTATAGAACGCACTCAAGGGAAAGTTACTCCACCTCCACTTTATACTTATTGCAGTGTATTGTTGTACAAGTGACGGAAATGTAAGCTGAAATAGTATTGAAGACAAAGAGAAATCCAAATATCCTCGACTTTGAAAGAACTTCAGAATGCTTTTACTTAATGCTTCGGATCCGGATTTAACTGCTTAAGAGTGGATCAGACCGAAAACTAAAATAATCCAAAACCTTGAACCAACGATTGGACCGAAATGGTCCAATCCAATTCTATTAAAAATAATTGATAAGTTTTTAGTAAGATCGAACTGGATCAAACCGAGGCAAATGGTCCAAACTTTTACTTATAAACCTTTAGACATTGTACGCTCTGATCCGATTCTATTGTTTGATCAGATCGACGGTGCAAAATGATCACCTTTGCTTTTACTTATATAGTTATTTATAGGATACATTGTAAGTAAACATTGAAGGACTTGTTGCATAATTAAGCAATAGTTATTGCTAAGGTTTAAATACCTCTCTAGTCTGCCGTTAAAAAAAAATACCTCTCTAATCTTTTTTTTTTTTAGCAACCTCTCTAATCTTTCTTGGAGCGGTGAAACTCCACATTTTAATTTACATTGTATTCATTTTATTGTTTTTGATAAACATTTGTGAAATTTGATAAACTCTCTCTAAATTGATTGTTTTATATTTTGAGTTTCCTCGACCTCTAGAGATTGTAAATCATATTTCTAACACGTTTATGTACTGTATTTTTTTCAGCATAATAGTTTTGATTTTTCAAACTGTTTTTCTGCATTTTTGGTTTTACAGATTTTTAATAAACTCAAAATTATATATAAAAAACACTAAAACGTATGTAATAGATAGGGTACGAATGGTGTTTTTAGAGGGTGTTAGACAAATATGCACGAAGAAAACGATAAATAGTAAATGTTGTTTGGTTTACTATTGCACAACAGTGGCAGTTACACAGAAAACCATATTAACAATCATGGGTCTACATAGTTTTGAGCTTTGACATTTCACCACGCTACCCATTTCTTGACATATCAACACTCCAATGAAACATTACAAGATTTAAAGTGAGAATTTTTTAGCATCATGAAAGACGTGTCTATTATCTAGTTATTCACTTATCTGAGCTTTGATCTATAAAGTAACTTATTTTGAGAAGTATAATTGCGAAATCCGTCTTTGCCATTTCGAAAGTAAAAGCTCAGTTACTTTTGAGAAGTTTTTAGTAAGATCGAAAGCGCATAAGTAATCTTTGCAAGAGATATAAATCACGCGCCACATGAATTATGTTAGCGCTTGGTATCTTGTAAGGAATTGCGTCTTCAATTTTACCAAATCAAAAAACTAGTTTTTCCAAGATGTACACACATAGAACTGATAGAAGCCTTTTGCAAATTAATCTTTTTGTTAGGAACTTTTGGAATTAAGCTTGTTGGTTAATCATCTTTGTAGTGTTTTTTTTATCTTAATTATTTGATTAGTTCTCATATCACATAGAAGTGGGCAGGGAGAAATAATTAAAGCCGTGAATTTAGCTGAAAAAACAAGAGGAGAAAAAAAAGTTTGGATTTAGTAAATAAGAGTAATGAAGAATGCTCCCTCTTCTGACAATTCTGTCACCATCTCACACACCACGCCTATACATACTGTTTATTTCTCTTTATTTTGGTTCCTACCAAATCTATCAAATGTATAAAACCCTTTTTCATACTCTACTAAGTAGTAAGCTTTATGTTCTACACTGTTGAGTTATAATCGTGAAGACTTGATTTTAATACTTACTACACTATATGATATCAAGTCTTTAGATGATTGATGATATATATGGTCAATTCGAAAAGTGTCGCATCTTGTTCTAAATAAACTACGACCAGTTAAGCAAGCATTATATAAGAACTTATACGATACCAAGAGTAAACTCGGACTTATTTTTATAAGGTTAGTAGGCCAAAAGTTCCAAGATTACGTTAGAAAAGCTTGTATAGTATGGAACCCTAAATATGCAAAAGGCTTTGGACTATAAATACCGTGAAGAGATATTTCACTCGTGGTACGTACTAAGAATTTCAGTTTACAATTGTCCGTGAAACATTAAAATTGAAAATCTATCAACCACAATAATTAGTCTACTAGAGTTAAAAAGAATAGGGGAAAATCATAAAAATTAAAGTGTCAAGATTTCGAATAGAGATTTGATAGGCATGTTTATCTAATACTCATTTAATTTGTCGGGTGAACCAAATTTAAAAATATCGTGTCAAACATCTAAAAATAATCTGTAAGCTTTTGGTATAACTTCTGTAGTAAAATTTTTTGGGCATTTGTTTAAGCTTATTCTTGATCTTATGAAACTTCATTTTAGCTTTTATTTTATACTAGACGATTACCCGTGCATAAGTGCGGAATTGTCTGGAGGCAGATAATTAACGACACGATATATTATGACAAGATCAATAAAAATCATGTACTTAGCACTCTATAAAAACTATGTTAGCTTAAGATTGCATTAGACTTTATAACTTCGTTTGTTTTCTAACTTTGCTACTGTAGTAGTGGTAAAAGTCCAAACTGTAAAAACAAATTGACTTATTATGTCAAATATGGATTCAACAATTTGTCTTTGGACATGATTAAAAAGAAAGTAGATCTATTCTAGGAACTGAAACACGCGCAAACAATAAGATCAACTCTTTCAATTCTTAGTTTCTCATTGTGTTTGTGTTTCTGATTATTATAGGAGATTAGGAGTTACACAAGGATATAAATAATGCACTTGCTAAAACATGCCATATAGCTTGTGTAAGTCCAGTCTTCGGGTTTTCAAACAAAAATAAAGGGTTAATAATTATACGAATCCATAAGAATAATATATTATGAAGTTTATAGTACAGTAAAAATAAAATAAAAATGCATTATGATCATAAACCAATTACACTTTTAAACTGCTATAGATACCTGCAAGAAAGCTTCTGATGTCGTAAGGTAAGGACATCTTTACCGTGTTGCACCACGACACATGTGGCACCCTCTCTATCTAACGTGCCTTCAGATTAACACACATGGTCTGCTTGACCGCTAAATGGAGAGTTGTGTTCAGGATGATCGAGTAATTTAAGAAAAAAACAAGCAATGCAGGACAAAAGTAATACAATCTACAAATTAAAAAACACTACGTCAGTAACAACAATAAGCATAGTTATTGTGCCAGTACTAAGGTAATACAGACATGAAAGCAGCTTGAAGCTTCCAAATGTGGCCATAGAATTGGTTCAAAACATCACATAGAACAATTCAAGTAATTAAATAGAGAGATAAGAACACCATAATCTCCACAAAATTGCTTTAAATTTGGCATTAAGGATTTATGAGCAATATGATGTATCTCATTATTACATGTAGACATTAGGTTTGATAACCGGAAAAAAATTCAGTTTCCCTGAATCCATTTCTAAGAGAAACTTGGCAATATTTATTTCCGAAGTTAGGTGATTTAGACACCACAAAGGTATAACACGTAAATCGTATTGTACAACATCACACTACAGATTTAGAGGGGTACACATCAAAATTAGCAGTCTGTCCCTCTTTTCATCTATAGACTCAAATTTCGGTATCTCAATATACAAGATTAGACATAAACAAGAATTATCAACCATATCCACTCACATGGATCAACACAGATTCATTGTTTAGAATACAGAAACATATTTTACTCACATACGTTAAGTTTTGATTATTTCTATACAACTTTCACTTCAGCACTACAATTCTCTAAGTGCAACTAAGCAGTCATATAACCAAACCAATTCACATATTATCATCTATTCACCAACACAAATGCATCACAAGTTTCAATAAAATCAACATTATAACAACTGAAAATCAGATCCTAGGCCCATTTAGGAAAATTTAGTGTTTCTTCCACTCAGGAAAACTACCACATATATTATCTTAACTTGTATCTAATTTTATAAATCCACTTACATCCTATACCTACAAAACGATCGAAAAGAACCAACATATTGTTCCTATACAAAGCTTCCATCTCTTCATTTATAACATTAATACAATTATCATCATTACAAACATCATTATAAGTTTTTGGTTCAAAAAACTTATTAAGAGTAGCATATATTATGCAGTACAAATCTAAAAACGTTGTTACAGGTTCCCCACACGATACACAACCAAATGAGATTCATATCAATTACTACAAATCTGAAAAAAATACTATTTCTATGTTAAGGATTAGTTACGCCGTTATGGTGTTAATAGTCAAATGGCTCATTCTTCAGGAAATCAAAATGTTCATAGCCAAATACCTATCAACATTCATATGTCATGTTCATAGCCAAATACCTATCAACATTCATATGTCATGATCAGATAAAACGTTATGCATACCTATGAGGAAAAAGAAAAGTAATTACATGCTATGAAGTTCAATATCGGCAGACTCAACAGACGCAACAAATGGAAGAAGACCATGTCCAGTAAGCAGCAAATTTCTATGAACTTAAAAACATGTACCACAAAAGAACCCACCATTAAAAATAATATAGATGAGTTTACCAGCAAATACAAAATCGATAATAACCGTGTCAATTTCCTTAAATCTCTGAAATTTAAGAAAATATTTACTTTCCAATGCCAATATCATTTAACGTACTAAAGAGGACTGAAGGAAAACATGCCAACATGAAAAGATAACAATAAGGATGCTTACACGATGCTTTTGCCAGAATATGAGCTTCTCAACATAGCATGAGAGGGAACCCTTCATTATTGTTACATACATGTTTTTCATTCTAATTGAACACAACATCAAACCTGGAAAAACCCCGCATCACGTCAAACATAGTCCTAGACGATGTTTAGTTACCTGCTTACTTTTACTTGAGAAAAAATAAAGCAACTTTTAGTTGAAAGAAAATAAAGCTTACTTTTAATACATGAATGAGAGGATTATCTGCGCAAGGCCAAAACGTCTATTCAATAAATCATCATCCTTCTATTTAGTCGTCCTAGAAAAAGAAATTGAACCAAACTTTTGACAACAGATGTTCCCTAAAACTTTTATAATTCAATAGTGAGCTCGTTGTATTGGCCGTTTTGCATCTACATTCATAGAAAGGATTTATGTCGGTAGCTTAGTACATAAAAAACTAAAAAATTTGAAATTCAAGCAGGCTCAAAAGCAAACAATAACCACGAACAGTTGATTAAATTAACCATTCTCAATAAACAGATCAACATATCGTCATATTCCACCTGACTACATGTCTACATGTACTATATTTGTTTAAAATGTAAATCTGCTAATCGAGTAACTAAACGATCCCACCACCATTATAAGCAATTAGAATTATACTGGGAATTTATTTGTTTCAATATTTCCCGATGCAAACCGCACCATTAAACATATTGATTCAACATTGTGACCTATACTCTTTATCTTTGATCAAAAAGTTTATCCAACAAAATCGATCATTAGAGTTTTAACCAATCACCCTAACAGTAGTTTACTCAAACCTGATAAGAATCAATAAGACACACCATCTAACTTAAACTTGTCATCCAATCAAGTAATGATTTTAAAATTGAACAAATTATTATTAGCAACAAATACAAGTATCAATATTTTGAACATACCTCATTTGCACCACAAAACCCTGACAATTTTCATATCATGTAGACATAAAACTGAAAACTAATATATAATCAGATTATCTAAACTACACAAACCCACAAAAAGTCAACACAGAAATCTTAAAAACTGACCTTTAAATTGGCAAATGAAAACCTCAATTTGGGTGTTTCCAGCAATCCAAATTCAAACAACCCAGGCTAGATCATTAAGGAAACACATATATCATTCGTTAAAATCAATTTAATGCTCAAAAAAATTACAGTCGAGTTATTGATGGAGAGGATTGTACCTGAAGTAGACTCCTTTAATTAAGCACCATCATCATCTTCCTGATCACGATCATCATCCACCGTCATAAACCATGGAACTGAAACAAACATAATGACCTAATTAACGACAATATATAACGGTTTATGTATGATATTGGGTTTAGGTTTGAGTTTTATAATGAATCAGTTGAAAATTTTGAGGCTTCTCGAACAAGTTTTGACTTTACAGCGTGTGCATTTGAATGGTGATAATTTCTGTTAATACATTGTAACACTCCCGTAAAGCGGGTATCACAGTAGTGGATCGATGAGCAAATAGCTTACAAAGCACAAATCATAATTATATGATTTTTGAAATACAATTGATGTAAACATTGAATTGGTACAATCATTTAAATCGTTGAACAACATTTGTTATGAATATCCCAGTAAAAGATAATCCCCCGTCATTTTTATGCTCCTAAATGTTGCTCAATCCATGCTCAAATAATCTTGCTAAATATCCTGGGAAAAAGCATGCTTAAAACAGTCAACAAAAAGCTGGTGAATTTACAGATTTTAATAATTAATTAGTTTGGACATACAATAATCATAGAAGTAATAATGCACAGAGCATTATTACTAAAATGTAAATAACATTTGTTTATTATTAGAAACAGAAGCTTAACCCCATAGTCCTCAACAGATGAGGACGTAGTGTCTTACAGAAAGACACCCATTCCAGTTCCAACATGGTATACGTCTGTTGTCCCGGCCAAGGCACTGTGAGCATGACTCACCCAGACGGGGATGGTCAATCCCTAATAGATCTATTTATAACATTTGGGCGATTTACAACAATTTAACAGTTTCAACTATAAGCAATCATAATCCAGTTTATACAATTCAATTATGTCCAATATATGTTTGCATGTTTTCTTTCCCAAAAGGGAAAGTTTTATCAAATTTCATATTGGGCTGTAAACTCACCTGATACAATCGTCACAATAGTTAATAGAAAACGAACGCCAATCAAGAATAAATGTCAACAATCGATACATGATCATACGAGACCTAAAGATAACGAGGCGCGTCTTAGGCTTGAGACAAGAAATAAATCGTACATATATGTAATAAGTATGTTTTAATAAGTTCTTGGACATTGCATAAGTTTTATGATTCTCTATAAAACTCATAGGTGAACACTTAGTCATTTTAAGTGAAAAATCCAAGTTGACACTTTTAGCCCATCTTAAGCCCAATAGTGGTCCACTATCTAAGTATTTGACTTAAGTCCATTTTAAATTCAGTACACTACTCTAAGTTGGTTATAAATCTCAGGTTCAATAATGGCCCAATAGCCATTACAAGTGTAAGTTGGGCTTTTATGGCCCAAGTCCACTTTGTATAGTTTTTGGGTTCTAAAACACATCACAACTACATACACTTAATATTTCACGTTGGTCGGGTCTCGGGTTATCTAGTTATCAGTATATAAATAAGTCCAAGATCTCTGACAAGTGGATCCTACCACGTTGGTTTATATAAAAATCATCACATTTTACGTTAATGAGTTATAATCCATTTATTATAATTTTCCCGACATGTCCCGCTAATTTGTTCATATCACTTGAACCGTAAATCATCTAAGTGTGTTCTTTTTACCAAAACCATTATTAACTCATGTACTATACTGATTATAAGTCTAATTATCCCCGATTTATACTTTTCATAGCTAATTAACCCATTTCTTAACTTAGAAGAGTTGGCTGTTTTTGGGCAGCCAAACTCGTTTTCACCATTTTGGTCGCCATTTCCAAACCGTAAGGAACTGGTAAACTATCCAATTGATTCTATTTGTTCATGATTTTATCTACAACCTACAATTTTACCTTTTTCAATGATTCTGGGTTCTTATATGAGAAAACAGTCCGTGAAGACAGTATGTTCAGATCTGACTAGTTTTCACTATTTTGGTCACCATTTCCAAACCGTAATGAATTGGTGAATCATCCAATTGATTCTAGTTCTTCATGATTTTATCTACAACTTTTAGTTTTACATATTCGTAGGTCAGTATACAAATTTTATGAGAAACAGTCCATCAAAACAGTATGTCCAGATCTGACTAGTTTTCACTATTTTGGTCATATCTTACTATCTAAAATTCGTCACGAGACGAGCCACCCGGGGAAGTTATCATAAAAAAATTATCTATCTTAATATGTAAGTTTTTAGTATCCCAAACCTACTGAGTTTGACATGCAATCTGTTTTTGTTACGGTTCAAAAATTGTTATGAATCAAATCGTTAATGGGGCTTGTTTAGCTTTATTTTTAGTGTTCAAAATTTCATATACAATGTCCCAATACTAATTAATCCATTTCGTACATATATATACACACATATATATATATATATATATATATATATATATATATATATATATATATATATATATATATATATATATATATATATATATATATATATATATATATATATATATATATATATATATATATATATATATATATATATATATATATATATATATATATATATATATATATATATATATATATATATATATATATATATATATATATATTCAGAATGTACATAAGATCAAGAAAATCCAAGGAATGATAAATAAGAACGAGATGTAGATCTTACGAGGCTTTATCAAAGTCGTTGTACTAGTGAGTGAGAAAGTAACCATCCAAGATCTTGTCAACACTTGATGTGACCACCATGCATGGATAGATCCGGACTAGATCTATAAGTTTCACTTGGTGTAACCATCATGCATGTATAGATCCGGGGTAGATCTATACGTTTTACTTGATGCATATATAGTGTTGGGTCAAAAAGTTGATGTGGCAGAAACTCAAAAACAAAGAAAACATGAAGATATTGTCTAAGCGTTGTCAAGAGCAATTTAGGCGTTGACAAGAACAAATCCAGCGTTGTTGGCTCAAGAGTTGTCATGTACAATCTAAGCATTGTCACATGCAATTCAAGCATTGACAAAACGTAGACAAAGAAGCTTATGGAAGCTTCTATTTAGATAAACATGCAAGATATTCTGCATAAGTTTATATAAATAGAAGATTTACTTGTTTATTTGATTTTATCTCTTGTAAACCCTAATCCTTACACAATAAAAGGAACCTAAAGCGTGTGTCGACTAGACGTGGGATTCAATGTATACACGTCTAGTGATTGTTTGTTATTAATATAATGAACAATCCAATTGTGTTTTAATCCATGTTCTTGTGCTCTAAACACCTTGTTAATGTATCATGTTTTAATTCCGCTTTGATTGTATAATCATATGAACGTGATGCATTCCTAGTAGCTTCAAAGATCCGGAAACCAAGGTTTCCACAATTGGTATCAGAGCCTCGTGGCTCGTGATGCTAGGACCAAAAAGGTGTTCGTGTATGGTGAAAAGAAGAAAAATCCGTCTAGGGTTTTTCTGGACGTTTTTGTGTGTGCAGCAGTATTCAGAAGGTCATAACTTTTGATTGAACCGTTGGATCGTCACGAAATTTTATATGTGTGTTCTACATACATATATCTAAACATCCACCGGAAGGATTGTCGAGTTTTATCCCCAAGAAAAAGTTATTAAGCGTCAAAGTTGGCTGATGAGGTGATTTTTAGATTTTCAGCTTTTACATAAAATCATGATTAAGGTTTCTATGAACCCTAGATCAACTCAAGGCTGAAACATTTGAGATCTGGAGGCTGTTATAAGTTCTGGAATATAATTCGAACCTGTTTGTTCTCAAAACCCTAATTAGGGTTTCGGTTCAAGTTCATCAGAATTTAGGGTTTGTTATAGCAGCATATGAGTGATTGTTCATGGAAGGAAAAGGGCTGTCAAAAGGTGATTTGTGCAGTTTTCGTGATACTGTACAAGAGAAGATTTGCATGGGATGATTGTTTTTGACGTCAATGGTATGAGATGTAGCCATTATTCTCATTGTGTTTGGTACAAGATGACAAAATAATGCTACTGCCTCCAAAGCTATAATTTATTCAGTTCTTGTTTTTAGACGATTGAAAGAAAGCAACGAGAGTTTTGGGTGTGTGTTGTTGCTATTCACGACAAACAAGGACATATCATGTAGGGTTTCGTTTAAAGCTACTGTTGTCTATCCATGCACAACAAGATGATATATCAACGTACGTGGGGGTTAGGCATAAAGAATGACGTTGATGTTTGTTCATAATTGAAAGGGATGGCATAACGTGGTCCCAGATCTGATATTATGGGACAAGAGATGTTTGCTGAATTAAGGTAAAAGATTGTTACGTGATATATGTGATATTTTTGGAAAATTATACTTCACATAATATTGGCTTTGAACGTGGAGTATATTATTGCTGCTAAATACAAGGGATGTATTTTAAGTTTTGACGTGGTCTTGGAGATTATTTTGGAGGGATCCTCAATTTTAGGGATAGAAAACGTGTGATTATAAGATACTTATTTTTGCTCTTTTATTATCCTTGCCAAACTGAGAGACTATATTAGCCACTGTCACATGCATCCTACATGGTGTCGTGAAAGGTTTTGAAGAGACGCTGACAGAGTATAGTTTGACGCTGACAAGGAATATTTTGACGCTGACAGAATAAGTCAACGCTGATAGCATGGACAGTGTCTTCCGATATATGAATTCCAACGCTGATAGGTATTGTCCGATATCGGACAATACAACTGATAGAGATCTTGGATAAAGATGATATTGGACAACACAATGAAGGCTGCTGTTTGAGAAAATTGGTACGTTTTGAGCACACAAAAAGGAGGATTATACACACGAAGGTACATGGAATCTCCGTTTTTATTCAAAATATCATGGTGATATTTATGGCTCGGATACTTTTAAAATGGATTAATGATTTTAATGCGAGTTAGCAACAATTCGTGAAGTATTTGATTGGAGTAATATTTGATTGGATTATGTAATCGGGGTAGCCTTGTAAAAGAGTTATCCGTAGTTAAGCTTTTACATATGATATTAAGCTATTATTTCAATAAAGATTCGTCATGAAGAGGTGTTAGCTTAAGGGGAAGAATTCTTATGGTAAGTTTGATGATTGAAGAAGATTTTCGCGAGTTTGTGTTCTATCATATCTTAGAGTCATGCACTTGTGACTTTTAAAGATAACTTGTTCGTGCTTTACATGGTTGGTGACGAAGACTTGTCATAACACTTGAAGGAGTTACATTATCGTGCTTAGTGTCTCACATAGGATGAGAATATTGACAAGGGATCGAGGTCTACTTATACTTGGTCAGATTCGTATAAGTTCTTCATCACGTGGATAGTACAAGACATGGAACACAAGGTTGGGTTATTCTACTTCTACATCAAAAATATTATATTAATTGTTCTTCAAGATCATAACTTAGAGCTACATTTGGAGAATCTTCAAAGATCGCATACATTGTTTACTTCCATGTTGATGTGACAAAAAGGGGAAGAAATACATGCTACACTTGAGGGGAAGCAATTTGAAGATCATGTACAACTTACAAGAGATACACATAGAGTTTTGCCACTATCAACTAGGGGAAGATTGTTGGGTCAAAAAGTTGATGTGGCAGAAACTCAAAAACGAAGAAAACATGAAGATATTGTCTAAGCGTTGTCAAGAGCAATTTAGGCGTTGACAAGAACAAATCCAGCGTTGTTGGCTCAAGAGTTGTCATGTACAATCTAAGCATTGTCACATGCAATTCAAGCATTGACAAAACGTAGACAAAGAAGCTTATGGAAGCTTCTATTTAGATAAACATGCAAGATATTCTGCATAAGTTTATATAAATAGAAGATTTACTTGTTTATTTGATTTTATCTCTTGTAAACCCTAATCCTTACACTATAAAAGGAACCAAGGGTCTTAGGTTTTGATCATCAATTCATTCACAATGTAAACCTAAAGCGTGTGTCGACTAGACGTGGGATTCAATGTATACACGTCTAGTGATTGTTTGTTATCAATATAATGAACAATCCAATTTTGTTTTAAATCATGTTCTTGTGCTCTAAACACCTTGTTAATGTATCATGTTCTAATTCCGCTTTGATTGTATAATCATATGAACGTGATGCATTCCTAGTAGCTTTAAACCTTGCAACTGGTGCAAAGACCTCCTCATACTCTATCCCCTCCTCTTGTGTATATCCCTGAGCCACTAACCTTGCCTTGTTCCTGACCACAATGCCTCTTTCATCTCTCTTGTTCCTTAGAACCCATCTTGTCCATATAGGTCTGACATATCTGGGACAATCAACCAGCTCCCAAACATCCTGAATTGCAAATTGGTGAAGCTCATCCTGCATTGCTTCCACCCAACTTGGTTCTTGGAGAGCATCAAATATTTTCTTGGGTTCCTCTTGTGACAGAAAACAGGCAAACAAACATGCTTGCACAAGAGGGGTATCAACCTTCTTGTGTATATTGGCAATAAAGCCACCAAGACCTTGATGAGATCTTCTAGTCTGAACTGGAGTATTAACATTACCAATGATTTGAGAAGGAGGATGATTCTTCACAACTGAAGTAAGTATTCCTCCCTCAAAAAGTCTGGTATCTTCAACTTCATTCTCCATGTTGCCAATATCTTCTTCATCAGACTCTCTTACATCAACATAGGGATGACCTTCTTCATATGAATTACAAGATTTACCTTGTTCAAAAGTGGAAGAGAAAAGATGTGCAAAGGTGTTGTCAACGCCTGAATCTTGGTTGTCAGCGCTTGGGCTAACAACGCTTGAACTGTTGTTGTCAACGTCTGAGTCATCAACGTCTGAATTGGTCTTGTCAGCGCTAGATTTGCCTTTGTCAGCGCCTGAAGGACCATGCATGTTTGTATCTGGTGGTACTTGGGGACCACCATTATCTTTACCAGCAGCAGCAGCAGCAAAAGCATCTGTCCAAATGGGAATTGTGACATATTCTTGTATAGGAGATGTCTTTTCTACTTGTGATCCAACCTTCTCATGAACCTGTGTACCTGAAACATCAACAATTTGTTCCTCCACAACATTTGAAGTTACCTTCACAATGTCTGGATTAATGACAGGCATATAATTTAAAGTTGTAGATAAGGGTTCCAAGTCAAACAACCAATTAGGACCACTTTCAGGATCACTAGGTTTATTTTCTAAAAACCTAACATGTACTCTTTCAAGTATACGTTTTTCTTCTTTAAGATAAACCCTATATCCCTTGCTCTGCACTAAATACCCCATAAAGTAGCCTTCATCACCTTTTGCACTAAATTTACCTAAGGCATCACTAGTGCCCAAAACTACTACATGACAACCAAAAGGTCTGAGAAAACCAATATTAGGTTTTCTTCCCCAAAGTAACTCATAAGGTGTTTTGTTCTAAATTTTGTTAACCAATGCTCTATTTTGAACATAACAAGCTGTATTAACAGCCTCAGCCCAAAAGGCTATAGGAAAATGAGAATCAGCCAACATTATTCTGGCTGCTTCAATTAGGGTTCTATTTTTCCTCTCAGCAACCCCATTTTGCTGTGGGGTTCTTGCAATACTAAATTTCCTAGTAATTCCTTTCCTGGCACAGAAATCATCTAGCTTCTTATTCCTAAATTCACCACCATTATCACTCCTAAGCATTTTAACTTCATTGCCAGACCTTTCTCAATCTGAGTGATAAAATCAATTAGAATATCAGCTGTGTCACTCTTCATAGCTAGAAAGAATGTCCAAGTAAACCTAGAAAAGTCATATGTGATGACAAAGCAATATGACTTACCATTCAAACTTTCTATATTGGTTGGACCAAAGAGGTCCATGTGTAGCATATGAAGAGGTCTAGAACTAGTATGCACCGGTTTGGACTTGAATGAGACCTTGTGCTGCTTGCCTTTAAGACATGCAACACAAGAGTGGTCATTGTGGAAGGCCTTCTCAGGCACACCATCAACCAAGCCAAGTCTCACAAGCCTATTTATATTTTTAAAATTTGTGTGCCCTAGTCTCCTGTGCCACAAATTACTCTCATCTACTGAGGCTTTAGCATAAAAACAAGACATATTGTTATTCATTCTAATCCCATTCAGATTCACATTATATATGTCTTTATGCCTAGGTGATGCATTCCTAGTAGCTTCAAAGATCCGGAAACCAAGGTTTCCACATATAGATCCGGGCTAGATCTATATATTTTACTTAATGTTACTATCATGCATGTATAGATCCGTGGTAGATCTATACGTTTTACTTGATGCATATATAGATCCCCCATGGAAAAAAAATAAATCTTGAAAGTTGATGCATGGAGGAGATTTTCATACCAACGTGTAGATCTTGAGATTTCCAAGATGGGTCTTTGATTTATTTTTGAAGATTCAAACAAGAAAATCAAAAATTTGATGATCCTTGTGGGTTGGGGTTCACGGCTCAAAGAAGAAAAAGAAAAGGGAGAGAGAGTTTTTAGTGGAAGGTGAGATGTGTGTGTGTTTTATGTGAGAGAAATGAAGGGATGAGGAGACATAGCCCTTATATAGGGTGAGAGGAAGTGTGACAAGTGTCACCCACTTAACTTTGTCCAATGAGAATCAAGAAGGTGGGGGGACATGATGGACATATGTCACCAACCTAGAGTTGGCCCAATGGGGAAGTGAGGTGTATTGGTGGCTTGTCTAGTGGGCTAAAAGAGTTGTTGGGCTTCTTAACCCTCTTATTGGGCTTATTAAGCCCATTACCATCCAATGTTTAAATATTTGGGCTTATAAGGCCACAAATGGGCCTAAAGTGTATCTTGTATTATAACTTTCGTTATTACACGATTCGGGTCACGTTCGAGGTTTATGAATTTTTTATTCATCTTACGAGGATTTCGTAATTGATCCAAAAATCATTTTTCCAATAAGATGGAGTATTTATATGACGTATAAATACGAAAAACGTGCTCGTTTATTTAAATGACAAGTATTTGTCACTTATCTTTTGTATAACGTAAGTATCGTTTTAGTAGAAATACTTCTCGTTTAATCATTACGTAGATAAATGTAATATTAAACAATTTAATCAAATTGTTTATCAAGTATTTCTCGACAATAATTTATGTAGTTAAATTATTGAATTGTCGGTACGCGGTTTGTATGACTTTTGTCAAATTTTCAATTCGATGATTTTTGTATGGTTCAAAAAGGGTTTTTGAAACATACTCCATTATTATTTAATGAACGAAAAATATCGGGTTTTACACCATCCACATGCCACCTTGAGTTTCGTCCTCGAAATCCCATTACTATTACTAGGTTGAGAAATGATCTAGGATCATTGAGTAGATTTTTATTACATTATTCTCATGGTAAAATCATGGATTTTACAGCACCACCCCGTTATTTTAGCTTCGTCCTCGAAGCTATTAAAAACTTTGTCATCTGTTAGGGTATAGATGTCATAGATCTAAAGGTTCGTCTTAGACATGCTCAGAAACAAATGGTGCCAACAATGTAAGGAGATAGTTATTCAGATTGCTCTATAAGTCCGATTGGGCAGTATCTGAGTGATGCTACCATTACGGATGAATAGAAAGCAATGCAAAGAGATCTTTATCCAGGTCATTCTATATATCCGATTGAGCAGTATTTGGATGCTGCTACTATTATGGATGGATAGTATTATCCGAAGGTTTGACCTTTAATCCGATATAGCGATAGAAGCTCGCGGATCAATTAATGATAATTAAGAGAGGGCAAACTTTGGAAGTTGTCAACTAGGAAAATTCGATGTAGTGTCAACTATACTTAGTTGGTTAATCTCTTGACGATAGCTTGTTCATTTTGAAAACCTACAAGTCAGGATTTGAGGTTGGAGAGGGTTCCGGAGCTATACATGCTGGTCCTGTTTAAGTTCGGATTGCTGCTCTGGCCATGAGCCAGGAGCAGGACATGACGAACGTCCACAACCTGTTGATAGCAGGCCAGGTGGAGTACACTGTCATGCATGAGCGCATAGACTCCCCCTTAGACCATATGGGCAGATGCCCTGATAGCACGAGGTTTTTGGGCCATGAGGCCTTGCAGTGGTTGTTGGAGGAGAACTACTTCCTCCATTGGTATAATTACACCTTCGAGGGGGGGGGGCTTCAGCATAAGACCCACACTTCTCTTACTGCGCAAGGGCAGTTCTTGTATTCCTTCTTTGATCCTGCAGTTGTTTGTCATGATGGAGTGACAGCAGAGACCGCCTACCTTCGAGGAGTCGTTGGCAGACTGCGGTCCCAGTTGTTGATTGCACTCAGTTTGCTTAAGGAGTCCTGATTGTCTTATAGAGGTATTGCTGAGTACCCTGTCGGCACCTGCAGCCTTACCAGCCCTACTAGTACCAGCCTTATTTAGCCGACCTGCTGGGCAGGATTTGAGTAGATGTACTAGATCTTTTGTTTACCATGATAAGCTTTC
The DNA here is from genome assembly GCA_025667525.1 of Glebionis coronaria. Classification (NCBI taxonomy): domain Eukaryota; kingdom Viridiplantae; phylum Streptophyta; class Magnoliopsida; order Asterales; family Asteraceae; genus Glebionis; species Glebionis coronaria. The sequence goes on along the minus strand of CM046874.1, from coordinate 92,238,171 downwards.
GGGTTGTATTCAAGCTATCATGCACAATTCACGAGTCACTTAGAAGTTTAAGAAATCATTCGCCAAATCACAGTAAGTCTTGTGATGATACATTGTAAAGGTAGTTTATTACAATATAGTACGATGAATGATAACTTTAATGAAGTCGGTGACGTGTGTAGAAACCCAAATTTCTAGGGGTTTTACACCAACCCGATATTTTAGTTTCGTTCTTTAAGCTAAAAATGAAGTTACTTGTTCAGGGAACAAGTGAGAGTACTTTTTCTTGAGCGGGTAATCTTGTGAACTCAACTTTTAAGTCTACAAGGTTGGGTTGACTAGGACAAACTCGTCTTAAGTCTTGGTTTTCATTGGATGTGCCTCCGGGGCCCCAATGTGTCTTGATGAGCGTAGATAACAGTTCATTAATGTTACTACTAGTTCTTCAAGAGATTTTTAAGTCTATTAAGCTTTAATAGGCTGATGCGATGTCAAGTTGGAAATATAGCTTTGGCTGGTACCGCTCTTGCGTCAACAATTTTCACGCGAAGGGCTTCCCGATATACTTCTAGCATGTGGAAGGCAACATTAGCTTGACACCAAGCTTCTCTTAGTGATAAGGCTAAGATTATTATTGGTGTTACTTGGGTAGGAAGTTACAAAGAATCTGCTTCATTTGTGACTGAGCTGGGGCATAAGTTGCATGGAGAAGAAGTACTTCAAATGATGGAAATCAAAGAAGATACCAAGAATAAAGAAGTGTGCATCTCGTGTGATGCTGGAAAGGTTGCGCGTTCAATGTAAGTGGTCCAAAATTTGCACAAATTTTGACTTCTAAAAGGGGGAAGTCATTCATTTAAAGGCTAGTTGGACAATGGTATTGTCGAACTAATTGGACCCGAAGAGGAAAAGATTGTCCAAAAGAGTTTTGGACATCAAATAACGCTTTTTGGGTGATGACGAACATAACCCTACAAAATACACCCATTGAGTGTTGGGCATGTCTTTTATGCTTGGGTTTGTCTTCCTCGTCGATTTAAGAAATGTGGGTTAAGAAGATAGGGCATCCTCTTACCAAGTATTTCTGGTCTTCGGTACAAGAGATGACATTAAGTCTAGTGTCAAACAGTCTGTATTACCATCACCTCGAATGATCGAAGTTTCATTTCTCAATTGTAGATGAACCAGCTCTCTTTTCTGTGGCACCCCAAAGGGGTCAAATGAAACGAAAGTGGGCACTCCCGAAAAGGGTTCAAAATGCAGCGGAAAAGAACTCTCCCTGAAAGGGGTCAGATGCAACGGAAAGCAGGCACCCTCAAAAGATTCAAATGCGGCGGAAAATGGACATTCTTAAAGGAATCAAATGCAACGGAAATTGACGTCCCCTAACGTGGTCGAGTGCAGCGGAAATGATATTTGGGCTAAGGATAAGCCCAAAAATCAAGAACACAATGCTATGATCCAAAAGAGACGAATACGAGTCTTCTTAGGTTTCTAGATGGTGATGTAATAACGATAAGATATTACTGGAGGAAATCGCGTGTCAAGGAGGGTACGTTACATAGTCGGATACATAAAATAATATCAATAATGTGTTATGTCGAATACATTTAAGCCCATGTGATTATAAATTTCTATTTACATCGACAAGCGTCCTTATCCATGTAAGGTGGAATTTATAACTTCATTCGGTGACCTATGATTTCTTTATTCAAACGAACAAGCGTCCTTACTCGTTTCAATAATGTTTTCATATCCCACCTTACCTAAATATTCCCGGCAAGGCTTATCATTTAGGATATATATAACGTCTAAGATAATAGATATTATTAAGATACTTTACAACCCGTTTAGTTATAATTTTCGTCTTCGGGCGTCCCATTCCACCGTGATACGAATTTTATAAGTAAACTTCTGGTCCGGTGGCTTATGATTTCACCTTTAGACGTCCCATTCCGTCTAAAGACGTAATCATAATTACTTAGGATCAAGAGTTTCAGGTCCCATATATAAAATATAGAATCATAAGTACCTTGATTTTGGGTTCCACCGCATCATTTAAAGATGCAAATTTATCCAAATAATATCACATGATATTAGTTAAAGCACGCGTATATGAGTCGTTAATAAGTCGTGTTCCGTAGATATACGTACAAAATCATAAGCGAGAGAAAATACATGTTGACGTGCGATAACGTGCGCGAGAGTACGCATCAAACAAGGAGTTCATATGTATAATATAACATATAATAATATATTACAATCATAAGCATAGGCATTATATCTTATAGTTTCTTCTAATAAGGTATATATATATGTGTATATATACACATAACAACAAATTCAAACATTTAATGAAATGTAGTTCGCTAGGTAATGCTTCCTAGTCTGTTTTTAAATATTCCAATTTGTATGTCTGTTGTAAATTCGTTTTCATTAAGTGGCCTGTCAGTTATCCTAGTGGTTAGAATAGACTAACCAGTTCCTATTCATCGAATAATTTTGTAAAGTTAGTATGCTCAAGTTTTAATACCTTAAATGAAATAAAGGTTCTAGGGTTTGCCTAAGTTTCGGCTATTGGCAAAACAAGTCCCTCTATATTTTATCAAATGTACACTTTTCGGTTCTTAACAGCTTTAGTCCTTAGGGTTTCTAGTATTTTCGGGAGATGGTGAAAATAGTCCCTCTATTTAACATTAGGTTTTATAACTTCAAATAAGTGGCGAACTAACGCTTAGAGCTTCTAATTGCTTCGACTGATTACAACATTAGTCCTTAGAGTCATAAAATGACAATCTAACTTCCAAGAATTTACAAAAGTGGTCCTTAAGGTCTAATAAGTCATGAATGGCATTTATTAATCCCTACACTTTCAAATATTTACTATATTAGTCCTTGTAGTCTCTGTTTTATCAAGACAAGTTTCAATTGTCATGGTTTTAATCCATAAGTTTTATAAACTAATGTTCTTTGTCTAAAAGTTTTTATAAGTTATATCTTTAGTATAAAAACTTTACTTAAGTGTAAAATCACTAGTTGAGCTTATTAAGTGTACCAAAAGAGCTAATAGGCTTCCCAAACACTTATTGAGCTTACAAGATCCATTATTAATTCTTACGAGCTAAGGATTTCTTTATGGGCCTAATTACATTTTTAGATCCATCAATGTTAGAGTTCTACTACATAGGTCCATAAGACAATAAATGGGCTTAATGGTCTTCCTAATGGGCCTAAACATATTTTAGTCCATTAATAATTCAAGGTTTGCTAAGTGGGCTTACTAGGCATTGGATAGCCGAATGGGCTTAGTTAATGATTCGGCTATATTGTATTGGCTTAACTAGTCCGTTAATAATACTTAACCATTTATCTAAGTGTGAAGTTTATGAAACCTTACAAGCTTATTACTGGTTCTTAAATATTAAGTTTGGATATCCAAAGAAAAATTTATAAAATCTAATTTTAGATTTTTCCCCAATATTTTATTAGATTTTTCAATATTTATAAAATCTAATTAGGTTTACTGAAGATTTATAAAAACCTAGTTTAGATTTCCTCCAAGATTTTGCAAGACGCATATTATTCAGTTAGATTTTTATAAAAATCAATTTAGATTTTCCAAGATTGAGTAAAATAGATAGATCTATTTAGGTTTTTAGAGACCTAAAAAAACTTCTTAGATTTTCTAACGGTTCTAGAGATTCTGTTAGATTTCTAATGTTCCCAAGTTTTTATTTAAACTTCCATTTAAATATTTCCATGTGTCTGTTATGTATTAGATTATTCGTGGTTATAATGCATTGTTCGGGCCATCATACTTCAGAAGCCATTCTATAAACGTTCGAGGAGCGAGGGCACTTTAAATTGTAAACCCAACCACTCAGTCAAAACGTAATATCGAGATGGAAAATCTTTAGTATAAAGCTCCCTACTAACATGGCATGTTTATTTGTTTTATTAAGTATCTTGAGTATTTAATATTTCTATAATAAATATTAAATAGTTATAATACGTAAATACGTACAAGTTAGCATCTAATACAATCAACAATTACAAATGCATAGAATAAGGAATGCGCACTTAAATCATATAGTTATGCATGCTCTCTATGCTATATGCTCTCTAAGTATGTCCCAAAAAAAATCCCCAAAAGATTTTATAAAGTTATAGTCCAGTTTTAAATAAAAGAAAAATATTTTTATTCTTATTTTATTTAAAAATTAATCTGGTTCGCTATAAATAAAGCTTTGATACCATTCTCTGTAACACCCCCATAAAACGGGTATCACAATGGTGGATCGATGAGCAAATAGCTTACAAAGCACAGATCATAATTATATGATTTTTGAAATACAATTGATGTAAACATTAAATTGGTACAATCATTTAAATCGTTGAACAACATTTGTTATGAATATCCCAGTAAAAGATAATCCCCAGTCATTTTTATGCTCCTAAATGATGCTCAATCCATACTCAAATAATCTTGCTAAATATCCTGGGAAAAAGCATGCTTAAAACAGTCAACATAAAGTTGATGAATTTACAGATTTTAACAATTAAATAGTTTGGACATACAATAATCATAGAAGTAATAATGCATGAGCATTATTACTAAAATGTAAATAAAATTTATTTATTATTAGAAACTGAAGCTTAACCCCATAGTCCTCAACAGATGAGAACGTAGTGTCTTACAGAAAGACACCCATTCCAGTTCCAACATGGTATACGTCTGTTTTCCCGGTCAAGGCACAGTGAGCATGACTCACCCAGACGGGGATGGTCAATCCCTAATAGATCTATTTATAACATTTGGGCAATTTACAACAATTTAACAGTTTCAACAATAAGCAATCATAATCCAGTTTATACAATTCAATTATGTCCAATATATGTTTGCATGTTTTCTTTCCCAAAAGGGAAAGTTTTATCAAAGTTCATATGGGGCTGTAAACTCACCTGATACAATCGTCACAATAGTTAATAGAGAACAAACGCCAATCAAGAATAAATGTCAACAATCGATACATGATCATACGAGACCTAAAGATACCGAGGCGCGTCTTAGGCTTGAGACAAGAAATAAATCGTACATATATTTAATAAGGGAATTGATTTGCACACTCATAAAATTGATTGGGACACTCAAAGTTGTGCATTACAAAGTTGTACTGTGTTTTATAATGTGCTTTATCTGCTTGTACTGTGAGTGTCCCAATAACTTTTTTGAGTGTGCAAATCATCTCCCATTTAATAAGTATGTTTTAATAAGTTCTTGGACATTGCATAAGTTTTATGATTCTCTATAAAACTCTTAGGTGAACACTTAGTCATTTTAAGTAAAAAATCCAAGTTGACACTTTTAGCACATCTTAAGCACAATAGTGGTCCACTATCTAAGTATTTGACTTAAGTCCATTTTAAATTCAGTGCACTACTCTAAGTTGCTTATAAATATCAGGTCCAATAATGGCCCAATAGCCATTACAAGTGTAAGTTGGGCTTTTATGGCCCAAGTCCACTTTGTATAGTTTTTGGGTTCTAAAACACATCACAACCACATACACTTAATATTTCATGTTGGTCGGGTCTCGGGTCATCTAGTTATCATTATATAAATAAGTCCAAGATCCCCGACAAGTGGATCCTACCACGTTGGTTTATATAAAAATCATCACATTTTACGTTAATGAGTTATAATCCGTTTATTATAATTTTCCCGACATGTCCCGCTAATTTGTTCATATCACTTGAACCGTAAATCATCTAAGTGTGTTCTTTTTAACAAAACCAATATTAACTCATGTAATATACTGATTATAAGTCTAATTATCCCCAATTTATACTTTTCATAGCTAATTAACCCATTTCTTAACTTAGAAGAGTTGGCTGTTTTTGGGCAGCCAAACTCGTTTTCACCATTTTGGTCGCCATTCCCAAACCGTAAGGAACTGGTAAACTATCCAATTGATTATATTTGTTCATGATTTTATCTACAACCTACAGTTTTACCTTTTTCAATGATTCTAGGTTCTTATATGAGAAAACAGTCCGTGAAGATAGTATGTTCAGATCTGATTAGTTTTCACTATTTTGGTCACCATTTCCAAACCGCTAGGAATTGGTAAATCATCCAATTGATTCTAGTTCTTCGTGATTTTATCTAGAACTTTTAGCTTTACATATTCGTAGGTCAGTATACAAGTTTTACGAGAAAACAGTCCATCAAAATAGTATGTCCAGATCTGACTAGTTTTCACTATTTTGGTCATATCTTACTATCTAAAATTTGTCACGAGACGAGCCACCCGGGGAATTAATCACAAAACAATTATCTATCTTAATATGTAAGTTTTTAGTATCCCAAACCTACTGAGTTTGACATGCAATCTGTTTTTGTTACGGTTCAAAAATTGTTATAAATCAAATCGTTAATGGGGCTTGTTTAGCTTTATTTTTAGATTTCAAAATTTCATATACAATGTCCCAATACTTATTAATCCATTTCGTACATATATATATATATATATATATATATATATATATATATATATATATATATATATATATATATATATATATATATATATATATATATATATATATTCGGAATATACATAAGATCAAGAAAATACAAGGAATGATAAATAAGAACGAGATGTAGATCTTACGAGGCTTTATCAAAGTCGTTGTACTAGTGAGTGAGCAAGTAACCATCCAAGATCTTGTCAACACTTGATGTGACCACCATGCATGGATAGATCCGGACTAGATCTATAAGTTTTACTTGGTGTAACCATCATGCATGTATAGATCCGAGGTAGATCTATACGTTTTACTTGATGCATATATAGATCCGGGCTAGATCTACATATTTTACTTAATGTTACTATCATGCATGTATAGATCCGGGGTAGATCTATACGTTTTACTTGATGCATATATAGATCCACCATGGAAATAAAAGAAAATCTTGAAAGTTGATGCATGGAAGAGATTTTCATACCAACGTGTTGATCTTGAGATTTCCAAGATGGGTCTTTGATTTGTTTTTGAGGATTCAAACAAGAAAATCAAAATTTTGATGATCCTTGTGGGTTGTGGTTCACGGCTCAAAGAAGAAAAAGAAAAGAGAGAGAGAGTTTTTGGTGGAAGGCGAGATGTGTGTGTGTTTTATGTGAGAGAAATGAAGGGATGAGGAGACATAGCCCTTATATAGGGTGAGAGGAAGTGTGACAAGTGTCACCCACTTAACTTTGTCCAATGAGAAGCAAGAAGGTGGGGGGACATGATGGACATATGTCACCAACCTAGAGTTGGCCCAATGGGGAAGTGAGGTGTATTGGTGGCTTGTCTAGTGGGCTAAAAGAGTTGTTGGGCTTTTTAACCCTCTTATTGGGCTTATTAAGCCCATTACTATCCACGGTTTATATAGTTGGGCTTATAAGGCCACAAATGGGCCTAAAGTGTATCTTGTATTATAACTTTCGTTATTACATGGTTCGGGTCACGTTTGAGGTTTATGAATTTTTTATTCATCTTACGAGGATTTCGTAATTGATCCAAAAATCATTTTTCCAATAAGATGGAGTATTTATATGACGTATAAATACGAAAAACGTGCTCGTTTATTTAAATGACAAGTATTTGTCATTTATCTTTTGTATAACGTAAGTATCGTTTTGGTAGAAATACTTCTCATTTAATCATTCCGTAGATAAATGTAATATTAAACAATTTAATCAAATTGTTTATCAAGTATTTCTCGACAATAGTTTATGTAGTTAAATTATTGAATTGTCGGTACGCGGTTTGTATGACTTTTGTCAAATTTCAAATCCGATGATATTTGTATGGTTCAAAAAGGGTTTTTGAAACATACTCCATTATTATTTAATGAACGAAAAATCTCGGGTTTTACACCATCCACATGCCACCTTGAGTTTCGTCCTCGAAATCCCATTACTATTACTAGGTTGAGAAATGATCTAGGATCATTGAGTAGATTTTTATTATATAATTCTCATGATAAAATCATGGATTTTACATACATTATTTTCAGTTTTAGTGCAAATCAATACTTCCCTTTTAAACGGGATCATCCAACTCTGCATATCAAAACCGTTTCTTAAAACAATCCCACAATAGTTTTCATAAATACAAATGTTGAAAATTTTTAACTTTTCAACAATTAGGATACACCCTTTATAGAGTATATAGAAGATTTATTTTTCGACCGATTATAAAACTGATCCATTTAGTTAAATCTATAAGTCTCATAATAAACAAAGAAATAAGGCTTATAAAATATAAGATGAAGGTAAATAAGCTCATAAACCCATATGTTTAGCTTAAAAAAAGCCCCCAATACATGCTATTAATGAGAATTTTCTGAAAATTAGTAATGAGTTTAATTTTATCTCTCGACTAAAACTCACTAAACGATGTTCACTTCCTGGCTTATGCAGAATAACTACGAAACGTACATTTTATGTTATTCACCACTATATTATGATTCATAAGCATTTCTCACTTAGGTTGGTACTTGGTAAGTTATGACCAAAGTCAATTTTTGAGATAAAGTAATTAGAGCTGTAAACGAATCGAACCAACACGAACGAAAGTACGTTTAACTTTAGCCGATCTAAACGAACGCAAACGTGTAATCGAACAAATTTTTTTGTTCATGTTCGTTTATTTAAAATTTGATATGTTCATGTTCGTTTATGTTCGTTTATTAATAAGTTAAATGAACGTAAAAAAACGTAAACAAACATAAATGTATGTAAACGATAATATATAAAGGTAAACGGACATAAACAAGCGTGAAACTAAAGTTGGTTTTAAACGATCCATATGATGTTTCAAATAATTGATATATGTTTTATATATTGTTAGAAATCTTTGAGATACTTAATATATTATTTATTAATTTCTTTTTAATATTTTAGATTTTAATCGAACGAAAATAACCTAGCATGAATAAACGAACTAAATGAATATAATCGAGCAAACATAATCGAGCGTTCACGAACGCTAATAAATGAATGAAGCATTGTTCATGTTCGTTCATTTGATTAAACGAACGAAAATTTTTGTTCGTTTTTATTCATCTATATCTATATCTATCTTACTCCCTTATAAAGCAAATTGCACATTCTCTCTTATTAAATGCAAAAAAAATTAAGAGGTCCAACTTTACAAGTCAAATGTACAAGCCAAATGTAGAATCTATATACTACATATAATGTATTTTAGACTTTCTCTCCTATTAATGCAAAAAAAAAAAAAAAAAATAGTACAACTAAATTAACATGATGTATCTCCTTTTAATGCACAAACTAAAATATTATTTAAATAATACAATTTAATAAGCCAAGTGTACAAGTGTTTCACCACACAATAATTACAAACTTTTTAATGCGTAATTAATACTCTTAATAAAATACCCCATTACAAAAATATACAATATTATATGCACATTATACAAACATTAAAAAACATCTATATACTATATTAATGCAAACTATAATATACATATATTTCTCAAAGAAATTATAACATTACAAAAACTTTAAGGCATTGATCAAATGAAAAATCTAATTAAAATATGGTTTATTAATGCATTATACTTTAGTTTATGCATTATATGTTCTGAATCGATAGTTTTTCTCTAAAAACATGTCCTAAAAACGTGATTTCAATTGAGAGGTATTATTACTTTTAGCATTATATGTAATATATAGATGAAAGTTCAAGTAAAGTTATGTAAATGATTAAAAGAAAAAAAAAACTAAATGCAATATACTATTTTTCAATTAGATTTTTCATTTGATCCATGCATTAAAAAATATGAATTATAACATCGAAAAATTTAGTCACAGGGTACCCGTCGCCGCATCGCGCGGGTACCCTGCTAGTACTATTTATAAAGGGTGCATATACACATCCTAACTCCAAACCAAAAATTAAGATAAACATCTTAATAACTTAACCATTAGATCATTTTTAATCCAAACCTAACTTCAAATCTTGACTATCCATTTCTTTTGTAACAAACTTTTGTAAAACTTCTTAACAACTTATTAAAAACTCATTTTTATTTTTAAATTAAAATATCTTTTAACTTATTTATTTTTTTCATAATCTAATTTCACCATATTTTTAAAAATTTTGTTCTCTTTAATTCAACATCCATTTTGATATATTTACAAATTTTTTGTTTTTTCTTCATTTTTAGTGATTTTTATTTATTTTAATTTAACTTTTTTACATTTTAACGTTAGTTCGATTGCTAAAAAATCGTCACTTATTACCCGTTGCTGCATTGCGCGGGTACCATGCTAGTTTATTAAATAAACGATAAACGAGTTTTCTGTCGAAGATCGGCGAACAGTTCGTTGTTTACCCTAAAAGTAATAACATACATAATGCTTTTTAAATAACAATGAGTATACAGGATCAATAATTAGATAAAAAAAAACCGTGGCTAATTTCCCTATCCCATTTGATGAGCATCTATCAAACTGTAGATATCTCACGCTGTATTCTATTTTTGTGGCATAGAAATTAATTGCATATCTCAAATCTATAAAGAATATCTTATCGCAAATCTTCTGTTAATTTGTAGGCAACAATCTATCCAAATTCAATTGCAAATGTAAAATCCTTTTAGGTATTCAAAAGATATAGGTTTTGCCTGGTTTCAAAAAGTGTGCCAGTGATGCTGTCGTAAGATGCATTTATTTAAATAGATCATATTTTTATTAGTTTTGCGTATAATTATTTGTAATATTTTCTGTAAAGGATTTCTCCAAGTAAGTTAAATCATTATTTATAATATTAAAGATATATATAAATGATATAACTAAAGCTTATATGTAGTAGTTTTCTCTTTAGTTTACAATTCTAATTGGATTATTTTGTTTTTATTGTTTAGGGTCATCGAAAACTATACGACGCCTTTTGCTGATTGTGTGTTCAAGCCGTAATGTTCACTTCATTAGTGTTTGATGAATATTAGTTTGATCACATCATCACAGTTCTACATTTCTAACATAATTGTAAGAAAGGGCAAACATACTCGAGGTTGACTATGCGTATCATTTGTAAGCATAACCAGTGGCGGACGCAGAAATATAGAAGGTGGGGGGCAAAAAAAAAATTTAGACAATAATATCGAAATACGAAAAAAAAAACTAGCATCAAAATGATAAATCGGGTATTTTTACTTAAAAATGAGAGATTTATAAGGTGTTAGAGAGTTGAATGTTGTGTGTTAATATGTCGGTGGGGGGCAATTTGGTTTATGGGTGGGGGGCACGTTCAAAAAATATTCAAAATCGAAAAAAAATTACACTAAAATTTCGTCTTATCGAGCTAGCTATGGGGGGCGCCGCCACCCCGAACTTAACATGTATGTCCGCCACTGAGCATAACGTATTATTTATCGTTTCGACTTAATATGTGCATTAACGACGACCCAACTGATACAAACTCTAAAAATAAATTAGTTATTGTACTTTGTTGGAACTATAGTTGTAGGATTCGTGTTCGATCATCAAATTATCTTTTATGAATTGAAATTTGTTATGCTGAATATTTTACCAAAACGGACACAAGGCTTTCATAAAGCTACGGGCCTGGGCTTTTGATTGGTAACTAAAGGGACAATAGCTTACTAAATGTAGCCCAAGTTAAATAGGAGTAAATGTCTCTAACTTGATGGTTTCTGTCTTACTCTCGAAAGCGGTTTTTAGAAAAACCGGTTTCTTAAAACCGATTTAGTTCAAACTAGTGGCGGAGCCAGAATATCAGGTCGCGAGAGGCAAATTCTTTTTTTACCGATACGGTGTTACATAAAAAAATTCAACAAAACATGTTAAAAGCTTCTAATGAGCAATAAAATTAGGCAAAACGCTCAAGCAGTCTTAAGAAAAAACTGAAACAATATTACTTTTGAGAAAGAAACTGGAACAAAACAAGGCAAAAGAAAACATCTCTAAACAGCTAAACTAGTTCAAAAAAGTTTTACAATGAAATATTAAATAATTCACGAGCTCTACCAAAAGTTATGATATACACGGGTTACAATGGGTCGGCCTGTTTTTGTAAACGGCAATGGATTTGGTATCCTAGATAAAGGTCTGATTCTTTCAAAGAAAGTGTAAGATTATATCTGTAGATAATGTAACTTGAGAGATCTTAACACTATTAGAAGCAACCATCACTTTAGGGAGGAGCACGGTACTCACATGTATCAATCTTGTACCGAATTAGTGATATCGATTTTTTCTCGAGTATAAATTAGTAGTACTGGTACTGTAGTGAAGAGGATTCGGATATCGGTACCGGTACGGGTATCGAGAAATCAGGTTTTCCCGGTTTTGTTCGGGAATTTCCTGATTTTGTACCAGTCCCGTATCCAATTAGTAGTCCCGAATTCTTTTCACCTGATTTCGTAATCCTCGGTCGTATCAAACGAGATTCCGGTACCAAATATCGATACGGTTCCGGTTTGATTTCAGGATTCGAGTTAAAACGCTAAAACGCTAAAACGCTCCTCTCTACTACTGATCACTCTATCCTCTAATCTCATCTCCATCATCTACCACCTGAAAGAACTTGAATAAAACCTCAACAATGCTTTATAAAATCAAACTAGTTCTTTCTTCTCATTTTTTAGTTGAGGGCGCATCGCGGTTAAAGTTTAGAAATTAACATTAAAATATATGCTTATTGAAGAATTCGTTGCGGGCAGTTGCCCCGTACGGTGGACATGGCTCCGCCCCCGCTTCAAACTGAACTAGTGGTTATGAATTGGTTTAATAAAATGGCTCATACCGGTTATAAAACCAGTCAAAGATAGTAAATTCAAACCGAACCAATTAAAATATAACCAAAAATTAGTTTCAAACCGAACCGGTTAAGTCAACTCAGTTTGTTGATCTACTAGGGCTTTTGCCCGCGCTTCGCCGCGGCGTTGAGAGAGATGTTTTGGTAGTGGTAACTGGTAACACTAAATGATAGCTGACATTCGTATAAGTTATAGGACGTTACAAAATACGGTACATTTTTACATAAGATGAGTGGCTAGATATGTTTCATTGCATACAGGATAAGAGCTTGCGCTTCAGAAGCGTTTAACAAAAAAAGGTTGGTCGTCCATTCCCTGGCACGCTCATGGTTCTTTGGGTTTCTTTGCGGCTGTTTCCAGGTCTGGAAGGACTGCACACTTGGATTTTGGTTTTTTTCGTTGCAGTTCTTTTCCTTCACCGTTGTCACTATTGTGGTAGCAAGTAGTTGTGCCACATATGCTGCCATGGTACATGTTGAGCAAAAAAAAAATATTTTTAGTTAGCTGTATATATATGGAACAGTTATTATTTTTTTGCGGTTGCCAATTTGGTTTAAAAAAAATACCATCAACCATCTGCACTTGCCAATTTGTTTTTCAAAAAAAACCAACTACCAACTATGCTTATATAAATTAGGATAATCACTTACATCCCCAATATAACCTTAATTACTTATTACAACGTATTATATATTATACACGTTTTTGGGATCCGGCCTAAACATGAAATAAACAAAATTATAGCCTAAAATGTAGCTAAGAGACGAAGGATCTAAATTGTATGAATCAACATCACCATTTATGTGTGTTTTAATATCGGATTTCTGTCAAATACTATCACATTACACACTCTCCTTCGACCCAGTATCCCAAAATACCATACTTATATAGAGCAAATAGCCTATGCAATGTGATTCACATTTCAGTTACATCATATTTCTAGCTCAAAGCCCTGTTTGGTCTCAAAAAATGTATATAAATGCAATGAAATTGGACTATGAATTTCATTTGATAGCTCTATTGATAAAAGATGGAACTGGAATTTAAATTTCATTCCACAGGGTGTTCGGTTGGCAAACAAACGGGGTTTAGACTTGCTGACAAATGGCCACATTCTGCAAATAAAAGGGGTTCTAAATTTTGATAGCAAATAAAAATGAAAAAGTTTATACATTACCAAACACTTATATGTCATATGCCGCACCTAATATACATAAATGAGTTTGAAAAAACATACCTAGTGGTTTTAGTAACATGTTCAGAGGCTAGCGTCGGTTGTAGATCTTGAGCACTTTTTGGCTTATTGCCAATTCAGTAATTATCGTCCTACAAAAAAAATATATCAAATCTGATTAGAAAACCAGAATATTATTACAAATCCGTAAATTAAAGTTTCTTGAAGAAAATTGAAAATAAAGAAACGTGAATTCTTTGGAATGCTCACACTGATGCGCTAAACACCAGCATTGGTCCAACAAAACAATGGATACAATCTAATTATACCACCATATATGTAAGGTAACACGTATTGGATAGTGGTTATATAAAGTACTACTTCATCAGCAAGAAGTTTTAAGCAAATGAAGCACATACATCACATTATACTGAGCACCGTCTTCATAAAGCACGTACGAAACATGGATTTAGCGAGCTCAAGATATCACCGGGACAACCAGCCCTGTTAGTGATACATGTATGCACTTCATGTTCTCGTCCATTATCCCAAGCCTCGGTTGAGTAAGTCCCACGACCTTGGCCGCAGGACCGGCTCATTGTTGTCGGAGGCCCTAGGAAATAACGATTAAGAGGCCCCGTTATACTACCAAATTAAAAAGAAATTCCATATAAACTTGAATTACATGACTCATATATTTAACAAATAACATATTTTACATATAATAAGTAAAAAAATGTGGGCCTTTTAAGGTGGAGGCCCGAAGCGACGACACCACTTGCACACCTCTTGAGCCGTCTTTGCTTGGCCGCCCCTCTATATATTGTTTCAGCATGCTCTATTTGCAAAACAATTGTAAAAAGTTAAGTCAAGGCATGGTTGTTGATTTATTAAAAATTTATGTCTAATAAAGTGACTACTAAGACAAATAATGTATTAACTCAGTTTTGGTAGTGATTCCAAATCAGAACTATGATATTGTAGAAATGAATAAAGGATAGTGTCATTTGGATAAAACTTTATATACACCTTACACGAATGCATCACAGGCTTGAAACTATGGAATGAAGAAGTAAGAATGTAAACGATTATGGTGTTTAGTTTGAGCCTTGAGGGCATTGTTTATAAAGTAGGAGTCAAATCATCATGGTTGGTATCCAAAGACGGTGATTTATAAATTTCAAAACTGATTTCTGTTTCTAATTTCATTGCTGTTTCACAATCTAATCAGACCTATAGGCATACTGATTTCTTGCTACAAACAAAACGCTATGAAGTCACGTTCTTGGTTTTTGTCTTTCAAAATGGATTTCTGTCTCTATATCATGATAAGGCAGAAGTATAGAAATCCTTGTCAATAGAACACTCTTAGATGTGAAGAGAGGGGAAAATATCAAAGTCAGTTACTGTAATAAATAATTGCCTTAGAGAGAGAAGATAGGTTGTGGCCACACATAAAATACGTCTTATTAGATAAGCTTAAATCAAAGTAGGGGCAGTTGTGCAAAAACTTATACATGCTCCGTTTTGTTAATACTTAGATATGAATTTTGCAATAGCTCTGTTACTAATTTCTTTTTCTATAACTTGTATATGACACCATATATAAACCGGCCTCGTGTATCCTCACTTAGGTGGACTTATATTAACTTGATTATACAGAAGAATCATCTGCTCAAGGGAGGCTTAGAGTCACCTAGTTATTGAGAGTTTAATTTTCTAGCATATGATATTAAAGTTACTCATGAAGTTGTTTAGACTAATCTCTAGTTATAAACATGTGTACTTAGTAATAAACCTTCCTTTTTTGTGTATATTAATTGTTGTGAGTACAAAGGAGAGCTTCTTCTGGACATTCGGTGGCTAAATTCAGTATAATTTATTACTTCGGTCATATTTAACCATCGTCCATTGTTTATAATATCAGTGACTTGTAACGTTGTCATATGACATATTGACATTATGCATATTGTCAAAAGCTGGAAAAGTTCGGTGGTTTGTGCGGGTACGGTAACCGGTAACATGTCATAACACAAAAGCACAGTTCATGCGTCAAACAACAATAAGTTAATTTAATATTATCCTATATTGTAACTAAACACATTCCGTTCTTCCTGCATTAGTCCAGCAACAAATAAAAATGCACAAAGAAAAGTTGCTAGTACTCAAACCTAAAACTGAATTTTATCGGGTTTTTTTCCAGTGGAATTAGCTAAACAGATACGTTTTTTACCCCGAGTGTTGAAGATATTAACATAACGCAAAATCCTTTTAACAATATTGTCTCTTGGACAACATTACTATCCTATGGATGACATTCAGAACGGATGTTCACGATTACAGATCACGGTATAGCAGTTAGCGACATTTAATAGCGAAACTGAATTCTAAATGTGACACATACTTTGAGGTTGTTATAGCATTTTAGTATAAAGCACATGGAGAATGTTGTCCCATAATATTTAGATGATTAGTGATAGAAAATAGATGAAAAGAGATGGATTCCTAGAGAGAGAAAGTAGGGAGTAGAGGTGATTAACTTGGTGAATATTAGATTATGAATAATGAGAGTTACAAATGACCATCCACCCTCCTAACATGCTAGGAGGGTAGTATATATAGTCCACCCACATGTGGGATTTAATGGGCTATATATTGGGTCGGGCTTGTCTTTTGGACTTTAATTAGTGTAAATCCAAGCCCGTAAACCACGACTAATTAACTACCTATTACAACATTCTAGTAAATATTACAATAGAAACCTATCACCGAACATTCTTGTTTGACTCAATATTTTGAGGCTAACAATCTCCCCCAATGTGAGGTCATTCCTCTTTGATATTTGGATTCCAATGGAGATTTATGAATTTCGTCATAAATGAGTCTTGAACGTGTA
The DNA here is from genome assembly GCA_025667525.1 of Glebionis coronaria. Taxonomy (NCBI): domain Eukaryota; kingdom Viridiplantae; phylum Streptophyta; class Magnoliopsida; order Asterales; family Asteraceae; genus Glebionis; species Glebionis coronaria. The sequence goes on along the minus strand of CM046874.1, from coordinate 92,221,263 downwards.
ACAGTAGTTTTGTTCCTTCATGCTGTGATCTTTGAGCCTTTACCATTGTCTTTCGACTTTGTCTTTTATCTTGAGATCTTCAAATCATTCTTGACTCGTCTTTGCCATCTTGCGATCTTGTGTCTTTATCCACATGCTCACACTATTAATTGTTGAATAAGTCTTTCGGCATGAATATGTGGTTTTGAACCTTTGACTTCACTAAGTATACCGTGACGCCACCTTCTCGAGACAAAACATAGACACTGACTGAATGGCTTTGACATTCGTCCTAAATCGGTAGCGTTTTACCTCCGGTTGGTGAAGACCGTTATACGATATTAAATACCGTACCTGTGATTAGGTAGATTCAATTAAGAAACTCCTTGACAGGGTTTCGCGGCAGTACTAGCCGTTCTCTTTACTCGACCGTCTCAAAACAAGACTACGAACATAAAGAGTGAATCAATTGGATAAATATCCGCTTGATTAAAGTCGTCAATTCAAATTCCTAGAACAAGTTTGATTCATTAAGAATCTTACCATTGTTGCTTTCCAGTTGATACACGTTTGATTCATAAGAATCTCACAAGTCACCTACCGTAGCGCTGTTTGATGTTGACGCTAGAAGGATTTCCATTCGTCACTGTGAATATTAATGAATATCACTCTGAATGTTATGGCAAGACCATAAAGATATTGCGTAGAAACCTGAAACGAGTTTGAATCAATTCAGAATCAAACCACTGTTGCTTTTCAGTTTTACATATGTTGAATTCATAAAGAATCTTGCATATGACCTACCGCAGTGCTGTTTGATGTTAACACTGGAAGGATTTCCACTCATCATTGTGAGTACTAAGTAGTATCACTCTGAGTGTTCTAGCAATATCACAAGGATATAGCGTAGGACTCTCTTGATCTTCATCCGTGTGTCCTAACGAGATTTGATTGATCTCTTGGATCTAGACTCGATTTGTGCACTTTTAGTGGTCGGAGGCTGGAGCAGATGCCACCTATTCAATATCAACAATCTCGGAGCGAGAAAGTAAATAGAAGTCATGTTGATCTCCGTGACAATAAAACAAACTTCTTTTGAGAGAAGCCTGAGTAGCTAGGAAAGGGTTGTGCTTCACATCACTGGGTCCATGATGAGTTGTCTTCATGATGTGTTGACCCGGTTTCTGCCTAAGTTGTATGGAGGGCTTCTTTGTTTACACCCTTTATCCTTACATTTCTTTTTCATTCTTCAACCCCTTCAATGCTTACCAAGACATCTATAATAGCACCTTGTTGTGATTGTTCTAGTGCTATCATCAGTACTTAGTCGGCATTCAGCTTCGTTCACATTTTACTCCATCTTTCCTAAGGACTTCTAATAATCTATTGGATTGTCCCTGGGAAGATCCCTCCGGTTCTGGTTGGATCATAGGACTTAAACCTAACCACCCTTTTGACACCAATAACGTTGTGAATTAAAGATGTTGTGGGTATTTGATCGGAACCATGAGTGCTTGAGTCTTTAGATCACATTTTAATCACATTTTCTCCCCCTATCTCTAATATATAAAATCTTTTGATATTAGAGATACCAAATTTGATTAAAATATATTTTGAAAAATAGTCTTGAAAACCTTCGGGAGAGAAATGTGTCAAACTTAGCATGAAATTTAGAAAGCTCCCCCTCAAAAATTTATCCAATGGAATTGTCATTACGAGGATTCGATCCACATTAAACTTTTGAGGATAGGAGTTGTTGAACACACAATTTTTGAAAGATTTTGAATATCATTGAGAAATTCTTGAAAAAATTGTGTTCAACGCTTTTTGAAAAAATCAATTCTTTTTTACGAAAAGGTTTTTCTAAAGCATAAACTTGAGTTCATAGACTTTGAATGTCTTGACGAATCCACTCAAGTGTAAGAAGATTTAACTTCTTTTGCTAAGGGTAAGGGCACAAAATCGTACACTCCCCCGTGAATATTGATCCGGGTTGCAATCTGAAAGTGATTACAAGCCATTGTGTTGAGCTTAAAACGTTGAATGTTTTGTGACAAGCTCAACCCAAGATAGATTGCTCTACCCGTTGTTGGAAATATTGTCCAAAATAGACAGTTTCCTTTTGAAAAGATAGAAATGACATGTTTTGAAAAATATTTACAACTTTCATTCGAGCTTTATGTACACACCCGTGTCGTTATTGAGTGACATTTCTAGGTACGTCCATATTATCGATACTGAAAGACATGTCGAGAAGAATATTTTTGGATTATCAAAGATTTTTTAATTGTATTTTGCTTTTTCATTAATATTTACAAGATAGATGTTTGATAGATGAATCAAGCAGGCTTCTTTGCTAGAACCTCCAGTTCTGCTGGAGTCAAACATCTCATACCAATTTGCCTAACAAGATACACAAACCTCTCTTTCGAAAGAGCTTTTGTAAACAAGTCAGCTAATTGGTAATCAATTCCAACAAAGTATAAGTCAACAATACCCTTTTCAACTTGTTACTTAATGAAGTGATATCTGACATCGATGTGCTTCGTGCGGGAATGCTGTACCAGATTACAGGAGATGGCTATGGCCGACTTTGAGTCACAGTACATATGTACTTTATCAAAGTGGAAGCCATAATCCGTGAGTTGTGTTCTCATCCAAAGAACTTGAACACAACACGCAGATAGAGACACATACTCCGCTTCGGCTGATGACAATGAGGTGCAATCCTGCTTCTTGGAAGACCATCCCACAAGCTTATCTTGACCTAGAAATTGTGCACCACCAGAAGTACTTTTACGTGTATCAAGACACCCTGCATGATCAGAATCTGAATAGGCCGTTAGAAAGAAACCGGTTTCCCTCGGATACCAGAGTCCCATGTGAATGGTATTCTTAAGATACCGAAAGATCCGTTTAACCTCCTTGAGGTGCTTTTCAGTGGGTCGTGCTTGATATCGTGCACAATAGCATGTAGCATGATGTATATCAGGTCTGCTTGCTGTCAAGTACATGAGGGACCCGATCATGGAACGATATCTCGTTTGATCTATGGGTAATTCCTCCAAATCAGCATCTAGGGATGTGGTTGATAATGGTGTCCCAACGGGGTCACATGATGTCATACCATGCTTTGTGATTATCTCTTGACAATACTTAGCTTGGTTAATGAATATACCACTTGGGGATTGGTGAACTTGAATTACTAGAAATAATTTTAGTTCGCCCATCATAGACATTTCAAATCTGCCGTGCATTACTTTTTCAAACCATTTTGAAAGTTTTGGGTTTGTAGACCCGACAATAATGTCATCAACATAAATTTGCACAAGCAAAATGTCATCCTCATATTTATAAGTGAACAAAGTTAGATCAATTGTACCTTTTGGGAAACCTTTGGAGACCAGAAATTTCGAGAGCTCGTCGTACCACGCCCTTGGAGCTTGCTTGAGTCCATAAAGTGCTTTGTGGAGACGATACACCCTGTCAGGATAATGAGGATTGGCGAATCCTTCCGGCCGTGTGACATAGACTTCTTCCTTCAAAGGACCGTTAAGAAACGCCGTCTTTACGTCCATTTGGTAGACAATGAATCCCTTATGTGCAGCATAAGCAAGAAAAATCCTGACCGCTTCCATTCGAGCTACTGGTGCAAATGATTCTTCGAAATCAATACCCTCTTTCTGTCCATACCCTTTAGCCACAAGCCTAGATTTATTCTTGATGACCGTGTTCTCTTCATCCATATTGTTTTTCCAGATCCATCGAAGATTTAATGGTGTTACATCGTATGGTCTGTCAACAAGTTCCCAGACTTTAAGTCTTTCAAATTGTTGAAGTTCATCCGTCATCGATTCAATCCAAGCATGATCAGCCATGGCTTCTTTGATGTTTTTCGGTTCAGCTGTACTCACTGCGAGTGCGAACATACAAACATCGCCATCGGTTGCGAGTTGTCGTCTTGTACGAACAGACTGTGAAGGGTTTTCAATTACGTGAACCAAAGGATGATCTCGGGTCCAATGATGTGTTGAAGGATGTCGTTGATAGAATGTATGCATATTTGACTGATCAACATGGCGAGTAGAAGACTCTCCAGTTTCGTGTACCGGTGTACCGAATGGGTTGATAAATTCGTCTTCGTCAGATAATGCATCGTCTACTTGATTTGTGTTTACTGGATCAATGACAGTAGTCATGGATGTTGTAGGATCGATTGTTGAAGTGATATTCTGAGGAGGTAAATCTGCAGCAACCCGTGTTGAAGTAGATAAAGTTGTATCCGGTTGTTGACGATGATCGGTATCATCATTCTTATCATGAGTGACAGCAGAAGACTTCGATACAACTTGTTTCTCCTCCGTGAAATATTCATCATACACTGGTCCATATAACATTTCCAACTCTTCAATTGTCGTATCGACTGTCATATCAGCTCTAGGAATATTTTCTGGAACCAGCGTTGAACTTTACGGTTCATTGTTGTGGTCTTGAGTTCCGAGTTCCGTGCGGTTGTGAACGGAAGTCGTTTGTCGTTGTGGATCGGGACTTAAACTGTTTTGTTTAAGTCCCATTTCTTGTAATTCATCAAATCTGATGTGAATAGTCTCGACTATCAATTTTGTTCTCTTGTTGTACACTCTATATCCCTTAGACTGTGTTGCATATCCCACAAGAATACATGCATCGCCTTTCTATTTCATCTTGTCCAGATTTTCACCATCTCGAATAATGTAACACGTACATCCATAAACATGAAGGTGTTTGAGTGAAGGTTTTCGATCATGATATGGTGTCTTTTCGTGTCTTGGGATAATTAAGGAGCGGTTTTGTGTGTAGCATGCGGTTGACACGGGTTCGGCCCAAAAGTATAGTGGAAGTTTTGAAGCGGATAATAATGTTCGAGCAGCTTCAACCAAAGTACGGTTTCGTCTTTCAACAACGCCGTTTTGTTCGGGTGTTCGAGCAATAGATGTTTCATGTTTAATCCCTTCGGCTTCAAAATACTTTCTCAGATTTGAATTCAAAAATTCTGTACCTTTGTCAGTACGAACCACTTTAACTTGATCTTGAAGACCACGTTGTATCAATTTAAGGAAGCTGATGAGAACGTCGGGTGTTTCATCCTTGGACCTCAAGAAGTGAGTCCATGTGTACCTTGAGTAATCATCGACTATTACCAGAATATATTTCTTTTCATTGATACTCTGAACACGCATGGGACCACACAGATCCATGTGAAGAAGATCTAACCGTCCTTTAGAGCTTGGCGTGGTCTTTGTTTTGAAGCTACTTCGTTTAGCTATACAAAGTTCACAAGAAGAACAAAGATGATCTTTGATGAATTTCAAGCTTGGAAGGCCTCTCACAATATCTTTCTTGGAAAGCAAGTTAATGGTATCAAAGTTGAGATGAGAAAGACGTTGATGCCATAACCATGCCTGAGTCGTTGAAGCTTTAGCCATGAAGCAAATTGGAGTTGATGAAGTTGTGTCTTGAAGTGAAATTGTGTAAAGATCAGTACCCGGTGTACCGGTAAGTAAGCCATTCCCATCATAATCACGAACAAAACATGTCTTTTTTCTGAAAGCAACTTCCAAATCCGCATCACAGAATTGACCAACCGAGAAAAGATTGTGATTGAGCCCTTCGACGTAGTATACCCTTTTAATCGTGATATTCCCCTGAACCAAATCTCCATATCCTAGGATTGGTGCAAACTGATCATTTCCGAATCGGACCATACCCAGTAACTTCTCCGCGAAGTTAATTAGAAGCTTGAGATTCCCCGTCATGTACTTCGTACATCCGGAGTCCAGTATGAAGAGAATTATTTGCATCACCTGCAGGAGAGTTAGAACACGATGGAGCATTTGCTAAATTGGATACCACAGTAGTTGTGATAATAGAATCATTAGTGTCCTTATCAACATTGAAAGGCAAACTAACACTCGTTTTCACATTTTCTGTCCTAGCTTTCGGCATCCATTTATATCCGGGAGGACATTGATTAGCAAACCACCATTTCCAAGACTTGCTAGCAGACTCATATAATTCCTTAATTTTGCTTCTAGGATTCTTAGTGGTGGAGTCTGATGCATTACTTTTCTTAGTGGGGGTAGCACCAGAATGGTTCACTTTGCGTTTGGGTTTACTAGCTCTAATAGGCATCACAACTTGTTTCTTAGTTCTAGTATCTACGCCTTTGACTTTATTCATAGCACACATAGAATGATTAGCATTAGCACACTTGCCACATTTGACACAAACAAATTTCACATTCATAGCATTCAAATCATTCACATCATTCATATCGTCATTACATGCGATTACAGACTTTTTATTCTTAAAAACATTCAAATTCCTAGGGTGTGCTTCTACTTCCTTCATCTTTCCTTGATTCTTGTGTTTCCAGACCTTATCATTCACTTGAGTGCTCTTAAGCTGAGGCCGGCTAACACTAGTAGTGGAGACTATTCCTGTAGTAGAAGACACACGAATATTAGTGTTTCTAGAAGTCTGAGGCGATTGAATAACTTTGTTTGTGGGCTTAATGGTCATTCTATACATCCCTGGTTTAATCACATTATTGTGCTTAACACTTGGTGCTATGACATTCCTTGTGGGTTGATTATGTGGTAACCTTTCCTTTCCATCCATCTTGGAGGCAAACACAGGTTTTGCAAATGAGAAATTTGATAAAGCAGATGGTTTTCCCAAGATAGAGGATCTATTCTCTTTAGAGGCATTGGGTTGTCTAACAACATGTTTCTTAATGCTAGGTTCCACAACTTTCCCACCCATTTTAGCAACGAGTTTCTGCAACTCTGCTATCGCTCTGTCCCTGTCTTGTAACTGAGCTTTCAACCCTTTAATTTCCAAATTCTGTTCATTCATTTCTCGAAACGTTTGGGAAAGTTTTTCTTGCAATTTATTATCATGTGGAAAACTACCAACGTCTTTTTGCAAAGAAAGTTCAAGAGAATGACAGTGTTTTTGAAGGAAATCAGTTTTGTGTTGAAGTAACTCAAAAGCCTTTTTATCAACATTTTCTTTACGTCTCGAAAGCTCAATTTCAAGACGTTCACATTCTTTGATCTTATCAAGATATTTGCATGCAACATCAGAATATTCATCAATATCAGCACAAGATGTAAAATAAGCACACATAACATCTTTAGAAACACATTCTTGTAATAGTAAATCATATTCATCTGAAAAATCAGACTTCTCCATTTGAAGATCTTCAATGTGTTTCTCAAGAGATTCAACATATTTTAAATCATCATACATTTCAGTCTGAATGAACTCCTCAAGTTGAAGAACAGTTTCTTTAATCAAAGCCGTGTTAGGAATTAAGAGTTCTTTCACAAGCAAGGTAATATCTTGAGGAATCGGACGTGTCCACTCAGCATTTTCACGTTTTGCCCAGTCTCTTTCAACAATAGATTTAACATTATCTATGTGGTGTTTAAGAATACCAAATGTTTTCCTACTCTTGCTTTTAGATTCATCTAGAGGGAGGTAGTTTATGTATTTGTAAACATTAGATTTCTTAGGGGAAAATGCTTTCTTCCATTGAATTCTCTTTTGTTTGCATTCTAGAAACACTTCCTCACGAGTTTTCTGAGTTTGTTTGTTGAAAGACCATAAAGACTATTCTCATAAGCATAATTATATGGTTTCACAAACTCCTTATTGACAAGTGATCGACTATCATCATCCCAAAGCGCAGTCTCTTCACTATTGGCACTAACAGGCATGCAATCAAGGTCGGTTCTTTTAGTCTCATCAAGATAAAGACACGGGTTCGCAGCTTGAGCTTTGGCAAGGTACTCAGGACTTGCAAAGCTAGCTTGACCCTTAAACGTCGATGGAGGTGCTAGCATTCTTACGGATTGAATAGAATCATGCGTTTTATAAACAACTTTCTTCAAAAATTCAACTTGTTCTTCTAGTTTCGTTACTTTTTCAGTTTCTTTATCATATCTACTTTTGAAGTCTTGTTTTAACGCATCTACCTCTTGTTTCTTATCCTCTAGAATTTTAGCAGAATCAGTAGTGGTCATAGAGAGCTTTTGTTCAAGTTCATTAACTTTGGTATTGGCAAGGTACGTTTTTTGACGTTCATCCATTAAGAAAACATTATATTGACGCTTCTCTTTAGCTAATAACTCAAGAGTAGTATTATATTTGTTTTCAAAATCGTCCTTTTGACTTTTTAACGCACTTCCCTTGTACCCCTCAAGCTCTTTGGTTTTCTGAAGGAGCTCATCTCTATAGCTTTCAGTCATCACAGTAGATTTGATAAGAGCAGCTTTGCATTCTTCAAAACTTTGAGTGAGCGTAGTGTTTGCCTTCTTTAATTGCTTTTGACTCTTTTTATTTTCAGTGACATCTTTTTGTAAAGTAGCAATTAAATTAGCAAGCGCAATACGTTCCTCTTCATCATATTCATTTGCATGTTGATCATCCTCAGACTCATTATTGCACTTGTCTGATGAATCAGGTGTGGTATTGCTATCAACCGTTTCCATCATACACGTATCATTAATGGAATTGGGTAGATCACTATGCTCAAGAATATCACCAAACACATTATATTCATCAGTAGTATGTACCTTATCAATTGGCTCAGTGTCAAAGATAGGGCCATTGTCATCTTCAGTGACTTTGAGAACTTCTTCAACCTTTGTCATGTACGAGTAATGTGCATCGAGCTCTTGATCAGAATCTTCATCATCAGTATCATCAAGCATTGCTCCTTCCTCAGCTGATAATTTAACACCTGCTTCCATTTTCTTGCATAGCAGCATCTTTTCCTTGTGATAGCTGGAGTCTCTAACCCTTTTCGGCTTCCTACATTTCTTTGCCATATGCCCATAACCTTGGAAATTAAAACATTGAATCCCACTCTGCTGAACCACTTGACTTCCAACAGTGTCCCTATTCCCAGTAGCAACAACAATCCTCTGAGTATCATACTTGGCAGTTTGTCGATCATACCTTGCATAACCCTCAACATGCGTTGGATTATGTCGATCATACCTAGAAGGACTTTCACCACGTCGACGTGTGTCATACCTTGGAGGACTCTCAACATATCGGTTCTTGGTGTTAGATGATGTGCGAAGATTGTTGTTGGTGGGTTTGTAGATTTTCTTGTAAGTCTTCATTATGAAAGCAATTTGTTATTTCATCTCTTGATTCTTTTGATCTTGGTCTTCATCACTATCTTCTTCAGATGAGGACTCAGATGGTGGTGATGGTGCTCTTGGCACTTTACCTCGAGATCTTGTGGATGATGAAGACTTAGATGATGTGGAAGATCATGGTGAAGATGATGTAGTGGAGTATGACTTAGGAGCACGAGAGTGATGACCTTGAACATTTTGAGTGGTAGTCACTAAAGCAAGTGGATTAGCCGTCTTGGCAACATGTTCAGCTCGAATCTCATTTGCTTCATTCTGAAATTGCTTCAAGATGTCAAAAAGTCGATGATATGAGACCTCGTCTAACTTTTCTTGTTGTTTCACCAAAGTGACGAACCGTGTCCACTCGGGTTGAAGTTGTTGAAGAAATTAAACATTGACTTGCATGGTGGAGACTTGCAGATTATTTCTTGTCATGTCATTCATCATCTTATAAAACATGGAGTAGTAAGAGTCAATTGATTCTCCATCCCTTGAAGTAAACTTGCCAAAATTCCAAAACAAGTTTGTTTTGACATCTTGTTTGTTGAGTGATTCTCCTTGTTGCAAGCATTCAATAGCAGTCCACATTTCATGTGCTGTAGGGCATGCATCAACCGTGGAATAAATATCATCTTCAATCCCACTTAAAACCATATAGATGGCTTCCTTCTCCGCATCATGCCAAGCATAATTTTCAGGTTTGAGATCGGCTCTTGTTTCATCACGTTCACTTGCAGGTATTGGATCAGTAGTATCTGTGGCTGCTCTTGGAGGAATTGAGATTTTCTTAAATACATATGGTCCATGAGTAATACATTTCCTCAAGGCATCGCCATTGGGTCTTGTATCAAGATATCGTATGAAACGTGGTTGCCATTGAGCATACCTACCAGACACAAGCATTGGTGGTCTCTCTTTATTACACGCCACCATGATATTGTTGTTTGTGACACGATACTCTTGAGTAGAATCCATATCTAGAAACTTTAAATCGATGAATTGAAAATGGATCTTAAGTAAATGTGTGTTGATTGTTGTTATCGATGAAAAATGTTAAAATCCCCTAAAAAGTGTCTTCACAAGAAACCAAAAAATCGAAGGCGAAAAATCACACGTGTTAAAAATTTTCCTTTTTGTGTTTTTTTTCCGGAATAACAACATTTCTTTGAAAAATTCGGAATATTGATGTTTTCAGAAAAAACAATTTCTTCGGAATAATGGTGTTTTCAGAAAAACGTGGATCTTCGGAAAATTGATGTTTTCAGGAAAAACAACTTCTTCGGAATAATGGTGATTTCAGAAAAACGTGGATCTTCGGAATAAATGCTTTTTCAGAAAATGAGACTTTTCGGAATAATCTTCGGAATAATCTTCGGAATAATCTTCGGCATAATCTTCGGAATAATCTTCGGAATAATCTTCGGAATAATACCAAATTAAGAGAAAATGAAAATTTCAGAGAAACTTACCTTCTTCGGAATAAACGTTTCTTAGGAAAAGAGGCTTTTTCGGAATAAGTCACTTTTCAGAAAAATCACTTTTTCGGAATATTCACTTTTTCAGAATACTCACTTCTTCGGAATAGAAAACCCTTTTTCGAAAATCTGTTTTTTGGAATAATTGACCCTTTTCTGAAAATCTTCTTTTCGGAATGATCTTGCAGCAAAGGAACCGTAACTTAAAAAACAATACAAACACCTCAAAATATTGCGATTTTGACCACGAAAACCAAACTAAATCCCTACCAAATCGATATAAATTATTTATATCAAGATTTCTAGCCTGAAAATACTAAACAAAATTTAATTCGGGATGATTTATATGGAAAAATCAACCGAATCAAATTCAAACCAAACAACCAAACACAATCTACCCCGTGGCGATTGATACCAAATGTTGTCCCATAATATTTAGATGATTAGTGATAGAAAATAGATGAAAAGAGATGGATTCCTAGAGAGAGAAAGTAGTGAGAGAAAGTAGGGAGAAGAGGTGATTAACTTGGTGAATATTAGATTAGGAATAATGAGAGTTACAAATGACCATCCACCCTCCTAACATGCTAGGAGGGTAGTATATATAGTCCACCCACATGCAGGCTTTAATGGGCTATATATTGGGCCGGGCTTGTCTTTTGGACTTTAATTAGTGTAAATCCAAGCCCGTAAACCACGACTAATTAACTACCTATTACAACGTTCTAATAAATATTACAATAGAAACCTATGACCGCACATTCTTGTTTGACTCAATATTTTGAGGCTAACAGAGAAAACTGTTTGCAACATCATCTCATCAGTCTTTTTTCTTAATGTAAAGCCTTATATTACCGTGCTGCAATGTAATTTTTTCTTAAATTTCCAAAATATTTAACTTCATTACAGGTGAGAGCTCCCGATGATAATTTAATTCAGAAGCTTGTAACATAAGTTTGTGTGTGCATGCTAGCAACATAGATACAAATACACATGACAAAGTACCAAACATAGGTTTCAAGCTAATTTCACAAATATACTGTATTTAGCATTAGAAAAACAATGTAAACAATAAAACAGTATGAAATTCACCCGGAAAACACTATGAAAGATATTCCTGGATTTTCTCTTGCTCTTTATCAGAGCCGCATGAGCCTGTTTACAGCATTAGCTACCTCAGTGCGAGACTTTTCCAGTTTCCAGCCGTAGTGAGTAAGTTCTTTTCCGTCGTGGGCCTGTACGGCTCCTGCACATCTCTCTATCTCTCACCTGAACTTGTGTCCATTTTACAACATTGATAATAGACCTAAAATCGAAGTAATTTATAGTTGAGTTTTCGCAGCTTCTGTTTGAATGCTTGTAACTAATAGATCGTAAGCTTCTACAAAGTCATGTTCAATTATAAAAAATAAAAATAAAACTATTTTTTTAGAATACCAGTGTGTGTTCTGATGATGAGTCACGCCTCGTTATCCATATAGCCCCAGTGCCACGCATATCTAGAGTAATATGTCAGCCTCGTTATCCATATAGTCCCTGTGTAATTTCGAAAGACGTAGACATAACTTAATAGCAGAGCATTAAGTGATAAGGACAATGAGCGGAAAAACCTTAGTAGTAAGCTGACTTACTGTTGGACATGCGTTGCGGTAGATCAGGCCGACAACGTATAATAACACGACTTCTAGCCTACTGACCTCTAAGACGATGTCGTTTACATACCTCGATGCGCAAATCTGCAAGAACGCGATAAACATATAACGGTCAACAACTCGAAATGAATATAGTCAAAGCTATCCTTTTTCCTGTCTAATATTCATAATAAGTTTTTTGACTTCCTTTATCTCCAAGGCGCATTTTTTAACCACGCTCCGGTGCATTTCCTTTAGAACAGTCAGTAATATAGTTCGTACATGTGAATCATAGCATATGCCTGGTTCTTTTTCGTTGTTTTAGTCATTGCACTTAAAAGTTCGTACATGTGAATCAGTAGTCATTTAAGGTTTTGTCTTGAACGGAAATGCAACATGTGGGTTGAAAAAATTCAGTTTGGCACAAATATAAAGTGGTACAAATATAAAAAATCAGTTTATGGCACAGTTATACCTGAAACTTTCAAAGCGGTTGATCAGTTTTGCCGGTGCCTCTTTACAATAACATATTATAGAAAGCGTATGCGTCGTGTTCACACTCCGTAGAAAGCGATCCAAAACCATAAAAAACAGGGGAGTTATATATTGTAAGGCTCAGATCTTCAATTGTGGGAACCACCCGGAACACCCGTCCTGGCTGCAACTGTTACACCCCAAATGTAGTATGCGGAAGCGGTGAAGCTCGGGGGCTGTTACGTCATTGTATCATAGTTCAAGGTACAAGAGAACGACTCTAAATGAGACGTTTTATAAAAATACCTCATTGAATTTAAATTAAAAGCATCACAGTACAAAAGGTATCAGTTTCAAAAGATAGTGCAGCGGAATGTAAAAGTTTTAAACATCAACGAGATAATAGTTCAAAAGCATAAGTAAATAAATGTCCGAAGATAGCCAAGAAATGCATGCGGACTCCAAGTACTTCACACAACAGATACAACTCATCATCAATTACCTGAGATAAATGCTAAATTGGGTCAACATAAAGTTGGTGAGAATATAGGTTTCAAGTAAAAGTTCATAGTAATTCAATTTTAGATTTCATTTCATGTACACGTGCAACTATAGGAGATATAGTGCCAAGTGTAGGATAAATTGGGTGTTCACAATATTTATGATAGCTAAGCTCGTGACATCGAAACTAGTGATCCAGTGCATACAATAGATTGCATACATAAATTTTGCCCCACTGGAGTACCTAGCCAAGATAACTCCGTTCATACAAATGGTACACACTCGTCCGGCGTCAGAATGCCCGAGTGAAGGTTGTCAACCCTCAATAGATCTATCTGGAACATAAGAGCTTACTCCAGCAGAGTAACTAACGATTCACGATAGTGGGGACTATGGCTAAAGCAACTTAAGCTATCTCATAAATAGTGTTCACAAAGCGTTCACAGAAATCAAGTTTTACTTGCGTCCAGAAGCAAGCATCAAAGCATTTATCACATCCCAAAACATTAAACATAGAAAGTAGTTTAATAGGGATCTATAAACTCACCTCAAGCAACGATTCAAACTGCACAAGTAAGATCAAATAGTAGCGAGCAACTCTAGCAACAACCTAAATATAATACTATAGTTTAGGCGCTAGCAATTAAGTCACAATAGTCCGTCACGTACGTTACTCATCAATCATGTATATATTTTGTTGTTAAAATCGTGACTTGTAAATATCATATCGTTATAACATTATAGTATATATATATACTTAGACAAAAATATTTATTTTTGACTCGACGAAATTTCGACAGCCTTTCGGCGTAAATTTTAATTTACCAAAATTTATCTTAACAAATTTTCCTACATGATTTCTAACGAAAATTCGGCAGCCTTTCGGCGTCACATAAAAATTTGCCATTTTTAGTAAGTACTCAAATCTTGTCCTAAAACCCCTATTTTCAACACTTTCTCGATCGTCAATATTTCAACAAGTCATTTTCCGCAATAGTATCAATTTCCACTTCCAACGTTCAAACTTTTAACGGTACACCAAGTATTCATATTTCGCGCTAATACCCTTTTTACAAAACGAGTCCAACATTTATACACAACATTTAGTAACCATTTCGACACATAAAACAACTCCGTTTGACTCGAAAACGTCGTTTCGACCACTTTAAAAATTTAGACAGCAAACACATTATAGTGTTTTTCACAAAAATTAAGTTTTCCGACAACGAAATTTAAACGACCATATCTTACTCATTTTAGCTCCGTTTTTAGCTCATAATATATCAAACGAAGGTATTAACTTATATTTTCATAATATCGTAGTAAACTAGTGTCAAAACAATTTTTACGACCCTCTACGCCTCTTATAAAAATCGGACAGATTGTATGTTTTTCGTAAAAACTCGTTTTCGACCATTTTCAAGCGTAACCACTAGTAGTAACACTACTAGTTCCCTCCAATTATTCATAAACACCAACAAAATCAAAGATTTTACTTCAAGTTCACAAATCTAAAAATATACATACTTATATTTTCACAAGTCTTTCAATTAAACCATTTTCATGCATGGATCTAATAGATCCACACATAATTTTCATAGATCTATAATATTTCATGACCAAAAGTAGTTTTTATCATTTTATTTCAAGAAAATAGTTGATGAGTAACATGCATGCATAGATCTACAAAGATTATGCATGAAAAATGAAAAGATGAAAAAGGTTTAAGAAGTAACCTTGAGTAACGACTCTACGTAATCACAACAACCCGATCTACGCTCTAACCCACTAATAATCAACAAGAACTCTACTTCTATAACTTCAACCCAAAAACTACTCAAATCAACAAACCAAGAAAAACCATTCTTCTTTATGCTTGTACAAACTCTAGGATGTATTTATTTTGTGTTAATTCTTCTTAAAATGGAGCTTTAAGAAAATCAACAATGGTGGAAAATGGAGTGTGTTTGTGCCGTGTGTTTTGAGAGAGAAAGGAGAGATGTGTGTTTTTTTTGTGAAGTGAAAGAGTGAATAAGTGTGAATTATTTGAGGTGAAATGGGTTAATAGTTAAAACTTGTAAGGTGTGTAAGCTTAATCTTAAAATGGCAAAGAGTAGAAACTTGGTGCATTATGCATGTGTGTGGTTGTTTTGGCCGGTTATGAGGGGTCCCACATGGGGTAAATTATTCAAAATTTTTACTATGGTAACTAGTTAAAAGGTTTAAGGTAAAAAGGTTAGTTAGTTTTAGGTAAATATCAAAAAGTATATAATTAAGTTTAAAATTACGTAAAACTTAAAAATTTGACGAAATATATTAAATTTACGATTTTTCGACGAAAACTAACATTTTATGATTGGTAAAGTATTTTATGCACGCTAACGACAGTTAAACGTAAAAACGACGTAAAATACGAAAACGCGATACGTTAATTAAATATTCACAGTAAATACGATTTATTACTATAAATAGCAAAGATACTAAAATACAGGCATATAAACATATACATAAATATTTAAATACGCTGCTCAAGAAAATACGATCACGCTGTTAAAAACTAAACAGTTAAGCACATAATTCACAGATAACGAAAATCTCACGGATTATCGTCAATTCATTGACCGTCTCAGCACTTTGGTCAGGTTCACAGAAAATGTTCAGAATAATGACTGAGCACAGTGTCAAGTCATTACTCGTCATCAAACAGTTTTTCAGAAAACGCGGGATAACTTCCTGGTTCCAACACAGTTAAATCACATAGTTGACTAAATAAAAAGTCAAAGGGTAAAATAATCATTTTACAAAGTAGGGAAAATTATCAGGTGTTACATCATCCCCTTGATAGAGAAGCTTTGTCCTCAAAGCTTAGGAGTGTCACGGTTTCTAGAGTTGTCAAAGAGTTGCGGATATTTCTTGCGAAATTGATCCTCACGCTCCCAAGTGAATTCAGGTCCACGTTTAGAATTCCACCTCACCTTGATGATTGGAATACGACTCTACTTCAATCGTTTGACCTCACGGTCCATGATTTCAACAGGTTCTTCGACAAATTGCATCTTGTCGTCGATTCGGAGTTCCTCCAATGGTATAACGAGTGTCTCATCAGAAAGGCACTTCTTCAAGTTTGACACATGAAAAGTGATGTGCACACGGCTCAACGCTTGCGGTAATTCGAGACGATAGGCTACGGTTCCAACCTTTGCCAGAATTTTGAAAGGTCCAATATAACGGAGGTTCAGCTTTCCTCGCTTGCCAAAACGTACCACACCTTTCCAAGGCGATACTTTTAGCATCACTTTGTCTCCCACTTGAAATTCGAGAGGCTTACGTCGAACATCGGCGTAACTCTTCTGACGATCACGGGCTGCTTGAATTCGGCTCTTGATTTGAACCATCTTCTCAGTCGTTTCACGGATGAGTTCAGGGCCAGTGAGTTGACTATCCCCAACCTCACTCCAACACACAGGCGAGCGACATTTACGACCATTCAACGCGTCAAGCGGTGCAGCCTTAATACTGGTATGATAACTGTTGTTGTAAGAGAATTCCACTAGAGGCAAATGTCTGTCCCATTGCTTTCCAAAGTCAAGCACACAAGCACGCAACATGTCCTCCAGCGTTTGAATAGTTCTCTCACTCTGTCCGTCAGTCTGCGGGTGATAAGCAGTACTCATGTCAAATTGCGTACCCAACGCTTTCTGAAGTGATTTCCATAATTCCGAAGTAAATCTACCATCTCTATCAGAAATTATCGAGATCGGTATCCCATGTTTTGCGACTACTTCCTTCAGATAAAGTCTCGTAAGCTTATCCATTGAATCATCTTCCTTCATAGCCAAAAAGTGTGCAGATTTCGTAAGTCGATCCACAATTACCCAAATTGTGTCGTATCCGTTTGTCGTTTTAGGTAGCTTAGTTATGAAATCCATGGTTATGTTTTCCCATTTCCACATAAGAATTATAGGTTGAACCAACAATCCAGATGGTTTTTGGTGTTCTGTTTTCACTCTAGCGTAAGTCAGACACTTCCCTACATACGTAGCAATTTCAGCTTTCATATTTGGCCACCAATATAGCTTCTTCATATCCTGATACATTTTGTCAGATCCTGGGTGAATCGAATACTTAGATTTATGCGACTCGTGCATAATCACATCCCTTAGTCCTCCAAACCGTGGTAACCAACTTCTACCATTCAGACATAGCGTTCCATTATTGCTAGTCTCCAATTTCTTAGTAACCATTCCTCCTAATTTCTCAACTTCAACATGTTCAGGCTTAAGGGCTTCGGTTTGTGCTTCACGAATTTGCACAGGTAAGTTCGGATTGATAACCATCGCTAACGATCTAACTCTACGTGTCATCAACTGTTCCTTTCTACTTAGCGCATCCGCCACTACATTGGCCTTCCCAGGGTGGTAGCGGATTTCACAGTTATAATCGCTGAGCAACTCGATCCATCGACGTTGTCTCATGTTCAGTTCCTTCTGATCAAGAATATGTTGTAAACTCTTGTGATCGGTATAGACGACACACTTGGTTCCATACAAGTAGTGTCTCCACAATTTCAAGGCAAATACTACCGCTCCTAGCTCCAAGTCGTGCGTAGTGTAGTTTTTCTCATGTGTTTTCAGTTGTCGTGACGCGTAGGCGATAACTTTCTTCCTCTGCATCAACACAGCTCCCAATCCTTTTGTTGATGCATCACAATAGATCACAAAGTCTTCCGATCCTTCTGGTAACGATAGAATAGGTGCACTACACAACATTTGTTTCAACTTCTGGAATGCTAATTCCTCCTTATCTCCCCATTCGTATTTCACCTTCTTTTGAGTCAACTTCGTCAATGGTTTCGTGATCTTCGAGAATCCTTCGATGAACCTTCGGTAGTATCCGGCGAGTCCTAAGAATTGGCGAATTTCAGTCGATGTCGTAGGAGCAGTCCACTCCCTAATTGACTCAATCTTGGCAGGATCAACATGAATCCCCTTGCTATCAATAACGTGACCTAGAAATTATACTCTTGGCAACCAAAAATCACACTTCGAGAACTTATCGTATAATTCCTCCCTCTTAAGTAATTCCAATATTATCTTAAGATGTTCTTCATGTTCTTTCTCATTCCTTGAGTAAATCAGTATGTCATCGATGAACACAATGACAAACTTGTCCAGATACGGTTTACACACCCGGTTCATGAGGTCCATAAACAAAGCAGGTGCATTTGTCAAACCGAACGGCATCACTTGGAACTCATAGTGTCCATACCTAGTCCTAAAAGCAGTCTTTGCAACATCTTCCTCACGGACTCTCAGTTGGTGATAACCAGACCTAAGGTCAATCTTCGAGTAAACGCTCGATCCTTGCAACTGATCAAACAGATCATCGATCCTAGGTAACGGGTAACGGTTCTTGATGGTAAGTTTGTTCAACTCACGATAGTCGATACACATCCAAAAACCTTCCATCCTTCTTCTTTACAAATAAGACTGGAGCTCCCCAGGGTGAAGAACTCGGTCTTATGAATCCTTTATCAGTCAACTCTTGTAGTTGCATCGCTAGTTCTTGCAATTCCGACGGTGCTAAACGGTAAGGCGCTCGAGCAACAGGTGCAGCTCCCGATATTAAATCGATCTGGAATTCAACTTGTCTAGCCGGCGGTAATCCAGGCAAATCTTCAGGAAAGACTTCCGGAAAATCCCGTACGATAGGTACATCTTCCAACCGTTTTTCTTCCGTCTGCTTTTCAGTAACAAGGGCCAAAAATACGTGGCAACCTTCCGACAACAACTTCTGAGCCTTGACACGCGAGATACTGTTCAGTCGTGACTTCCCTTTTCCGTTACTTGTATCCCCTTGTACCTCCAAAACTTCATCACCAAATGGTAAGCGAACGATCTTCTCGTCGCATACAATCGTAGCATGATATCTCGACAACCAATCCATTCCGACAATCATGTCAAAACTCCCTAACTCAACAGGCATAAGGTCTATTACGAAAGGATGACCTAGAAGGTTTAAAGTGCATCCACGAAGTATAGTGTCGGCTTCTATCAAATTTCCATTAGCTAACTCAATAGTGTACTTAGTGTCTAAGGGCGAAGGGGTCACATCAAGTAAAACACTAAAAGCAGTCGACATAAAACTCCTATCGGATCCAGTATCAAATAAAATAGAAGCATAACGACCATTGAGAAGAAACGTACCCGTCACGACGTCGGGGTTTTGTTGCGCTTCTCCTCCTCCTATCACATAGACCCTTCCACGAGCTTCCCCAGCTTTAACAATCTTTCCTTGGTCCTTGTTCTTTTTCTTTGGGCACTCATTGCTGTAGTGTCCCTTTTGCTGACATTCAAAGCAAGTGACGTTGGCTTTCGTGTTGGGTGGTGACTTACAATCTCTAGCAATGTGTCCAGTTTTCTTGCAGTTGTGACATTGTACATTGCATTGTCCATTATGGTGACGCTTGCATCGATTGCACAGAGGTAACGTCCCATTGTATACTCCCTTTTCCCCAGTACCAGCAGTGTACGCTTTCACGGTGTCTTGCCTCTTATTAGGATAGTTCCCATGGTTGTTCCTTTGGTTACTACCCCATTTTCTCTTGTTGTCCGCGGCATTCCCAGCATTTGCTCGAACAACTTGGTCCATCAGACTGTGAGCCATCCTTATAGCATCACTAACTTTTGTCGGTCCAGACGATGTCACATTCCCTTGAACTCTACCAGGTAAACCCCAAATGTAGCGCTCAACCTTCTTTTCTTCATCCGGAACCATTCCAGGACATAGCAAACACAACTCTTAGAACCTCCTAGTGTACGTACCAATGTCATTGTTCTTCACAGTCAGGTTCCACAGTTCGATTTCCATTTTCTGAATCTCATTACGAGGAGAGTACTCCTTAGTCAACAACTTCTTAAGTTCCTCCCAACTCATTCCATACGCCTCCTCGGCTCCAGCCGTCTGCACATGGGTGTTCCACCATGTCAACGCTCCAGCAGCTAAAGTACAAGTAGAATAAGTCACTTGGTTTTCAACAGCACATCCACTGACACGGAACACAGCTTCCATCTTTTCAACCCAACGAGCTAATCCGACAGCTCCTTCAGTACCATTAAAATTCAAAGGGTCACGGCTCCTAAATTCCTTGTAAGTACACGGCTTAGGCGGTCGATTGTCAACATTGTTCGGTGGTGCTTCGTTCACGTTGTTGTTAGCTTGAACGTTTGCCAGTGCAGCAGTCACTCGTTGCGTAATCAGTGCTTCCAATTGTGCGTCAGTCATTCAGTTACGTGTGTTCACCATTGTTTCTCTGCGTTAAGACAACAATGCAAATAAGGCTCAAGCACGAATATACACGTTATATATTTCTTATGCTAAAATAGAATGCAGAATTTAACAGTACAACAACATAAAAAGGATAGTCACTGGTCAAGGTCATAAAGTTAAATTCCCATTCATAATCAAAATATCGAGTACATAGTCATAAAATAAGAGTATGATTACATCTAGTCTACTCCAACTAACCGAGTACTACTCTAGTTTACTGGATACAATACCCAAAAGATAAAGATGTCAATCTACTCTAGAATTAAGCACAATAACGATGAATCTCTAAGTGCGACGACGACGATCACACTCAGCACATCTCAGTGAGTCACTCCTCGGGTCTCCATCTGCACCTCGGTCTCCTCCACGAACTGACTCCAACTCACGCCTCAACCTAGCAACCTCCTCAAGTGTGGTATCCAACAAGTCGCGGGTATCCTCGTTATCCTCTAACAATCCAAACACCGCATCCTCAAGTAGACAAAAACGAACAACATCTGAATCCCTAGCAGATCCTATCATAACAACACATGACCTAGGTCTAGAGGGCTCTCCAACATGATGAGTAGGTGGTGTAGAAACAATAGTAGCAACTCGATTCCCATGAGTAGGCGATGTCTCAGGTGTAGTGTGTGAATCAGACATACGAATCTTCTTCCGTGGGCATGACGAATCAGAATCGGACAAAGCTCGAGATCTAACACCGGATGGTCCAGCTCCATCAGCAGGTGGTACAGTATCATCGGAATCAGTATAAACCTCAGCTGGTGGCGTACCCCATAAAGATTCCCTCTCCTCTCTAAACCGCTTCCATCAGCAGGTGGTACAGTATCATCGAAATCAGTATAAACCTCAGCTGGTGGCGTACCCCATAAAGCTTCCTTCTCCTCTCTAAACCGCTGACATGGAACAGTAGGCTTCTTCCTCAAGTTGGACGTCTTCCTAATCTCACTCCTCCTACTAGGCTCAACTCTCTCAGGTACAACAGTCAAAGCATCAACCCTACTATCATCATCAGCCTCAGCACCCTCGCTATCACTACTAGCCACAACCATCCTAACATCAGTATCACTCTCAATCTCATCATCCATGTCCTCATCATCCTCACGATCTACCTCATATCCATCCATATCATCATCACCCTCATGATCTACTTAACACCATCCATATCATCCTCATGATTTACCTCATGTCCATCCATACCCTCATCACCCTCGTGATCTACCTCAATACCATCCACGTCATCCTCATAATCCTCATCGTCCTCACTACCACTAACCCACTCGATCAAAGTACGATGCACAACCGGTGGCATCCCATCAACAACATCGGAAGTATCAGACAACACATCAGGCTCACCCTCATCATCCTCCTCCGGATCCTCGTTAGGGTCATACTCCGCACCTTCCTCCCAGGATCAGCCTCCTCTGGGTCATTCTCCGGCTCATCATGATCTGGTATCATCTCAATCTCGTCGTCCCACTCTTCGTCAGCAGAGTCGGGCTGGTAAGTAACAGTAGATGACGACATAACCTGCAACAACCAAAATGCGTATTAAAGCAGTTGTAGGGTATGCATGAAATAATAATGTATAGAAATTAAAGTATGCAAATCAGCGAAATGCATATGTATATAATACATATTACGTATTACATAATATATTACATATTACTTATAGTGTTATCCTACGTAATACATTACGTAGTACACACACATATATATATATATATATATATATATATATATATATATATATATATATATATATATATATATATATATACAGAGTAACAAGTAGCCACATCGGTTATACTCTAGGCCTAAGATGCAAACCTAGTTCTCTATAACCAAGGCTCTGATTACCAATTCTGTAACACCCCAAATGTAGTATGCGGAAGCGATGAAGCTCGGGGGCTGTTACGTCATTTTATCATAGTTCAAGGTACAAGAGAACGACTCTAAATGAGACGTTTTATAAAAATACCTCGTTGAATTTAAATTAAAAGCATCACAGTACAAAAGGTCTCAGTTTCAAAAGATAGTGCAGCGGAATGTAAAAGTTTTAAACATCAACGAGATAATAGTTTAAAAGCATAAGTAAAAAAATGTCCGAAGATAGCCAAGAAATGCATGCGGACTCCAAGTACTTCACACAGCAGATACAACTCATCATCAATTACCTGAGATAAATGCTAAATTAGGTCAACATAAAGTTGGTGAGAATATAGGTTTCAAGTAAAAGTTCATAGTAATTCAATTTCAGATTTCATTTCATGTACACGTGCAACTATAGGAGATATAGTGCCAAGTGTATGATAAATTGGGTGTTCACAATATTTATGATAGCTAAGCTCGTGACATCGAAACTAGTGATCCAGTGCATACAATAGATTGCATACATAAATTTTGCCCCAATGGAGTACCTAGCCAAGATAACTCCGTTCATACAAATGGTACACACTCGTCCGGCGTCAGAATGCCCGAGTGGAGGTTGTCAACTGATGGAGGCCCAAGTATTGAAGAACGGGCTGACTTGTTTCTGGAGGCCCGAGATCGCGTGACGAATAGGGGTTTAGTAAAATGGGTATAACTTTTGCATCCTAAGTCCGTTTTCAGCCCGTGACCTGTCAAAACGTGCGTAAAAAGGAGACCGACGATGCTGTAACCACCTTTTAGCTGGTAGCAGATTTTACAAGGCCCGAAAAGCCTTTTTACTATCAGTTTTTTGTATTGTTATGTTTTTTTCACTTTCAGTTGGACTTTGTCATTGGGCTACGGTCCAGCCCGTTGGATTTTTAGGGTTTTTCTTTGTTTGCAATCATTATTTAATGAATCTGTTGTAACCCTAGCAAGATAGTTATCAGTTTAATAAAAGTTAAACCACTGGTCGTTGTGTTGCCGTGTTTTACCCTAATTTTCAGGCATTCTTTAGAATCAACGATTATTAGCAGAATTGTTTCTGGCATTCTTATTGAATCAACAGATCCAATTACTTATCTTTGTTACTTTGTTTTTTAGTCTACATCAGTTGGTATCAAGAGCCAAAGTTCCTGATCAAGATGCCTCCAAGGAGAACTAGGCCTATTCACGATGTGAATGAACAGGAATTTGAGCAGCGTATGATGGAAAGAATGGAGGAGCGATTCGATCAAATGTTTGATCAATTGACCGACCAGATGAACACTTTGATGAGCAATAGGAGGCCTCGTAATCGCCGTCATGAGGAAGAAGATGCAGATCTGGAAGAAAATCCGTTTGGTGATGGTTTGTCTGATGATGAACAATCAGTAGGGCGACGGATGAGAGATCCCAGTGGGAATAATGATAGGCGTTGGGAGACCGGAATGAGGGTTAATATTCCTGAGTTTAATGGGGACACTTTGAAGCCTGATGAGTTTATTGATTGGCTTGTTACTGTTGAAGAAGTATTTGAATTCAAAGAAGTTCCAGAAAACAAAAGGGTTTCGTTGATCGCTACCAAGTTACGTGGTCGGGCATCCGCGTGGTGAAAACAATTGAAACTGACGAGGAACAGAGTTTGGAAGTCAAAGATCACAAGTTGGCAGAAGATGAAGAAAGTCATGAGGGATAATTTTATTCCTCATAACTTCCAGCGAATGATGTACCAGCAGTTACAGAATCTGAAACAGGGGCCAAGTCTGTTGAAGATTACACGACCGAATTTTACCAACTAATTGCAAGGAATGACGTTCAAGAGACAGAAGATCAGCTTGTCTCTCGATACATTGGTGGTTTAAGAGTCCAGATCATGGATTCTGTTAACATGTTTGATCCGATGACACTTTCTGAAGCGTATCAACGAGCACCGACTTTTGAGAAGCAGAACCGACGAGTGGGGAGTTCTTCTTCTCCTGCAATAACAGGTGCTTCTGGTTCGGGTAATGCGGCATCGCTTTTTGCCCCAACTCAGGCAAAAGTAGTTGGTGAGAATACTGGACCAGTTACTAAAGCGGCCGACAGTGGTGGTTCACGTGCTTTAGCTGTGGTGAACCTGGTCACCGACAATCAGAGTGTAAGAAGGCTGGGAAGAGGCAGTTATTTATTGAACCTGAGGAAGATGATGATGTGGCTTATCATGACTACGTGGGAGACGCAGTTTATGATGCAGAACCTGAGTATGAGGAGGAGTATGTGTCTGGAGATGTGGGGGTGAATTTGGTGGTAAGGCGCTCCTGCTTAACACCTAAAGCTGATGGTGATGATTGGCTCAAACACAACATCTTTCAGTCAACTTGTACCATTATGGGTAAGGTTTTCACTTTTGTATGCGATTCAGGTAGTTGTGATAATTTGATAGTTGAAGGAGCAGTCCAGAAATTAGGGCTGAAAACTGAAGATCGTCCCAAACCTTATAAGTTACAGTGGCTTCAAAAGGGTGGGGAGATAATAGTTTCCAAGCGTGTCCAAGTTCCATTTTATGTAGGAACAACTTATAAGGATAATCTTTGGTGTGATGTGATACCTATGGATGCTTGTCACTTATTGTTGGGTAGACCTTGGGAGTATGACCGTGATGTAACTCACCATGGGAGAACTAATACTTATAGTTTCCTGTTTGGGGGTGTGAAGATTACTTTGATGCCAAATAAACCTAAGGAAGTTGTTAATAAACCCACTGGTACTTTACTAACTCTTTTGCAGTTCGAAGACGAGCTGGAGGTGGGAGGTGATGTTTTTGTATTAATAGGGAAGGAGGTTTCTGAAGATGGTGAAGTTCCTGAAGCCATGATCCCTTTACTTGAGGAATTCTCTGATGTTTTCCCTGATGAATTACCTGATGGTTTGCCACCATTGCGTGACATAAAACATCATATTGATCTAGAGCCTGGGTCACAATTGCCCAACATGCCACATTATAGGATGAGCCCGGGAGAACATGAGGAGTTGCGCAGGCAGGTTGAGGAGCTGGTTTCCAAAGGTCATGTTCGTGAGAGTATGAGCCCGTGTGATGTTCCTGCCCTATTAACTCCAAATAAGGATGGTATGTGTGTTGATAGTAAAGCCATCAATAAGATTACTGTGAGGTACATGTTTCCTATTCCTCGCCTTGATGATTTGCTTGACCAGATTAGTGGTGCTACCATTTTCACGAAGCTGGATTTGAAGAGTGGGTATTACCAGATTCGTCTTAGACCTGGTGACGAGTGGAAGACCGCTTTCAAGACCCGTGAAGGGTTGTATGAGTGGTTGGTGATGCCTTTTGGTTTATCAAACGCAGCAAGCACATTTATGCGTGTGATGAATGATAGGTGTGAAAACACCCATCCTTTTACCACTTAAATCGGGCTAAAACGAGACCAAAACACGTATTTAATATCATTTGTTTGGAATTATGCGTGGTTTTTGTGTTTATTGTGTTTTCAGAGTCGACCGGATGAATATTAAAGAAAACATGGGATTGCACGGGTTTTATCAAGGAAAAAGACTCAAGACGAAGTCTATTGTCCAAGAGATGCAAAAGATTTGAAGTCATTGTGCCTATTTGAAGATTTATCGAAGAATAGAGCCAAAGATGGAAGATTCATATATGTCGAAGAACTCGAGTCTATTAAATAAAATATAATAGGACGAGTTGGAATTATTCACCGACACTTCTCAAATCCAAGTCGGAAACGTTTATTTAAAAGACGCGTGAAGACTTAAGAAGAAAGAAGAAAAAGAAGCCCGAATCAAAGCCCAATCAAGAGCCCATCAACACCATACACACGCCTATATAAAGCCTTCACCTCACAAAATTTCAGACACTTAGTTTTAGCTAGTTTTTAGTTTTCATTTTCTCTCTAGTTTTCTAGAGAGAGAAAGTTCCATACTTTCTCTCACTAAACTTTTCTTTTGATTTCATCTTTTAAATTTAAGCTTTCTTGTACTTTTGATTTCATTAATCAAGTTTATGCTTTTAAGTTCCTTAATCTTTTTCTACTTTTCTTCATTTGTCAAATCCTTGATCCGATTGTTAAAACCATACGGTTGGGATTGTGGATGTGTTCGTGAATAAAGTTTGATCTTTCTAGTTTTTTTAAGCTCTACGTGAATAAGCCATAAGCTCTCCATGCTTATTGGCTTATTGTTTGTTCAAGCTTATTGATTTCGGATTTCTTATAGTTTTAATCATTTACAAGTTTTGTTTATTAAGTTTTAAAGTTTCTTACTTCCAAAAGTTATCAAATTTAATCGTTTTGAAGTGTTCAAATTCGAATCCCTTGGCTTATTGCTTTTGCTTATTGAGTTTTTAGCTTTCCACCATTTTCGGAACAAGATTCCTTCCATCGCAATATTAGGGTTTGTCCACATTCCGACGGATCATCCTTGGTTTGGTATCGCAATAACCCAAAAGGGGTTTTACTTTGCGATAGGTTGTAAGTTACCCCTATTCCGATCTGGGATTGCGATCGCATATTGCGATCGCACATTCCGACGGGTTTAGGTTCCTTTTCTAGACGAAACTCTGGCCAATTTTTATTTACCACATTACGATCTGCATTTCGATGGACATCATTCCGATAGCTTGCATTTTGAGTATTCCGATGGTGATTAACAGAAACATTCCGATGGACCGTTTTTGTACATTCTGATGCTTTTGATTTTCTTACATTCCGATAGAGATAATTTTCGATATTCCGATAGTACAAGTTTTTAAGCATTAATTCAATTTAGTTTTTAAAGTAATTTTCTAATCTTTCCTTTACGTTTTCAAGTTCTCAACTTTAAGTTACTCAACGTCATTTACATTTAAGTGTTATTAGTTTAAAATTAGATAAACAAACCAACTCCTTTATAGTAACCAAGAACAAATCATTCCACTTAAGGCCGAGATCAATTCGAGAGGATATCGAGACATAATCTGAACCCATTGAAAATGCATGTATCAAATGGCGCCGCTGCCGGCTCCTCTCGTTAAGATCAAAAGTTTTTTGTAGAATTTGGATTTTGGGATCCGTTCCCCGTGAACGTTACTTTTTCAAGAAAATTTTCAAAAACAACTAAAAATATAAAATTTTCAAAAATCCTAAAAATTAAAAAACAATAAAAACCAAAAATATTTTTGCTTTGTTTTTCTTTGTTCGTTCTTTTGCAGGTGCATGCGCACTCGATCCACGTCTTATCAAGAGCCCGAGCCTCTCGATAACTTAGACATGGCTGGTGTTCAAAACAATAATAACATACCACCTCCGAAAAACAATAATAACAACAACAACCCACCTTTCAACAACATGAATAACAACAACCATGAGCATCTTCCGGATAATCGCCCAATGATTGAACTGCTGCAAGCTCATGTTGATGGCAACACGGATCCAATTGTTATACCACCAATTGCCGCCAACAATTTCGAGCTCAAGTCAGGCTTTATCCAGATGGTCTCCGCTCAGCCATTCTTGGGTCGCCACATTGATGACCCACATGACCATATCAAGAGATTTCTACAACTCACTAACACGGTCAAATTCAATGGAGTTTCCCAAGAAGTGATAAGGTTACAACTTTTTCCCTTTTCTTTAGAGGGACAAGCCCGGCATTGGCTTGCTAAGGAACCGCCACAGAGTATTCTCTCGTGGACGGATTTGGAAACAAAGTTCATCAATTAATTTTTTCCACCCTCTCGTACTACCGCTTTGCGGAATGAGATTATAAACTTTGAACAAAAGTACGATGAGTCATTCAGTGAATCTTGGGATCGTTTTAAAGATCTTTTAAGAAAATGCCCACAACATGGTTTTACCAAAGTACATCAAATAAATACTTTTTACAATGGTTTAAGCATGAGTGATCAAGATTCACTGAATAGTGCCTCAGGGGGTAATTTATTAGCTAAGACTTCCAATGCTGCTTGGGATATCATTGAGAACAAGTCTCGTGTGCAAACCAAGAGCGTTAGGACCAATGTTGCTAGTGCTAGCACTAATGACAGCGACAAGCGATTAGACAAAATCACCACGCTTCTTGAATCGCTTGTCACACATACCGTCAGCAACAACAACAGCAACAACGCCAAAAACGCTCAAGTAAACGCTGTCAGCCAACCTTGTGAGATATGCGGTGGGCCCCACTCGTACACAACTTGTACCGCCACCCAAGATTACCCTGCTGAGAATGTGAATGCGGCATATGGCACCTACCAACAACCCGCTTATCAAGCAAAACCCCAAGGTGACCGTAACTTGCTTAGTTACCGCAACAACAACTATCTTTCACCACCTGGTTTCCCTCCTACCAACCCAAACCAACAACAAAACCTTAATCGCCCTCCTCAACAACAACAACAGCCTCGACAACCATACATCCCACCTCACAAGCAGCAACAACCTCCTCAAAGAAACAATCAAGTCTACCAACAACCTGCTTACCAACCACCTGCATACAATGCTCCTCCCAACCAACCCACCGCTCTTCACCAAGAAGTGGAAACTTATATGAGGACTAACGATGCGATAGTGGGAAATCTTCAGAGAGAAGTGCTCAACCTGAAAGCCGATTTGGTAAAGCAAGGAAATGATTTGAGAGCCGATATGCGAAACACGCTGGATAGTCAGACGAATGACTTGAGGAACATGATGGCTAGTTTCTTCCAAAGTAGTCAACCCTCTTCTTCGGGTACTCTTCCGAGTAACACCGTTGCAAACCCAAGAGGGGAGATGAAAGCAATCACCACTCGAAGTGGTAAAGGTACAAAGGAACCCGAGCTTCCTATACCCCCACCGGTGGTTGTGACTAAGGAGAACGAGTCGCCTGCTCCTATTCCTCCTCCTTCTCCTTCCCCAATTTCTCCACCTCTTCTTTCTACCCCTCCTCCACCCGTGGTTGTGAGTGACCCTATTCCCCTAAAGCCTTCATCTTCTTCCAATATACCTTATCCTTCAAGGTTGAGGAAAGAGAAGCAAAAGAGCAAGGATGATATTCAGGTTTCTAACTTTCTTAAAATGTTTAAACAACTGAATTTCAATATCTCCTTCGCTGAGGCTCTCGCTCACATGCCCAAGTATGCTAAAATGTTTAAAGACCTTCTGAGCGACAAGGAAAAGCTCCTCGACATTGCTAACACCCAACTTAATGAGAACTGCTCTGCAGTGCTCTTAAGGAAATTACCAACCAAGCTTGGTGATCCGGGTCATTTTCTTATCCCTTGCAATTTCCCGGGAGTAGAGAATTGCATGGCCCTAGCCGATCTAGGTGCCAGTATTAATCTCATGCCTCTAAGTGTGTGGAAGCAATTATCTCTCCCAGAGCTAGTCCCCACCAAGATGACTTTGGAATTGGCGAACCGTACGGTTGCTTATCCAGTGGGGATAGCCGAAGATGTTATCGTAGGAGTCGACAAATTCACCTTCCCTGCTGATTTTGTTGTCGTCGACTACGAGATGGACCCTCGTGTACCACTTATTGTTGGTCGTCCATTCCTTAGGACCGGTCGCACTCTCATTGATGTTGAAGCCGGAGAGCTTATCATGAGAGTGGGTGACGACAAAGTAGTCTTCAACATGGGTAAGTTGTCTAAACAGCCTTATTCATATGAGAGCGTTAATTGTATTGACGTTCTTGATGAGGCTTGTGAAGAACACTTTAATGATGCTTGCAAAAGTATTCCTACCTCTCTTCCCACTGTTGAGACCGTGTCCTCTATTGATTCATCGTTGTCTCTATTTGGAGATAGTGATTTATTCTGGAACAATCTTGAAGATACCATGGGAGATGCGAATTTAGCCACTAATGATTCTCCCACCGAGGGGGATGAAGATATGAGTTTCTTTGACAATCTTCTCACCGAAGACAATCCTTCGCCTCCATCTCCCACGGTTATTGCTATCGATGCCACGACTTTGAAAACGCCTCCCGTCGAAAATCCTCCGGATTTGGAACTTAAGGAGTTGCCGCCACATCTCGAGTACGTGTTCCTTGACGACAACAAGAAGTCACCCGTCATTATTGCGAAGGATTTGAAAGATGAAGAGAAGACTCGCCTCGTCGCTGTGTTGAAGGATCATAAGAAGGCTATCGCTTGGAAGATTTCCGATATTCGTGGAATTGATCCTCACTTCTGCACACACAAAATTCTCATGGAGGACGACTTCAAGCCCACTATTCAAAGCCAACGAAGGGTGAATCCAAAAATCCATGAAGTCATCAAAACAGAGGTTATTAAACTTCTTGATGCGGGTATGATTTACCCTATTTCGGATTCACCGTAGGTTAGTCCAATCCATTGTGTGCCCAAGAAGGGCGGAATAACCGTTGTTCCCAATGAACACAACGAGTTAATTCCCACTCGTCTCGTTACTGGGTGGAGAGTTTGTATAGACTACCGCAAACTCAATGATGCCACGAGAAAGGATCATTTC
Source organism: Glebionis coronaria (assembly GCA_025667525.1). NCBI lineage: Eukaryota > Viridiplantae > Streptophyta > Magnoliopsida > Asterales > Asteraceae > Glebionis > Glebionis coronaria. The sequence continues at coordinate 92,190,325 of CM046874.1, read as the reverse complement.
CCTCTACCTTTCATGGACCAAATGCTTGAACGATTAGCCGGTAATGAATATTACTGCTTTTTGGATGGTTTCTCGGGTTATTTTCAAATACCCATCGACCCCCAAGATCAAGAGAAGACTACATTCACTTGTCCCTATGGCACTTTCGCTTACAAAAGAATGCCTTTTGGCTTATGTAATGCGCCCGGGACTTTCCAAAGGTGTATGTTAGCTATCTTCCATGACATGGTTGAACAAACCATGGAAGTCTTCATGGATGATTTCTCGGTCTTCGGGGATTCCTTCTCTGCTTGCCTTGCCAATTTAGAACGTATGCTAAAGCGGTGCGAAGACACTCGCCTAGTTCTAAATTGGGAAAAATGCCATTTTATGGTAAAAGAAGGCGTCGTGCTTGGACATAAGATTTCGAAAGCCGGTCTTGAAGTAGACCGTGCTAAAGTTGATGTTATAGCAAAGTTGCCTCCACCTTCCACTGTGAAGGGTGTGAGAAGTTTCTTGGGTCATGCGGGCTTCTATCGTCGATTCATCAAAGATTTTTCTCAAATCGCTCGCCCGATGACCCACCTCTTGGAAAAAGATACTCCATTTATCTTCTCCAAAGAGTGCCTTGAAGCCTTTAACTCACTTAAGGATAAGCTAACTAAGGCACCCGTCTTGGTTACCCCTAATTGGGAGCTTCCTTTTGAGTTGATGTGCGATGCTAGTGATTTTGCTATTGGAGCGGTTCTTGGACAAAGAGTAAACAAACACTTCCAACCGATCCATTACGCTAGCAAGACAATGACTGGGGCACAATTGCATTATACGACAACCGAAAAAGAGCTTTTAGCTGTTGTCTATGCTTTTGAAAAATTCCGCCCCTATCTTGTCCTTTCTACCACCATTGTGTATACCGATCATTCCGCGTTGAAGTACTTGTTGACAAAGCAAGATTCCAAACCAAGACTTCTTCGCTGGGTTTTGCTGCTCCAGGAATTTAAAATCGACATCCGCGATAAAAAAGGAGCAGAAAACCTAGCCGCGGACCATCTTAGTAGACTTGAGGATCCATACCAAGGGGATCATCCGACCAAAGAAATCAATGATTCTTTTCCCTTGGAGACCTTAATGTCTATAAACTCGAAGCCGAATGAAACCCCGTGGTTTGCGGACTTTGCAAACTACTTGGCGGGTGGAATTCTCAAGGAAGGGTTGACGTCCCAACAAAAGAAGAAGTTCTTTAACGACATCAAGACTTACTTTTGGGACGACCCTTACCTATTCAAACAATGTGCTGATCTGATAATTCGCCGATGTGTTGATGGACCGGCAGCGTCGGACATCCTTGATGCTTGCCACAAAGGACCCACCGGTGGTCACTTTGGTCCCAACTACACCGCAAAGAAAGTGTTTGATTCGGGATTTTATTGGCCCTCCATATATCGTGATGCTCACAATATGGTTAAGCGATGTGATGTTTGCCAAAAGCAAGGCAAAATCACACATAAAGACGAGATGCCTCAGAATTTCATTCAAGAGTGTGAAATTTTTGATGTTTGGGGTATCGACTTTATGGGGCCATTCCCTTCATCTAAAGGAAACAAATACATCCTTGTAGCCGTTGACTATGTTTCAAAGTGGGTTGAAGCCAAAGCTTTGCCTACTAATGACGCAAGGGTGGTTTGTAACTTTTTGAAAGCTCTATTCGCTCGCTTCGGTGTGCCTCGTGCCATTATTAGTGATCGTGGGACTCATTTCTGCAATGACCTATTTGCTCGAGTCATGGCTAAGTACGGTGTAAACCATCGTCTTTCCACAGCCTACCACCCACAAACTAATGGCCAGGCCGAAATATCCAACCGAGGACTGAAGCGAATTTTGGAAAGAACCGTGGGAGAGCATCGTGCCGCATGGGCTGATAAACTCGATGATGCTTTGTGGGCTTTCCGTACTGCTTACAAGACCCCGATCGGCTGTACGCCTTATCGTCTTGTGTACGGGAAAGCGTGCCACCTCCCCATTGAGTTGGAGCACAAGGCTTATTGGGCCTTGAAGTGGGCCAATTTTGATATAAACAAAGCCGGTGACCTACGCAAGATCCAACTCAATGAGCTGAATGAACTTCGGAATGAGGCTTATGAAAATTCTTTGATCTATAAGGAAAGAACTAAGCTCATTCACGACTCCAAGATCAAAAACCGAGAGTTCCATGTTGGAGACAAAGTCTTACTTTTTAACTCTCGGTTGAAAATCTTTTCGGGCAAGCTCAAATCTCGTTGGTCCGGCCCATTCACCATCGCCCAAATTTTTCCATATGGTACTCTCGAGCTCGCTCAACCTAATGGACCAAATTTTAAGGTGAATGGCCAACGAGTGAAGTTGTACTTTGGTGAGGACACCTCTCAGGAGGTGATTCCATCCCTCACCACGTTCCCCATAAACTAATTTTGGGTCGAGTCAGGCTCGTGACTCGGTTATCAAAAACAAGCGCTCCTCGGGAGGCAGCCCGAGTATCTATCCCTTTAACCCCCTAAGTGTAGGGGAGGACCTATTTTGGTCATTTGTGTTTGTGTGGTGATGTGCTTACAGGGATTACTGCAATCTTGGAAACTTTGAAGAACCGTGCTCCCGTGATTATCCGAAATCCGGTTCTATCTCTCAACTATCGTGATTCAATTTTCTTCATACTCACATTTGAAATTGATCACTTTAGTCGTCTCTTCCTTAATTTGAGTTAACCAACGTGCACAATGTCATAAGTGTAGGGGAAACTTTTTCCACATGCTTAAACATTGAGGACAATGTTTATCTTAAGTGTAGGGGGGACTTCTATCGAAGTTTTAAGTGGACTTTTCCATGAAAATGCCTTCAATTAACCGGAAAATCCTATTTTTCAACATTTTTCAAATTTTTTATTAACTTTGGCCATTTAGTTGTAATTTTAAAATTTTTAGCGTTGCTTTCATATGTATATATTCCACAATAAAGTCAAAAATATTAATAAAGTGGTGTAGCTAGTTTAGAAGTCTTTGACAAATTAGGCCCGTTGTGTTTATTTTGACTCAACCCGAATAGACTTATCCAAGTTTATTCTAGCTAGTATCCTTAACCATATAGGCCTTAATTGGTTTATTAGGCTAAGTGTCCACGAGTCTCATTACTTGAGATTTTAAACTGTGGAGGACGAGAAATGATAGAGTCAATTATAAGTCGGTGTTCTTGCGCAAGCTCACTTGGTGTAATTATTTGCCTATTCTCCCATCACTTGCTAATAATTTATCTGCAATAAGTAAGGTCTTACGATTTGAAAAGTTACTTAGCTTCTAGCCCAAGATCGTTTAAAAGTTGCTCGGTAATGATAAGAGTTCATAGCCAAGGCATAACTTATGAAGCGGGGCGCGAAGATTGGCGAGTCCGAAAAGGCCCTAACAAGGCATGAGGATTCAATTTTATTGCTGAAGGTCCAAAGTGATGTGAAAAGCATTATTCCTAAAGTCAATATGAAGGATCAAGACTCACGACGAAAAGCAATCAACTCCCATAAAGATCATGGAGAAGTCTATCCGAAAAGACCCTAACAAGGTATGAGGATAAATAGATCCAAGTCCGAAAAGGAGGCGGATCGTTGTATCTCAAAATCCCAATTAGAGATTGAAGAAATAATCAAGAAGTCGTGGTCAACAAAGTTGGAGTACCTCTCAAAAGTCTCCAAGTGAAGAAACTCTATTATGATGAGAAGACCATTATCTCAAGAACGTCTCTCGAAGATATGAAGTATGAAGTACATGCCAAATATCGGCCCGAGAAAGGTCTCAAATCGTGAACCAAGTTATGCCAAGATATGAACTTTTTGATATCCCGAGAAGCAGTTTTAAAAGATTTTGTCCTTTAGCTAACTATTGATCAAATCGTCCTACTTTGCTTTCAGCCCTAAATAGCTATCGAAATAAGTCCAAAAATGCATCTTCATGATCATTCTAAGACAAAAATAAAATATAAGAGATACACCTAGGAATAAGGGAGTCTAAGCATTTAATTAAGCCATGTGTGTAAGTGTTTGAATTGCTAACTTATAATGACAATGATCTCGTTTTTAAGCTTAGTATGGGGAACGTGAAACTTGAGGATGATAAATCTTCGTAGCACCAAAGCCCTAATGTAAGTCCTCGATCTCTTTGCAAGGTATTTCCATCCTTTTGTTTGCTTCAAAGTTTTAAATTTCTCTTAGTATTTTCATTTTCGTTTAGTAGTATATTAATAAGGCCAAGGTTGATTGATTATGAGGAAAGTGTAAATATGCTTTGTCACTAAGCATTGCATGAGGGCATGGCAATGGTTAAGTGTAGGGGATTTGATAGGTGTGAAAACACCCATCCTTTTACCACTTAAATCGGGCTAAAACGAGACCAAAACACGTATTTAATATCATTTGTTTGGAATTATGCGTGGTTTTTGTGTTTATTGTGTTTTCAGAGTCGACCGGATGAATATTAAAGAAAACATGGGATTGCACGGGTTTTATCAAGGAAAAAGACTCAAGACGAAGTCTATTGTCCAAGAGATGCAAAAGATTTGAAGTCATTGTGCCTATTTGAAGATTTATCGAAGAATAGAGCCAAAGATGGAAGATTCATATATGTCGAAGAACTCGAGTCTATTAAATAAAATATAATAGGACGAGTTGGAATTATTCACCGACACTTCTCAAATCCAAGTCGGAAACGTTTATTTAAAAGACGCGTGAAGACTTAAGAAGAAAGAAGAAAAAGAAGCCCGAATCAAAGCCCAATCAAGAGCCCATCAACACCATACACACGCCTATATAAAGCCTTCACCTCACAAAATTTCAGACACTTAGTTTTAGCTAGTTTTTAGTTTTCATTTTCTCTCTAGTTTTCTAGAGAGAGAAAGTTCCATACTTTCTCTCACTAAACTTTTCTTTTGATTTCATCTTTTAAATTTAAGCTTTCTTGTACTTTTGATTTCATTAATCAAGTTTATGCTTTTAAGTTCCTTAATCTTTTTCTACTTTTCTTCATTTGTCAAATCCTTGATCCGATTGTTAAAACCATACGGTTGGGATTGTGGATGTGTTCGTGAATAAAGTTTGATCTTTCTAGTCTTTTTAAGCTCTACGTGAATAAGCCATAAGCTCTCCATGCTTATTGGCTTATTGTTTGTTCAAGCTTATTGATTTCGGATTTCTTATAGTTTTAATCATTTACAAGTTTTGTTTATTAAGTTTTAAAGTTTCTTACTTCCAAAAGTTATCAAATTTAATCGTTTTGAAGTGTTCAAATTCGAATCCCTTGGCTTATTGCTTTTGCTTATTGAGTTTTTAGCTTTCCACCATTTTCGGAACAAGATTCCTTCCATCGCAATATTAGGGTTTGTCCACATTCCGACGGATCATCCTTGGTTTGGTATCGCAATAACCCAAAAGGGGTTTTACTTTGCGATAGGTTGTAAGTTACCCCTATTCCGATCTGGGATTGCGATCGCATATTGCGATCGCACATTCCGACGGGTTTAGGTTCCTTTTCTAGACGAAACTCTGGCCAATTTTTATTTACCACATTACGATCTGCATTTCGATGGACATCATTCCGATAGCTTGCATTTTGAGTATTCCGATGGTGATTAACAGAAACATTCCGATGGACCGTTTTTGTACATTCCGATGCTTTTGATTTTCTTACATTCCGATAGAGATAATTTTCGATATTCCGATAGTACAAGTTTTTAAGCATTAATTCAATTTAGTTTTTAAAGTAATTTTCTAATCTTTCCTTTACGTTTTCAAGTTCTCAACTTTAAGTTACTCAACGTCATTTACATTTAAGTGTTATTAGTTTAAAATTAGATAAACAAACCAACTCCTTTATAGTAACCAAGAACAAATCATTCCATTTAAGGCCGAGATCAATTCGAGAGGATATCGAGACATAATCTGAACCCATTGAAAATGCATGTATCAATGAATCAACTGCTCAGGCATTTTATTGGCAATTTTGTGGTTGTTTATTTTGATGACAGTCTTATTTATAGTGCTTCTTATAATGAGCATGTCAATCATGTGAGGCATGTCTTGACCTTTCTTCGGAAGGATAATTTTTATGCAGCCACGAAGAAGTGTGTGTTCATGACCCCTAAAGTTTTGTTTTTAGGGTATGTTGTTTCTGGTGATGGCATACAGGTGGATGAATCTAAGGTAGCAGCTGTTTAGGAGTGGCCGACTCCAACTACCATTACCGAAGTTTGGAGTTTCCATGGTCTTGCTTCTTTCTATAGGCGGTTTATCCCTAATTTTAGTTCCATTATGTCCCCTTTGACAGACTGTATGAAGGGTAAGTCATTTGTGTGGACGGAGGAAGCAGAGATGGCTTTTCAGGTTGTCAAGAAAAAGCTTACTACAGCACCAATCCTGGTATTGCCTGACTTTTCTAAAGTTTTTGAGCTTCATACTGATGCTTCTAAGGTTGCAATTGGTGGAGTTCTTAGTCAGGGTGGGCGGCCTGTTGCCTATTTTAGCGAGAAGTTGACAGGGCCGAAGTCGAGGTACTCTACTTATGACTTGGAGTTTTATGCAGTGGTCCAAGCTGTGAAGCATTGGCGCCATTATTTGTTTCATAAGGAGTTTGTTTTGTTCACTGACCATGATTCCTTAAGGAATATTGGTACTCAAGATAAGGTTTCACATAAACATGGGCGTTGGTTGGCTTTTCTTGAGAAATTTACTTTTGTGGTGAAACACAAAACGGGTGCTTCCAATCGTGCTGCTGATGCCTTAAGCAGGAGAAGTAGTTTACTTATAACCATGCAGGTTGATGTTCCTGGACTGGATGTCATTCGTGACATGGTGACTGTGGATCCATACTTTTCAATTGTTCTACAGGATTTGCAATCCGGAGAGAAAATAGATTTTGTTATGCATGATGGGTTCTTATTCAAAGGGAATCAACTTTGTATTCCTGATTCAAGTCTTCGCTTGTAAATTATTAACGAGTTGCATGATGAAGGACATGTTGGTCGTGATCTCACTTTACAGTTGGTTCAAGCTTCTTATTTTTGGCCTACTATGAGGAAGGAAGTGGATCGTTACGTCAAGAGGTGTCGTATTTGTCAAGTTTCAAAGGGGACGGCTACTAATGCAGGTCTTTATATGCCTTTGCCAGTTCCTTTGCAGTCCTGGGTTGATATTAGCATGGATTTTGTGTTGGGGCTACCTCGTACTCAAAGGGGTAATGATTCAATATTTGTTGTTGTTGATCGTTTTTCTAAGATGGTTCATTTTATTCCTTGCAAGAAGACAACAGATGCAGTTAATGTAGCCCAACTTTTCGTTAGGGATGTGTACCGTTTACATGGTTTACCTTCCTCCATTGTTTCTGATCGGGACACCAGGTTTTTGAGTCATTTTTGGCGTAGTTTGTGGAAGATGGTGAATACTCAACTCAATTTTAGTAGTGCTTATCATCCTCAAACTGATGGGCAAACCGAAGTTGTTAACAGGTCCCTTGGTAACCTGTTAAGGTGTTTGGTGGGTGATCATGTGAAGGCATGGGATTAGAAGTTGTATCAAGCTGAGTTTGCTCATAATCATGTTGTTAATCGGAGCACTGGGTTTAGTCCTTTCCAGGTGGTTTATTCTGCTCAGCCACGTGGTCCTCTTGATCTTATGACTCCTCAGATTTCTAGGTCTGTTCCGAAGAAAGTGCAGGATTTTGTTGAAGGGTTGCATGATGTTCATAAATCTGTTCGTGACAACTTGGTTCGCGCTAATTCGAAGTACAAGCAGGATGCAGATCAAAAGAGGAGACATGTTGACTTTGAAGTAGGAGACTTTGTGTGGGCTGTTTTGACTAAGGATCGTTTTCTAGTTGGTGAATATAATAAATTGTCGGCTAAGAAGATTGGTCCAGTGGAAATTGTGGATAAGATGAACTCAAATGCTTATCGTTTGAAGTTGCCAAGTCATATTCGTTGTTCTGATGTTTTTAATGTGAAGCACTTGTTGTCTTACCATGGTGATTCTTCAGATGATGATACAGTTGGGAATTCGAGGGCGAATTTTTCTTATCCAGGGGGGAATGATGGAGGCCCAAGTATTGAAGAACGGGCTGACTTGTTTCTGGAGGCCCGAGATCGCGTGACGAAGAGGGGTTTAGTAAAATGGGCATAACTTTTGCATCCTAAGTCCGTGTTCAGCCCGTGACCTGTCAAAACGTGCGTAAAAAGGAGACCGACGACGCTGTAACCACCTTTTAGCTGGTTGCGGATTTTCCAAGGCCCGAAAAGCCTTTTTACTATCAGTTTTTTGCATTTTTATGTTTTTTCCACTTTCAGTAGGACTTTGTCATTGGGCTACGGTCCAGCCCGTTGGATTTTTAGGGTTTTTCTTTGTTTGCAGTCATTATTTAAAGAATCTGCTGTAACCCTAGCAAGACAGTTATCAGTTTAATAAAAGTTAAACCACTGGCGGTTGTTTTGCCGTGTTTTACCCTAATTTTCGGGCATTCTTTAGAATCAACGATTATTAGCAGAATTGTTTCTGGCATTCTTATTGAATCAACAGATCCAATTACTTATCTTTGTTACTTTGTTTTTTAGTCTACATCATCAACCCTCAATAGATCTATCCGTAACATAAGAGCTTACTCCAGCAGAGTAACTAACGATTCACGATAGTGGGGACTATGGCTAAAGCAACTTAAGCTATCTCATAAATAGTGTTCACAAAGCGTTCACAGAAATCAAGTTTTACTTGCGTCCAGAAGCAAGCATCAAAGCATTTATCACATCCCAAAACATTAAACATACAAAGTAGTTTAATAGGGATCTATAAACTCACCTCAAGCAACGATTCAAACCGCACAAGTAAGATCAAATAGTAGCGAGCAACTCTAGCAACAACCTAAATATAATACTATAGTTTAGGCGCTAGCAATTAAGTCACAATAGTCCGTCACGTACGTTACTCATCAATCATGTATATATTTTGTTGTTAAAATCGTGACTTGTAAATATCATATCGTTATAACATTATAGTATATATATATATATATACTTAGACAAAAATATTTATTTTTGACTCGACGAAATTTCGACAACCTTTCGGCGTAAATTTTAATTTACCAAAATTTATCTTAACAAATTTTCCTACACGATTTCTAATGAAAATTCGGCAGCCTTTCGGCGTCACATAAAAATTTGTCATTTTTAGTAAGTACTCAAATCTTGTCCTAAAACCCCTATTTTCAACACTTTCTCAATCGCCAATATTTCAACAAGTCATTTTCCGCAACAGTATCAATTTCCACTTCCAACGTTCAAACTTTTAACGGTACACCAAGTATTCACATTTCGCGCTAATACCCTTTTTACAAAACGAGTCCAACATTTATACACAACATTTAGTAACCATTTCGACACTTAAAACAACTCCGTTTGACTCGAAAACGTCGTTTCGACCACTTTAAAAATCTAGACAGCAAACACATTATAGTGTTTTTCACAAAAATTAAGTTTTTCGACAACGAAATTTAAACGACCATATCTTACTCATTTTAGCTCCGTTTTTAGCTCATAATATATCGAAACGAAGGTATTAACTTATATTTTCATAATATCGTAGTAAACTAGTGTCAAAACAATTTTTACGACCCTCTACGCCTCTTATAAAAATCGGACAGATTGTATGTTTTTCGTAAAAACTCGTTTTCGACCATTTTCAAGCGTAACCACTAGTAGTAACACTACTAGTTCCCTCCAATTATTCATAAACACCAACAAAATCAAAGATTTTACTTCAAGTTCACAAATCTAAAAATATACATACTTATATTTTCACAAGTCTTTCAATTAAACCATTTTCATGCATGGATCTAATAGATCCACATATAATTTTCATAGATCTAAAATATTTCATGACCAAAAATAGTTTTTATCATTTTATTTCAAGAAAATAGTTGATGAGTAACATGCATGCATAGATCTACAAAGATTATGCATGAAAAATGAAAAGATGAAAAAGGTTTAAGAAGTAACCTTGAGTAACGACTCTACGTAATCACAACAACCCGATCTACGCTCTAACCTACTAATAATCAACAAGAACTCTACTTCTATAACTTCAACCCAAAAACTACTCAAATCAACAAACCAAGAAAAACCATTCTTCTTTATGCTTGTACAAACTCTAGGATGTATTTATTTTGTGTTAATTCTTCTTAAAATGGAGCTTTAAGAAAATCAACAATGGTGGAAAATGGAGTGTGTTTGTGACGTGTGTTTTGAGAGAGAAAGGAGAGATGTGTTTTTTTTTGTGAAGTGAAAGAGTGAATAAGTGTGAATTATTTGAGGTGAAATGGGTTAATAAGTTAAAACTTGTAAGGTGTGTAAGCTTAAGCTTAAAACGGCAAAGAGTAGAAACTTGGTGCATTATGCATGTGTGTGGTTGTTTTGGCCGGTTATGAGGGGTCCCACATGGGGTAAATTATTCAAAATTTTTACTATGGTAACTAGTTAAAAGGTTTAAGGTAAAAAGGTTAGTTAGTTTTAGGTAAATATCAAAAAGTATATAGTTAAGTTTAAAATTACGTAAAACTTAAAAATTTGACGAAATATATTAAATTTACGATTTTTCGACGAAAACTTACATTTTATGATTGGTAAAGTATTTTATGCATGCTAACGACGGTTAAACGTAAAAACGACGTAAAATACGAAAACGCGATACGTTAATTAAATATTCACAGTAAATACGATTTATTACTATAAATAGCAAAGATACTAAAATACAGGCATATAAACATATACAGAAATATTTAAATACGTTGCTCAAGAAAATACGATCACGCTGTTAAAAACTAAACAGTTAAGCACATAATTCATAGATAACGAATAATCTCACGGATTATCGTCAATTCATTGACCGTCTCAGCACTTTGGTCAGGTTCACAGAAAATGTTCAGAATAATGACTGAGCACAGTGTCAAGTCATTACTCGTCATCAAACAGTTTTTCAGAAAACGCGGGATAACTTCCCGGTTCCAACACAGTTAAATCACATAGTTAACTAAATAAAAAGTCAAAGGGTAAAATAGTCATTTTACAAAGTAGGGAAAATTACCAGGTGTTACATCAACCACAATCGAGGTGTGGATGCGTAAACCAAGATATGGGTGTCCGTAAAGATGGCTCACAAAACACAATTTCTGAACATTTCATCATCGCCTGTACATAAAAAATACCAAATACACGTGGCATAAGGCGTAGGTATAAAAGGGACATCGAAGAAGCATAAGGCGTAGGTATAAAAGGGACATCGACCCGCCATGGCTGCAAACACATTCCCGTGCTGTCCCGCCAAGATACGGGCCGATTTGACACGTGGCGGCTGCAAACAGGTTCCCCTGATGCCTTGCCAAGGTACACCCCCTTTTAATCGAAACAAAATTTTCATCGCAAATTATCAGACTTCCTCTTCATTATCTGCAACCACACTCAAACAGTGGCCGGCCGACCAAGATACGTCAACAATGCAAAGGCAGGCACCAAAGTAAACGACACCCTTAAATGAACCAAGGGCCAAAAATTAGGTTCCCAGCAAACCCACACAGTTTGGTTTTCAAGCAACCGCCTCGATAATCAGCAACTCATCCCCATAAATGAAGATAAACCACAAAAGAAACCACTAACCTAAGCCAACCAACGCCACCTACCGACCATGAGCATCGCACACCATAAACGGCGGCAACGAAGACGTCAGTGGCAACGAAGAGGGCTGTGGCCTTTGGGTGTGTGGTTCAAATCAGCGATGAGATGAGAGATCATCTCACACCAAACACCATAAACCAACCAAGTAAGATTTAAAACAAATCAATATATTTATAATTCCTATGTAATTTAAATCACACCAAATTAATAAAGAAACAGAAAGTAGGTTTAATAAACTTACTAAATTTATTTGGGAAATCGCTTCTTCATCTTTAGTGAAGATCTATGTTTTGTGTATGTGTAGATAATAGTGGTGAGGCTGGGATGACAAATAATGCATATTGCCCTATAGATCAATGGTGGAGACGCAACATATCAAGTAGGACTCAAATCAACGCCCATAAAGGGGGATGTGCTACAGAAATCGCCACTCACACACACGGGGAAAAATTGTATTGCTTAATGTATTGCTTTTTCTTATGTGAGAGGAAGGAAAATGAATAAACAAATATATTGTGAGGGGGTCACTGTTCCTAGGAGAACGTAATTCCCCTCTTTTATTATAGACTAGGATTAATGCCCGCGCTCCGCAGCGGGGCATTTTAAGACGATGCTTATGTAGTGAGAGGGTGAAAGGAGGTAGTAGGGCGTTTTGTGGAAGTAACTAAATACATAAAAATGTCTAAAAAAGAACAGAACTGATGTAACACTCGATAATATTACTGATAATGCTATAACAACCATGAGCATAACTGAATTTCATTGAACATGTCTTTTATAAATAATTTAAGACAAAGAAAGGGGTTGCATCAAACATTTCTACTTTATACATAAGCAACCTATACCCTATATAAATGAAAGGCTAAAAAACATAACCATACCACAATCATCATGATCGTTGGTATCCAGTGTTGAAGCAGTCCCCTTCTCTACCTGCTTAGCCAAGCCAGCAGTAAAGGTTCCTAGCCAAAAATTGTAGATATCAGACCATAAAGTATAAATAAACAGATATTTCACGAAATTCGGAAAAATGACTAAATCCCGATAGATGAAAAACTGTAATGGTTTTCGTAATCCCTCCATAAACATAACTTTCGTCGGTTGTCCAGGATTTGTTGCATTTGTCTGATTCTCTACCATGTAGATGTCGTCCGATTCCCAACCATGTAGATGCCATCCTTAAATTCCTGAAACCATTGTGTAGAAGATAAACCAAATATTACATACTCTTTACCAATTAGCTCTATTGCGGACCCAGACTTTATTTTATAAACTGATGATCAAAACTTCATTTCTAAACACGCATATGCAATTAGATGAAAAAACAGTATGTAAGATGGACTGCAGATCTTTGCGAGATTAACTTTCTGTTCCCTAATGATAGTTTATTTATTTTTTGTTGTTAAAAAAATAGGTTATGGTATTATCAGCTGTTATTCTGTGTAGCAGGATGGCTAGCAATATTTTGACCATGCTAATTTACAAATTAATTTAACCTTATGACAATAAAGTTTACATATATAGGTGTTAGTACTGGCCTTATTTTGGTACTATGACGTTTGATTCCGGGACCACGTTTGATTCCGGGACCACATTTACTTGATATGGGACGGTTCCTCACTGGATCATAGGCATTTTATCATTTGTGGTAAAATGACATAAATGAATTCAAATATGATGAACTATTTACTTTTCAATTTGAAAAAATGTTTAAATTTGAACATTGATATACAGGTCCGTTAAAGCGTTATGTTTCATAGAAATATATTAAGAACTTATGTTTCACTTTTGTTGTAGTCTATCCTCATTCAAAAGTAAAAAAATGGTTAAAATATACAGGTTGGTGCATGATACTTACATTGTGTTCTATACATCAGTTAGCCGACATGTGATCCTGGCCGGATTTCCAAGCTCATACTCCATTAGGCACCATTTAAAGTCTAATTATTTTAATTAGGAGGTAGAGTACCGAGGCAGCACTTGTAAGCGGTACAATCTAGCCGATATACACTTACTGATAAACAGTTTGGTTCCGAGAATATGTTATTAGTTGAAAGCAAGTCTTCATAGGTTGTCGACCACCTACATATATCGCATTTTTTAGATTAATGAGAGTAGCACATACACCGAGAGCAGAGCATAGCAGATTCAAATCTAGAGGAGGAAATTAGGAAACTAACCTCATAAGACACTTCTTTCCTGACTCTGTCATCAAAGAAACATGGTCCAGAAGCTGAAATACTCTCCTACTTTCTCCGACAAATTTCATGGCCACTGTGTAAATGCTAGATAGCCTGGACACAGAAGTTCCCACTGCAATCATGTTTAAAAAAATTGTTACTTGACTTCATTAATCTTTAAGAAAACGAAAAAGAATATAAATTTATAGATCAAATACTGTGAGACTATAAAGAATGAACGAAGTAAGACCCTAGACTCATAGTGCCTGCTATTGTCAAATTAGCTCCATATATCACCAATATGATAATTGATAGTGTCGATGTGGCACTCAGACCTCCAAGAAAGAGACCTACTACTTTCTGCACCAGAAGAAACAGAAAATAATTAGTGTTTGCCTTCATCATTGTAGCCTAAAAAGATCAATATGATTAAGTACTTACAACATACTGAAGTCCAAGCTTTAATGTGTCATCGACTTTCTTAGAGTAACGGGAAACCTCATAGTTCTCTTAAGCAAAAGATTTGTCGTGCTTGCTGCATCAAAAGTTTCCTACAAACCAAGAAATTAGTTCATTAGACATATTTAAATAAACATACTAATACGACACACACACACGACACATACCTCGGCAATGTAATGCTCCTTAATCAGGGCTGAAAACAGTAGCACATAATGGTGTGCAGGCCTAAGAGTTTAATATTTTTTTGAGAGACGACATGATTGCAAAAATTAAAAGAAGTGATTGTGAGTCGGCCCGAATTCAAGATACACCATTTTGACCAGTAAACTGTCTAGGAGGGTGCAGAGCTCGGGTCAAAATCGAACCACGGCCATTCTGTACGAAACCCGTATACTCGGCCCCATTATTATCATTTTAGCAGTTTCAGTTCATTGGTTCGGTTCCATCCTGTCTTTTCTGGTTCTAAATAGGTGCACACCCCTAACCCACCCGATCGGCTCTATTTTGACACCTCTTATTAAAATAGTTTCTAGAAGTAAATAATGTTACCTGCTCGTTATTTCTCTTGCCTTTCCCCTGCATCTCTGTTACAGATTTTGATGGTGTTTGTGTACCCAATACAATGCATCATACTAATGAAGTGTAAGAAGAAAACGAAAGGGAAATTGCTATATAACAAAAAAAAAGAACCAGGACGACCTAGAGACACAAATATCATCATCGCCTACCATGTAAGCGCCAAACCAAATAAAAGGACTGTCATGACCATGTAAAAAACATTTATTTTAGTGTTTGAGGCTCAGATAAATAACCAATCGGGTATGTCGATTATGAGGATACAACGTCATGGCTGCAAACTTTGCAAGTTTGCCCCGCCAAGGTACACGTAGTCCACACCTATAATCAAACCCGATTATGAATGTTAGAATCATCATTGCCTTTTAAAACTTTATGCAACCAACCTCTTATCTCATATGTTCATATTCATGGGGACTGATGGCATAGTACCATAATTATTAACATCACAATGATAAACACGACATGGCTGCACCTTGAGAGGTTGCCCCGCCAAGATATGTGCAATATCGGGCTTAACCCAAATTATCACAGCCCGAACAATTGCACATTCCAGCAACAAAAGCATCACATGCGATCATCACATACAACATACAATTAAAATTACCAACGTCACACACCCGTCAGTATCACTGCACGCTTTGTACAGATGTAGCGAAACAATAACACGTACAACGGCTGCAAAGACAACGAAGTGATGCCCTGCCAGCTTACGTTTCACCTTGAACCACGACAATAAGCAAACCCGACTTGGCTGCAAACCCAAATGAGTGATGCCTTGCCAAGATTCAGGTCACTTGGGCCGCATAATTCCTGCATTTGGCTTTGTGATACCAAGTTATAATAAACGAAAATTCACATTTTATCAAACACATTGCACACATTATCATCTCACTACAAAAATATATATGTCCTAACCCATTAAAAAACCAAATCCCTAAAAGTGAAGTTACTTCAATACTAATCAAAACCAAACTTTCTAATAGCATAAAACGGTACACATGAATCTCTAATCAAAAAACCCCTCGAAGGAACCCTAATCTAATTTATGTTATATTTAAAATCTGATAAGAAGAATCTATACCTGCTTATATGTTTTCAGACGATTCCAAATTTGAGGAATCATATAATCAGAAACCCAAAACCACCCAATAATATAGGGTTTCCATCAAACCTAACCATCATGACAGAAACACAAATCAACCATCATCAATTGGGTTCAACAACCCTGTTAAAAATACCAAAGCCAATCATCAACATCATCAATTGGGTCCAACAACCCCGATAAAAACAAATCATCACCATCCAAGCCCAACCGTCACCAACCCATCAAAGATTAGGGGCGACAATCCCGACCATCACCAACCCATCAAAGATTAGGGGCGACAATCCCGACCATCACCAACCCATCAAAGATTTGGGGAAACGATCGGCCTGAAAAAACACCATGAAACACGAAAAAAATCCAGATCAAAGAGTCAAGATCTATTTTTAGGCTAGTGAGAGAGTAGGTAGTGAGAGAGACCTTTTTTTCAAAACCCCTTTTGTATGAGGATAAGATTTACAGATGTGGATGTAATATGCAAATCCACTGCTGTGTAATATAAAATCAATGGCTACAAAGGGTTTTAGAAAGAACCCATACCAATGAACAGGGGAGGGAGTAATCAAACGGTTTAGATGTAGATAGGGCTGGGAACCCATACCAATGAACAGGGGATGGAGGAAATCAAACGGCAGATACATAGCTGAAATATTCCTCCCCTCACAGAAGTTTATATTGTTTTTTAATAATGTATTTTTCAATTCCCCTTATTGTATTAAGGGGGTAATATAATTGATGAAAACAGAACTAGTTTTTGAAAAAAAAACAGCCTGCCACTTCTAGTTACTGTTAGAATATATAAACACCATAGTATAATGTTATTCATGGCCATTATTTTATGGCCGACCTATTATTGTCGGAGGCTCTAGGCAATAACGATTAAGAAGCCCCGTTAGATTTCCAAATTAAAGAGAAATATCATATATACTTGGGTTACATGACTCATATATTGTTAACATATAAGGTATTATATATATATTTAGTAAAAAATATGACCCTTTCAAGTGGAGCCCCGATGCGACGGCACCACTTGCACACCCCTTGAGCCGTCTCTGCAGTATTTATACCTAATGCCTCAAACACACAAACCGGGCTTTGGCCTATTTATTCCCTAAGACTGGAGGGACTGGTAACAAACTCACTCACTTCCACGTCAGCGCCACATCAGCTTTTAATAAACTCACTAAAACTCACCCACGAGGGTAATGAGACTCACCCAAACTCACTCGCACTCACTTTTCATACATATTTAAACACACCTCACTAAAAAACACCCAATAATAAACCTAACAAAAAAAAAATCACCCGAGCCCACAAAAATAAACTCACCCAAGATGAGTCTGGTCATGTTTTTTGATGTGTGGGAGTAAGTCGCGCGTGAGTTTTTGGAGAAAGAATTGAGAGTAGCGAGCGAGTTGGGAAAACCAGCTCGTGCGTTGATACCCACTCCTACCAGCCTAATAGTTACACTAGAGATGCTAAATTCAAAACACGAAACATGAAGAGAGAGGAAAAAATAAAAAAACGTAATACAATATGATTGATGCTCGATATACATGTTAGTGATGATACACTGATACACTTTCAGTATCTCCTTGTGAACATATGTTGATCACATTGCTAGGCATAATCACGTAATTCGTTGGCTCGTTGCGCTGTTCTGAATTTGTGCAATATGTTAAACACAATTCTTAGTGTACTGTTAAAGGAGATAACAACTAATGGGTTATGGTGTGGTTATCGGATCCAAATGGACTGAATTTTACCCATGTCTTTGGTTTCGAGACAATTTAGATCAATCTGTTTAGTTAAATTGCATTATTCTCTTTTAACAAACAGGTGAGGCCGATCTTCGGCGGGAATGCATTATTGTCTTTTGATGTTCATATGTATTAGGGTTAATACCTGTTCTAAGTTTAGTCTTGATCCTCTGTAAACACCTCATAAGTTCATATGTATTTGGATTTGAAATTGACTTAAAGAAACTTTTTTAAAATCGCATGTGATACGAATCTATCCCATAGTAGTCTCGTAATCAGTTCATAAGTCCCAAGTGTACAACTCACTCAAAAAGATAGCTTGTTTGAGGAGGGACACCTAGGCTTTATAAACAATCAACCAAGGCCATACTTGGCCGATGTGGGATCATAACAGCATGAGTGTCGGTTGTCAATTTGTATTTGATGGACATTACTAAATTTTGTATATGTCTGTAACAAATGAAAAGCTACACAATGCATACTTCCGCAACGCTGGTTATCATTAACTGAAGAGTTTATAGCATCAAGAATGAAATGAACACTAATCAGCCAAACTGAACATTTCAAACGCCTGTTACTAATGCCAGTTTATTAGTAGTACACATCTTAGATCAGAAGAAGATTAATGTTTAGGAATGTAAATTAACAGACAAAAAGCATCCATTCGAACAAGAACTGACAATAAATAAATATATATGTTTAGTCTAATGCTTCCCTATAGTAACAATCCATCAAAAACTATGCACATTGTTCTCTATGTAAATCTCGTAAAGGAAAAAGAAAAAAAAGAAAACAGAACAAACATTATCAAGCGCGGTTGTGAATTGGGTCTGACCCTTTTCGTACTGTTCTTTTGCTCGTTTTATAAGCGTCAAATTTCTTATTTTCGGCTGCTGAGGACGGATTTGCTTTATGTTCATCTTCCATGACAACTGTCTTGAGCAAGCGATGATTGAATCTTGTTACACTATCTATGATTCTGATGCTGGAAACCGTATATGGATTGACTGCTAATATACCAATGCAGGTAAAAATAATGAATAGCTTATGACCACCAAGAATCATAGTTGATAAGTTTAGACTTTAGAGGAATGAGAGAATAAGCAAGGCTGATAGTTTAGGGCTTTAGGCTTTGTGTACATCTATTCAAATTTGATATGAGGCTTGAGGCTTTATATAGTAAATCACTATGGGACCCACATGACATGTATGATGTTTCATGCTATCCCAATCATAAGCCTTCAATCTAAGAAGATTATTGTTGTTAGTAAGAGAATCTGACTAGGATGAATAAAGAAAATTGGAACAGTACCCTTATGAAGCTAAGCATCTTTCAAACATATATAGAAAAAGGTTTTGGAGACCAAATTATCACTAATTTTGTAACTTAAATTATAAGAACAAATTATATTATACTATACTATATATACAAAGAGCAGTACTCGAGAATCGTTTATTTTTCACGACTTTCGAGACAAAATATATAGAAATAATCGTTGAGATTATCGGGTTTTAGCAAAGTTAGTCCTTAATGATTAACTTTACAACGAAAGGCTAACCCGAGTACTATTTTCATAAAAAAATATCAGAATTGGTTTATGAAAATAGTCTTCAGGTTTATCGGTCCTCTCAAAGCTAGTCATTAATGACTAACTTACTACACAATTTACAGGAATAATCTTTGGGGTTACTGGTTCGTTGCAAAGTTAATCCTTAATAGTAACTAACTTTGCAACTGAATGCGACCCAAGGACTATTTTAGTAATAAAAAATTCAAAAACTATTTTCAAAAGTAGTCTTGAGGTTATTGGTCCTTTGAAAAGTTAGTCCTTAATGCTAACTTATTACACGGGAAACAATCATTGAGTTATAGTTTTGTTGCAAAGTTAAAACTTAACGTAAAACCTCTCACCTGCAGTGGAGCGCAGACGAAGAACCTGGTTCACAATATTTAGCAAAAAATGGTATAAAGGGTATTTCGGTATTTAGCTCTTCCTTAGCTATGAAGAAAAGAGAGACTTGAGAAGCAAATCTACCAAATGGGCTCTATGTTTGGCTGGTCAAACAGAAACTAAAACCTTCCTAAAAAAACATACACTTTATTTATACTCTTTAAAGATCTCACTTTAGAATTCCAAGCTCTATTTCCCAAGCAACAAAAAGAACAGTCTTATTATTAGTTTCTTGTGCTAAATGTGTTTCTTTATGCTTTTTTTCTTTATTTTGGCCATATGTTCATGATCATGACCATGATCCCAAGACACTGTCTTTGTTTCTTGTTGTAAAATATAGACAAGGTGGAACATATCAAAGCTTATATGTTTATGCTTTATCATAGATAACGGATCGGGTATATGATTGTGTCTCAAGATTAAAGGGTAAAGGCTCGAAATGGCATTGTCTGCGTATTTAGCACTTTGCATTAAGTAACTCTAAACAGATCATTTAAAACAATTTATATCCTAAAATATAATCAGATAAGTAGCTCGAATAAGCCATGTCAAACACCCCCACTAACGTTGGTTTATGAATAATGATGACTCTAGGCATAAAATGGCGATGATAAAGATTTTGGCATTGTGCAACAGGTTCAAGGTTTTTATCTGGGGTATGCACTACCATTATAAAGCGTAACAATGAAATTTATAAACGTTACCAACAGCTAAAAGAAAGTTTTAGGGTATATACGAGCACAAGCTAAACGCCTTCTAGATCTGCCCTTGTCGGTACCAAAGATAATATTGAAGTAGGACATGGGACCTTTGCTTTGCCTACGGGAATGATACATAAAGGCAAGATTTAGATGTGATGTACTTATTAGATACACTTGCCTTCTTAGTTAAAGTAGAATCTCATGGTCTGATTCATTCTTTAGCATTTTAGCCAGCCAAAACTAAAGTGATTGCTACAAATATTTAACTAAGAAGTTGTGATATTAGCTTTGCAGCTTGTAGATTCTAAGTCTGGTCTTAAAGAAATTGCTTTTGTCAACTTTAATGCATAAAATTTGGGTCCATGAAGGTCTGCATCAAAATACCCTCCACCAAGATATAACAAATAACTAAATCATTACAGCAGAAATAAAGGAAATTTTTATTCATTTTGTTGTATGTTGCTCATCCCTAGGTGGTAATATCATGATGATTATGCATTTGAAGTTCCCAAATTAAAGATAAAGGGCTAATTAAGATGAAATTTTATGTCACTCATCTGGTTGGTATAAGATTTGTGCTAAAGGGCATAAAGGTATGTTTTACAAGACGGCAATAGGAATGTCACTATGGTTTATGCTAAAGATGATTGCTTTGTTTCTTACTTTGAATATTATTCCCACAAAATATTATCCCATTACTTATTCTATCACATTCTAAAGAACCAAACTAAAGAGAGTTAAATGTGAGAAATAAGATTGAACATCTTTCTAAACTATAGAGCAAAAATGGTTGTGTAAGTAGAGCGTGAATGAGGAAGTAAATTTGAAATAAAGAACTCACTAATAAAAAATGGCTGCAACAAAGGCTTGCTGGTTGCTGATCACAGAATTGTGCACAAACTATAATGTCCGCAACAAAGGCTTGTTGGTTTGCGGATTACAGAATTCTGCACAAAAGTATAATGTGTGCACCATGATTATATAAAGAAATTTAGCATTGTAAAGACAAGATTTTCAGATTAACTATTTGTCTTGATACATGTTTTATTGATGATGATGTAAACGAAGTGAGTTGACGCAATTACCAGAGCTTAAAAATTAAACACATCATGAATGTTACAAAATGTCATACATCAAGTACAAAATCATATCAACATCTCAACCAGATTGATTGGTCTTGCAAAAACACGTTATACAGAAAACTTAACACCTTCGTCGTCTGCTGAAGTTCCCTTGAAGATAGCAAGCTTTCCCTTGTTTTCCAGAAGTTTAAGTGCTCTTAATAAAACTGTTCGGTCCATTCCATGGATATCTGAGACACAGAAATACTGTTGTTAAAGTTCCAGCTTCAAAGATAAAATAAGAAAAATTGAGCCAAGAGAAAAACAAAAACAAATACAGCAAGATGGAATCCAGATCTTTTAGATGCATTGTTTTGATTCTGTAGATGGTCACCATTTACCTGTTCCCCGGGATTCAACCCCTGTACGTATCTCATCCACTGTCATTACGCTATCTTCTAAGCCATTTTCCTTGACCTGATCAAGATTTGAGTCAACAACTATCAGAAGCAATTTGTCTATTTTGACAAATGTAAGGATAGTAACACAGTTGGCAATAAAGAAAAAGGGTCGTCCAAACTGAAGTATCTATTTACAGTCCAAATCCTTTTATAAAACCAAATTTTATTAGAGCTTAAATAACTTCTGTAATCAGCGTTGACAGACTAGTTATCTGAGAAAAAGTAACCAATTTTAAACAAAAAAATTGTTTTTGGTCAACCCAAACCATCCAATACTTAAATATACCCATTTTGACCCGTTATCCAGTCCAACCATTTTTCAACATCTAGTTCATAGCAGGGTTGCGTTTTCACTCACAAAGTTTAAGATGAGCTCTGCCCAATCTTTTATTCGATGCCAGAGAATAAGACATTGCCTGTGATTCTTGTCCATCCATTCTGCACGCCCTGTAGATAAAAATGGCATGTAATCTAAGATATATGAACTGTGTATAAACCCACTCCTGCTTCTATTTAATTCGGGCCCCTGAAGGTCCTTAGTGAGACTCGAACTTGAGACCTATCCAAGAATACCTCCCCAAGGTTACCCTTGGTGGCCAACCTAGCTAGCTCAGTTGGTTTATGTCTATTCTATTTTCATTCTACATTTCTTAACAGATCCTCAAATTGTACGAGTATGAGAGAGATGGAAAAACAAACCATCTGAAACTAAAGCTGACAGGAAAGCTTCCCTTGCTTCGTGATTCAGAGATCCTGCGCTACCACAAAAGTAATTCAGCACTAAGCAGGACATAAACTAAAAGCTACAGAACAACAAAATAATACATAACAAGTTCTCAACATAGAAACGAAAACACAATAGGGAAGGAAAACTGGACAGAATAGTAGCAAGTCATTTACGTTATGAATGGATGGGTGTTTCATGACATTTGTATTTTGCTCATTTGGTGTTTTATCAACTTTTGCAATCTGTGGATTATATTTCCAATTGAACTTACCTCATTTTTGAGGAGTGATTACTTGATCAATGAAGTTCTTAGGCTTCGGCCTTATGTTAAAATGCCATGTAAGGACTAAGGATGATTGAACTATAAAATGAACTCAATATTACCATGCATGAAAATCGCAATATATTAGAATAGAGATGCTAAGCAGAGGCTTATCGTCCTATAGCATGAAATGCTTCTAAAACAATCATACAGCTGAGATCAAGTAGCATGTTAGATGATTTTTTAAGATGCAATATAGCTTTTATCATCATGTAACATCATATTTGGACAACTTCAAATGCATTATTGGCTTTCATTACTGACTCTTAATAAGAGGGGAGTGCTTACTTTCGATCGCACGGTTGGAGAACAAAGGAAAATCTTGTTCCAATCCAATCACAAATATCTTTTGTGTCCGACAATAATCAAGTATAAGTTCCTTCCATAGCTGTATTTGCTTCTCTCTTGTTTCTCTCACCGGCTGCAACCTGATCAAATACGCATTGTAAATACAAAATCTATCCAAATTGAGTCTTATGATCATGTAACTAACAGGGATCCGATTGCAAATCTTTCGACAAGGGCGTCTACTCCTACCCACTACTCAAAACTCCGTACGTCACACCTAGTATTGATTTAACTTAACCAACGATACTATAGCTCAAACTCGCTAACTTTTGACAGGATGCGGATCATTGGTTCTAATATCTTAGCTCTAATATCCAAACATAACCAACTTCATTTGTCAAAGTTTACGCTATTCGTCATCATATAGTAAAAAAACATGTAACTACACATTCCATGATAAATAACCTCTCTACAAACAAAACCGCAAGGCGTAACAGGGAAGCAATAACAGTCAATAAAAAAGGAATGTAAAAGACACAATGATTACGTGAAATAAGGAGGGTAGTTATAGAAATGAGGAAACTTATGATCACCAACTGTCTGCATTATTAATGATCAGATTTAGCTTTCTGATACTGCAAAAAAAAAAACAATGAAATTAAAATAAAAAATGATTGATTATATATAAATTTGGGGAAATTAAACAATATGATACTTACGTAAGTTTCAATTAAGATTCTGATTTTAATTTGAAGATGAACAAGTACTAGAAGTAATTGATTTGCCCTAATTTCCCAATTCGTTGACTTGGGTTGTTCAAAGTACGGGTTACCCGGTTATGTATTTGGGTGTATGTTTTTCTTTTCTTATTTTCTTCTTTATCCTTTTTCTTTTTCCATAGTGACAAACAAGCCGGAAAATTGTGGCTTATTAATAACTAGCCTCATTGAAAAAAAAAAAAAATAATACATGTTAAGGTTTTCATATTAGCTCTACAATATCTTGTAAAAAGGTCGTTGTGCATTTTTCTATTTTAAAACCTTTTTTTTTTTTTTGAGTAAATTACTCCTTTCGTCTTTGTGGTTCACATTGACCGACAAAGTTCGTCACTTGACCAAAAAAATGCACCACCCGTTCTTAAGTGAAAAACGTTATGTATCGTTGGTCCTTTTTTTTAACGGACCTTTCTAACCTTCGTTAAGTGTGCTTGCATGATACCAAAGTAAGGGTATTTTGGTCCTTGTGCCCATTCTTTTTTACTTTATCACTTCTATTTAAATATTGTTTTTTATTCTTTCATCTTCTATATCGATTCATCTTCATCCTTAGCCACCACGATCCCAAAATACATCATAAAGAAAAATAAAACCTAAGTTAAATACATTATGCCTCATATCATCATATCTCTTCTCTGTTGAATCATTCAAGCATGTCAAAAAACGATAAAACTTCTGTTATTAAATCATCCTCTTCATATTCTTTTCTATATTAGGGTGCGTGTAGATCTGGCTACGACTAGATCTATTGGAACGACGAACGACAGGTAGATCTGGCTACGACCAGATCTACTGGGGGCGCGTGTAGATTTTTCTAGCAACGAAAGTCAAATATTTCTGGCGCGTGTAGATCTGCTAGTGTCCTCCACATTTGGTCATCACACCACATAATAAATTCTTTAAGCCTCGTGTATTTCTCCCATTTGTGAGTTGGCCGAATTTAGTAGCAAGCCTCGTGTTCATTGTTTTATTGTATGTTCAAGAATATGGGTATTGGATCAAGTTTTTCTTTTTTGGAGCTTCGGTGTATTCTTCATTTAGTCGATTTAGAATCGTTTTCTCGTTTTGATTTTTTATTGGTAATGTGTATTTAAGCAGTTTAAAAAAGGCATTTTAAGCATTATCAAAATGTTTTTTTTTTCTTGAGATAATTTTGGAGTTTGATTTGAGATTCAGAGATGATTTGATAATGACCTGGATGTGCATTTGTTACAAACTTTTATTGTAATTAGTGTTTGTGCATACAGAGATGAGGTGTTATGTTCGTGGCTTTTGATTTGGTCGGAACAATGGTAATCAGTATATGAAAATATAAAAGAAGATAAGTGGTGATGAAGATAAAAATGATAAGGTAATTATAAGAATATGAGGTTGTGGGTGAAGTTGTTTATTGAATTTCTTATTCTTTATAGAAGAAAGGTAACTTCACTAGTGAAATGGTTATAACTAGTGCAAATGACTGTTATACCCTCACCTTGGTATCATGCAAGCACACTTAACGAAGGTTAGAGAGGTCCGTTAAAGCAAGGGACCAATGATACATAACGTTTTTCACTTAAGGACGAGTGGTGTATTTTTTTTGGTCGGACGAACCTTGTCGGTCAACATAAATCACAAGGACGAACAGTGTAATTTGTTCTTTTTCTTTTGATGTATATCACATATTTTTATCGAATTATATTGCAAATTTTGATCTCATATGATCTTACTTTCAGGACCCATAAGTTAAAAGACTACAAATTAATGTATCCAGTTTTGTAAAATGTGTAATTGTATTAAATAGTTTGTAATCATAATTTTGACTTACATTTCCATCATACATGATATATAATAATATATAGATTTGCGTAATCATGCAACGCCTATTAAGGAAATGACACTAATCCCATCTTATGAGCATTATTTTGTAAAGACAAAAATGATATTAGGTCGGATCTTGATTTTAAAAACCTACGGGGTTTTCATCGTCTACAATGATAACGTTTTGATGAACGTAGCACATTGAGGATAGATTTAATCCGCTAACTTACAAATCTATGCCTATATATTTTTTCATTGATTACAAACAAAGCTTCTGGAGCAATATCGTCAATAAGGTCATCTAAAAAGTTTTAAGAATATACTAAGGTCGTTATTTGACCCGTACATACCAAAATATACATGACAAATCTACATATTATATGACATCAAGCATTACAGTCGGTATATATAATCAAGCCTTTGAATTGTCTGTATAACACTTTTTGATATTTTACTCATTTCAAATGCATACAGTTGATACTCCCAATCAACACCAGGAGTTCATGTTTTTCATCAGGCAATACATATTCACGATTTCTTTACTTATTTTGACCATATGAGGAATTATTTAGGCATTTCACTTTGCACTAAACATTACGGGTATGTGATGGATGTAGCATGGCTGATCAGGATGGTTAAAAGATGCATATATGTTCATAGAAGAAATCTTAAAATTGACACCTGAGATGATTATTATCCAATTGTAAAGTAGAGTAGTTAAGGAAATCTTGAACTAGAATGAAACGTTCTGGCAAAATCTTTAAGATGGACCAATCTCACAGGGGCGATTATGTTATTTTTTGTAACATGTGTGCTAGAGCCGAGAAACAAGAAGAGGCGATAAATACGAGAAATTTAATGAAAGATTAAAATATATGGTTAAGGTCTATGTCTTTTTTAACGGCGAATTTTATTAAAACAATGCATCTAACTAAAAGAAGCAATATATGAGTTTTTACATCAATATATGAGTTTTTACATCAATTCATCTAACTAAAAGAAGCTTTACATTTATAAAACAAACGAGAGACAACGTTATAAAAAATACCCACCTTAGTTGAATTTTTTAAACCAAAAATGCTCTTATTTCGAAAAGTCCATATATGCCACCACAACATACAACAAACTCCTTCAAGAAGACTTTTATGCTTTAAAGTAAGCCGAGAAGTCACAATCCAGATTTGGCACTTTGCATAACTCCAAATATCCTCAAAGCTTATATTTCACCGACAACAAACCTGACAAAAGATCTCTCTAACTATACGGCATGTAAAAAAATATGTCTAGATGACTCTGTCGCATCATGTTGTACTATGATTGAAATCAAGTATGAAGCGTACGAATTCTTTTTCGTTGATGGCAACCAAAATGTTGATAAGCTCTTTAAGGAATAAAAGTTACTACTTGGTTACGATTTCTCTAGTGGTTCATTTGGTTATGAATGATTATGATAATTAAGTTTCACTTAGGTACCATAGCCAAAAAAATATCAGCCATTTCTAAACATTTAAATACTCGAGAGGTAAAACTATACGTGTCACAAAGAATTTAAAGATGTGCCGGGATAGTCAGAGGCGGAGTCATATAAGCGCCGGGTGTGGTATGGACCACACCTATTTTGAAATCACGAAGTGCAAAAAAATTCAAAATTATCATATTATTTGTATGTGTAATTGTCAAAAATTTTCATGTTATCCTATTTTTTACGATATAACTCAAATTGTCATAACAATTTTTTTGTGCAACACCCTTTTAAAATCTTGGGTCCGATGAGGATAGTCATAAATCATAATGTATGTAAACTTTTGTTACGCGTTTGTGATGGGGAGATATCCATTTAAAGATATGCATATTTCATTATTTTTCCAGAGAGAAATGTTGTTGATGTGACGAGGGATTTAAACGAGACGAGATAGCTTGTGAGTTATTCGAGATTAATTCGTCTTTACTTGAAATAGATTTAATTTTAACGATTCGAACTCGAGCTTGAGCTACTAGAGTATATTTTTTAGTTGAACTCGAGCTTGAGCTACTAGAGTATATTTTCAAGTCGAATTCAAGCTCCAAAATACTTGGTTCCTAATGCTCCAAGATAATCGGTAATATTTCGCTTTTAGTACATTCTTTTCTCTCGACTCAATCCTAATTGATTTAACGTTTTTCAAGTGGACTTAATTCTTTTTGGTGAATAATAGCGTATTTGGTATTTAAGCTACTTTGACAAATAAAGCTCCTAAAAATGTAAAATAATATTCATACTACGTATACGTACTAAACTAACAACATTTAGCAAATACCCCAATTAAATGCGCAAAATTTTAAATGGAAAAATACAAATTTAAACTACTAATGAAAAATACAAAATTCCAAATACAAAATATAAAATCTAAAAGTTTTCACAAGAATTATCAAACTTTAAATCTAATAACAAAAATTTACAAAACTAAATTTGACAATACAGAGTTTACTCTTAACTGCTATTACCAGATCCACTACTAAACGCCAGGCCCAAAGCCCAACAATTAGAATGAATCCACTAACTGTCTAATATCAATACCTACAGATTGCAATTAAAAGGCCCATCAAGTGAAAATACGATCCAATCAAAACTATCATAGACTAGCGAAATAAGAAACTTTTACAAAGCCATGTAAAAAAAACTATAAGTTCCAATCTATGTTGCTGCTTGTTGATACAAAAGTTGGATGGACCGAGCTTGACCTAAATTAGACTTAATTTGGGGTCTTGTGGACTCCGGCTCTTGCACCAAGTGAAACTTGTTGTGGGGACCCTGCGCACTAAACATACACCGTTAGGCTTACCGTGGGTTTGTGACCCACGATTAGACTCTGGCGTGAGACTAAGTAATCGGTTTGAGTATGTAATTGTTGAGGGTATTATGTGTATCGTACCTTTGTGGAACCGAAGGGGTTCCTTTTATACTCGAGAGAGTCCAGGCTGGGCTCCCTGTTCTTGCGGCCTAAGGAAGAGATAATGACTCGAAATAGCTTGATCTTCATTATCTAACTAAGGCGAGTGTATATCCCTTTTCCTTAGGCGAATATAACTATAATATAAGTTATATTATGTTTGATCCTGTCGCACTGCGACGAGAACTTGGCTAAGTTAATCAGCCTCATGTGCGACAGCCGCTTCCCGGGCCTCCTGGGCTGCGCGCGCACATCGCACAAGTACTCAATCCATTCCTGATGGATGCGGGTAATACCCGTGAGTCGGACTATCCAGCCCGACTAGGGACTATACGTCATCATGTCCCCCAGTCTAGTGGTCGCAGGTCCAATCCGCGGCTACTAGACTATTAATCATCAAGGCCCGCTCGTATAAATGCCCATCAAAAAGTAAAACCGCACAGTCATGACTTCAAATAACTATCCACGTCAGATTCCACTATCACGGTCCTTTATTGAAAACTGGAAAAAGCATTAACCATGTCTGAAGAAGCAATCAGCGGACACCATAGGATGAACCAAATGTTATAGACGCGTGCTATAAGATCCCATACATCCATAGGGTATATAAATGCAGTCTGACAGTCACTTTCTTCACCTTTCCCAAAAATCTTCCCTCCATTGTTAAAAACTGTAAGAACTACTATTCGTAACAAAGTATACTACCTTCGCCCCTGCTTTAAACACCCACAAGAGTAAAAAATGGTAGCCCAACTATTTGATGTGACGTCCCGTATATCCGAACAAGAGCTCTATCGTTTCATCACTAAGTACCACATTCCTTCAGATCTTCATCCGACTGTACCAGATCCACAAGCGCATGTTGGAAGTTTTCCTGACGGAAAAATTGGTATATACACCAGGTTCATTGAGTTTTCCAACAATCACATACCTCAAAGCCGTTTTCTGATAGACATACTAAATTATTATAGTATACACCTTTCCCAGCTACATTGTATAGGTGCCGCCAAAATCTCAAATTTTGAGATAATCTGCTTACTAAAAAACGTTGACCTAACCATAAACCTGTTCCGCGCTTTCTATAGACCCACATGGATGAACGGATGGATAACCTTCACGAAACGCCCTGGTCAACTACAATGCTATTCGGAAAAAATAGATTCCCTGAAGAAGTGGACCGACAAATTCTTCTGGGTAGACAAAGTTGTTTTCCCATTTGACTATGATTTCATCACCCCCGAGACGATGATAAAAGATGACCGCCCCATTGTCGGTTCGTACAACGATGCAGACGCACAATTAATTAGCGCTGATCGGATACCGATGCAAGAATACCCAGAGACATTGTTATACGCCCTAGGTTTGAGCCATACATCAACTCTTCCTGCCAACCACCTTCCTCAATACTTTGATGGCCTTGATCATGGTAAGAAACCCTTATTTCACTTGCTTTTCCTTCTTCTTTTGGTTGTTTTTATTTTTTTTTACCGAAAAGCAAACCATTCTTGCACATATACTCACGCATCCTTCATATGATTGCAGAATTAACTTATACACAGCTCGTGAAGCGCGAGAATCCGTGCACCGTGACCATGCGCGCTCGACCCTTCACACCAGTCGAGCTATAAAATGGATGACGCATTGGTCAACATACCGTAGCCCTGGAGTTTCCTTCTCCTAAACCTAGTGGGACTGCCGAAAGGACAACCACCATAAACGCTACTCCAATCCAAAGGTACCATGCACCGCAGAGTCTCCATCAGAAGAAATGAGCCAAGAAGGTGAAGAAGAACATGGTACCGCAGAGGATTCTCACAAAGGACCATTCGCATGGGTCATACCTGTGCCGAGTTACAAAAAATTACCATGCTCCCCCACGCAGCAAATTCCCAGAAGGGGGAGAACATTGCAAACAAGACCACGTGCTAATGCGACATCATGGGGAGCACTATCAAGGCCACGGGAAAACATACAACTATCAAGGTATACAACTACGTCCTTCTTTCTTATTTCGTAAAAAATAAACAATTCGCATGCCTCTAATAATCGTAAGACATCAAATTTGTAGCTCCCTTGCTTCCACGACCGAGGCGGGTGCCAGCGTCGCGAAGTCCACCAGATTCTCTCCTCCCTGGCAATGTACTCGCTCCTGCGCTCTAGATGGCGCAGACGTTTGTGGGGACTTCCTTCAACACATAACTCCCCTTGGTCGCGCCCAACGTTTACACGAAATGTCCGACGAACTACTAATGAGGGAGTTGGACATAATTGCCGCACAAGAAGTAACTTTAACTGCCTACTTGAAAAATAAGATATCCCAGCTGTCCGAGCGCTTTGCACAAGCAAACAAAGAGGTCCACCAAGTTACAGAACAAAAAAGACCTCGAACTTGTAAGTGCTAAGTTTGAAATTGCCCGCTTGCGCGTCGTGTCTAGTATTAATGACAAATCCATCCAATATTTAGAGGACGAGAAATCCTCGCTCTCTGAGCTCCTGGATCGTGAGCGCCGCCTGCGAGCGAAGCAAGAAGACGAAAACCACTGGGCCATGGCTAAACTAGAAGAAGGCATGAATTTCCTTGCTTTGAATTACGATAATTTCGTCACCAACTGCCATAAAGACGTGGCTAAGAAGTCGGAAGTTATGAAGTATATGAGTACGGATTTTGATGAAGAGCTATATCCGCACCTCACCGCAGTGCGCGCCGAGAATCGATGGTTAATAAAACATGGTCTTCCGCTTGCTGCCAAGGGCATATTGAAATTACCCCTTTTGATAAAGCGATCAAGGGCGTATATGATGTCGCGCTATGTTTGGATCAAGCCTCGCCATGGAGCGCGCTTTCAAAGAAAATTTACTAAGGGGTCCTTTGGAGGGAAATGAGATCTATTCCAAGTATGTGTAGGAGATGTTTGACGACGCTTTCCACAGATTAGAGAACCTCTCGATGCCCATCATAGACCTAATCGAGAAAGATCAGGACCTCCCAATTAGCGTGACCATGACAGGCCTTATGCTTCCGAATGACAGTGTAGATCCAACAGAAGGAGACCCTGAAACCACGGGCGAGCCGGACCTATCCCAACTACAAGTTCCTGTGTATATTTCTGGCGCACCAATACTGATTCCGTTGGAAGACAAATTAAATCAGCATGTGCGTTGTGTTGCTAAGAAGAATCACACCTCCACCAAAGGTGCCGTCATTGGTCTAGGCCTAGCACATCCTAGTCGGTCTGACGGTGTGCCCGTGAGTCTTCCTTCCATTGATGTGTACCATACACGCGTGCTGCGATATATTAAAGAGGCATGGGCACAGCATTGCGCGTCACAGAACCCACGACATCGCATGTTAAAGAGGTCACTGTCAACGAGCGACCTTCTATAGAAGGTGTCTTGCCTCACCATATCTGTTGTTGTATCTTACGCACACCAGTCTTGTAAATTAATAATTTGTAAAATGATAATAGCGACCCGTATGTTTGTAAGTACATAACGTCATGCATTATGCTCATGTGTAGTCGTATATATATGTGTCCAGGTTCCTACACCCACACCTGAGGTTGTGAGGGAGAACGCCTGTTTTGTGAGTACGCCCATTGGAGTGCGACTCTGGACTTATGGGTGAGTCGAAAGGTCATTATGTGTGGTCCTGCCACTACTACCATAAGAAATGTCATCGAAAATGACATGTTCGTTAGGCGTGCACATTGTGCCTATCCGTCATAAAGTATGAGGATTGCTATACTTACCACAACGTCTTGTGAAAAGCTTTCTAACAAAGGATACCTAATCCGACGCCGCTGGGGGTGCATCCCACTTACGCGACAAGTCTAATTAGTAGGGTAAACTTATTCCTCTTATTCCGCCTAGAAACGTTATTGTACATGTACATCTGAAGGCCAAATTTATATAAATGAAATAATACTTGCATGCATTAAATATAAGAAAGAAAAAACATCACTTGAATCGCGGAACTGGCTAGGAACCACAACGTTTTATTCATACTCATTGCAAATGTTTTGAAACAAATAACAAAAACCTAAAAAACGAGTAAAAAGAAAAAAATACATGGATCCTTATTGGGGCTATTAGTAGCCAAGAGAATGGTCCATGCCAACTATCGATATCTCAAAGAGAATATCGTCCAGAACTTTGGTCGCCTCTTAAGTCATTCCTTGTAGGGCTAGATAGCGATTCCGCATGGCCATGCACAATCATCCTAGTCTGTGAGGATCCTTTGCTCGCCTGACCGCGCCATTTCGTGCTTTGTGCTGTTGGTAGTACGCCCATACGATCCCGCTGCCGCATGGTATGTGGAGTTATCCTGGCTGCGGGGACGACTGCTCCCCTACGCTGCTGTTGATGGTTACCTTTAGTCGGGAGTAGCGTTACCGCGTGTCGCGCCATATTTCCAATTGATGTCGCTAGGGAACCTAGAGTACGCCCCAGCTTTGAGAATAGTCCTCCTTCCTCTGCGCCTTTGGTTGGGAGTGGGCCAGTAATCATGTTAGAATTCATTCGACGTCTTGAGTCCGCTTGGAATCTCTGACAACGTGCCACTCTTTTGCGCGTATCATTATGTGCAAATATCCAAAAGTACCCTGAGTGAGTGACTTCCTCAACCATAGCTACCGAGTCGCGAGGACACACTCTTCTGTGTGCGGCTTCCACTACTGCCCGCGCTTGATCTGGTGCTAAGCATTGCAACATCCGACCTTTGCATGCCTGTACATCTTTCCTTTGACAATTTGAAAGTGCCTAGCTCGTACCTGTATCTGCCTAGCCTTCCTTCTGCTGCTTGGCAATTTGTTATGTGACAAAAACTTTCGAATGGGTGTCATCCATGTTGGTAACTCCATGTCCGCACTCACATTTTTGTGCAAGATAAAATAGACTAGAATGGGACCTGGAGGCTTATTCATGTTTACAATTAAAAGTTGGTCCATGTCCACCGAGATTTCGTCGTCCTCTTCTACAACCCTTCGTATAGCAAACTCTGCGAACTATGCCGTCATGTCCTGTATCTTTTCCGTATACTCGATTAGCACCCGCCCTCGTCGCTCGCATGACCCATTGACTCTACTTGCCACCATAGGGTTGTATGTGTAGGCCACTAGGTGCTTCATGTCCATTCTTTGCGCGAATCTAAGACCTGCTATGAGGGCCTCGAAGTCTGCTTTCATGCTGGTAGTGGGGAAGTCAAACAACAATGCGTACGTGATTTTTATGTCGCCCTGGTTCGTGAGGATGAACCCTGCATCTGGCTCCCCTTTTTCTGCGAAGCCCGTCCAGAAAAGGACCCACGGGAGCCCTGACAGTGAGTCCCCGCGCATAGATATGCTTGGCGCCAGGGATTCCTCCGAGACACGCCTCCTTCTGTTCATCTGTGGACTGGGCTCTATATCATGTTGACACCTGTCCGCCTGCTTCCTTTTAGCGCTGGTGCTAGAAGTACTATTACCCCCTTCGATTGTGTCTATATTATGTATGGTAACTACTCCATTTTGCACCGGGAATTTAAACATACCATGTGCCATGGAAGGTACCGCGCGCAACGTCTTTAGTGCCGGCTGTCCAATTATCCCGTTGTACGAGGATTGAGAGCACACAACCATGAAGTCCATCCACTTCGTCGTCGAGTGTTCCGTATTTCCAATGGTCACCTGTTGATCCCTTTGGTTGGATCTATATTCTGTTAAGAATTAGTATAATAGTTTGTAATCAAACTAAAACACTTTGAGCACTCTTACTAACACTAAATAAGTTATGCGGAATCTATAAAGAACAGAAGAACAGAATTACTTTTAACTATTCGATTCTCTTATTAATCGACTTTTATGAGGTACATGAAATACATTGTACCTATGTTCCTTTTATAGAGTAAGGAACCCTAGAAACCTTAGAATATTCTATAAAGATAACTATATCACAGACGATAT
This sequence comes from Glebionis coronaria, assembly GCA_025667525.1. Lineage (NCBI taxonomy): Eukaryota > Viridiplantae > Streptophyta > Magnoliopsida > Asterales > Asteraceae > Glebionis > Glebionis coronaria. The sequence continues at coordinate 92,155,588 of CM046874.1, read as the reverse complement.
ATTATCAATATTCTAACTATTTAGGTATATCACATAAGATATAATCTAACTATAACTATGACATATCTTATACAAAGATATATTCGTCCTAATCAATATAGTAGTACTTACTTTATAAGTAGCAGTACTTACTATGTACCGCGTTAACACTAACGATACTTACATAACACTAACAGTACTTGGAATATACTAAAGGTACTTGACACTTAACAAATAATTCCCAACAATCCTCCCCTAAACAAGAAATGATAACTTGTTGTCTTCTTGTTTCTCTTGTACTGGATGTATTAAAAATACATGTCTTCAGTCTTTCCTTCATCCTTGGATTGAACTTGGTAATTTGTATTTGTATCCAACTGAATGTAGCCAAACACTTTAAATGTAGATCTTCTTCTAATAAGATAATCTTCAAACATTATAAACTTCATCTTCGTCTTCAAACTATGATCTTCTTGTGTCTTCTAAACATTCATTTATCTTTGCAGCATCAGCTTTTGTCTTCTTGAGTTTAGTCCTTGAACTCTTTGATCATAAATCTTTCTCTTGATTTGATGATAACAAAACCTTCTAAGTATTATATCTTTTAATACTTCTTTGCCTGCAATCTTCATACCTGAAATAAAATAGTTAACAACAAACACCAATCTGTATTGGCTTCATGATTTTTAGCAAATCACTAGCTATCAACGGATTTGATAAATTCTTTACCAGTTAGCTGTACACTCTGGAATAGCCAATACTTTATTCACAAAGAATAAGGTGTAATGAAAACCTCACAACTTTTGGTAAATTGTCAACCATCAACGGATTTGATGAAGTCTTTACCTAGTACAGTTTGTCTAGGACTAGCCAACTCTTTGTCTTGAAACAAGGTGAGTTAGAACCATATAGTTTTTAGCAAACTATCAGCTTTTAACGGATTTGATAAGTCTTTACCACAAACCGTTTGCTTATGGACTAGCCAGTTCTTATGTGTGTTAGACATGGTGAACTGAGAACCATTTATGAAGTGTGACTGAAAGTCAGACACTTAAGATTCTTTCTCATCTTCTTCCTCATCTTTCAAATCCTTGATTTGTTGTTTAACCATTCTGATCAACTCCAAAGCATCAGCAGACTCTTCTGTAACTTCTAATTGTTGTTCTAACATCCTTTCCAACAATTTCCTTTTGAAGGGATAAGTCTTCTCTTGCAGCATATAATATGTAACATCATCTACATCCAAAATATGCAATCCACATGACCTGTAATATCTCCAGTAACTAGGAACTTGATCCTCTAATACCTTCAACATTTCTTGATCACATTTGTGTGGCTCATACATAAAGAGAAATTCCCTATATAATAGTGATACTTCAGTTTTACCTGCACTGGCTTCTTCAACTAACCTTACAAGATCTTGAATATCTTGTCTGGCAAGAATGTGAAGAATATCTTCCAAAAGTCTGAATATCCTTTTTGTGTCATCAGATCTCTGAATTCCATGAGCTTCAAGTCCTTGATCTATAGAGTAAATCCACTTAACAATAGATGCTCTTTTTCCAAAAATCTCTGTATCAATACATTGATTTTCAAATTTCACAATCTTCAAGTACTTCCTTAAGCTCTCATCATCATCACTATCTTCTGCTGTAGTTTTAGCTCTCTTAGCTTTCTTCTTTATCTTTGTTGATCTTTTCCTTTTAACACTCTTGGAAATTCCTTCAAGTTCTGTTGAACCCTCTTCCAAGCTTGTATGTACCGTTTCCTCAGTATGTATTGTTGTATGCTGTTGATTGTGTATGTACTGCTTGTACATTTTCAGTCTGAGCAATTCCTTGAGTTTCAACTCCTTCATTCATCCTTTGAGCAGTCTCTTCCTCTCTTGAACTTACTTTATCCTTTCTATTCTTCCTTACATAAGTGGTCTTGATAGGTGGAGATGTACTTGTAGGTTCAACAGTACTTGGCTCAATTCTAGGAGTACTACCAAATTGTCTTTGTTGTTGTAGACGTTTCTTGAATTCTTCAACAGCTTTCTTGTCTGCTTCAAATCCAACCTCAACAAAATTCAATTCAGTCCTCTTACTTTGCTCATACAAAGTCTTGATTTCTTCAAAATTCTTCTTGACCAGCTGAATATGAGTAAATCCTTTTACTTTCTTTAGAAAGTTCATCATTTGATTTCTAATCTACATAGTAGTTGGAGGCTTAATCTTTTCTTTCCTTCTCTTTTCAGCAAATAATCTTTGTTGCTCCCTTACCAGATCATCAATCAATCTTGATTTCTCTTCTTCATCATATGCATCTTTTTCTTCAGCTATCAATGAGTCTGCAAGAAGCTCACTTGCATGTATCTCAGCTTGAATCCTATCATACTCTTGTATGTTCCATTCTTGTTGTATCCTTTTAGCTTCTAGCAAATTTTGCTTTTCTGCAAGTTCTTCCTACAATTCATCTTCACGAATTTGTTCTTGCATTCTATAATCAAATTCCTCATCATGGTCTATTTGATTAAATATGTACATGACTTTGTTTATATCATCATCTGAATCACTTTCATCTTCAGATTCTGACAATAATTGCTTCTTCCCCTTATCCTTTGGATTTATCTTAGGTAGCTTCTTCTTCAGTTTGGCAGCTACTTCTTCATTAGCTAACTGTTGAATGACTATACCTTTTGTAGGGTGTGAAGCTTGAACTTTCTTACCTTGAATTTGATCCTTTGTGGCAAGAACTTCTTGTTGTGTCTTTTTCTCCACTTCTGCTTGCTTAGTCTTCTCAACTAAATTCTTCTTTAAATCAAGTAGCAATTGGGCTAAAGTCTCATTTTCTCCAAATGAAATTTGACTTTCTAGTGAAGGATGATCACCAGCGGTACTTGCAATTGGCTTAGCAGTACTTGGGTCTTCAACAATGTCAGCAGTACTTGCAGTCGGCTTAGCAGTACTTGGATCTTCAACAAAGTTGACTTCACCAGTATTTGACACACTTGTTTCTTCAATCACTTGTGTATCCCCAAATACTTTTTCTTCCATAGAAGCCATCATATCAACTTGCACTTCTTCAGTCTTTTGTGACTTATTACTTTGTGGTGATGGATCAGGAAACTGATTAGAAATTTCCTCCAACTTCTCATAAAAAGCACTCCAATTAGCTTGAAGTGGTGATTGAACTGATGGTTCTGGCTGAGTTGCCAATGTTTCTGCAACTTGTGGCTCCTCTGGTTGATTTACCAACTTTTCTTGAACTTGTTCTTGAACTTGTGGTTCCTCTGGAGTAGGTTGTGGGTCTTGCTGTTGAATCTCCATATCTGAAGGTCCATCCACACCAGTCTCTAAACCAGCTCCATCTTTAAAAGTCCCCATGACATCTTCATCCAATTCAAAATTGATGTCATTTTCAGAGATCCTTGTTTGATTAGAAGAAGGTGGTTGTTCTTCATTATTCCTTCCCTGTTCTTCATTATTCCTCCCCGGTTTGGTTGCATTCAGTTGCCTTTTCTTGAGGTTCCTGAACCTTTGCTTCCTGATTGAAGATGTCTGAACAGATCTATATTGCCTCATCCAAGATGACACTTTGTTCCTTAACTTGAGTAGGCTAGCTTCCAATTCAACAATTTTCTTGTCTTGAACAAGCTTATCTTTCTGCAATACATGTACCTGTTGGGACAAACTTGTACACAAAGTAGTTAAATTTGCAACATCCACCACCTCTGGTGCTTGTGCTTGTGGTGAACCACTAGCAGTAATAGAAGCAGCAGGTGTGTGATCATCTCATCTGTGTTTGGTGGAACACCAACATTGTGAGAAGAAGATTGTGAATCTTCTAGAGAGTGGGAGCTCTGGTGAGAAGGAGTTTGCTGAGAAGCACTAGCATTGCTAGGTTCCGCACCTTCTTGATTGGCAGGTTGGGCTAACATATGAGCAAACAATGGTGTTATTGTTCCTGTAAAGGCATTGCCTTGTTTAGTCAAGAAAGAGAAAGTTCTCTTTGTGAATGAAGGAACATCCCATGTATCAGTTAATGCTGGTAGGTTAGGTATTTGGTCACGAACTAAAGCCTGAATGAATCTAGTATACATTAAGAACTTCTTAGTCCCTTCCAAATTCCTAGTCATGCCTTCAAAAATTGATTTTGAAAAATTAAAAACCCTGTTATTTGCTAGACAAATACCAGCAGATGCCAATGCAGCAGGTATTTGATCAAAAGATGTACTTTTTGAACTTAAACAGTGAATAATAGCATGAAAAAGCAATTTCCATTGAGGTGAAAATAATGCTTTAAAGAAAGTAAGACTTTCTCTACCACCCCCATAGCCTATGGTTGCAAGGCCATCATGAAAAAGCAATTTCCATTGAGGTGAAAATAATGTTTTAAAGAAAGTAAGACTTTCCCTACCACCCCCATAGCCCATGGCTGCAAGGCCATTATGAATCTCTGTATTATTAAGCATACTAAGTCCATTTTCATCATTAAGTCTCAAACTTGCTCGTAGCAGTACTTCAGTGACATATATATTCCTATGATTTACCCTAGCCTTAATGCAAGGTTGATCAAAACGAGTACCTAACACAACAGTATCCCAAAATTGTTCAACAATGGGTATAGAGACAACTGGACTTACAGTGAGTGCGAAGCGAATATGACTTCGAGATAGGAAACCAAGCATCTTATGGAAACCAAAAGAGACATCATTCGTAGCAAGATTCGCAACCAAATTATGCTTAGAGATTACTTGTAAGCCAGCCATTAGTATTTTTGATGATCGAAAGATTAGAGAGAAGGTTATAGAATCAAGAGATAAAAATAAAAGATTAGGTGAATCAATTGTGTAATTGGGGTAAGTATTTAAGTAAATAACAAACCCAAGCGCGAAGAAACCGCCAAATTTACAAAAGAGACCCTTAATGGTACAACGGACATGTAGCGGTACATGGGACATAAGCGGTACTTGATTTTGTGCTAGCGGTACTTGGAGTGACAACGGTACCTCACAATTTAGACCAGTTCATGCTTTCCCCTAGACATGTAACCTCTTTTATCTTTTTCTATAAACCTGCAATAACATCAAAAACACAAAACATAGACTATACAATAAAAATTATAAAAATTTGTACAGCTATTACCTCCCCTCAACATATGCAGCATGTTATTGGTTGAGCATACCAATGTGTGTCACCAGGAATTTAAATCTCTTTGCATCAAATGCCTTGGTCAACAAATCAGCTACATTGTTGTCTGTATGAATCTTCAAGACTTGAATAAGCTTTTTGTCATAAGCATCTCTTATAAAGTGATGTCTTATTTCAATATGCTTAGTTTTGGAGTGAAATACTGGATTCTTGACAATGTATATAGTACTTTCATTGTCAATGTAGATCTTGGTGTTCATGAAATTAAACCCATAATCCAACAGTTGATTTTGAATCCAAAGTACTTGTCCACAGCAATGAGCAGCAGCTACATATTCAGCTTCAGTTGTAGAAGTAGCAACAATTGTTTGCTTCTTACACTGCCATGATATGAGTCTTCTGCCTAGGAATTGACAACCTCCTGTTGTGGATTTCCTATCATGATTTGCTCCAGCATAATCACTATCTGAGTAAGCTTCCAATTCAAAGGTGGAATCTCTAGGATACCATAATCCTAAATTAGGTTGACTTTTAAGATATTTAAAAATCTTCTTCACAGCATATAGATGTAACACCTTTAGATGAACTTGGAATCTTGAACAGACACACACAACAAACATTATATCTGGTCTTGAAGCAGTAAGATACATCAATGAACCAATCATTGACCTATAGAGATGAATGTCAACATCTTCTCCATGTTCATCTTTTGATAAAGATTTCTTGGCTTCAAAAGGTGTGCTTGTACTCCTTGTATCCATACATGAAAATTTCTTTAAGATTTCAGCAACATATTTATTTTGGCTGATAAATATTCCATCTTTCCTTTGTTTGACTTGCAGTCCTAAAAAGAAAGTTAGTTCTCCCATAGAAGTCATTTGAAATCTTCCTTTCATCAAAGCTTCAAACTCTTCACACCATGTTTTCTTGGTAGAACCAAAAACGATGTCATCAACATAGACTTGAACTAGAATGACGTCTTTGGCATTTTCTTGATGAACAGAGTTTTGTCAATGGTTCCTCTCCTATATCCATGTTCTAGCAGAAAGTTGGATAAAGTTGCATACCAGGCTCTTGGAGCTTGATGCAGACCATAAAGTGCTTTGATAACTTTGTAGACTCTATTGGGGAATTTAGGATCTACAAAGCCTGGAGGTTGTGAGACATATACCTCCTCTGAAATAGTACCATATAGAAAGGCACTTTTCACATCCATTTGATAGTCTATAAATCCCATATATGATGCAAAGGCCAAAAATAACCTAATGGCTTATATCCTTGCCACTGGTGCAAAAACCTCATCATAGTCTATCCCTTCTTCCTGTCTGTAGCCTTGAGCAACAAGTCTTGCCTTGTTCCTCACAACAACCCCTCTTTCATCCTTCTTGTTCCTGAAGACCCATCTAGTACCAATGACTCTTTTACCTGAGGGAAGATCCACAAGAATCCAAACCTTTTGTATCTCAAATTGTGTTAATTCTTCTTGCATGGCATCCACCCAACTTTCTTCATCAAGAGCCTGAGAGATATTTTTGGGCTCCACTTGAGATAAGAAACAGGCAAACAAATAATGCTGAGTATCTTTATGATTTGTTCTCTGCTGTTGTTTGACATAACTCACTAGTGCATGAGTTTCAAGATTTGTTTGTAGTTGTCTTCTGGTTTGTACAGCAGATTTTGGATCACCAATAATCTGTGTAGCAGGATGGTTGTTGTTGACTTTATGAGTGGAATAGAACTGACTAGAATTTCAGTTTCCTAATTGTTGAAATCAGTTACTGCACCATGCTCATCATAGGAAGCTTTGGAGAAGATTCCTTCAGATGGACTGGCATATAAGTCCTTCATCGTCCAATGCTTGCAAAATCTCTTCTAGTGAGTCAGCAGATTTAGCAGATTTTGACTTAGTAGTACTTGCAGATGAAGTACCGCTAGGTATAGTATGTACTGCTGAGTGTTGTGACTCAAGAGACTCTTCTCCTGAATGCTTATTAGTAGATGTAGCATTCTTTTCTTGATCTTGAAGCCTCTGAAGCTCCTGGGAGGCTTGATCATCATTTGATGGCATGGTTTGCTTCTTGGGAGATGCAGACATGGGAGTAACAGTAGGCATGTTTGGCACATAGATATGAATATCTTCATCTGATGAAGAACCATCTTCTTGAGTACCTGCATTAGTTGCACTTGACTCCTCACCTGTATTGTTAGTTTGACAATCCTTTTACAAAGAGAAGTAATCCATGGAGTTAGTTAGATAATCTAAATCAAACATCCAAGCATAACCTATTCCTGAAACATTGGGTTTATTTTCTAAGAAATTGACATGAGCATTTTCTTCAACTATATTAGTTGCCAAATTGTAAATCCTATATGCTTTACTTTGCAATGAATATCCTACAAGATATCCTGGATCAGACTTTCCATCAAACTTTCCCAAATAATCAAGAGTATTTAGTATGTACACATGACACCCAAAAGGTTTTAAGTGACTTATGTTAGGCTTTACATTAGTCAAGAGTTCATAAGGTGTTTTGTTTTGAGGCTTAGTTACTAGGACTCTATTTAACACATAACATGCAGTATTGATTGCTTCTGCCCAAAAGGTATTTGGCAAAAGTGAATCAGCCAGCATAGTTCTAGGAGCCTCAATTAATGTCCTATTCTTCCTTTCAGCTACTCCATTATGTTGTGGAGTTCTAGGATTACTAAATTGCCTCTTAATTCCTTTAGACCTACAAAATTCATCAAAATCAGCATTCTTAAATTTTGTTCCATTATCGGTCCTAATGATTAAAACATGTTTAGTGAACTACTTTTCAACTAAAGTGATAAAGTCCTTTAGTAATTCACTTGTTTCACTTTTAAGGGCTAAAAAGAAAACCCAACTGAATCTACTATAATCATAAGTTATGACTAGACAAAAGGTCTTATGGATAATGCTTCTGATAGAAACTGGACCAAATAAATCCATATGCAAGAGATGCAAAGGTTTTGTCACAGTGTTTATAGTCTTGGTCTTACAAGAGACTCTATGTTGTTTACCTTTTTGACAAGCAGCACATGTGAAATCATTTTGAAAAGATTTGTTAGGTATACCTCTAACCAAATTCCTTTTTACCAATCTATTAAGATTCTTGAAATTCACATGACCTAACCTTCTATGTCATAAGTTTGACTCATCTAAAGAAGCCTTAGCTAGCAAACATGTAATACCACCTGTTGGAGTAATAGTATGAAGATTAAAGGTGTACATATTTTCTTGCCTGGGTACTTTAAGCAGTATTTGAGATTCCTTGGGCATCTTAGAGTCTTTGGACAACACCAAGCAGTCTTTGTCTGTGAATAGCACCTTGTTCTTCTTATCACACATTTGTGATACAGAAAAGAGATTGAACTTGTAAAACCCGCATGCTTTTACCATGCATAGTACCTTAAGATCGTACGTACTAGTTAAAAACTTTCCTAATATAGCATGATTACGATTACGTGTTAGGAGTTTATGTATTACGTACGTGTTAGAACACGATAAGTATTTTATATGCACGATCACGTAATAATTATTTAGCAATAATTAATCACGAACATACGATCACGAAATCACGAGCGTAATTAAAACACGAGCTATTATTAATTACGTATATATATTTAATACGAGCGTAATTAAATATATAAGAGTATGGTATTTACGTAACGAGAACATTTAAAACACGAACATAATTAAACATAAACGAGTACTAAATAACAAGACACGAAACGAGGTACGGGAACCCCACGGGGGAGTCCCTACCCGCGGCCAAAGCAAGGTAATAGGCCAAGCCCATTACCAATTTTACTAAGAGGGGGTTAAATAGATTTTTACTACTCAAAATTACTTTTACAGAAGATTTTAAGAAAACCTAAAATCTCCTTTTTCTCCTCCTTCTTTGTGCCGCCACCTACAAATCACCAACAAGGTGATTTCTTGATCTTGGATCTTGTTGATTTATTGTTTGTTCGTGTTTGTTCTTCACCCTCTTGATCCACGAATACAGCAAAACCTTTTTAAACCTTTTCTTTTAATTAATCTTTTATTTAATTATGAACACGTGATGTTTTTTTTATAAAAACACATTAATTAAACACAGATCTAACATGTTTTGATCATTAATTAAATCAGAGGGTCGATTAAGGGGTGTTTGTTTTTGGGCCGCAAGGTACAACCGACCCTAAGGGGGGTTCGGTTTGTTTTAGCCGACCACCACCAAGACCTTTTTGGTCTTGGTTGGTGCGTGTGGGTCCCACGGCAGCAAGAGGTACCCCGATTTGGGTCGGGGTACGATGTCGGTTCATATCCGGTTCATGTTTTTAAGCTTAGATCCGGTTCATGGTTATGTTATTTTTTTATTATGTTATGAACTTAGGATAAAATTAAATTAATAAAGATGTAATTAATTTAATAACATGACTTAGGTTAATTATTTATTAATAATCATGAAATTATTTTTAACCTAAGTATTTATATTATTAAGACTTATAATTAATTAATTATTTAAAAACCATGGATATAATTAATTGATTTACGTGACTAAGGTTATATTATTAATATTTAATAATACATATTTTTAACCTAAGTATTTATTATATTTAATTAAAACATGTCATACTTTAATTAAATAATATAACCTGTAGTTTAATTAAATTACATGAAATAATTATTAAACTATATATAATATCATATGACTTAGAAAATAATCATGAAAACACTTAGGCTTATTTATTTAGCTTATTTAACCAGCTTATTTCTAATTATGGAAACTTTCTATTTTTAGAAACTTAATTAAATAAGGCAGCTATTTTATTTATGGAAACCAGCTATTTTAGAAACTTATTTATTTAAGGCAGTTAATCTATTTATGGAAACTTATTTAATTAAGGCAGCTAATCTATTTATAGAAACTTTCTATTTTTAGAAACTTATCTATTTTAAGCAGTAAATCTATTTTTGGAAACTTTCTATTTTTGGAAACTTTCTATTTTTAGAAACTTTCTATTTTTGGAAACTTTCTATTTTTAGTAACTTTCTATTTTTGGAAACTTTCTATTTTTGGAAACTTGCTATTTTAGGAAACCTGCTATTTTTGGAAGTTACTTAATATTACACAGTAAGTATAATAACACATAAAATACCAGAAATACTTAATCAGATTAAGCAGAGTATAAGGTTTAATACAGTTTAAGGCTTTAAACAGTAAAACATAGTAAGAACATATAAAATAAGCTAAGACATGACGTAAAACCAGCTATGTATTTAGTAAGCAGATACTTATTTCATGTATGTATTTATGTAGCACTAGTGTTTCGGAAGTAGGATTCTCGCAGTTCATCGTTCTCGTTCACTAGACATAAGGTACGGATTCCCGTCCTTTCAGTATGGACATTCTTTCCTTATTAGGATTTCCCCGTATGCAGCCAACTGTTTTCCCGTAGTATAAGTATGAGTTTGATTGCTTATGTTTAAATATGATTACCTATAGCCATATACATGCATGACCAGTTTCACCTAGTTATGGAGGTACCATAACCATAACATTAGAGGCACTGATGTTATGACTTCACCACGGCGGAGTGATTGCTCGTGGCGTCCCTTCAGCTTTTGGCCAATTATTTATATTTATCATGTGGGGCGTATGGGTGCATCCTAGTTACACGTTTTTATTCAGGATTACATGGTGAATGTGGTGTGTGCCTTGCATCATTCACAAGGAGCTGATCCCTCCTACCCATAAAACTAGTATATTAAATTAGAGGCAGCCCCTCTAATTTGCATGATGAGGTCACCCCTCCAATTATTCATGCACGGTGGATATTCATGACCTATATTGGCTAAATGGTAAAATATGACAAACAATATTTATAAGATAAACATAAGACTTTCAAACTATAAAACCAGTTTTATTAAGACTTCACCATGTTACTCGGGACTTAGTTTCTTCCGCTGTTATTATGTTATATGCTTATCCTATTCATGATTTATTGTACATCCGTGCACTGAGCGTATTGCTCAGCCGTTTTCCTTTTCTATGTTCCCAAAACGGCAGGTACTCAGGGACGCTCGTAGACACTAAGAGTACGTGCATATGGACTGGAAGCTGTCTAGCCTTCTTTACCTTATGCATTTCCTTTCCATATGATACTTATGCTTTGGACATTGTTTCGTCCTTTTCCTTACTATACTATGTTTGTGTGTGATGAGCTTTACTTTTGGACTACCGATGTTTGATTTCGGTATTTTCCTTTATATGGTCAAGTAATGTTTAGACATTTTACCTTGTATGCTTTGATGACACGCCATAATTACTGTGATATTTCCATTTCCAAAATGGGGTGTTACAACTATGGTGTCAGAGCCAAGGCTTCGACCTGTAGGCTCTCAAATATGACCTGTGATTAGTGGGTAGTCACTACGGTCTTCCTAGAACTGACAGTTGTTTTCATGCATTCATCATTTTTAAGCATACATATATATGTCATTGTTACAGGGTTTTTGACTAAGTAATGGTTGGTACAGGACTGGTCCTATTTAGTCGCATGTGGTTTATCGAAACTTTTAGATTTGGGACCGACCCATAGGCGTCCCCTCGCTATGTCTTTTGTTTTGGGTGAACTGACCAGAGGCGTTCATTCTCGAGCATACAAAGTTTTCATAAAACTGCATCATGCATTCATACACAAAATTTTCTTGCATAAACTTTTTCTCGTGAAATTTTAGTATAATTTTTTTTTCATGTATATAATTATATTTTATGTTTTGATATGTTTAATCATATGTTTTATGTTATACTGTCAGATGGTTCTCACACGCGAACAGGAGCAGCTCAATGCTGCAATTCAGGCTGCCATGCAAGCCTTGCTTCCTCAACTGAGGAATGACATCCGTGCTGAAGTCCAAGCTACCAACAATCAGCAGTAGAATCAGGCACCTCCTCCTCCTCCTCCTCCTCCAGTGACATTAGCAGTATGGCTGGAGAGATTCAACAAGCTCCGCCCTCGAGCTTTTGAGAAGACTGATAGCCCCAACGATGCTGAAAACTGGTTGGCTCACATTGAGAAGATTTTCAACGCTTTGGGCTGTGACCCCGCATACAAGGCGAGGTTGGCATGCTATCGGTTCGAAGGCGATGTACTCAACTGGTGGTTAGCATTGATGCAATCTGAAGGTGGTGACGAGTGGGTTGCTGGTTTGACTTGGACTCAGTTCAAGGAAAGGGTGATGGAGCAGTTCTTTCCCAAGGCTGAACAGGACAAACTCAAGAGAGAGTACCATGGGATCCGTCAGAGAGCTGGGGAGAATAGCAATGAGTTTATGTAGCGCTTTCTTCGCTTGGCTGGTTTCCTTGGTGCGGTAGCAGGTACTCCTGAAGAGCAGGCGCATCACTTCAGATGGGCTCTTCGCACATCGGTCGCAAACAATCTGGTGTGTGCTACGTTCAATACTGTAGCACAAGTGGCCGATGCAGCACGAAAACTGGAGATGCTGCAGGAGAGGGATGAGTTCGGGGAAGCTGAAAGACCCGACAAGAGGTAAAACCTTCGTATTCAAGCGGTGATCAAACCGTATACTTTCCATATGTCAATTATTCATCTCTTTAACTGTATCTTCCAGGCAGAAAACTGGGGACCGGTCTCAGCCGGCTACTCAGCAGCAGCCTCATCAGCCCAAGGGAAACGGTCAGACTAACGACCGTTCTGCTACAGATAGGCGTGGCGGTAATGACAATTACCGTAACAAAGCCGGGCACTCCAGCAACAGCAGGTCCAAATACTTACGAAATTCCTTATGATCTATGTTATAACTCATATTCTGACACTTTATCAACTTCTACCAGGAACCATGGAAACGGTAGGGACCAGAACCAGAGAGGTTCGCAGCCTAGCCGTCCAGCTATCACTGGTATTTAAATCCTACGATTATCCGCTTTGTCCTTTGTACCCAAATGTTATGTCTCATGTAAAATGTTTTATCAGGTCCTCAGCCAGCCAGAGCACCTGCTGGAGGATACACTCATCCTCTTTTCTCTATTTGCCACCGTAGGCACCCAAGAATATGTCGCCGTAATACTGATGCGTGCTTCAAGTGTGGTCTTCCTGGCCATATTATGAAGGATTGCCGAAAGGGCGAGATGGAGGGTACATCGGGACATGCTGATACCAAGCCGCCTCCTACTGCCGGGCGTGTCTGCACGACATCTCGAGACTAGGCCAACAAGTCTACAGGTACCATCACTAAAATCTTGTATATGTATGGTCGCGCTGCATGTGTTCTTTTCGATACGGCTGCTACTCACTCGGTTATTTCTACTGCTTATGCTAAGAACATTAGGATGCCTCCCTTGCCACTAGAAAATAGGCTTACTATTTCCACGCCTTTGAGGGACTCTGTATTAATCACCCATGTATACAAGAGTCTTCCCCTAGAATTTGATGATAAGGTTCGACCTGTCGATGCACTTCCGCTAGACATGAATGACTTCGACATGATTTTGGGCATGGATTGGCTATCCAAGTATCATGCTACCATAGACTGCCATTCATATCGAGTTATCTTCGGTGATGTCAATGCACCAGAGTACATTCATAATGGGTTCATACCCGGACGGTCTGTACAAGTCATTTCCACCCTGCAAGCGCGTGCACTATTGTCACATGGCTGCGAGGGTTATCTAGCTACGGTTCATGACATGGATGCTGAATCTCCATCGATTCAGGATCAACCAATAGTGTCGGAATTCCAAGACGTGTTTCCAGCAGAACTTCCGGGCATACCACCTGCACGAGAAGTGGAATTCAGTATCAAGCTGGTTCCAGGAGCTGAACCAATCTCCAAGGCTCCTTATCGCATGGCTCCCATAGAGCTGAAGGAGCTGAAGGAGCTGAAGGATCAACTGCAAGAACTTCTTGAACGAGGTTTCATTCGACCGAGCGCATCTCCATGGGGCGCACCGGTCTTGTTTGTTAAGAAGAAGGACGACAGTATGCGTCTTTGCATAGACTATCGCGAGCTCAACAAGATTACCATTCGGAATAGGTATCCACTGCCACGCATTGATGATATGTTTGACCAACTCCAAGGGGCCAAACACTTCTCCAAGATCGATCTTAGGTCAGGCTATCATCAACTACGGGTCAAGGAGCATGATATTGCTAAGACTGCCTTTCGTACCCGTTATGGCCACTACGAGTTTGTAGTTATGCCATTTGGCCTGACAAATGCTCCAGCAGTGTTCATGGATCTGATGAACAGAATCTTCCATGAATTTCTGGACAAGTTCGTCATTGTCTTCATTGATGACATTCTGATTTTCTCTAAGTCCAAGGAGGAACACGAAGACCATCTTCATACAGTACTACAGATTCTTCGCCAGAAGCAGCTGTATGCTAAATTCTCCAAGTGTGAGTTCTGGTTAGACAAGGTGGCATTCTTAGGTCACATTGTATCAGCAGAAGGAAACACTATGGATCCAGCGAAGGTTGAGGCCATTACTAAGTGGCCGAAGCCGACATCAGCGACGGAAGTCCGCAGTTTCTTAGGCTTAGCTGGCTATTACCGTAGGTTCGTGGAGAACTTTTCCCGCCTAGCACTACCATTGACCAAACTGATGCGGAAAGGGGAGAAATTCGTCTGGACTGAAGATCGAGAGAAGAGCTTTGAAGACCTGAAGAAGAAGCTAGTATCTGCACCTATTCTTACTCTACCATTTGGTACGGGTGGATTTCAAATCTACAGCGATGCATCGGGGAAGGGACTTGGCTGTGTTCTCATACAACATGGGAAAGTGATCGCGTACGCTTCACGGCAGCTTAAGCCTTATGAAGAGAATTACCCCACGCACGATCTGGAACTTGCTGCAGTCGTGTTTGCATTGAAGATATGGAGGCACTACTTATATGGAGAATCATGTGACATTTTCACGGACCACAAGAGCTTGAAGTATATCTTCACTCAGCATGAATTGAACATGAGGCAGAGGAGATGGTTAGAGCTGTTGAAGGATTATGACATTAATCTACAATATCATCCCGGAAAGGCAAATGTAGTAGCAGATGCCCTTAGCAGGAAGTCCGGAATGATCAACGGCATTAAAATCGAAGAGGAAGTCATAAGAGACTTGGAGCGACTAGACATCGAGATCGTAGTACGTGGACAGCACGGTTACTGGGCTAATCTTAGAGTAGAACCCGAGTTACTATCTAAGATCAAGGAAGCTCAGAAAGATGACGGAGAAATCTGGGCGATAGTACAGAATTTGGAGAAGCAGACAGAATTCAGAGTAGATGCAGATGGTATCGTATGGCAGGGCACTAGACTTTGTGTTCCTGATGACCAAGAACTCCGAGAAGCTTTGTTAGCTGAAGCTCATAGCTCCCCATTCTCGATACATCCTGGTTCAACTAAAATGTATCATGACATCAAGCAGTACTTTTGGTGGAGTGGTATGAAACAGGATGTGGCCACTTACGTCTCCAAATGTCTTACCTGCCAGCAGGTTAAGATCGAGCATCAGCGATCTGGCGGTCTCCTTCAACCGTTAGATATTCCAGAGTGGAAGTGGGACAAAATCACCATGGATTTTGTTACCGGTCTTCCGCCTACCAAAAGGAAGCACGATGCAATTTGGGTTATCGTTGATCGACTTACCAAACCAGCTCATTTCTTACCGATCCGCAAGGAAGATCCGGTAAGTAAACTCGCAGATACGTATAGACGAGAGATCATGAGACTCCACGGTGCACCATCCAGCATCGTCTCAGACAGAGATCCTCGATTCACTTCGCGCTTTTGGAAAAGTCTGCAGAAAGCTTGGGGTACACAACTTAAGCTTAGCACGACTTTTCATCCTCAAACGGACGGACAGTCGGAGCGAACCATTCAGACATTGGAGGATATGTTGAGGTCATGTGCGTTGGAATGGACGGGTGATTGGGACGAATACATATGTTTGGTGGAGTTTGCATACAACAACAGCTGACACGCAAGCATCAAGTGTGCTCCTTTTGAGATGTTGTATGGCAGAAAGTGTCGCGCCCCAATCTGCTGGGATCAGGTTGGCGAGCGAACACTCGAAGGACCAGAAATCATAGAAATGACAAACGAGAAGATCGCAGTAGCTAGACAGAAGATTCAGGAGGCACGGTCACGTCAGAAGAGTTACGCCGACAAGCATCGTAGGGATTTACACTTTAACGTAGGAGATCACGTCTTCCTTAAGGTTTCGCCGGCACGTGGTGTTAGACGCTTCGGGATTAAAGGGAAGCTCAGTCCTCGTTTCATCGGACCGTTTGATATCATTGAACGAGTCGGTGAAGTATCTTATCGATTGGCGTTACCTCCGCAGCTTTCGCATGTGCACAATGTGTTTCATGTGTCCTTACTCAGAGGGTACCAATATCATCCCCTTCACATGGTTCAGTATCCACTGGAACAGATACGTGAAGATCTCACTTTTATAGAAGAACCCGGACGAGTTCTTGACAGACAAGAACGAGTCATGAGAAAGAAGACGATTCCATTCGTCATAATTCTATGGAGGGATCATACCGAGCGGGAAGCCACTTGGGAAACAGAGGAGTCTATCCGGGCTTCTTACCCTCATTTCATATTTTGAATTCGGATATGTTCTTCTTTTCCAGTTTACTTTATCTATAATTCGGGGACGAATTATTCTTTTTAGGGGGGAAGAGTTGTAAAACCCGCATGCTTTTACCATGCATAGTACCTTAAGATCGTACGTACTAGTTAAAAACTTTCCTAATATAGCATGATTACGATTACGTGTTAGGAGTTTATGTATTACGTACGTGTTAGAACACGATAAGTATTTTATATGCACGATCACGTAATAATTATTTAGCAATAATTAATCACGAACATACGATCACGAAATCACGAGCGTAATTAAAACACGAGCTATTATAATTACGTATATATATTTAATACGAGCGTAATTAAATATATAAGAGTATGGTATTTACGTAACGAGAACATTTAAAACACGAACATAATTAAACATAAACGAGTACTAAATAACAAGACACGAAACGAGGTACGGGAACCCCACGGGGGAGTCCCTACCCGCGGCCAAAGCAAGGTAATAGGCCAAGCCCATTACCAATTTTACTAAGAGGGGGTTAAATAGATTTTTACTACTCAAAATTAGTTTTACAGAAGATTTCAAGAAAACCTAAAATCTCCTTTTTCTCCTCCTTCTTTGTGCCGCCACCTACAAATCACCAACAAGGTGATTTCTTAATCTTGGATCTTGTTGATTTATTGTTTGTTCGTGTTTGTTCTTCACCCTCTTGATCCACGAATACGGTAAAACCTTTTTAAACCTTTTCTTTTAATTAATCTTTTATTTAATTATGAACACGTGATGTTTTTTTTATAAAAACACATTAATTAAACACAGATCTAACATGTTTTGATCATTAATTAAATCAGAGGGTCGATTAAGGGGTGTTTGTTTTTGGGCCGCAAGGTACAACCGACCCCAAGGGGGGTTCGGTTTGTTTTAGCCGACCACCACCAAGACCTTTTTGGTCTTGGTTGGTGCGTGTGGGTCCCACGGCAGCAAGAGGTACCCCGATTTGGGTCGGGGTACGATGTCGGTTCATATCCGGTTCATGTTTTTAAGCTTAGATCCGGTTCATGGTTATGTTATTTTTTTATTATGTTATGAACTTAGGATAAAATTAAATTAATAAAGATGTAATTAATTTAATAACATGACTTAGGTTAATTATTTATTAATAATCATGAAATTATTTTTAACCTAAGTATTTATATTATTAAGACTTATAATTAATTAATTATTTAAAAACCATGGATATAATTAATTGATTTACGTGACTAAGGTTATATTATTAATATTTAATAATACATATTTTTAACCTAAGTATTTATTATATTTAATTAAAACATGTCATACTTTAATTAAATAATATAACCTGTAGTTTAATTAAATTACATGAAATAATTATTAAACTATATATAATATCATATGACTTAGAAAATAATCATGAAAACACTTAGGCTTATTTATTTAGCTTATTTAACCAGCTTATTTCTAATTATGGAAACTTTCTATTTTTAGAAACTTAATTAAATAAGGCAGCTATTTTATTTATGGAAACCAGCTATTTTAGAAACTTATTTATTTAAGGCAGTTAATCTATTTATGGAAACTTATTTAATTAAAGCAGCTAATCTATTTATGGAAACTTTCTATTTTTAGAAACTTATCTATTTTGAGCAGTAAATCTATTTTTGGAAACTTTCTATTTTTGGAAACTTTCTATTTTTGGAAACTTTCTATTTTTGGTAACTTTCTATTTTTGGAAACTTTCTATTTTTGGAAACTTGCTATTTTAGGAAACCTGCTATTTTTGGAAAGTTACTTAATATTACACAGTAAGTATAATAACACATGAAATACCAGAAATACTTAATCAGATTAAGCAGAGTATAAGGTTTAATACAGTTTAAGGCTTTAAACAGTAAAACATAGTAAGAACATATAAAATAAGCTAAGACATGACGTAAAACCAGCTATGTATTTAGTAAGCAGATACTTATTTCATGTAGCTATTTATGTAGCACTAGTGTTTCGGAAGTAGGATTCTCGCAGTTCATCGTTCTCGTTCACTGGACATAAGGTACGGATTCCCGTCCTTTCAGTATGGACATTCTTTCCTTATTGGGATTTCCCCGTATGCAGCCAACTGTTTTCCCGTAGTATAAGTATGAGTTTGATTGCTTATGTTTAAATATGATTACCTATAGCCATATACATGCATGACCAGTTTCACCTAGTTATGGAGGTACCATAACCATAACATTAGAGGCACTGATGTTATGACTTCACCACGGCGGAGTGATTGCTCGTGGCGTCCCTTCAGCTTTTGGCCATTTATTTATATTTATCATGTGGGGCGTATGGGTGCATCCTAGTTACACGTTTTTATTCAGGATTACATGGTGAATGTGGTGTGTGCCTTGCATCCTTCACAAGGAGCTGATCCCTCCTACCCATAAAACCAGTATATTAAATTAGAGGCAGCCCCTCTAATTTGCATGATGAGGTCACCCATCCAATTATTCATGCACGGTGGATATTCATGACCTATATTGGCTAAATGGTAAAATATGACAAATAGTTTTTATAAGATAAACATAAGACTTTCAAACTATAAAACCAGTTTTATTAAGACTTCACCAGGTTACTCGGGACTTAGTTTCTTCCGCTGTTATTATGTTATATGCTTATCCTATTCATGCTTTATTGTACATCCGTGCACTGAGCGTATTGCTCAGCCGTTTTCCTTTTCTATGTTCCCAAAACGGCAGGTACTCAGGGACGCTCGTAGACACTAAGAGTACGTGCATATGGACTGGAAGCTGTCTAGCCTTCTTTACCTTATGCATTTCCTTTCCTTATGATACTTATGCTTTGGACATTGTTTCGTCCTTTTCCTTACTATACTATGTTTGTGTGTGATGAGCTTTACTTTTGGACTACCGATGTTTGATTCCGGTATTTTCCTTTATATGGTCAAGTAATGTTTAGACATTTTACCTTGTATGCTTTGATGACACGCCATAATTACTGTGATATTTCCATTTCCAAAATGGGATGTTACAGAACTCATTCAATTCTTTTACAAAGAAGACATCTTCAAATTCCAACTTTCCTGTGTTGATTTTCCCTTTGCTAGTGATTCTACCTTTGCTACCCCCAAAGGCTACTGGACCTCCTCTAAATTCTTCAAATTCAGCAAGAAAATCTTTGTTCCCTGTCATGTGTCTTGAGCATCCACTATCTACAATTCCTTTATCTTTTAATTCATCAATGAGATGCCCCTGCACACAAATAAAACTCATTAGTTTTTAACAGGGACCCAAGCCACATTTGGCTCGGATCTTGTGGGACCTACACATTTAAGAGTTTGTACTGAAGCATTCCCAGTATGCTACTTTTACTCTTATACTTCATGGTTTGATTTATGTAGTCAAATTCATAGGGTGACTTTATGTGCTTTGACTTCTTTGACTTAAGTACTGCTTTAGCGGTACTTGCTTTAACACATGATGTATCTCTTTTAGGAACCCACATTTGTACTGGTTTGTTCTTGTCCTTACTTCTAGGTGTTTTAACTTTTTCAAAAACTTTCTTAGAAGTCTTGGAGAACATTGGTTTTACAGACTTTAAACCAACAGTACTTGAGTTTGGTCTAGCAGTACTTGTAGATTTAGGCTTGCCGGTACCTGGTTTACCAGACTTTAAGGATACAAGTCCTTGCTTCATAAGTACTGCCCTAGGAACAAAACTTTTGGTAGGATTATTTTTAACATGTTTAACTACCCTTGTGTGATCAAACTTAGGTTTGTCATCTTTAAGTTTCTGTTTCCTATAACCCTGTGCATTTTTCCCATTGCTATTTTTCATGACCCTTTGTGTAGCCTTCTGTTTCACAATTTTATCTTCATGTAATGTACAGTCTTTGATAAAATGACTTAGACTACCACAAACATAACATCCTTTTCTTCTTAAAGAAGACCCAAAAGGTTGTTTTGACTTTACTTTTTCAAAACCTAGCCCACCCCTTTTGGTTTTAGTATGTTGTTCATTATTTTCCAATATCTTGCTAGGAGTTTTTACCTGCTTAGGAGCAGAACTAGTCTTAGATTCCTCAGAAACAAAGTTGTTCATTAAAGGTGGATAAACAATATTCTTGGTCACATCAGTATTTTCTTGAGACATAGTACTAGAGTTAAAGAGATTATTAATCTTAGGTTCTTTTAACTCTATACTAGTATCATTACAAGGGGGCATGAAAATTCCAGATAATGGTAGAGTAACTGCCTTCATTCCTTCAGCATATCTATCATTTTCAGGTGTATCATCTACCTCACAAGAACTATCAAAAATCCCTTTTGATAAGTCCTTGTTAGTTAAGGTTATCCCAGGTTGATCCTCAATATATCCTAGACCTGTTTTTGTTGGGAATAAATTATGGGTCAGTTCACTAGACGCTGATAAGAAGAATGTCAACGCTGATAAGATAACATTGGACGCTGACAGCCAAGCGTTGACATTGAAGAAGTCAACGCTGACAGCCTTGAAGATTGACACTGATGGAATATATATCTTCATACGAATCTTTTTGTTTATTTGTTTCTTTATTTTTGTATGGTAAAGATAAGCTCGACATTGTATTTTCCATTATTATCTTTACCTAGAATAGTTGATTCGTAGCTTATTGTACAAGACTTCTTGTTCTATAAAAGAAGGTCTTTTAGGTTAAAGTTAATCATCAGTTTTCATAAGTTTTCATAAGTTAAACCTCTTTCATTGTAATCAAGTTCGATCATTCTAATACAAGTGAAAGTTTGTTTAACATCTTTGTGTTTTAGATTAAGTGTTAATTCCGCATAACACTTAGTTACTTTATTCATAAGCAAAGGTTTCTCTACGTGTATTACTTGATCTAATCTCGTATACACAAAGCTTAATCGATCTAAGTTTGGGATCAACAAGTGGTATCAGAGCTTGTTGAGAAACTTTTGATCTTTAAGTAACGCAAGAACCCTAAAACACCAAACCCTAAAAATCCTAAATCTCTCAAAACCCTAAAAACATCATGTCTGGCACAAATCAGCCTTCTGCTTTGCTACAAAACAACTCCACAAACCCTAGTATCAAAATTCCCATGTTTGATGCCAGGAACTTTGAGCTTTGGAAGTCTAACTTTGAGCAATATATAGCCATCCATGACTACACTCTTTGGGAGATTGTTGAATATGGGAACACATTCAACAAAGCTCAAAAGATTCCTGCTGCCATTGCCGCAAGGGTAGCTCTTCCTAATTGTCCTGAAGCTGATAAGAAGGAAAAGCCTGAAGATGGAAGAGCTGTATCTGTTGAAGATATAGCCAAGAAAAGGGTGGACATGAAAATCTTGAACATCATGAAACACGCCCTAGGTCATGAGAATCAGCACAAGTACAAACGCTTTGAGTCTGCAAAAGAGCTTTGGGAAGCTCTTGAAGTAGCACATGGTGGCAATGCTGACACAAAAGATGAAAAGAAGAAGCAACTCATGCATGAGTATGCTGTCTTTAAGGCTCAACCAAATGAGAATCTCAGCAGTGTGAGAAGTAGATTGCTTGACATCACAAGTCAACTTTCCTTCATGGGAACACAGATTGATGACCCTGACTTGAATGCTACTTTTCTCAAAAGCCTTGGTGATGTATGGAAGATTGAGACAAGATCCATTCTTGTCAATAACACCCACAAGACCTCCAGGTTTGATGACATCTTCAACAAACTAAGACTGTTGGAGAATGAATGGCTTTTGGATAGTGATAATAAATCTTCCAGTAGTAACATGGCCTTCTTCTCACAAAGTGAAGGCCAATTTGATTCCATGAACTTCTATGGACATCCAGCCGCTGGATCTCAGTCTGTCAGCGCTGGATCATATCCTGTCAACGCTTTATACTCAAGCGCTGACACACACAACTTTGGCGCTGATAGAATTAAACCTGCTGGTTTAGATCTAGATACTGTGTGTGCATTCATTGCTTCTTTGCCCAGTGATTCAAGGATTACATATGAAGATCTTGAGCAGATAAGTGATGAACAATTGGAAGAGATGGACATCAAGTGGACTATGGCTCTTGTAAGTTTAAGAGCAAATAGGTTTAATAAAAGGTTCAAGAAGAAGATGACCTTTAATGCTAAGGATGTTGCTGGATTTGACAAATCAAAGGTTGAGTGCTACAATTGTCATCGGATGGGGCACTTTATGAGGGAATGTAGATCTCCAAGAAGATCTGACGCTGGTAAGCCCTCAAGCCAAATGGTTAAGAGCCAAGATCCCAAGGCCATGGTTGCTGTTCAACAAATTGATGGTGTTGGAGGATGGGACTGGAGCTGGAACTTTATGGCTAAGGATGAGGAAGAGGACAGAGCTTTGGTTGCTGAAGTTAAAGAAGAGCATGTTGAATATGCTCTCATGGCACACTCCTCCTCTTCATCAGATAATGAGGTATATGATGATGCTTTCTGTTCTAAGGGTTGTCGTTTAAATACTGAAAAACTAAATCAAGAGATAGTAAAATTATTAGATGAGGCAAGTACTGAAAGATGCAAAGTATCTAATTATCAAATTGCTCTTACCCAAACAGAAAAGACAGTAGCTGAGTATAAGAAAATGGAGTTTGATTTAAAGGATCAAATAAATATCTTAAAACATGAGTTACATCAAAGTAAAGATATTCAAGATATAGTAAACAGGGTTAATATTGATTTGATAGCTCAGCTAGAGGAGGCTAACAAAAATAAAGATAATGTGAGTCTTAAAATCCAGAGATTTGATAAGGCCACACAATCCCTAGGAGAGTGTGTTAGTAAACAAAGAGACTCTAAGGACATGAGTGGAATTGGGATGAAAGATTATACTGGTGTTCCACCACCAGCTGGGGATTTCTATGGTGTCCAATCAAAGGACTTATCTTGGACTGGCTTGCCAGAACTCCAAGAGAAGGAATTCATTCCTCCACCTAGAGTGACTTCCCCAGTTGAAGAATACAAACAGAAACTGACTGACCTAGATGAGTGGAAGAAAGCTAACCACACTTTGTTTGTTAAGGGAGGGTTGTTGTGTGAAAGTCCAAATGAGCCCACACCAAACACGAGCCATAATATTGTGGAGTCCAATGATCCTACACCTATTAAAATCACACACCCTACCACTGGTAAAGCTGTTGACCTTGGCCCACAAACTGTTAGAAAACCTAGTGTTAAGTATGCAGAAATGTATAGGAATACTAGGTCACCAAAAAGCCAAGTTAGTAACCATGGAACAGGCTTCTTTGCTTCTAGACCTAAGACTATGTCTAGAAAAGCTTGTTACTCATGTGGTAGCTTTTCACATTTGGCATACAAATGTGTCAACGCTTCCAATGTCAACGCTGATAGGAACCATTTCAGCGCTGACAAAAGTCAACATAGGTCAAACACTGTCAGACCCAATACCTTTGTGAACAAAAGTTCACAAGTTGTTAGACCAGCCCCATTCTTTTCTAGAGGGTCTAACACACAAGGCCTAAGACCTTTTCAAAAGTCAAACACTTGGTCCAATAGGCAATGGGTTCCTGTAGCAAACCCTAGGTTCAACGCTGATAAAGGCAATCGGGGCGCTGACAAGAGCAATTTCAGCGCTGACAGACACACTACCAAACCAAGGTATTTGCAACCACAGGGAAATAGGTCTAAAGCTTCTACTAGCTTAACATGGAGACCAAAACAAGACCAAAACTCTAATTCTACTGGTGTTTCTATGACATGCAACAGGTTTCATTATATTTCAAAAGCAATGTCAACACCAATTGGGGTTAACTGGGAATTTCATTCAAAAAGGGATGAAAATGGGGTTGTTATGAGAACCAAGTCTGTTCTTGTTGAACAACCAGATGAATCCAAGTCTTCCAAGGCTTGGGTTCCCAAAGAAAACTAATGTGTTTTCTTTATGTGCAGGGCATTCAGAAGAAGATCAATGATTATGGATATTGGGATAGTGGATGCTCAAGGCACATGACAGGAAAGGAAGACTATCTGACAAACTTTACTCCTATTCAAGATGGTGATAAGGTATACTTTGGAGGGGGCTATGGCACCATCACTGGAAAAGGAACCCTTGTCACCAACAATCTACGGTTTGAGAATGTCTTCCTGGTAAAAGAACTGGATTATAATTTGTTTAGTGTATCACAAGTGTGTGATAACAAAAATAAGGTTCTTTTCACAGATACTGAGTGCTTGGTATTAAGCAAAGATTATAAGCTCCCTGAGGAGAAATACATAGAATTTAGAACACCAAGGCATAAAGACATATATAATGTGAATCTTAATGGAATTAAGATGAATAATAAAATGATGTCATGTCTTTATGCTAAAGCCTCAGTAGATGAAAGTAATCTTTGGCACAGGAGATTAGGGCACATAAACTTTAAGAATATCAATAGACTTGTGAGGCTTGGCTTAGTTGATGGTTTGCCTGAAAAGGCTTTCCACAATGACCACTCTTGTGTTGCATGTCTTAAGGGCAAGCAGCACAAGGTCTCATTCAGGTCTAAACAGGTGCACTCTAGTTCTAAACCACTTCACTTATTGCATATGGACCTCTTTGGTCCAACTAATATAGAAAGTTTAAAGGGTAAATCATATTGTTTTGTCATCACTGATGATTTTTCCAGGTTTACATGGACTTTCTTTTTAGCCAAGAAAAGTGAAACTGCCCAAAGTCTGATTAATTTCATTACCCAGATTGAAAAGAAGAATGGTAATGAGGTCAAAATTATTAGAAGTGACAATGGGGGTGAGTTTAGAAATCAGTTGTTAGATGATTTTTGTGCCAAGAAAGGGATTACTAGGCAGTTTAGCATAGCTAGAACCCCACAACAAAATGGGGTTGCTGAAAGGAAGAATAGAACCCTTATTGAAGCAGCCAGAACCATGTTGGCTGATGCCCACTTTCCTATAGCCTTTTGGGCTGAAGCTATTAACACAGCTTGTTATGTTCAAAATAGGGCATTGGTCAACAAAATACATAATAAGACACCTTATGAGTTACTTTGGGGAAGGAAGCCAAATATTGGCTTTCTCAAGCCTTTTGGTTGTCATGTAGTTGTTTTAGAAACTAGTGAAGCCCTAGGTAAATTTGATTCAAAAGGTGATGAAGGCTACTTCATGGGTTATTCAGTGCAGAGCAAAGGATATAGGGTTTACATTAAAAAGGAAAAACGTATACTTGAAAAAGTACATGTTAGGTTTTTAGAGAGTAAACCTAGTGATCCTGAAAGTGGTCCAAATTGGTTGTTTGACTTAGAACCTTTATCTAGAGCTTTAAATTATATGCCTGTTACTGATCCAGACATTGTGAAGGTAACTTCAAGTGTTTTGGAAAAGAGAATTGGTAATGTTTCAGGTATACAGGTTGCTAAGGAGGATGGACCACCAGCAGTTGAGTCATCTCCCACACAAGAATATGTTACACTTCCTATATGGACAGATGAGTATTATGCTGCTGCTGCTGCTGCTGCTAGAAAAGATAATGGTGGTCTCCAAGTACCACCAAATACAAACATGCATGGTTCTTCAGGCGCTGACAAAGGGAAATCAAGCGCTGACAAGAGCAATTCAGACGCTGATGGATCAGACGCTGACACCAACAGTTCAAGCGTTGTTAGCCCAAGCGCTGACAAACAAGGATCAGACTTTGACAACACCTTTGCACATCTTTTCTCTTCCCATTTTGAACAAGGCGGACCTTCCAATGTCCATGAAGAGATTTCTGTTGATCAAAGAGAGTCTGATGAAGAAGATATTGGCAACATGGAGCGTGAAGTTGAGGACACCAGACTTTTTGAAGGAGGAGTTCTCACTTCCACAGCAAAGGATCACCCCTCATCTCAGATCATTGGTGATGTTATGGCTCCAGTTCAGACAAGAAGATCCCATCAAAGTCTTGGTGGATTTATTGCCAATATACACAAGAAGGTTGATACCCCTCTTGTACAAGCATGTTTGTTTGCATGTTTTCTGTCACAAGAAGAACCCAAGAAGATTTTTGATGCTCTCAAAGAACCTAGTTGGGTGGAAGCAATGCAGGATGAGCTTCACCAATTTGCTATACAGGATGTTTGGGAGCTGGTTGATTGTCCTAGATATGTGAGACCAATTGGGACAAGATGGGTTCTAAGGAACAAGAAAGATGAAAGGGGTATTGTGGTCAGAAACAAGGCACGTTTGGTAGCTCAGGGATATACACAAGAGGAAGGAATAGATTATGAAGAGGTCTTTGCTCCTGTTGCAAGAATTGAAGCTATAAGAATTTTCTTAGCTTATGCCTCTTGTATGAATTTCACTGTTTATCAAATGGATGTGAAGAGTGCTTTCCTCTATGGAACAATTGTTGAGGAGGTATATGTCATGCAACCTCCTGGTTTTGAAGATCCTGAGAATCCAGACAAGGTTTATAGAGTGAAGAAAGCTATGTATGGACTTCATCAGGCCCCAAGAGCATGGTATGGTACATTGTCCACCTACTTGGTGGAAAATGGTTTTAAAAGGGGCACCATAGATCAGACATTGTTCACCAAGAAGAAAGGTAAGGATGTCTTACTTGTCCAGGTCTATGTTGATGATATCATTTTTGGATCCACCAATCCAAAGATGAGTGAAGACTTTTCCAAGCTTATGACAGATAAATTCAAGATGAGTGCAATGGGTGAGATGAACTTCTTTCTAGGTTTACAAGTTCAGCAGAAAGAAGATGGTATCTTCATCTCCCAAGACAAGTATGTAGCTGAAATCTTGAAGAAATATGGTTTTTCTCCACATGAAAAGGATGCTTCCACTCCTATGGATAGGGAACACCCTTGGGGAAAAATTGGAGCTGGAAAGGATGTGGATGTTAGGCACTATAGATCAATGATTGGCTCATTGATGTATCTTACAGCCTCAAGACCTGACATCATGTTTGCTGTGTGTGCTTGTGCACGCCATCAAGTGACTCCCAAAGAATGTCACCTTTTTGCTGTGAAAAGAATTTTTAGGTACCTAAGATGTTATCCAGATCTTGGTTTATGGTACCCAAAGGATTCTCCATTGGAGCTTATTGCATATTCAGACAGTGACTATGGTGGTGACAAGTTTGATAGGAAATCCACAATGGTGGATGTCAATTTCTTGGGAGCAGATTAATATCTTGGCAATGCAAGAAACAAACAGTGGTGGCTAATTCTACAACTGAAGCAGAATACGTTGCTGCAGCTGCTTGTTGTGGACAAGTCTTATGGATTCAGAACCAGCTGTTGGATTATGGGTATAATTTTATGCATACCAAGATTTTTGTAGACAATAACAGTACTTTATGCATTATTAAAAATCCTGTACATCATTCTAAAACCAAACACATAGAAATTAGGCATCATTTTATAAGAGATTGCTTTGAGAAAGGTTTAATACAACCAGATAGGGTAGCCACAGAAGATAATGTGGCTGATTTATTAACTAAACCTTTTGATGCTGGAAGATTTCAATATTTGGTAACAAATATTGGAATGGTTAATCTCACTTAATATGTGTTTTGGAACCTTTTTGTAAAAGTATGTACAGGATAATGCATTGTTATTGGTCTTTGTGATGATTTAGATTTTCCACTTTATTTTTCTAACACTGACAAAGGTAAATGTAACGCTGTCAAGTGTTATTTTGCCGTTGTTAGAGATATTATTGTCTAACGCTGACAAGAGTTCCTTCAACGCTGATAAGTGTTGTCAGGGCGCTGTCAGCAACAAATGTTAGTTTTGTGGTTTTCAATCTAAATGTGTAGGTGGTGGTAGCTTTATGCCATTGGATACAGAGTTGCTTATGGATCTTTGAAGAGCTATTTGGACATGTTTTTGTTTATGGATGATGGTTGGAATATTTATATCCCTATCTTGACATAAATTTTTAATGTTCATATATATTTTGAGAAACTCATGTATCATAGTTTAAGGGGAGGTTTAAGGAACCTTTAGGACTTTTGGGTATTCTTATAATACTCTCATCACAATTCTAGATTGTGTCCACAGGTGAGTATGGGTTAGTTTTACTAAACCATGAGGCACTGTAGCATGCAAAGTTGATAAACTCTGCATGCTGCCAAGACATTTTTGGCCTAGAATTGGTTGTGGTCTGATGGGAGACTTGGGAATAGTTTTGTTATGGGTTTACCTGGAGTTACAAAGAATTTTATGAAATAACTTTGTTGGTAAGTATTTTGGTTAGTAAGGGACACTAGAGGACATTTGTGTCTATCTTGCTTAAGCAAGTGTGCATACATGGACAGTGCTTGCCGCCCAGTAATTATTATCAACTTGTAAGATATTTCCCTTAGGATAAATTACTTTGTTAAGGTCTTTTTCTTTTTAAATATTTTTATTTTTAGACGCTGACAAGTTTTTCTCCAAACGCTGTTACGTCCAATCGTGACGCTGACAAGGCTTTAGGCAAACGCTGACAAGAAAATATAGCCGTTGGGCGCTGATGGGCTATTTTTGACCGTTGACACCTAGTGGGCCCTACCCAGTTGTTATTTTTGACTAATCTTTGGCCGTAATTTTGGGGAGTTTTTACTTTTAATTAATGCATGAGATAAGTTATATTTGATTCAATATTTTCATCATTGCTCTTTGAATATAACTGCCTCATTTTTGACCAATCAAAATCATGCATCTCTCCTATAAATTTGGCTAATCTTTTTATTCTGGGTATTCATATTTTCTTGTCTAACATTTTTCTCCTAGATTTTTCCCACATCACATAACCTAAACAGCTTTCAACATGGCACCAAAGTTCAACTCAAAGACATTAACATTGGAGTTCAAGAGCCAACATAATATGGTAGCTTACTTGACTGCTGATAATGATTTGTTCCCTCAGTATTCACAAATGGTGGCATTTTTAAATGCATCCTCATTAAGGTATGCGCTTTCTCATACACCATTAGTCCCTGTCGCACACATTAGACAGTTTTGGAATAATGTAAGTTCCACAACAGCTAATGGAGTGACCACATTAACATCTACTGTTCATGGAAGAACATGGGTGGTCACTGAAGCCTTGGTTCGCCAAGCTTTGCGTCTTGATGACGCTGATGGTGTGACTACCCTTGCCATTGCAACAATAGAACAAGGTCTTAGGGAATTGGGTTATCCTATTCCTGCTGATGTCACTTTAAATAAATATCATAAGCAGGAATTTCCCTCTGACTGGAAATATTTGATACATGTCCTTCTCCAATGCTTAAGTCCAAAATGTACTTCTTTTAATGAAATAAACAGATCAATTGCAAGTGCTTTGGTTTGTATAACACGTGGGCTTAAGTATAATTTTTCAAAAATGATTTTTGAAGGGATGTGTAAAAATAAGGGAAGTAAAATGACTTTGGCTTACCCAAGATTTTTGCAAATGGTCTTTGATTTACAAGAATATTGTACTAGGGATCATGACACTTTTTATGAGATCCCTAGACAACAGAAAACCATTTTTGCCAAAATGAGCTCCACAAACAGATCCATACCTCTCACCCAAGCCATGCTTGAAGTAATTCAGGCTGCTCAACCACAACCAGACCCTGCACCCCAACTTGAGCCTATTAATGAACCATTACCTTCACCAGATCACATGGACATTGACCAACCCAACGCTGACACTCAAAATGTTGGCGCTGACACAGCCAATCCCAACGCTGATACCATCCCTGAACAATCCCAAACACCCCTTAATCAACCAACACCCACACAATCTACTTCATCTTCCACCCCATTACAATCTAGGTTGAATAAACGCCAAAGGACTACTGGAGTGTTCTCCTCTAGTGGTCCTAGCCTTGTAGCAGAGAGAACCACCTCCACAAGTGTGGCTGGTGCCATGGATGAGGCTGGGGCTATTGACACAAGCTTAGATGCTGGTCAAGACAGTCCCAACATCATTAAGACCTCATCCACGCCCTATGATTCTATTTTGGGAGGTCAAATCCCCATTCTAGCTGAGGGTAGATTGGAACCTATGACATTGACTGAATTGACGGCTGCTGTCATTAGCTTGCAAAAGCAAAATGTCAGCCTTGTACAAATTGTCAACAAATAGGGCCATGAACTCCAAGTATTGAGGGAGCGGGTAACTGTTTTGGAGAATCCAAGTAGCAGGAGTCTAATGGAGGAATCTTCCAAAGGGGAGGATGAAGAGGATGAAGAGGATGAGCTGATTCATACAGCTAGTGAGAAGAGTTCAGAGAAGAGTTCACAATTTACTGAATCTTTACATGTTGCTGAAGCACTCACCAACTTGAAGAAGCACCCAGTTATTGATACATCCAAGGTGACACCATTAAACTTGGAAGGATCTTTCACAGAAACAATGGGCGCTGATACAGGTTTGAACGCTGACACATCCAGCGCTGACAAAGGTAATCGTGGCGCTGATAGAGGTAACTTGAACGCTGACAAAGTTGCAGGTGGTGTTGATGTATTCCAGTCATCAACAATCATCAAAGATGTGTCCACACAGGTTTCTTCTTCTACCTTACCTATTATTGATCCAAAAGACAAGGGTAAGGGGATTATGGTTGAAGAAGATGTTCCAAAGAAAGATGCAGCACAAATTGCATTTGATGAACAGTTGGCTGCACAACTTTTGGAAAGAGATTTGAAGAGGAGTGGTAGATCACCATTTGTTGCCACTTCTGAGAGTGAGGAAGAGAGTGGTGGTGAAAAAGAAGAGGATAGCTCAGATTCAAGTGTTCAAATTATTGAAGATCCAGAAAGACTTGAATATGGGGATGAGTTAGCAAAGGAAAGATTGAGTGATTTGAAGAATCAGATTGATTGGGACCTTCCAGAAATCACCAGAATGTACCATGCTTGGGAAGACAAGGTTATGGACAACCCAGGGATGAGTTTGTCAGATCAAATTTGGGGGTTGGAAGTTCTTCTCAGGGTACAAGATGACATAAAGGTGATTTTGCGGTTTAATGCACAAGAGGTCAAGACTTGGCTCAAAAGAGATAGAAGGCAGTTGTACTACAAGTTGCTTAGATGCCATCAACCTAGATGGACATACAAGAAGCTGCTGGCTTTATCTTTTGAGGAGTTAGAGTATAGGGCACATCCTATTTGGAGGAATGTGCAAGAAAATAATGTCTATCAGTTTCTTTCAGAAGAGAGGAAACAAGAGCTTGCTGAGGAAATGCAGATTCAAAAGGAGATGAGGATGGCTCAAAGACCAGTGAAGAAAGGAGATCCTCTCCAATTTCCCAAAGATATGGATGTGTATTATCCAACTGAAGGTGTCATAAGGAAGCATCTCAAGCTTTCTCCATTGGAAGCTTCAGATTTGGTTAATGTAGTACCTCTAGATGATAGAAATCCAATCATCAGTTTTGATGAAGATGAGTGTGGATTTTGGAAGATTGGCAGGTTTGGAAAGGAGGTACATACTTTCACTTCAGTTATTTCTATCTTTGCAAGCATAGACAGAGAAGACTTGGTGCATCTATGGAGATTAATAGAGGCCAAGTATACAGCTGAAGCACCTACTTCAGCAAATGGAATAAGACTTTGGAACACATTTTTGACTTTGTGTGGTCCAAGAGAAGCAGATCCTGCCATATGGAAGGATCTTGAAGATGATCTCAGTAATCTTCATTGGAGGCTTTATTCTACTTGTGGTGTATTTCATTTGAGCTCTACAAAGTTTTCAGAGTATCTACTTGTGGATGCTGACTATTTCTTGTCCAAAGAAGTGTTGGAGAAGATGCTAGAGACACCCTTGGAGATTGATTATACTAGTGACGTGGCCAAGGACTTGATTAGATATGTTTATCACCAACATAAGAAGTTTTTGCAAGATTCCTCCTAAGCCTTAAGTTTTTATTCAGAAACTTGATCATTGGAATAGATATCAAGTTTAGGGGAGGATTGTTGGGAATAAATTATGGGTCAGTTCACTAGACGCTGATAAGAAGAATGTCAACGCTGATAAGATAACATTGGACGCTGACAGCCAAGCGTTGACATTGAAGAAGTCAACGCTGACAGCCTTGAAGATTGACACTGATGGAATATATATCTTCATACGAATCTTTTTGTTTATTTGTTTCTTTATTTGTGTATGGTAAAGATAAGCTCGACATTGTATTTTCCATTATTATCTTTACCTAGAATAGTTGATTCGTAGCTTATTGTACAAGACTTCTTGTTCTATAAAAGAAGGTCTTTTAGGTTAAAGTTAATCATCAGTTTTCATAAGTTTTCATAAGTTAAACCTCTTTCATTGTAATCAAGTTCGATCATTCTAATACAAGTGAAAGTTTTTTTAACATCTTTGTGTTTTAGATTAAGTGTTAATTCCGCATAACACTTAGTTACTTTATTCATAAGCAAAGGTTTCTCTACGTGTATTACTTGATCTAATCTCGTATACACAAAGCTTAATCGATCTAAGTTTGGGATCAACAGTTTTATCATAATACCCCATTTGTGAATTAATCAATTTTCCCAATCCCTTAGAGGATTGTTGCCAATGACTAATCACTTCCCTCTCTTTACACAAACTGGTTTTTAAAGCTTCATTTTCTGAATTTATTTTTAAAAGTTTTCTTTCAAAAGCTTTTATTTCCACATCTTTTTCCCTTATTTGAAGAGTCAAAATCCTTATTTTCTCTTCATAGATTTGTTGAGCCTTTTTGTACAAAACTATATTATCTTCTAGTTTAATAACACCCTGTTTGAAAGCCTCTACTTCTACAGTGCATGTGTTGACCTTTTGATACTGTTCCTCTAGTTCTACTTTTAGACTATTAAATTTAAGAATACAATCTTTAGAACAAGGGTGTACATTAGTATCTTCATGTGAGAGAGCCATTAATCCAAGCTCTTCTTCTTCTTCTTCTGCCCAATTCACCACTCCATCTACAGTAACCAATGCTTTGGCTTCTTTAGGACTCCTGTTTTTTCCTCTTGGAAAGCTTTCAGTTATTCTTGGACTAGTTCTATAGCTGTTCTTGGACTTCAGATTGCTTGTCTCAGCTTTATCTCTATTGCATTCTCTTGCAAAGTGTCCATTCCTTCTACAGTTATAACATTCAACTTTATACTTGTCATATCCTAATGGCTCATTAGGATCAACAGTCATTTTTCTTCCAGTCTTCTTGAAGAACCTATTAGATCTTACTGACACCATAGCAGCTTGCCATTCAAGATCCATCTCTTCAACATCAGCATCATCCATTTGGAACAAGTCATTGAGAGTTAATCTTGGCCTGTTGTCTTGTCCAACAAAGAATGAGAAGGCATCATTGTCACTAAACAATGGTGAAGACCTCCTATGTGGATTTTGAGAGATCATAGGACTACTTTCAATACTTTGTGGGTAAGTACTGTTTGTAAGTCCTCTAGCGGTATTTGTGAAGTAAGTACCACTGCTAGATCCACTAGCGGTAAGTACCGTTATTCCCATCTGACACAAAAGCCAAATTAGACTTTGAAGCAGTTGTTGTCTTTACTTCAGTGCCTTTCACATCCATCTCATATGCTCTAAGATTGTTGTAGAGATGATCAAACATAATTGTTTCCAAATCATCTCTTGTGATGAAGTGTATAGCCATTGCTTTCCACTCTGGTGGAACACTTCTTAAGAATTTTAGATTAGCTTCTTCATTAGGAATTACTTGTCCATAAACTGCTAACTGAATAAGCAACTTGCTGAACCTTCTATATCCACCATGTATTCCCTCCATACTGGTAATTGAGAAGTTATCAAATTCTTGCTTAAGAACAATCTTCTTGATTTTCTTAGATTTGTCATTGCCTCCAAATCTAAGTTTTATAGCATCCCACATAGCTTTGGCATCTTTATAATGATGAAAGCTTGGTAGAATATCTTCAGAAAGAGCCATAGCCAAAGCAGTTCTGGCTTTTCTTTCTCTGATCTCTACTTGTATCTGCTCAGCAGTCACAACAGGTAGAGCATAGCATGTATCGTCTAGCAACCAGTGTAGCTTCTTTGGTGTGTTCCCATTCTTGATAACTTGCCACACAATATGATCTGTGTGATTCAAGTAATGTTCCATCTGCATAGCCCAAGTCTCATAATTGTCACCTTTGATAACTGGGAGTTTAACAGCAGATAGAGTATGAGAAGGTGTTGGTGTAGAGGTAGCTACATCATTCACGACTTGAGCACCTTGTGCTGGTGCAGGATGCACAACTTGTGGTTGTCCTTGTGGCAGAACAAGATCAGTGTTCTGAACATTATCCAAGTTAGCATTAACACCATCTGGTTGAGACATTGAGATTTGGTATGTGTGGAGTGTATGGGTTCGTGTTCTTCTTTTTCAGAGTTTCTCAACAAGCTCTGATACCACTTGTTGATCCCTTTGGTTGGATCTATATTCTGTTAAGAATTAGTATAATAGTTTGTAATCAAACTAAAACACTTTGAGAACTCTTACTAACACTAAATAAGTTATGCGGAATCTAACTTATAAAGCACAGAAGAACATAATTACTTTTAACTATTCGATTCTCTTATTAATCGACTTGTATGAGGTACATGAAAGACATTGTACCTATGTTCCTTTTATAGAGTAAGGAACCCTAGAAACCTTAGAATATTCTATAAAGATAACTATATCACAGACGATATATTATCAATATTCTAACTATTTAGGATCACATAAGATATACTCTAACTATAACTATGACATATCTTATACAAAGATATATTCGTCCTAATCAATATAGCAGTACTTACTTTATAAGTAGCAGTACTTACTATGTACCGTGTTAACACTAACGGTACTTACATAACAATAACAGTACTTAGAATATACTAACGGTACTTGACACTTAACAAATAATTCCCAACATCACCTGTGTGCAGAGATGCCCCAATGGTCAAGTCTTATCACCACTAAACCCTGTGAGAATCTGTGCTGTCTCTTCTAGCTCCTTCCTTATTTCCCATGGCAGCCGTGCGAAACAATTCGTTTAATATGTTCGTTGCAGACCCCCCATCGACGCACATAACCTCTATAGTGTGGTCGCCGAAGGCTATGTCAATTGTCTACGATCCGACTCTGTAGTCCGTATTAGAAAGAATAGGTAATGCTATTTCTTTATCGTGCAAAAATTCTGCAACCACCCTTCTTTGCATGAAAGTTTTTTCCCTCTGTACCATGTATATGGTTATAGGTTTATCCTTCTATTTTTTCACTTCGACCTTCTTCGCATCCGCGTTCTTTCTCCAATCCCTTATCAAGTGGTTCAGCTTCCCTGCCTTTACCAGGCTTTCAATGTGTCTTTTCAACTGAATACACTCATGAGTAGCGTGCCCTTTATCATCATGATACTCGTAGTGCTTCGTGTTATCCCGTTTATCTACTGGTCCCAACATTGGGCTAGGCTTTATAAAATTTGCTCCCTCTAATAGAAATATCTCTTTAGAGGTTTTTTGCAACGGGGTGAACTTGTTGTTGTTGTTGTTGTTGCGCCCTTTCTTTGCCGCTCCTTGGAAGTCCAACGTGCGACTAATATTTTGCCCATACGTTTGTTTCTTTGGCCTATCTTGATACCTGTAGCCCGACGCCATCTGTCGGCTATCTGCTGCTGTGATTTCTCCTTGAATAAATGCTCGGACCTTTTTCATTACCCCGTCAAATGTTGTCGGGGTTCTGTCGTTCAACTTTTTTATTAGGTCCGGATTTGTGGATGCCTGCGAGGAATCCAGAAATCTTTAGAATTTCTGGGCAATCCTTAATCTGGTTACATTCAGATTTTAAGCGTTCCATCAAGTCCTCTAGGCTCTCGTTATTCCTCTGCTTTACTCTCGCAAGTGAAACCGGGCTTTTGTCATACTTCTTTTGCTGCACATAGTTCCTGCGGAACGCTCTTCGAAGTTCTTCAAACCCATGAATACTCGTTTACGGGAGACGGTCAAACCATGTCCGAGCGTTTCCGATGAGCATCGAGTTGAACATGTGACACCACACGGCTTCTGGCCATTGCTCTATCCCTACCTGAGATTCAAATACTTTCAGGTGATCATCTGGATCTGTCGTGCCATTGTAGGTCTTAACACTGGACGACATGCGTCTTTTTTTGGTATCCCTGAAAGTAGCTATGCGTTCTGAAAACTCGCTTCCTTTCTCTCAACACCATGGCAAGGTCCATTGATCTTCACCTTGTATTCTTGGTCTTTTTGGTGCCCTGCGGTGTTTTTTGTCGTAGTCATAGGAGTCAGAGTCCTTAGTGGATGAAGGAGAGACCCTTTTATGGCAGGGGTGGCGGTCCTGAGATTCGTCTCCTTCTAAGGGGCCTGGCCTCGCAGATCCTGAGATTCGTCTCCTTCTAAGGGGCCTGGCCTTTTAAGGGCGCTTTGTCTACTAGTAGGCTTAGGACCTAGTCTATCCTTCACGCTTGTGCGCCGGTGGTCATTGACTGGTGTCATGAAACCATCCTCTTCTCCTGAGTCCATGGAGCTGTCTGAGGACGATGCGTCTTCAATGAGAGGCGTATCCGAAGGGGATGCTGGGATCTCAGTCGCTCTTTGCTTCCTTTTCTTCTCATTTCTAGCTTCCTTACCAGATCTTGAGCCTCCCTTAGACTTGAATTCTTTATCGAAGTCCAAACTGATCCGAAGATCTCTTGCTGGATTCGCCAAAATTTACGCCCTCATGAGTGGGATTAACGCCTCATAGTTTTCTGCGACATAGTCGCTCATACTTTGCTTTGCCGAGGGGGGAATTTCTGTTTCAACCTGTGGATCTATCACGACCCTTGCGTCCAGGGTCTCCTTGCGGCCTTGATTAGGGATCTCCTGAGAAGATGATGCGGTTTCGACCGTCTGTAGAGTCGGAGTGACCAGCGGAGAGAAAGATACTTGCAGTCCTTTCCCCCCACGACTTGGGTTATTGGGTTCAAGGCTTGAGTAAGGACCTGTTGCCTTCTTGGATCCACCTTTGGGTGGGAGCGGGTTTGCGTCATTTTTTGTCATTGGCTAGAGTTTGGTTTGGGTCCCACGGATGGCGCCAACTTGTTGATACAAAAGTTGGATGGACCGAGCATGACCCAAATTAGGCTTACTTTGAGGTCTTATGGACTCCGTCTCTTGCACCAAGTGAAACTTGTTGTGGGGACCCTGCACACTAAACAGACACCGTTAGGCTTACGGTGGGTTTGTGACCCACGATTAGACTCCGACGTGAGAGTAAGTAATCGGTTTGAGTAGGTAAGTGTTTAGGGTATTGTGTGTATCGTACGTTTGCGGAACCGAAGGGGTTCCTTTTATACTCGAGAGAGTCGAGGCTGGGCTCCCTGTTCTTGCGGCCTAAGGAAGAGATAATGACTCGAGATAGCTGGATCTTCATTATCAAACTAAGGCAAGTGTATATCCCTTTTCTTTAGGCGAATATAACTATAATATAAGTTATATTTTGTCTGATCCTGTCGCACTGCGACGAGGAATTGGCTAAGTTAATCAGCCTCATGTGCCGCAACGGCTTACCGGGCCTCCTGGGCTGCGCGCGCACATTGCACAAGTACCCAATCCATTCCTGATGGATGCGGGTAGTACCCGTGAGTCGGGCTATCTAGTCCGACTAGGGACTATACGTCATCACTGCTTCCTACTCTTTATAAACAAGCAGTAACTAGAACCAATGGATAAGCTATCATTTACCATCAATTTTAACAAGTGAATATTATTTCTCACTAAGTTTAATTCTAAAAATCAAATCTAACTAATCACATTACCATTTCTTTAAAACTACAAACCTATCTAATCCTACTTTTACTCCAACTACAGTGAATCAAATGCCATTATTTGTACAAAATGGTGAACTTCTATTTTCTATCAGATAATGCACACTAGCTGATTTTAAGCTAAAATCTTAGTTATTCCATTAAGCTATTCACTAAGGTGTGAACAGTTAGAGATAATCAACTACAGAAACTTATGACAAGTAATTATACTAGCTAAGTTACTGACTTCTATACAAATGATGTGCAAGGGAAACTACTCAAAAGCTTTTAACAAATTCTAAACTACATTTACCAAAAAAGTCTAGTGAATGTTCACCATCTAACTTTACTATGCAGTAAATGAAACCTACGCTTACTGTCATAAATCTCAACTAACCTATCTGATAGAACTACTGATTATATGCAAGATCATCTTAAGTCTTCTTGTACTAATCTCCACTATATCAGTTAATTTGGAAAATTAAAACAACAAAAACGTAACAGATAAAGCTATGAGAGAAATCAGATTAAGCATCATGTGTCAAAAGAAATTAAACACATAGCCAACAAAATCTATACTACACTCACTACTAGCAGATGGCACTTTAAGGAAAATGCATAAAATATAAATGAGCTTGACCTTTATCTTCCAGGCCTGCCCTTTGAAGGCGAGTATACGCTATCTGCTATTGCTGAATCAAAACTGTAGTATTACACCACTAACATCGAACATAAGCTATGTGCAGACTAAGCTCATTCTTCCACTACTCAACTCGACAAACTGCAAAACTCGTACACCTGCAAAATCAAGCCAAAACAAGATACCAGATATATGCTATCTATATAAACATCTTAACAGAAATATCTCAAAAACTGAATTGAGGGCTTTAACAGAAACTTTCAGGAATTAACAAGCTACGCACTTATAAACTGTTTAATAGAAAGAGGTAAAAATGGAAGCTCAAAATTTTAATGATGAAAGGAAGTTGTTGCAAGATTTAACCAACTAATAATAGGAATAACAACTCAACAACTATGAGCTTATGACTCACAGTTAATGAAAGCAAAGAATTTAATAGATGAAGATGAATTCAGAAAAACTCAATTTTCATTAATAGACTGGAAGCAGTTCGTTGCAACTAACCTAGCAGAATTGCAACAACATTTACTAACTGTCTTAACAGAATTAACTGGGAAGAAAAGGTTTATGAAAACAGAGGATGAATAGGCAGAGAAGTAAAGCTTTCTTTCTCATTAATGAAGAAAATCAGTTATATGTATAACAGAAATCATAACACATTTATCAACTGTAACAGACACCGTAACTAACTAGAACAGAATTGAAGAATGAATGAGAAATGTATCTATTCTACTCTTAAAACTGCACCTACACTACTGTCTTACTATGTGTGAAGTGAGGGTTGAGAGGGGTTTTTATAGAGAGGAGATGAGAGTGAGGGAGAAGATCGACGTGTTTAGTCCAATCAGAAACGTCCACGTGGACCTCTAGGGTTCTTCCCAAATTCTAGAATTAGGGGTTTTCATTTGGGAGAATAATTGATCAATTGCGTAGTCGGGATGTGTAGAGGAGACAAAGGCGATCACTTTTCCTTCTTGTTGCAGCTTCTAAAACCCACTGGTTTGTCTTCATTTTGATGTTGAAGAAAGGAGTGACATCGCATAAGATTATTGGCTGGGGTGTGAAATATTGGATCAATATCTGGACCGTTGGCTATTTATCTGATATGAATGGTTGATTTTAGCTTAGTTGGCAATCCAAATATCCATTTTAAAGCCTCCTGATTGGACCACTTGTATTCCACTGCCACAACTCTGATTAACTGACATATTCAGGCCCTTGAGTATTGTAAACTTGGCAGGTTATATTAGCAGCTTGTATAAGCTTTGTTATAACTTTGAAAGTTTGCTATTTCTAGCCCATGAACTTTAGAAATCAGCAACATTGGTCCTTGATATTCACATCTTTGTCAATTTGATCCTCTTTAGCTTCTTTTGTCATTTTCTTCGAATATTTCCGTAAAAGCTCGTATTTGCTTCCTTTTATATCTGTTTTGCCTGAAACACACAAATACACAATACACGCGTAATTCTGACAATATAAAGTATAATATAATGTATTTGTCCGTGTTTTAAGTGGTTTTTAGGTTATAAATGATGAGTGTTTTCAGACTTATCAACCGGTTTGTAATACTCGCGAGTACTATCGAGCTTTACTTAACTTACACTTTTATCATTTTATATGTATGCGATTATTAGTTGTACGCAAATCTAGTCAAACTGAGATTGTCATGCAGATTCTTTATCGAGTTCTAGTCTAAAATGTCAAAATAACCAAACTCAATTTTATATAACGAGTCGAGCTCGAGGTTGAAATCTAATGCTCAACTAAGCTCAAGTCGAGTCTCGAGCTCGAGTTCTGATAGTTGAGAAATTGAGCATGGCAATACTCGGCTTGTTTACACCCATGTACCTACAAATCAAACACTACAAAACAAAAGACATTTATTTACTAAAATTTTTACGTACTAATATCATACACAATTATATAATGAGATGAGTTATTGTGAAAACTTGTATTTACTTAGAAACCAAAGGACTTATCTTGACCATTAAATACAGTAGAAACTCGATAAATTAATACTCGATTATTTAATAAACTCTCTAAGATAATATTTTTTGCTGGTCCCGACTTGGGGATAGGGTGCTAAATTAATAATTCACTAAAATTATAAGATAATACATTATTGATAATTTCTTAAGACTCCCTATAAAATATAAATTAATAATTCCTTATATATAGCATAGTACATGAATGATTTATGAAGGTTTCTTGAAAAGTGACTCAATTGTCTTTTGTTTTTGTCGAAATCAATTTCCCCTTGAATCCTTTCTCTAATTTTCCTTAGCATGGTAAGAACTTCTGGTGTTGTTTTCTCATAGCTCAACAAGAAATTGTTCAATGTGATTGCCGCTTTAATAGCTTCGTTTTACGAAGGGGGCTCCATTGTAGAACTTTCATCATCTTCTTCATCGATATCATCTTTATTAATTCCAATAACGCTTTCAATAATTTCTTCATCTGTCAACAACTGTGCAACTACATTTTCTTCTGGGTGAGTCAGAACATCTTTGACATCCATTGCATTGAGATAACCCAACTCTTTGATCAAATTCTATAGTTCTTGAGTGCTTTCACCACCTTCATCTGAGTTCTCAAAAGTCATGTTATCTGTTGATCGAAGTTTACAATGACGAAGGGAGTTCGCAATTGTATTTGCACTAACATCCATAGTCCATGCTGAAATTGCAAGATCATTGCATCTAATACATTTATTTTTGCTGGATTTGGAACACCTAACTCATAACCCTCCAAAAAGGACTTCTATAAAATAGACGGCGACAATGCATCTTAAAAGCTCGTATGATCCCCGCGTCACAAGGTTGAATTTTTGAAGTTGTGTTTGGTGGCAAAAAAAATAATACAACATTTCGTAATCCTTCAATAATTTTTGGATGAGCAGGGCAATTATCCACAATCAATAGAATTTTTCTTCCAAACATTTTTTATCAAGTTGGCGAACATATTCTTCAAATAACACACCAGTCATCCAAGCTCGTTTGTTAGCACGGTACTAACAGTTCAGATTGTTCAAGTTTACATTCTTGAATCACCTTGGTTTAGCATATTTCCCAATAATCCATAAAGGAAGTTTTTCTGAACCGTCCTCATTACAACAAATAACAACAGTTAGTCTTTCCTTGTCTTGTTTTTTCCCTTCAAGCTGCATCGTTGCAAGGGAATGATCCGGTTGAAGTATAAAAAACAAACCTGTTTAAGATCAAAACATGTAAATAATTACATCACTAAAGTAAAAAATATAAAATAAAATAATAAAAAACAAACTTGTTTCATCGATATTAAAGATGTCTTTCATTTCAAACTGATCAACTTTGTCTCTTATGGGTTTTAATTTGTCCACCATGCCCTCCATTTCAACAGACCCACTCTCTCCAAAACGCCAGAAATTTTTAATTCCATATCTTGCTTTGAACTTTCCAAGCCAACCAATAGAAAAAGTAAAGTCCTGAGTATCCACTGGATACATATCTTTCATGAACTTTTTCGCCTTCTCGATGATTAGTTTACCTGTCATATTCACATGTTCTTGATATTGAAGAATCCAATCATAGAGAAGTTTTTCTAAGTCAGGAGATTTTGCCGGTTTGTGTCGCTTAACATCGCCTCTTTCGAGAGCAAGTGAGAGATACTCTAAAGACCGCTTAACTGTATTCGATATTGTCGCTTGACTCACCTGCAAACCATAGTTACTATGAACCCATTCTTGCAATTACTTTTGAGTGAGTCTTAGATTATCCTTGTTGTGCTTGCATAATTCTCTTCGAATCTCGTCTGTCATTGTTATTTTTTTCATACCTTTAAGATGGGAAGCCATGTTGTGTGTATGATTTGTTTGTGTTAACCTATTTTGATCTTGTATTTAAATAGAAAATATTTTAAATGTCCATAAAGTGATACATTAAACACAAGAAGCATAATAAGGTGGGAGACTGAAGGTTTCTTTCAAATTGGGCCTTTCATTTGATATATGTACATGCATTGTATACAATAATTAAGTGGAAGCTTGAAAAGTGTTTGTAAACTAAGTATTCTATTATAAATTAATAAAATATTATTTAATATATAAATTAATAATTATTAATTTATCGATTAATTTATAACTCTTTTAATTAAAAAATTTTGATGGTCCCAAATGTATTATTTTATAGAGTTTCTACTAGGGCTGAGCAGGCCCGACCGAAACCGAAACGGCCCGACCGAACCGAACAAACCGATTGTCCCGAAACCGAAACCGACTGATTCGGTTCGGTAGTCGGTTTATAAAATGGGTATATTTCGGTATCGGGTCGGTTCGGTCCAAAAACCATCGACAACCCGAAATGGCCTGATTTACCCGAAATATTAAAAATCCTACTTACTCTATTACTCTTTCTCAGCCGTTTTCTAATTTCTATCTTCTCTCTCATTCTCTCTCTTTCTCTTAAAAAAAGGGAAGAACAATAAACAAAATGAGCAATCCAATGGATCAAGAATTGAATCAAGATGCACAAATACCCCAACAAAATAACGTTTTTGAATCAATTTCATCATCTCTACCCGTATTTGGATCCTTTTCAACTCAACAAAACACCATCAATGTTGAGGTAATTTTTTTTAATTAATAATTTTTTTCATTCGGTTTTAATTAGTAAATTAAACAAAAAAAGTGTATAATTAAACAAAAAAAATTAAATTCGTGTGGAATAAAAAAATTAAATTCGTGTGGATTAAAAAAATTAAATTCGTGAGTTTAATTTTTTTTAATTAATAATTTTTTTCATTCGGTT
Source organism: Glebionis coronaria (assembly GCA_025667525.1). Classification (NCBI taxonomy): domain Eukaryota; kingdom Viridiplantae; phylum Streptophyta; class Magnoliopsida; order Asterales; family Asteraceae; genus Glebionis; species Glebionis coronaria. Next base: position 92,111,653 of record CM046874.1, on the reverse strand, counting down.
TTAATTAGTAAATTAGATAATAATTAACAGTTTAACACCCATTTGTCCATTTTTTCATTCTTATGCAATTAGTTATTTTTTTTTAAAATTCGTCTATATTAATATATATTTTAGGCTTAAATATATTCTTTTAATTAGTATTAACACACGGTTTAATACTTTAATTCCATAAGAATTTAATTAGTTATTTTTTTTATTCCACACGAATTTAATTTTTTTTGTTTAATTATACACTTTTTTCATTTTTATGCAAGTGATAAACCCACTGATTTGTTTAATTTCACACGAATTTACTTTTGTTTAATTTTTTTTTGTTTAATTGTACCACTGTTTTTGTACCACTGTTTTTATGCCACTGTTTTGATTACTTGTTAATAATACTTTGTTAACCCACTATTTTTTTATTGGATGATACCAAAGACGTGGAGACTATTGGCAATGAAGATAAGAAACGCAAAAGAAAAGCCCCATCAAATCCAAGGAGACTAAAAGCCGAATGTTGGAAATACTTTGATCAAAAGTTTGAAAATGATGAAGATGGGGTACTTATTAAGATGGCATATTGCAAATGGTGTCCAGCGGTTTTCAAAGCCAACTCTCATAAACATGGTACGCGCCACTTAAACAACCATTATGTTAATTGTGATGAAAATCCCGATGTTGAGAAGATTAAGAAACAAAAAAAGCTAACATTTAAGAAAAAGATTTGTGAGAACGATGAGGGTGGTACTAGTAGTGGGATTTTAGAAACGTGGAAGTATAATGAAAAAGTAATCAAAGAATCATTGATTAGGATGTTCATTCTTGCCGAGCTTCCTTTTAAGTTTGTAGAACACCCGGCATTCATTCAGTTCGTTTCGGACTTGCAACCTAGATACCATGTGCCCTCCCGTTTTACTGTTGCTAGGGATATTGCTAAGTTTTATCTAGAAGAGAGGAAAAGCCTATTGAAATACTTAAGCAATGATTCCACCACGGTCCATTTAACCACCGATACTTGGACTTCTAGTTGTAAAAGAATGAACTTTATGGTTTTAACCGCACACTTCATAGACGATGAGTGGGTTATGCACAAAAGGATAATAAATTTTAGACCAATTCATAGTCATAGAGGGGTGGATATTGGTAGGGCTCTTTTGGAATGTATAAACGGATGGGGTTTAAAGAATGTTATGACGGTGACGGTTGATAACATTTCTTCAAATGACAAAGCCCTCGAGTACTTGGTAGAGAATTTACCAAGTAAGTATGATAATGGGAAACATTTCCACATAAGGTGTATGGCTCATATCTTAAACCTAATTGTCAAAGATGGTTTAAAAACGTACCAAAAAGAAGTTGATACCATAGCCTTAGCCGTGAAATACATAAAACACTCGAGCCAAAGAGTTTCTAACTTTAAAGAAAGTGTTGAAAAGACTACGCATTCAAAAAAGTTTTTGACTTCTGAATGCCCTACACGATGGAATTCAACACATGATATGTTGAAAACCGCCATTGAGTTAAAAGATGCTTTTGTTGATTATGATTTTAGAAACTCTAATTTTGCACGAGACTTGGAGGAAACACCAAAGCGGGCTGATTTTGCGGTTTGTAAGAAGGTAGTTCAATTTTTGGAAAAATTTAAGGAAACTACAAAACTTGTGTCAAACGTATCAAATCCGGTTGCTCATTTGTGGTTTGGAGAGGTACTTGATATTGATAAGCATCTTCGTGAGTGGCAAAAAAATCCATCATTTAAGGACATGGTTGGAGAAATGAGAAAAAAGTATGACAAATATTGGGGTTGATTACAAAAAAACCAACCATTATATGTACTTTGCCGTTATTTTAGATCCCACGATGAAGTCCGAAATAGTACGATATGGTTTAAGGCGTTTGTTAGATATTGGTTGTATGCCAATGGAGGAAAATGATGAAGATAGTAATGAGACGCCATTTTTTTGTTCAACTAACGATGAGTTATCTAAAAATTTTGTTGAGAAGGTTGAGAAGGATATGGGAGAGTTGTTTGCCATATACAAAGAAAAATATGGCACAACCACATCAAATGACTCATCGAGAACAATGTCAAATAAAAGTTGTAGCTCTAGAAATCGTCGTGGCAATGCTTTCTTAATGGAGTATAAAGATATAATGGGAAATAAGTCGAGTGGGGGTGAAGATGAGTTGAAGAAATATCTTAAAGAACCGCCTCTAGAGCTTGATGATGACGAGGAATTTGACATTCTTAATTGGTGGAAGTTAAATAGTCCACGTTTTCCGATTGTATCAAAGATGGCGAAAGGTAATTTCTCATTTTTTCTACTTTTTTTAATATTTCTGATTTTTATATATTTTTTCTGATTTTTAAATATTTTTTCTGATTTTTAAATATTTTTTCTTATTTTAAAATATTTTTTCTGATTTTTAAATATTTTTTCTGATTTTTAAATATTTTTTCTGATTTTTAAATATTTTTTCTGATTTTTAAATATTTTTTGTGAATTTTTTTATTCTATAGATATCTTATGCATCCAAGTATCCACCGTTGCTTCCGAATCCGCCTTTAGCGCGAGCGGTCGAGTTTTGGACCCATATAGAAATTGCTTAGCGCCAAACATTGTAGAAGCTTTGGTGTGCACGCAAGATTGGATTCGTACATCAAGTAAAAATATTACTATGGATTCATTTGAAGACTTGATGAAAGACGACGAGCTTGCTAAAGGTATGTTTCTTGTAATGTTTGTTGTTATAATGTTATGCCTACTGTCGAAAATAGCTTCTTATGCCCACTGTTTTTTTTGGAGCAAAATTATCATAGTTATAGTGTTGATACAGTGATAATATAGTGATAATATATTGAAATTATGCCCACTGTTCAAAATTATGCCCATTGTTATATTTTTGAACACTTGAACTTATATGGCAAGTTGACAACGATCAAAGTTTTGGCTTATATGACAACGATCAAAGTGTAACTCGTTTGTTATATTTTTGTAGAAATTCAAGACGGATTGGAGAAACAATTGGGAGATGAAGAAATGTCGAAGAATTGAGCATTGACCCGTTCAATCTAGTTTCTTGTTATGTTTGTTGAATTTGAACTTTGTATTTTGTTAGTTGGATTTGAACTTTGTACTTTCTATTTTGAATTTGAACTTTGTATGCCCATTGTGAAACTGAAAACCCTACTGTGAAACAGGTTCTTCCTTTTTTTTTGCATTCTGCTGATAAGGGGGTGTTTGGGAGTATATTTTATTTTTGGCTGCTAAGGGGGTGTTTGGGGTTAAAGTCGGTTTCGGGCCATACCCGAGTGTAACCCGAGTTATCCCGACATTGAGCCGAACCGAACCGAACATTTTCGGTTTCGGTTTCGGTTATGGGTTTTGGCTTATCTCGGTTTCGGGCCATTTCGGTTCGGTTCGGTTCGGGTCGGGTCGGTTCCGGCCCGAAGCTCAGCCCTAGTTTCTACTGTATATCAGCCCATATCTTAGAATAAAAAATGCGGAGGAACTGATCTACAAATAACAAAAAGTAAACCCAAGGACTAAAGTGTAAACTTTATTAAATTACACAAAACCACTCGATACTCATTTCCCCCAAATCAACTCTCTTTCTAAAACACACAGTTTATCTCTTTAAACAAAATCTAAACCCTAAAACTATAACAAAAAGAAATGGCGCGAATGAAAAGACCTAATGTTGATGCAATGATACGTTGTAGATTATGGGGTCTATTGTAAATTAATTCACAATTTAGGAAAAACGTAAAATTGATTAAAACCAGCTAGTTCGTTGTAACCGAGGTGAAAGTATGGGCCAACTAAACGTGTTTGGATTAGCCACGAATTTTGGAACGAAGTATTTTGAAAGTAAAGACGAAACTAGACAATAAACAGATTAAAACTAGACGAATTAGGTTGGCACGCAAATCGAGACAAAAATAATATTAAAATAATCAAAAATATAAAAAATTCTAAAATTTTACAAGCAAATATAAAATTACTTAAATAAACTAAAAAATCTATTTAAAAATAATAAAAAATGCCTCAATGGGCTTCAAATAAGCCCAAACCAAAATTTGATCAAAATTAAATGGGCTTTTTAGCCCAAAACTAAAAGTTAGAAAAATAAAAATATAAAAACACTATTTGACTAAAATTTAATTTTAAACAACTTTTTATAAAGGTTTAAAAGCTTAAAATGAGCTTATCACACCATAATAAGCAATGGGTTGTCTTATTGGGCCTTGATAACCTAATAAGCAAAATACTTATTGCCGTAAGTTGTAAATAAACAGATTTTCCACTTTTGGACTAACTAAAACTTTGCAAAAAGAAATTTTGAAAAAGATTAATTAGAAAAGCTGTAATGAACAAAAATCTTTTTTCACAAAAAGACAAAATAGTCATTTTTGTGATTTAAGCCACTACAAGACCTGATTTTTGAAAAAAAGCTTAAAAACAAGTTAATTAAGATAAAACAACAAAGAAAAGACCAATAAGCTATCGAAAAAAAGAAATAAGCTAATAAGCACTTTTAAAAACTAAAAATAAGTTGAAACCTAAAAAATCTGAATCAAATTTAACGAAACTCTGGATTAATAATAATAAGCTATAAAAAGTAAGTTCTACTAAAAAAAAATCAAATGTTGACTATCTAGATAAACTCGAACAGCTCGATAAGCACTTTTGGCCAACTTTGAACAAGTTTGACCAAAAGTCAACGCAAAAGAAAATCAAAGAAAAGGTAAAAGGGAACTAAATAAGCCAGAAAAATGATGAAATGAGTTGTGTGTATGTCTTGAGGTCAGGACTTGGGCTGACCAAGTTTGGTCAGTTTGCTTAGTTTGCTTTTGCTTGTTGATTCGACAGTTCAAACCTCAATAAGCTAGTTGGTTATTGAGGGGTAATACAATTCAAAAACAAGGAAAGCACATCAAGAATAACACACAAGGCACAATAAAAAAAAGGAAACTAGCATTAAAATCCTAAAGCTAAAGTGGACAGTACAACAAACTTGTTTAAGAGGTCAAAAGTTGAAATTCTAGCTTATAATTAAGCTACTTAAAAGCCACAAAATTCCACAGGACCTAAAAACAGATGCAGTAAATTCAACACCCCCAAATATATTACGCAACGGAAATACACATTTGAGTGCTAAATATAAGCATCATCACACAAGGTACATCGAACGACCTCAAAATGAGACGTTTAAGATATAAGATAAAATAATTCTACCTATTGTCTAAAACCTTCAATCCCAAATAAAACAAATTTAGAAATATCAAAGTAGCGTTTCGGTCCCCCAAAGATTTAAACCTACCAACAAACCTGATAATTATACACATCAAGATAGAAAGAAGGATCTCTTTATCAAGATATATCAGGGATAATACATGTGTAAACAACAAAATACTGCCAAAATTCGTCAACCAAATCACAAAAGAGATAATAAGGACACATCATAGATAATAAAAGGTAAATATAGATTGAATTTGAAGATTCAACAAAATCATGACAAGATATGTCACTACCATAACTTATCCGACCAACCTAAAAGATAATAAGTTGCATCACAGTACTACAACATAAGTCTAAATAGATCCAAATACAACAAGTACATAAAGATAAAATATAAGGAAATCCATCACATAATCAATCCATAGGAAAGGGCTCATCATTCTCTCCCACCCGACTATCAACTGCCTCCTCCTCGTCCACTTCCTACTTGTACCTCCAATCTGAATCATAGCACGGCGACACTTCATTCCCAAACATCAGATACGCACCTCTGCACGACGGATACATCATAAAGTGAGTCTTAGAATGGCTCTCATCATCCCTAAAATTCCAACCCTGACTAATAAATTTCCTAATATGAGCCTCCTAATCACTTAATCTTTCTAACTTAGCTCTCTCCTTCTGAAATTCTTTAAAATCCGTACCATAACTTCTCACTTCAACCTCACTCCTAGTCTTCCCAACCTCACTCTTAATCTTCACAACTTCACTCTTAGCCTTCACCACTTCGTTCCTATCTCCTTCCTCATCTATCCACCCATAAGTATGGTGACTTTACGGAAACAAAACACCCGGTCCACCTATAGCATACCCATACCTATTATCACTCGGCGGTACATCAACCATTTTCTACAATCAAAGCAAATTCAAGGATGTATAAGGTCATTATTCGAAATTATATATGCAATACATGAGCATGCAAATGCAAATGTTATACGTATGCCAATATATTATGCAATGCAATGCAAATGATGATTATGCAATGCTCACAAAAAGAAATTATGATGACAAGCACTCAGCGTACTTTCATTAATACCAATACATTATCATAGTATTTACTTAATAAATACTCTGGAATTCATAACAGTTTTAAGGGATACATCTATAATATAAAACATAACTAAAAATAATCTTACCGGAGCCTTGCGGAGAAGTTGCGTTACTCTTATAAAATATTTTCGACACCAAAGTTATAGTTTAGGACATTTTCAAAATTGACCTAGTTCTTGTAGCTCTGATTACCAATCTTTAATACCCCCAAATATATTGCGCAGCGGAAATACACATTTGAGTGCTAAACATAAGCATCATCACACAAGGTACATCGAACTACCTCAAAATGAGACGTTTAAGATATAAGATAAAATAATTCTACCAATTGTCTAAAACCTTCAATCCCAAATAATTTTTTTTTAGAAATATCAGAGTAGCGTTTCGGTCCCCCAAAAATTTCAAGGTATAAAACCACACAAAAATAGTTTTATAGGCATACAAAGTCAAAAGATAATATTTTATAACAATAGGGAAAGAAATCAGTTTTAGATTGAATAATCATAAAAGCGACACCGCAACCTTCCCAAGCAAGCTCCACCATCATCACTATTGATTACCTGAAATACATGCTTAAACAAGTCAACAAATAATGTTGAGCGAATATATAGATTTATCAAAACACATTTGAACACAAGATAAAAATCAATCATAATCATTTCATAGCATTGTGGCCATACAATCTATTAATCAGGTATTCCGTCTATTAGCAACAACTATAGAATTGTATTAAGCTCATGAGACCGACCTATTAACTTAGTCACACACGCCTAATTCCAACATGACTATATGAATTCCGCGGCCCCTACTTGGGTATTAGTAGTAATTTTTATACCACCAATTCTCATTCTCAAAAGTTATCATTCCCAGAGGTTACTCAACGTAAAGCCCTGGTCTCAGATAGGGTCGTCAACCCAATAGTACTATCATTTGAACAAGAGGCTATTTCTATCCCACACAAGGGTAAGACAATAGTTAACGGTTCACGAATTTAGGGACTTCTGCAACTAAGTACTTATATAATTTAAGGCAACAACAGGCAACATTCGGGTCCAAACAATCATTCATGAATTGTGTTCCATTTCATTTCAAATATCATGCATCCCACTCGCGGGTCTAAAAACATTTAAAACAAGTATACATCGAGGCTATAGACTCGCCTTGAGTAATAGTAGTAGTAATACGATCTTCAACGATAGACGATGCCCGACGAACATGAAAACCGCAACCTACCAAATAAGGCGCGCATTTTAATAATATATTCAAGTATAATTCATACTTAATAAAATCAAGTGAATAACTTAAAGCCAAAATGAACTCACACAATTACCCATGCAAGTGATACTATTATAAACTTCTACTCCTTTACTTTACTAAATAATACATCCAATAATATTCTGCCGGTACATACAAAATGTCCGAGCTGATTTCCCCTACTTAGAAATATCAAAAGCTTATGAAACTACCTAAGCAACTCGCTTACTATCTATATAAAGCCCTCTTAAAATTTTATCAAAAGTTTTTAATTCTAAGACCTTCTGCCCAACACATCTTTGACTTATAAAATCCGGACAGTTTTACGCCTTTAACTTACAAAACCATTTTGGCCTTTCTAAACTATTCCATTTACAAAACCGACACTCGAGTCTAAAAATAGACTCAAAATCATAGGTTTAGAGATCAATAACAGCCTTGGACCATTTTTAAAAACTCATTTTATAGTCCCCGAGATTTCATCCAATATTGATAACAATTTTCGTATTGTGTCAATACTCGCCTCCCGGTACAAGAATAATCAAACTATCATAACTTCTTCCTCGTTCTGAGTTAAAAGCTCTATCTTATATCAAATCAAAGCTTATGAAAATCTCTACAACAATATCTAATTATCTCAACTCATATTCAAACTTAAGTCTTTCAATAATAGCTTTAAACTTGTAGGTCTAAAATACATTTTTAAAAACCATCTTTAATCAAAATTTCATCCCATTTTAACCAAATCTATACTCCTACAATCATCCTACCATCGTCCATTTCAAGTCCTAACATCCCTAATTCACGTGCATGTCTAAATCTTAGAAAACCCATTTCATAATTCATATATGCAACCATTACAAATTCAAATATAATATTATTAACACCTACATACAAACATAAAATGTATCAAAACAAGAAAAATATTTCAAGAAGACGTTTTGAGAAAAATGTTCATGAATGTAGCTAAATTTTATACCAAAATGATTAGGAGATTAAAACTAAGATGGGTCTTACTTTGGTTTTTAAAGATTCAAGCTAGAAATTTGAAATCAAGGGTGTTTTTGGTTGATGGGGATCACGGCAAGGGAGAGGGGAGAGAGTAGAGAGATGAAATTTTTGCTACTGGAGCGTATGTGTGTGTTTTTAGTTAAACATGTTCCTTTTATATGGTGATAAGTTAGGGTAGTTTTTGCGAATTGTTTTTCTTTTGGGCCAAAGTGTAAATACTAGTTTAAAGAGCGAGAAATGACTAATAGTCAATTTTGAAAATATTTACGGGTCTCGGGTTTCATAAAAATACTTCTCAAAATTTAAAAGGCACACGAAATATGATATAATATAGTCCCGACACGACTTAATACGCAATTAAAATAAAACGTCAAAATATCAAACATCGAAATGACTAAAAATGAAACGTAAAATTTCGGGCATTCACTGATATCGCGATCACTAATAATCCTCGTAATTCTTCAAAACGTAAAAATAGAACTTTCAACATTCGTTCAACTTAAATCACCAAACATCACGACATTCAATCTCATCAAAAAATTCAAAAATATACGGAAAATATAATTTAAATAATGACCTCAGGTTCGGGTTATCACATCCTACCCTCCTTAAAAAGAGCGACGTCCCGGCGCTCGACCCTTCTTATACTCACATTTTGTACCACTAGAATAAATGAGATCTCTTTTCTTTAAGAAATCCTCACGGTTCTCACACAATTTCGGGTCTATTCCTATGATATCACCATAATAGAGAATTCTACTATGCTTCAACCTCTTAATTTCACATTCCAACGATTCCTTTCGATCATCATTCATAACTTTTCTGCACCATCTCCTCAGTTGTTTCTGAAAATTAATTATCTCCCTATATCACTTCAATACACAGAAAACCTAACTTATGTCCATTTAAAGCCTCAAACAGTACATCCTAATTAATGGTATGACGACTATTGTTGTATAAAGATTCCATCAACAATTGTTTTCATTTGGGTTCGCAGTGAAATAGTTGAGAATGACGTCACTCCAATTTTAATCGCACATGCACAAGTACAATTTCCATTATTTACATCATCCTTTCACTCTGTCCATTAGTTTTTGAAGAATACGCAGTATTTAAACTTAAATCGATTCCTTTCGCTTTCTGTAGAGATCTCCAAAACTCAAAAGAACCGGCTATCACGACCCAGAGTCATCGACAATTTCGTCACTAAGTCCATAGTAATTTCCTCCTTTTCCATTCAGAGATTTCATGTTGTACCTAATTACTTAGATAATTTTTCTACACTCATCTTTCACCTTTTTCCAAGTCAAACACTTACTAACACACTGAACCGTTCAGAAAGTCATATTACACCAACAACTATTTAGATAACTCAATGATTTCCTATATTCAAGTCCGACCATCAATACATCTTCCTTATGTCAGGACACATATTACCTAAACCAGAATGTATCAGTACTTTAACTCGTGAGATCCCTGCATCACTAATTACAGCACTCCCAACACATCTTCCTCAGATGGATATAACAATAACCAAATACGATTCTCCAAAATACCTCATCTAAATCAGTCTTACTACAAATTTGTTTCACAATTTTGACAACATGTTGAACTACTTTCCTTGACATTCTTTTCCATCAAACCATTAATTCAAACTTTAAATTCTATTCCATCAAATCAACACTCCTCGTTATTACTAAAACTCAAAATCTCAGAGGCTTTTTTCTTCTCCTTTCTACTAAGTGCATTAGCTACCACATTCGCCTTCCAGGATTGTATCAAATCTCGTAGTCATAATCACTCAGCACTATAATTACCAATTACAACCTTTCATCCAATACTAGGTAATCTTTTATTCGTCTCTTTTGAAATTCCCATGTGTTAAATATGAGCAAACCCTTATAATTCTTAATTACCACACACTTGATTCCATACAAGTAATGTTCCATAGTCCTAAAATAAATACCACAACTATCGAAACTTAGAGTTATGTAGTTCCCCTTGTACCTCTCTAATTAATTTAACACATCACAGATCACTTTCTCCCTCAACATCATTATAATTCTACAAAATCTTCAGATTCTTCCGGCAACGAAAATACTGGCACATAACACAACCTATCCTCAGTGTTCGCAAAACAACTTCCTATCTGATCTTCATCAGATCCCGAAAATTACAAACTTAGATGCATGAGTGGGGTTCACACATTCAGTTCTTCTTAGTCAGCTTAATCAATGGTTTAACAATTAGTGAAAACCTTTCGATAAACATCCGATAATACTCAGCTTAGACAAAAGAATTAACAAGCTTCAGTCGGCTTCGTCGGTATCAACAAATCCTTAATCGTTTCAATCTTGGCAAAATTTTCACGAATACTTTGGCTATAAATCACAGCTCCTAGAATTTGCACTAATTCCAACCAAAATTCATACCCAAAGAATTTTGCACACAATTCCTCTTTAACCATTCCAGAGTTGTTATCAGTTACTTCTCTTACTCCTCCTTACAATTGATCAAACAAAACATCAATCATTAGTAATGGATACCGATTCTTGGTAGTCAATTTGTTCAAAATCACGACAATCATTATACCTCCAAACTATCCATCCTTTTTCTTGATATCAATACCAACATTCCTTATGGTCCACCTTTTCACGTCTATTAGATTAGCTTTGTTGCCTTATCCATCAATTATTGCAATTGATCGGATAACTCTCTCATTTCCTAACAATGTCAAACGACAAAACACACAAACAACGAGCATAACTGCCAATACTAAATCAACACAAAACTCCACTTCACGAGACGGCAGTAAACTCGACAATTTTGTAGGAAAACTTCAAAATACCCTTGAATACAAACACATCTTCTCATTTCCTTTCAATCACTACCGATGGAGTGATCTGAGCATACAATACTTTATAACCTCCTTTTGCATACTTCTCGTCTTCAATCAATTAAAATTCTCAAATAGAAAGTTCATTCATCACCTCTTGCAATCAATACTCAATTCTCAGCAAAATTTAAACCAATCCTTTCCACACACAATCACCATACCACACAACAACCTATCTGTACCAACAATCTTCATAAAAGATTCTAACTCTATAAACATCAGATCCACGTCCAATACCAAATTCCCTAAGTTCAAAGAATACCTTCTTAGTATAGAACTAATATTAACAACCTTTCCATCGGTTAATTTCTCATCACAGCTAGTTGCTAATTCTTACTGGTTCTCCATCCTTAAGGCAACTAAATCTTACTTCTTTAAAATTCTTATCGGATCTAATATTCAAACAGTACACTAACTTAATGATCATCAAATGAGAACGTGCTAGTCACAACATTTGGATCTTGAAACTTATCAGCTCACCCACAATATAAGCTGGAGCAGCAACAACGTTTCTTTCCTGTCGATTCCCAATCCTTGGACAATTCCTTTACTTATACTCTTCTTCACCACAACGAAAAACATATCGCTACTCTAGGAATACTAACTCCAGTAATCACATTCCCTGTCCTCCATCCAACAGCTCGATGTCCATCCATTCCATACTTGCGACAAGTAGAAAGACAATTACCTATATGGTACAAAGTATACCACTTACACTTGGGATTTATTTTGCTACCTTGGTTCACAGTACCAACACAAACACCATTCTTTCTTTTCTTAGACCGCTGATTCCGGTTTTTATCCTTGGTTAGATTGAATAGATTTACATTTCCTTTTGTTATTCCCAACAGTATCATCCTTCTTCTTTTGCACTTCACTCATTCTTGAACAATCACCAAGTTTAGAATTACTCTCCATCTCATCCATCTATTTGTACATTTCCAAAACACTGCTAGTATTATGATATATCCATCAGCTACTCAAACTTATCCATCTAGTCGCACATCTCCAAAACACCATTAGTATCATCAAATACTCGTCACAACACTCATACTCAATATTATGAAACTAGCATACGAACATTCCCTACGAACTTGTAGAATAGCAGCAACATTTCTAACTGGAAAAACAACATCATCAGTCCCGACACCTTGATTCCTTGCAACATGACCAGCTTCAAGCGCTCTAGCTATCACTTCCTCAATCATAGAGTTTACCCTAGCAGTTGTTAATTCTAGAGACATGTTTCAAGAAACTTAGTCACGTGGCGATCCACTAATGACAAAAAAATGCCTCACTTAATTCTTTTTACTGTTATCACAGATGAAAGAAACATGATAATTATACACATCAAGATAGAAAGAAGGATCTCTTTATCAAGATATATCATGGATAATACATGTGTAAACAACAAAATACTGCCAAAATTCGTCAACCAAATCACAAAAGAGATAATAAGGACACATCATAGATAATAAAAGGTAAATATAGATTGCATTTGAAGATTCAAAAAAATCATGACAAGATATGTCACTACCATAACTTACCCGACCAACCTAAAAGATAATAAGTTCCATCACAGTACTACAACATAAGTCTAAATAGATCCAAATACAACAAGTACATAAAGATAAAATACAAGGAAATCCATCACATAATCAATCCATAGGAAAGGGCTCATCATTGTCTCCCACCTAACTATCAACTGCCTCCTCCTAGTCCACCTCCTACTTGTACCTCCAATCTGAATCATAGCACGACGACACTTCATCCCCAAACATCAAATACGCACCTCTGCATGGCGGATACATCATAAAGTGAGTCTTAGAATGGCTCTCATCATCCCTAAACTTCCAACCCTGACTAATAAATTTCCTAATATGAGCCTCCTAATCACTTAATCTTTCTAACTTAGCTCTCTCCTTCTGAAATTTCTTAAAATCCGTACCATAACTTCTCACTTCAACCTCACTCCTAGTCTTCCCAACCTCACTCTTAATCTTCACAACTTCACTCTTAGCCTTCACCACTTCGTTCCTATCTCCTTCCTCATCTATCCACCCATGAGCATGGTGACTTTACGGAAACAAATCACCCGGTCCACCTATAGCATACCCATCCCTATTATCACTCGGCGGTACATCAACCATTTTGTACAATCACAGAAAATTCAAGGATGTATAAGATCATTATTCGAAATTATATATGCAATACATGAGCATGCAAATGCAAATGTTATACGTATGCCAATATATTTATGCAATGCAATGCAAATGATGATTATGCAATGCTTACAAAAATAAATTATGATGACAAGCACTCAGCGTACTTTCATTAATACCAATACATTATCATAGTATTTACTTAATAAATACCCGAGAATTCATAACAGTTTTAAGGGATACATCTATAATATAAAACATAACTAAAAATAATCTTACCAGAGCCTTGCGGAGAAGTTGCGTTTCTCTTATAAAATATTTTCGACACCAAAGTTATAGTTTAGGACATTTTCAAAATTGACGTAGTTCTTGTAGCTCTGATTACCAATCTTTAATACCCCAAATATATTGCGCAGCGGAAATACACATTTGGGTGCTAAACATAAGCATCATCACACAAGGTACATCGAACGACCTCAAAGTGAGACGTTTAAGATATAAGATAAAATAATTCTACCTACTGTCTAAAACCTTCAATCCCAAATAGTTTTTTTAGAAATATCAGAGTAGCGTTTCGGTCCCCCAAAAATTTCAAGGTATAAAACCACACAAAAATAGTTTTATAGGCATACAAAGTCAAAAGATAATAGTTTATAACAATAGGGAAAGAAATCAGTTTTAGACTGAACAATCATAAAAGCGACACCACAACCTTCCCAAGCAAGCTCCACCATCATCAATATTGATTACCAAAAATACATGCTTAAACAAGTCAATATATAATGTTGAGCGAATCTATAGGTTTATCAAAACATATTTGAACACAAGATAAAAGTCAGTCATAATCATTTGATAGCATTGTGGCCATACAATCTATTAATCAGGTATTCCGTCTATTAGCAACAGTTATAAAATTGTATTAAGCTCATGACACCGACCCCTTAACTTAGTCACCCACGCCTAATGCCAGCATGACTATATGAATTCCATTGCCCCTACTAGGGTATTAGTTGCAATTTTTATACCTTTGATTCTCATTCTCAAAAATTATCCTTCCCAGAGGTTACTCAACGTAAAGCCCTGGTCTCAGATAGGTTCGTCAACCCAATAGTACTATCATTTGAACAAGCGGCTATTTCTATCCCACACAAAGGTAAGAAAATAGTTAACAGTTCATTAATTTAGGGACTTCTACAACTAGGTACTTATAAAATTCAAGGCAACAACAAACAACATTCGGGTCCAAACAATCATTCATGACTTGTGTTCTATTTCATTTCAAATAGCATGTATCCCCCTCACTGGTTTAAAAACATTTAAAACAAGTATAAATCAAGGTTATAGACTCACCTTGAGTAATAGTAGTAGTAAGACAATCTTCAACGATAGACGATGCCCGGCGAATACGAAAACCGCAACCTACAAAATAAGGCGCGCATTTTATTAATATATTCAAGTATAATTCATACTTAATAAAACCAAGTCAATAATTCCAAACCAAAATGAACTCACACAATTACCTATACATGTGATACTATTATAAACTTCTACACATTTACTTTACTAAATAATACTTCCAATAATATTCTGCCAGTACATACCAAATGTCCGAGAAGATTTCCCCAACTTAGAAATATCAAAAGCTTATGAAACTATACGAGCAACTCACTTACTATCTATAGAAATCCCTCTTAAAATTTTATCAAAAGTTTTTACTTCTAAGACCTTCTGCCCAACACATCTTTGAATTATAAAATCTGGACAGTTTTACGCCTTTAACTTACAAAACCGTTTTGACCTTTCTAAACTATTCCATATAGAAAACCGACACTCGGATTTAAAAATAGACTCAAAACCCTAGGTTTATAGCTCAAGAACAGGATTCGATCATTTTTAAAAACTCAATTTATAGTCCCCAAGATTTTGATCCAAATATTGACAACAATTTCGTATTGTGTCAATACTCGCCTCCCAGTGCACGAATAATCAAACTATCATAAATTCTTCCTCGTTTTGAGTTAGAATCTCTATCTTATATCAAATCGAAGCTTATGAAAATCTCTACAACAATATCTAATTATCTCAACTCATATTCAAACTTAAGTCTTTCAAAAATATCTTTAAACTTGCTGGTCTAAAATACATTTTTCAAAACCATCTTAAATCAAAATTTCATCCCATTTTAACCAAATCTATACTCCTACAATTATCCTACCATCATCCATTTCAAGTCCTAACATCTCTAGTTCACTTGTATGTCCAAATCTTACAAAACCCATTTCATAATTCCTACATGCAACCATTACAAATTCAAATTATAATATTATTAACACCTACATACAAGCATAAAATGGATCAAAACAAGAAAAATCTTTCAAAAAAATGTTTTGAGAAAAAAGTTCATGCATGTAGCTAAATTTTATACCAAAATGATTAGGAGATTAAAAGTAAGATGGGTCTTACTTTGGTTTTTATAGATTCAATCTAGAAATTTGAAATCAAGGGTATTTTTGGTTGATGGGGGTCACGGCAAAGGAGAGGGGAGAGAGTAGAGAGATGCAATTTTTGCTAGCGGAGTGTATGTTGGGAATAAAATGTAGCCAGTACACTTGAACGCTGATAAGAAGAAAACAAGCGTTGATAAGAAGAAAACAAGTGTTGACAGATCAAGCGTTGACAGGAGGATGTCAAGCGTTGATAGGATGAAGTCAAGCACTGATAGAAAGATATGGTCTACGCGTATTATGTTTCTAGTTTGTTTCTAGTAAAGATAGGATCAACAATGTATTTTCTATATTTATCTTTACTTAGAATAGCTGATACGTAGACTCTTGTACAAGGCTTCTTATGTCTATAAAAGAATACCTTTAGGTTTAGTTTTGATATAAGTTTTCATACGTTTAACACTTTCATTATAAGCAAGTTTGTTCTAGTCAATCAAGTCAAAGTTTGTTTAACAACTGTTTGTGTGTTCTTGTTTGAGTATTAATTCCGCATAATACTTAAATTGTTTTATTCACAACAAAGTTTCTCTACGCGTTTAACTTGATTTAATCTCGTTTACACAAGCTAAATCGATCTAAGTTTGGGATCAACAAGTGGTATCAGAGCTTGTTGAGAAACTTTGCTCAAAAGAACACAAGAACCCTAAACTGTCAAAAACCCTAATTTTCACAAAACCCTAAAAACATCATGTCTACCCCAGAAGCAAACTCCTCCTCCTCCTCAAACCACAACATCAAGATTCTTATGTTAGATCCAGACAATTTTGAGCTGTGGAAGTTTAACTTTGAGCAATATCTACAAATCCATGACTACACTTTGTGGGAAATTATTGAATATGGAAACACATTCGATAAGGCTGCAAAGATTGAAGCTGCCATTGCTGCAAGAACAGCAGTTCAAGGTTCTACTGAAGAGGAATGAAGAGAAAGACCTGATGATGGTAGAGCTGTCTCAGTTGAGTACATAGCAAAAAGAAGAGTTGATATGAAAACCCTAAGCATTCTGAAACTCTATTTGGGACAAGAAAATCAGCACAAATACAGAAGTTATGAGTCGACAAAAGATCTTTTGGCAGCTCTTGAAGTTTCTTATGGTGGTAATGCTGATACTGTACAAGAGAAAAAGAAGCAACTCTTGCATGAGTATGCTGTTTTTAAGGCTCAACCTAATGAGAAGCTAAGTAGTGTGAGAAGCAGACTGCTAGACATCACAAGCAAGCTATCCTTCATGGGAACAGTGCTTGGTGATTTTGATATTATCTCCCCCTTTCTTAAAAGCCTTGGTGATGCATGGAAGATTGAGGCAAGGTCTATAATTGCCAATAACACTCACAAAAGTTCTACCTTTGATGATGTGTACAATAAACTAAGGCTGATAGAGAATGAAACTCTTTTGGATCATGGAAGCAAGTATACCAATGGAAACATGTCCTTCTTCTCACATAGTGAAGGTCAATTTGATTAGAAGGAGTCATACATGCATCCAGTTACTGGATCAACATGTGTCAATGCTGGATCATATCCTGTCAACGCCTCACATTCAGACGCTGACACATACAAAATTGACTCACCAAGAGTTAAGCCTGCTGGTATTGATCTGGATAATGTGTGTGCATAATTGCTTCATTGCCCAATGGTTCAGTGATTACATATGAGGACCTTGAGCAAATAAGTGATGAGCATTTGGAGGAAATGGACATAAAGTAAAATATGGCTCTTGCAAGTATAAGAGCAAACATATGGAATAGACGATTCAAGAAGAAGATGACTTTTAATGCTAAGGACACTAATGGATTTGATAAATCCAAGGTTGAGTGTTATAATTGTCATCATATGGGACACTTTATGAGAGAATGCAGATCTCCAAGAAGATCTGATGCTGGAAAACCCTCAAGTCAAATTGTTAAGGCTCAGGATCCCAAGGCCATGGTTGCAATGCAAGAAATTGATGGTGTTGGATGGGATTGGAGATATTTGGCTAAGGATGAGGAAGAGAATAAAGCTTTGGTTGCTGAGATGGAAGAAGAAGAGTGTAGAAACTAGAAGAGGGGGGGGGGGTTGAATAGTTTCTTATATTTACTTGTTAAAATGTGGTTTCCAAAAATCCTTTTTCAAAAACTTAGGCTTGAGGAAATATGTGAAATCTTCTTATGCACAATATGAACAATGATAGTGTAACTAAACTAATACTAACAAAAATATATCCACAAAGAATAAAGAATGATAGTGTAACTAATCTAGTACTAACACATGTATATGCATAAAGAATAAAGAATGTAAAGAGTTAAGGGTAAAGAAAGATCAAACCGAACACCAAGGATTTATAGTGGTTCGGCAACGAAGCTCACTCCTCGTTCCTACTCCACTCCTCGAGTACTCCTTACTCGAGAGTTCACTACACAACAAGCTCCTTATGCTGGAGAAAACCGTACACGTCGCTTAACCAATTTCCGACTCTAAGCTAAAAGTCGAGCTCTAATCGTAGCTAGGACCAATCTATACAACTATACTTAGTACATACACAACTTCCAAATAGACACAACTACTTGGATCTTCACAACTATGACACAACTACAAGTGTATAAAATTAGATCTTCAATGGATCTTTGGTGGTGGACTCAACACTTCACTAGGATAGTGTTCTTCTCTTTGCACTTGGAGAGGAAGGGATGGAAGAACAAGATTCACTTCTTAAACAAGTAGTAATCAAACAAATGATCAAAGATTTGAGTGATTAAAGAAGGGGTTTGAATCTGGAAATAAATGTGCAAAAGAGGTGAGGTGAAAAGCTGAGAATGGTCCAATATTTATAGGACAAAGGACCCAACGGCTATATCTGCCCGCGGTACCTTATCTTAGCCCGCGGTACCTTATCGATAAGGTACCGCCTAGGCGCTAAGGTACCACCGGACTAGACCCTGCTCCTTTTTGTCCTTTAGTGGTGGAGGTCTTATCTGGATATAAAAAATATCCTGAAAGGATATTCGTAACCAAATAAGAATATGCCATTTTCAAATTTCAAATAATTAATTTAATAAAACATTTTCTTAAAAAGAAAGTTGAATAAAAACTTGTCACACTTAATAAAAAGTGAGTTTTAAGAAAAGATTAAATCACTTGATCACTTGATTAAGGTTAGTACTTGTTTATCCATACCTTAAGTGAAAATGGGTAAAATGAAAAAATACTTGAACTCAAGAATTCGTTTTTCGTTGTTTTCGTAAATGCTTGTTTTTACATATTGTCGTAATCAAAACTAAGCGAGACCGAAAAATGCAAGTAACGTTTTTAGTCATTATTGCATTAACAATCTCCCCCTTTTTGATTCTGACAATACATAAACACAATCACATAAAAACAAGATTTTTGAAGACGAGTTTATTCATTTCTCCCCCTTTGTCGAAGCAAAAAGGTTGCGTAAGCCGGTGTTGAAGAAACGGACTTTGCAAAGACTCCCCCTTGGTGCTTACTCCCCCTAGCTTGGGGCACCAAGGAATCGAGATATGGTGACAAGCTACATGGAAGGGTTAGTTGAACAAAAGAAACAACCAACAATATATAGCAATAGGTCGCATAAAAAAAGTTAAAAGAGAAGAAAAAACAAAGACAAAGATCCAAGATAGGTTACTAAAAGAACATCATACAAAGAGTATGGAAAAAGAAACAAGCCAAAAGCATAAATCTAATCCTAGTTATTCTAGAATTCTAAGATTTGCTTGAATTTGGTGTCTTGTGGATAAGCAACCAATGCTTATATGAAAGACAAGGTAATAGCGGAGGGTGGTGGTGGTGGCTTGTTGGAGATCTCATAATCAAAGTGAAGAGGAGGCTTGATTAAGAGACTCTTGATGTAGCTCAACTCCTCATAGATGTGTGCTCCTCAACTCCTCCTGAAAAGGGAGGGCTTTACCTGGTTTGAGTTTGTGTGGCGGTGGGCTCAAACCCCGTGGATTAGTCGGCCAATGAGTTGGAAATCACGGTTACCAAAAAAAAAACAATGACAATATGTTCCATGGTGCATGACATTATCATGAGAAGGAGGAAGAACACTAAAGGGTGGTGGTGGAAGAAAAGATGTTCCATAATCAACATTCTTGGTAGGAGACATGTGATTAGGAGTATTCTTGGGTGGGTTTGGATTGAAAGCAATTGGAGAAAATGGAGGAGATTCAAGGCTTTCATTGGGAGAATAAGACATTTTGGATGTGAAGTAATGCAAAATGCTTAAGGTTTAAATAGGGAAGGCTTAGGGTATTTTTGGGGTGGTCAAAGGGTTTGAAACAAAGATTCTCAAAAATGTTGGAGCAAATCTGGAGTTTCAGACAAAAACTCGAAAAAGGAAGGCGGTACCTTATCAATAAGGTACCGCGGTTCACATATGGAACCGCCTGTAGAAGCAGGGTTTGGTGTTTGGAGGAAGATTTTTCAGCAAATCTTATTTTTCTAGTCTAACTTATCATAGGGATATGCTTAAAAGCAAAGATAGACAAAGAAAACATATGCAAACTTACCAAATAGAGATTTGACCAAAATACATGGATTCAAAAATCGATGTAGGAGGTGTGTAAGACAAGACCTTAAGTCATGACACAATGATCCTCCATGATTCTATCTTGTTCTTGCTATGTTTGAGAGAATCATACATATGAATTATGTAAGCTCTAGATTAATAGCGAGAATCTATGAAAAATCGTTTTTAGATTGAATTAACAATGTCAAACGAATTTCTCAACCATTTTAGAAAGAGACTTTGTGAATTTTGAAAAGGAGAGGAGAAGATTTTTCAAAAGGAGTTTAAAAGACTCAAGGACTCAAAGTGGTAAAAGAAAACACACAAGAAGAAAAGAATTGAAGGAAGATGTTCCATTAATCCTAGACCTAGATGCAAGTAGTTAAAAGGTTCCCTCTTAAGTGGCTTAGTGAAGATATCGGCTAAGTTGTCCTCGGAGGGCACCTTTTCAATAGTAATGTTCCCCTTTTGAACATTATCCCTAAGGAAATGGTGTCTAATTTCTATGTGTTTGGTTCGTGAATGTTGCACGGGATTCTTGCTTAGGTCTATAGCGCCTTTATTATCGCACATGATGGGAACATCATCAAGAGAAATCCCGTAATAAACAAGCGCTTGCTTCATCCATAGAGCTTGTTGGCATGCTTTTCCGGCACTTACATACTCGGCTTCCGTGGTGGATATCGCAAGAGCGGTTTGTTTCTTGGAGAACCAAGAAGTTAAACAACAACCCATGAAGGTACAAACTCCACTAGTGCTTTTCCGGTCCACATAGTGTCCCGCATGATCCGAGTCTGCGTAGACAATGGTTTCTACGCCGGTCCCTTTAGGATACCATAATCCTAAATGTATAGTGCCTTTAATGTATCGGAAGATACGCTTAACCGCTTCAAGGTGAGAGGTTTTGGGAGCCTCTTGGAAGCGAGCACAAAGGCAAACACTAAACATGATATCCGGTCGACTTGCCGTTAGGTACAACAAACTACCAATCATACCTCTATATTTGGTGTTGTCTACCGACTCACAATCATCATCTACGGTGAGTTTAGTATCCGAGGCTATAGGGGTCTTCATTGGTCTAGATTCTTCTAATCCAAATTTCTTTAGCATTTCTTTAGCGTACTTAGATTGACTAAAGAAAATACCATCGTCCATTTGTTTAATTTGGAGTCCTAAAAAGAAGTTAAGTTCTCCCATCATACTCATTTCAAACTCATCATGCATGATTTTGGCAAAGTCATCACATAATTCTTGACAAGTTGAGCCAAATATAATGTCATCAACATATATTTGTACGATTAGGAGGTGAGGACCTTTCTTCTTTGTAAAGAGTGTATTGTCTACCATTCCCATGGTATACTCATGTTTAACAAGAAACACTTTAAGTCTATCATACCAAGCTTTGGGTGCTTGTTTTAGTCCATAAAGTGCTTTCTTAAGCTTGTAAACATGGTCCGGTTTCTCAAAATCAATGAAGCCGGGAGGTTGAGCCACATATACCTCCTCATTGATCAAACCGTTAAGAAATGCACTCTTTACATCCATTTGTTGAAGCTTAAAATCTAAGGCACAAGCGTAGGCTAAAAGGATTCTAATCTAGCTACAGGTGCATATGTCTCGTCATAATCAATCCCTTCTTGTTGATTATAGCCTTGAGCTACAAGTCTAGCCTTGTTACGAGACACAACACCATTCTCATCTAGCTTATTCCTAAATACCCATTTGGTTCCTATAATGGTAGAACTTCTAGGTAGAGGAACAAGTTCCCAAACATCATTGGCAACGAATTGATTCAATTCTTCTTGCATCGCAATGACCCAACTCTCATCCGTCAAAGCTTCTTTAACATTCTTTGGTTCAATCAAGGAGAAAAAACAAAAGAAGTTGCTTTGGTTTTGGACTTGAGATCTTAAGGTCCTTTGATTTAAGTCACCAATGACATTATTGAGAGTATGATCCCTAGACTCCTTAATGTTTACTTCCTTTTCAACACTAAGGTCTTCAACTCCTATATTTCTAACCTCTTTGGCTTTAACTACTTCTAATTCATCCAAGTCATCATCAACCAATGGTGGTGTCTTGGGTGAAGGAGGGGTTTCATCAAAGGTTACGTTGAGTGATTCTTCAATAACCCCCGTGGTTCTATTTAGGACTATGTAGGCTTTACTAGTTTGGGAATAACCTAAAAGGATACCTTCGTAAGACTTTGGGTCAAACTTGGTAAGGTAGTCTTTGGTGTTGAGGATAAAGCACTTGCTTCCAAACACCCTAAAGTATTCTAATGAGGGTTTCTTACCTTTAAGAATCTCATAGGGGGTCTTTCCTAGGAAAGGTCGAATAAGAATTCGGTTGAGAATATAAGTCGATGTGTCCACGGCATTGCACCAAAACTTTTGAGGCAAAGATTACTCGTTTAACATCGTCCTACTCATCTCTTGGAGAGTCCTATTCTTCCTTTCAACTACCCCATTTGATTGTGGAGTGCGAGGAGCCGAGAAGTTATGGGTAATACCATGAGCTTCACAAAAGGCACCAAATTGCACTTCATTATCAAATTCCCTACCATGATCCGTCCTAATAGAAACAATTGAACATCCTAGTTGATTTTGAATTCTTCGACTAAAGATTTCGAAGTGATCGAAAGCTTCATTCTTAGATGCCAAAAATCTAGTCCAAGTGAATCTAGAATAGTCATCAACTATAACTAGGGTATAAAGGTTACCTCTATAACTCTGTATGGCGGAAGGTCCAAAGAGATCCATATGTAGGAGCTCTAAGCACCGAGAGGTCGAAACCAAATTCTTGGCTTTGTGACTTGAGTGAACTTGCTTTCCAACTTTGCAAGCATCACAAAAGTGACTATCAAACTTAATCTTGGGGAGGTGTGTTACCAACTCCTTAGAGACTAAAGATTGAATTAAACGCATATTAGCGTGACCTAATCTCCTATTCTAAAGAGTAGAACTATCATCTATAGTCGCAAGAAATATGTTGTCTTTTGACTTCTTATTAACCTTCATGACTTAAAGCCCATGCTTTCTAACACCTTTTCCAATGACTTTTCCATCTTTTACGATTTCAC
Organism: Glebionis coronaria; assembly: GCA_025667525.1. Taxonomy (NCBI): domain Eukaryota; kingdom Viridiplantae; phylum Streptophyta; class Magnoliopsida; order Asterales; family Asteraceae; genus Glebionis; species Glebionis coronaria. The sequence goes on along the minus strand of CM046874.1, from coordinate 92,087,899 downwards.
TGTCATGTTCCGAAAAGATGACCTTACACTTATTATCACAAATTTGACCTATACTTAAAAGGTTAAATCCTAAGTTATCTACGTGCTCAACATTTTCAATGGTCATGGAGTCAAGAGAAACCGTACCTTTGCCAATGATATTACCACGTAGACTATTAGCGAATGTGACGTTACCTCCATCATATGCTTTGTAATGCGAGAACAAACTTCGATTACCCGTCATGTGTTTAGAACATCCACTATCCTTAATCCACTCATCGGGCTCCAAATCAATTCCCAAGCATATCTAGGTAACAACACACAAGATCAAACATTTGGTCCCCAATATCTCATGGGTCCAAAATTATTAGTTCCAAACATCCCTTGTATTTGGTTGGGATGCATGAATGAGGAGGGGATTCCTTATGGAGAACAAAATGGAGGAGGGTAGTAATTCATGTAACCATTTTGTTGTTCATTATTTCTCCTAGGTGTATTTGATCTAGGTTTAGAGTTATTATTATTCCTTCTAGGTGTTGGAGTTTTACTTCTAGGTCGTGAGTTGTTTTCTCTTCTAGGCATTATCGTTCTACTTCTAGGCTTAGACTCATTCCGTACTCTAGGTGGAGTAGAAGATAGTCTAGATAAGCTTCTATTTCCCATTAGAGGTTTACTTAATGGCTTGTAGAACTTACCAATAGCATTGTCGTCAAGTATGGGTAATTTTACCTTATTAACAGTAAGATGCTTTAGTTTTTCATCTAACTTAGACTTTTCAAAAAGTTCAGGATTTTCACAAAATTCATCTTCTGGCCACGGTACCTTATCTATGGCGGCGGTTCCATAGTGATAAGGAACCGCGCCATACAATTTGGAACCGCGTCCAGTGGGCGTTTTTTGTGAAAACCTGACTTGTTTTGGTTCACTAGTTGAGGCTTCATTTGAGTTAAAACCTAGACCAAGTCTTTCCTTAGAATGAACTTGTTTGTTTAACATATCATGAAGAGCACTAGTACCTTTCATGAACTTTTCCAATTTAATAGAGGTGCTCTTGAGATCTTCATTCTCTAATCTAAGTTTCTCACAACTTAAGCAACCTAAATCAACCTCTTTGTTTTTCTCAAATTTAGCAAATTTTCCCTAAGTTCATTGATCTCATTTTCAAGCTTAGTTTTGGTTGATTTTAAGGTTTTATTCTTTTCTATGAATTTAAGACTAAGTTTGTGTAAGCTATCATATTTGCCTTCAAATTCAATATCATCTAAAGTGGAACTATCATTGCTATAATATTCGGTTTCGGAATGTACCTCTTTAGAAGTGTGAGCCGTAAGACATTTCTCCTCTTTGGGGTTGTCATCATCATCTTCACCGCTATCGCTCCAAGCGCCACTAACGAATGCCGTGTGGTTCTTATCACGAGCGGGCTTTGGACAATCACCAATGAAGTGATTTGGATCACCACATCTAAAGCAATTCCTATCACCTTTTTCGTTCTTGACAAACCGATTCATTGACAATGGTTTCTTGTCATAGTTGGGTTGCCTAACGTGTTGGCCTCGTCTCTTGAAGAACTTCTTGAAATCTCTCACCGCCAATGCATACTCCTCGTCATCACTTTCCGAGGAACTATCATGGTCACTTTGTGCCTTCTTGGCTTTAAGTGCAAGAGATTTCCTTTCACTCTTGGTTTTCACTAATTCCGAGTCCTTCAAAATTATCATCTCATGAACCTTCAAGTTTCCTATGAGTTCATCGAGTGATAAAGTTGAGAGATCTTTCGACTCTTCAATCGCCGTGACTTTTGCTCTCCACTTTGGATGTAAGGCCCTTAGAAACTTCCTAACATTTTTCTTGCTAGAAAAACCTTCATCAAGTTCTTTTAGACTAGTAATAATGGTGTTAAACCTAGAAAATGCACTATCAATAGTTTCATCTTCTAAGATGACAAATTGTTCATATTGTTGGACAAGAAGATCGATTTTGCTTTCTTTGACTTGGCTATTACCTTGGTGGGTTACTAAAAGAGTGTTCCAAATATCTTTAGCGGTTTCACACATAAAAATTCTTTCATACTCTTTCTTAGGCAAAGCATTATAAATCACCACTTTAGCCTCATTATTTTTTGAAAGTTTCTTTTTAGTACGTCATTAGCTTTGTCAAAAGTGACCAATTCTTTTGTTTTAGAAACTTCATTAAATTGAAAGGGTAAAAAATCACCATTGGTAATAACATGCCAAAGATCTAAATCTTTTGATTTCACATAAGTTTCAAATCTATTTTTCCAATAAATAAAACTATCGGTTTCAAAAAGTGGTGGTCTTTGCATAGACTGCCCTTCTAGGTACTTGTTGGAATCCATAGATCGATTCAAGTTTTAAAATACAAGATACTTTAAAAATTCTTGAGCAACCCGCTCTGATAGCAATTGTAGAAACTAGAAGGGGGGGGGGGTTGAATAGTTTCTTATATTTACTTGTTAAAATGTGGTTTCCAAAAATCCTTTTTCAAAAACTTAGGCTTGAGGAAATATGTGAAATCTTCTTATGCACAATATGAACAATGATAGTGTAACTAAACTAATACTAACAAAAATATATCCACAAAGAATAAAGAATGATAGTGTAACTAATCTAGTACTAACACATGTATATGCATAAAGAATAAAGAATGTAAAGAGTTAAGGGTAAAGAAAGATCAAACCGAACACCAAGGATTTATAGTGGTTCGGCAACGAAGCTCACTCCTCGTTCCTACTCCACTCCTCGAGTACTCCTTACTCGAGAGTTCACTACACAACAAGATCCTTATGGTGGAGAAAACCGTACACGTCGCTTAACCAATTTCCGACTCTAAGCTAAAAGTCGAGCCCTAATCGTAGCTAGGACCAATCTACACAACTATACTTAGTACATACACAACTTCCAAATAGACACAACTATTTGGATCTTCACAACTATGACACAACTACAAGTGTATAAAATTAGATCTTCAATGGATCTTTGGTGGTGGACTCAACACTTCACTAGGATAGTGTTCTTCTCTTTGCACTTAGAGAGGAAGGGATGGAAGAACAAGATTCACTTCTTAAACAAGTAGTAATCAAACAAATGATCAAAGATTTGAGTGATTAAAGAAGGGGTTTGAATCTGGAAATAAATGTGCAAAAGAGGTGAGGTGAAAAGCTGAGAATGGTCCACTATTTATAGGACAAAGGAGCCAACGACTATATCTGCCCGCGGTACCTTATCTTAGCCCGCGGTACCTTATCGATAAGGTACCGCCTAGGCACTAAGGTACCGCCGGACTAGACTCCACTCCTTTTTGTCCTTTAGTGGTGGAGGTCTTATCTGGATATAAAAAATATCCTGAAAGGATATTCTTAACCAAATAAGAATATGCCATTTTCAAATTTCAAATAATTAATTTAATAAAACATTTTCTTAAAAAGAAAGTTTAATAAAAACTTGTCACATGATAACTAGCTTTTACCTAGTTAGAATTGTTCGTTTAAGTATGTTGGTCTAATCGAATTGATCTTAGTTCTCTATGTGACTTCGTTTTATTTTGGTGGAACAAAGATGTGTCGTTGTAGTGTTTAAAGTAAAAGGTGCAAAACAATTAAAATAAAGGTGCTCTTAAAATAAATCTAAATCTAATTAAAATAAAAGTGCAAGTATTTAAAAACATGACTAAAATTAAAGGGCACTAAAATAAATGACGCAAACTTAAATCTAACTAAGGCAAAATTAAAATGCGACTAAAACTAAGGCAAGTCTAAAATAAAGCTAAGGCAAATAATCTTAAAGTGCAATTAAATAAAAGGCAAGAAAAATAAAGATTGAAAATAAAAAATCAAAAACAAAAGCTAATAAGAACCTGAATACAGCTCATTCGGATTTATCCTTCGTTTGGAACAATCACTCTTCCTAAATGTCACCTTCGGTTGAAATGATTCTTCTTTACTTGGAATATACCCAAAATCCTTGATCCGGAACAAATTGATCTGAATATGTCACTTATCCAAAACAATGCTTCGTTCGGAACTTTACTGATTCGGAACTTGTAAAATTTGCCTTGATTCGGAAGTATTTTGTCACCCTTGATTCGGAAGTTTCCGAGTGAAGCCCCTTGATTCGGAAGTTTAGAACTTCCGAATGAACCTTTCTTGAATGGGAACTTACCTCTTGATCCGGAAGTTTATTCGGAACTTTTAAGTTCCGAATGAACAGCCTTGGTTCGGAACTATGGTGACTTCCGAATGAAGCCCTTTTATTCGGAACTTTTGAAGTTCCGAATGAGTTTCCTTGATCCGGAACTTTTTAAGTTCCGAATGAAGTAAGTTGATCCGGAACTTTTTAGTTCCGAATGACCAGAGTTTGAGTCGGAAGTTTCCCTTCGTTCGGAACTTTGAATGTTCCGGATGAACAGCTTGGCTCGGAAGTTTTGTTGAGTTAAAATCTTCCGGATGAAGCCTTGATTCAGAACTTTAGAAGTACCGAATGAACACTTTCCCTCCTTCTTGGTTCGGAACTTTTCCTGGAAAGATCAGAAACAAAGCAAACACCCCCGAAGAACAAGGGAAACAGTAACAGCAGAAATAATCACAAATTAATCAAAATCAAACACACGGATAAATATAAACAGTAACGAATCAACAAATAAACATCAACAAACAATTAAAAACATGAAATCAAACAACTTTAACCACAATAATCAAAAATCACTTGGATCAAAATAAAAACATGAACATGAACATAACATAAACACATGAATCAAAGAATAAGAAAGGTAGATAAGAGATTGACAAGATAAAATAAAGATTTGACAAAAATTAAATTGAAAACTTACTTAGAATTAAATGGTAATTAAGGTGCATAACATGAATTTAAATTGACAAGAAATTAAAGGACAAGGTATTTAAATGTGGAAGACTAATTGTCACACTTAGCCAACAAAATGAAGAATGACTAATCCTAATCTATTTATAAGGGAGGATTAAGGAAGCTTCCTCCCCTCCTTCATTTCTTGTTAATTGCAAGATTAAGCCCCTCCTTCTTTAATCTTCATTTAATTGCATACTTAGTCCTTTTCTTCTAATCTTCTTTAAACTTGGACTTTTAAGGACTTTTGGCTCCGGGATTTCTTTTGAACTCGTCTTTAAATCTTTCAATAAAATAGACTTGAATTCTTCGGCTTTTGATAAACTTCCGTCTTTTGACTTTTTCTTCGATAAATCTTCAGAATTGGTCGTGGACTTCCGTTCTTTTTGCACTCTTGACTTCTTGACTTCGTCTTTCATCCTTTTCTTCAATAAAAGCCCGTAAATGCCCGTGAATATCCGTGTTTTCTCCACTTTTCACCTTTTCATCCTAAATCACAACAAAAACACAAGCCACGCATAATTCCGACATAAAAGACATAAAATACACGTTTTGGTCCGGTTATTATTGTAATTAAGTGGTAGAAAAGATGGGTGTTTACACACCTATCAAATCCCCTACACTTGACCATTGCAATGTCCTCATGCAATGTATTAGTTACAAAGCAAGATTACACTTTTCATCATAATCAATCCACGTTGGCCTTTATTAAAGAGATAGAAAATTAAAATCATACAAAATAAAGAAATCAAAAGCATACCTTTGGTTTTGAAAATGTTATGAATAATCATCATCCTCAAGTTTTCACTTTCTCCAAACCAAGCTTAAAAACGAGATCATTGTTATTATAAGTTAGTAAGCTATCACGAACTCATGTGGGCCAATTCTTTACTTAGACTCCCTTATTCCTAGGGGTATCTCTTATATTTTATTGTTGTCTTGAATGATCACGAGGATGCATTATTAGATAGTTATTTAGTCTGAAAATAAAGTGAACGATTTAATCAATAGTTAGCTAAAGGACCAAATCTTTTAAAACTGCTTCTCGGGACCTCATAAAGTTCATATCTTGGCATAACTCGCTTCGCGATTTGAGACCTTTCTCGGACCGATATTTGGCAGCGACTTCATACTTCAAATCTTGAGAGACGTTCATGAAATAATGGTCTTCTCTTCATAATTGGAATTTCTTCACTTGAAGTTTTGAGAGATTCATACTTGGACCACGACTTCTTCATTTTTCTCCAATCTTTATTTTGGACTTTGATATACAACGATCCGTCTCCTTTTATGACTTGGATCTATTTATCCTCATACCTTGTTAGGGTCTTTTCGGATACACTTCTCCATGACTTTTGGGGAGTTTTGCTTTACGCCATGTGTCTCGATCCTTCATATTGATTTTCGATAAATGATTCTTCACATCACTTTGGATCTTTAGCAACAAAACATAGCCCTCATGCCTTGTTAGGGCCTTTTCGGACACGCCAATCTTCGCGTCCCGCTTCAATAAGTTATGCCTTGGCTATGAACTCTAATCCGTACCGAGCAACTTTTAAACGATCTGGGGCTAGAAGCTAAGTAACCTTTCAAATCGTACAACCTTATTTATTAGCAGATAAATTATTAGCAAGCGATGGGAGAATAGGCTCATAATTAACTCACATAAATTCACGAAAGAATACCGGACTTATAATTGGCTCTATCATCTCTCGTTCTCCACAGTTTAAAATCTCAAGTAATGAGACTCGTGGATACTTAGCCTATTAAATCAAAATTTTGGGTTTTCGAGTCGCCTATAGGATCTTGCAAATTCTTAGACTTTTTCAAGTTTAGAAATCGCATCTTAAAACTCTCTAGGATCAATTATAGGAACTTGCGAAAAGTTCTTGTTCTTAACCCGTGAGAGTTAAGACTTTCGCGTTTTATAGCTCCCTATATAAAAGCCTAGCAAAATTTGACTTAAACACGTTAAGGATACTAGCTAGAGTAAACTCGGATTGAGTCAAAAGATTCACAACGTTTGAAAATTAAAACCACTTATTCAAAGATTTATTCTAGCAAAGAAAGAAAATAACTATACAAAGGAAAACTAATAGGCCAAAATAGATCAAAATTTTTGAAAAATGTCGAAAAATTGATTTTCCGGTTAAAATGAGGACAAATACAAGGAAAATACCACTTAACTTCGATAGAAGTCCCCCTACACTTAAGATAAACATTGTCCTCAATGTTTAAGCATGTGGGAGTAAGCTCCCCTACACTTAGGACATTGTGCACGTTGTTTAAATCTCGCTAAGGAAAAGACAACTAAAGAGATTCCTATTTTAATATTGAGAAAATATAAAATAGTGAATCGAAAAGAGTTTAGGATAGAACCGGGAAGAAGTAGAACACCGAATCACGGGTCGTCAAGAATCATCAAGAGTGGATCATTGAAGCTCGAATCCCTGATTAAGAAGTGAGGAGAGGAAATAGCAATCCAAAGGGTCCCCTACACTTATGGTAAAGAAAGCGGAAAGATAGATGCATGGGTTGCCTCCCAAGAAGCGCTTGGTTTTTGTTAATCGAGTCGTGAGCCTGACTCGACCTTGATCATCAACGGAAGAAGCATGAAACATATCCACCAGGATCAAAGACATAGTTTTCATCCATCAATAAGCAAGAGCTTAAGGTGAACAAGGCAAGCCAAAGAAGAGTAGGCAAGGTTCCCTTAAGCAGTGATGGAGCACGGTGGGAGCAAGTAGGAAGCGGTGCAAGCATGTCTTCAAAATGTCCAAAGATTTTTCCTTTTATTTCATCAGGTGGATACTGAGATGGCTTAAAGACTTCAATACCGGGGTCGAACACCTTTTCCTTCAAGGGAAAATAGCACTCAGGCTCAGCCGAGTGTGAAGAAGATCCGCAAAGAAGCACAACCTCGTCCTCAGAAGGAGGACAAAGAGGTGTTAAATCATAAGTGCAACGGATTTCGGTGTCGACCGGTTTCTTCTCCTTGGACAAAATGCTCTTCAAATCCAAAGTAGGATCAAGGCGATAATCTTCAAAGTCCAAAGGAGGAGCATCACTCTCATGAGGGAAGTATGTGTTGAGAAATTCAGAGAAATCTTCCTCAAATGAATAATCGTCCAAAGTAGGATCGAGTGATGGTGGAGGATCTTCATCATGTGAAGAATCGCTCGATAGAGTATCAGCCTCATCGAAATCATCGAAAGTGGGCAGCTCGGGATACTCAGAAATACAATCAAAATCATCCGAATCTGAGCTAGAATCATCATCATAAGCATCAAAGACCGGTGGTGAATCATAAATGGGAGAAGCGTCCAAAGTAGAGTGAGAATCATCCACATTATTTTCAAAGAGTGGATTATCAGTGGAAGACTCGAATAGAGGATTGTCATAGACGGTAAAGTCATCAAGCACATTAATCATATTCACTGATTCTCGGCCTCCAAAGGATTTTCCTGTAAGCTTCCCCATTTTAAAAACTTTAGAATCATCCCCGACTCGTAAGATTAACTCACCTTCGGCCACATCCACTAAAGCTCGTCCGGTTCTCAAAAATGGCCGACCAAGTATTAAAGGAATACGAGGGTCCATTTCATAATCAACTACGACAAAATCGACCGGGAAAGTAAATGTGCCAACTTTGATAAACATGTCTTCGGCTATACCAACGGGGTAAGCGAGAGTGCGGTTTGCAAGTTCGAGAGTCATCTTTGTTGGAATGAGATCGGGCAATGATAGTGTTTTCCAATCACTCAGTGGCATCAAATTAATACTAGCCCCGAGATCAGCAAGGGCAGTAAATTCTTCAGTTTTGTTGAACACGCAAGGCAACACAAAACGACCGGGATCTCCAAGCTTTTCCGGAAGTTCTCTAAGAAGAACTGCAGAGCAGTTTTCATTTAAGCGTGTGTTGGCGAGTTCAATCAGCTTCTCCTTCTTGCTAAGCAATTCCTTAAATGCTTTGACAAATTTCGGCATGTGGCAAAGTGCTTCAACAAGGCTAATGTTGATGGTCATTTTAGATAGCATATCCACATATTTCGATACTTAACAGTCATTCTTGGTTAGATCGTTGGTCTTGCCTATGCGAGAAGGGTATGGGATTCTGGGTTGATAAGGGTTAGGTGAAGGTGTAGTTGGTGAAGGTTGTGATGTTGAAGGGTCCTTCCGAGATACATCGTCATGACGAGGCGGAGACGGTAATGGTGCACTACTACTAGGTGTAGGAGGAGTAGGGATACATGGTGGTGGAGGAGGTGTAGATGATGGTGGTGGGATAGGTGGATCGACAATGGTAATTCCACTACGCGTAGTTATAGCACTCACATTAGCTCGCGGATTAGTGACGGTGTTTGAAGGTAGAGAACCCGAAGAAGAAGAAGGTTGAGCTTCGGGCAAGAAACTACCCAACAGATTCTTTAATTCAGTTGTTTGAGTGATGAAGGAAGATTGAAGATTTTCACGAACCTCGGTTCTGATGTCATTACCTTGCTTCAAGATATCTCCTTTCAAATTGATTATTTGGCTCTGTAGATTCTTGATTTGCTCACCTTGAGTTCTCATGATGGTGTCAACATCGGGATTAATGGGTGGGTGTTGTTGGGTGGGTGGTTGATAAGGGTTAGAAGCACGAGGCGGGATTTGGTTGCTTCTATTGTAGTTGTTGGCGGGATTTTGGTTTTGAGGAGAAAAATCGGGTGAAAGGTAGTTGTTGGAACGGTAGCTCAGCAGGTTTTTATCCCCTTGTTGTCTAGCTTGGTAATTTTCCGGTGAATAATTACCGTAAGCAGCATACACATTTTCCGGATTTCCTTGTGTCGAAGGACAATCGGTGTATGAGTGTGGACCGCCACATGTTTCACAAGGATTAGCAACCGCTTTAACTTGTTGTTGTTGTTGGTTTGAAGCGAGAAGCGTAATACTTTTGCTCATTTCGGCCATCATGCGGGTGAGTTCGGTCATCTCAGGGTTTGCTGAGGTAGAAGAAACATTGACTCTCGGGTTGTTCCTAGAAGAAGCAGAGGAATCCCAGTTCTTGTGATGAGTAGTCATGTTCTCAATTAACTCTCTACACTCCTCGGGTCTCCTTTTCATGAATGTGCCACCGGCGGCTGCATTAATCGTATCACGATCTTGAAAAGTCAATCCGTTGTAGAAAGTATCAATCAATGTGACGGGAAGCATGTTGTGGTTTGGACAACGGTCGATCAAGACATTATATCTCTCCCAAGCGTAAAAAAGAGATTCATCAGGGTCTTGCATGAAACCGCTGATCTGGTTGCGAAGGCTTGTGACCATGGATGGTGGAAAGTAGCGCGACAGAAAGCGTTGAGTCATGTCATCCCAAGTGTGAATAGAATTCTTCGAGAGACGATCAAACCATTTCTCGGCATGATGCGATAAAGTATGTGGAAAGAGTTGTAGGCGGAGAATATCCATTGTGGCACCAGGCAACTTCATGCTTTGGGTGATTGTAATGAACTTGTCGAGGTGTTTGTTGGCATCATCATCAGGCAATCCTCTAAATGGGTTTGTTTGTACTTGCTGAATCATGTGGTGCTTCAACGAAAACTCAGGAGCGTTGATTTGCATCGGCACAATCGGTCCTCCTCGTCCAAACATGGTTGGTTGACAAAGTTCCTCCATGGTCCGAAGATCGGGCTGTGGAAGAGCATTGTTGTTATTATTATTGAGGTTCGGTGGAATGTTGTTGTTAACACCTGCCATATCTAAATCTTCTTGAGGCTCGGGCTCTTGATAATTAGAAGATCTAGTACGCATACACCTGAAAATGCAAAAGAAAACAAAACCAAACACAAATACAATATATATACACAATAAAGATAAAATCTTTTTGGATTTTTGAAATTTTTAATTTTTATGGTTTTTTGAATTTTTGAATTTTTTATGATTTTTTGAATTTTTTATGCAAGAAAAATAACGTTCACAAGTGAGCGGATCCCAAAAAGCAACGTGTCTCTCACAGAAAACTGTTGATCTTAACAAAAAGAGCCGGCAGCGGCGCCATTTGATAACTAGCTTTTACCTAGTTAGAATTGTTCGTTTAAGTATGTTGGTCTAATCGAATTGATCTTAGTTCTCTATGTGACTTCGTTTTATTTTGGTGGAACAAAGATGTGTTGTTGTAGTGTTTAAAGTAAAAGGTGCAAAACAATTAAAATAAAGGTGCTCTTAAAATAAATCTAAATCTAATTAAAATAAAAGTGCAAGTATTTAAAAACGTGACTAAAATTAAAGGGCACTAAAATAAATGACGCAAACTTGAATCTAACTAAGGCAAACTTAAAATGCGACTAAAACTAAGGCAAGTCTAAAATAAAGCTAAGGCAAATAATCTTAAAGTGCAATTAAATAAAAGGCAAGAAAAATAAAGCTTGAAAATAAAAAATCAAAAACAAAAGCTAATAAGAACCTGAATACATCTCATTCGGATTTATCCTTCGTTTGGAACAATCACTCGTCCTAAATGTCACCTTCGGTTGAAATGATTCTTCTTTACTTGGAATATACCCAAAATCCTTGATCCGGAACAAATTGATCCACTTATCCAAAACAATGCTTCGTTCGGAACTTTACTGATTCGGAACTTGTAAAATTTGCCTTGATTCGGAAGTATTTTGTCACCCTTGATTCGGAAGTTTCCGAGTGAAGCCCCTTGATTCGGAAGTTTAGAACTTCCGAATGAACCTTTCTTGAATCGGAACTTACCTCTTGATCCGGAAGTTTATTCGGAACTTTTAAGTTCTGAATGAACAGCCTTGGTTCGGAACTATGGTGACTTCCGAATGAAGCCCTTTTATTCGGAACTTTTGAATTTCCAAATGAGTTTCCTTGATCCGGAACTTTTTAAGTTCCGAATAAAGTAAGTTGATCCGGAACTTTTTAGTTCCGAATGAACAGAGTTTGAGTCGGAAGTTTCCCTTCGTTCGGAACTTTGAATGTTCCGGATGAACAGCTTGGCTCGGAAGTTTTGTTGAGTTAAAATCTTCCGGATGAAGCCTTGATTCGGAACTTTAGAAGTTCCGAATGAACACTTTCCCTCCTTCTTGGTTCGGAACTTTTCCTGGAAAGATCAGAAACAAAGCAAACACCCCCGAAGAACAAGGGAAACAGTAACAGCAGAAATAATCACAAATTAATCAAAATCAAACACACGGATAAATATAAACAGTAACGAATCAACAAATAAACATCAACAAACAATTAAAAACATGAAATCAAACAACTTTAACCACAATAATCAAAAATCACTTGGATCAAAATAAAAGCATGAACATGAACATAACATAAACACATGAATCAAAGAATAAGAAAGGTAGATAAGAGATTGACAAGATAAAATAAAGATTTGACAAGAATTAAATTGAAAACTTACTTGGAATTAAATGGTAATTAAGGTGCATAACATGAATTTAAATTGACAAGAAATTAAAGGACAAGGTATTTAAATGTGGAAGACTAATTGTCACACTTAGCCAACAAAATGAAGAATGACTAATCCTAATCTATTTATAAGGGAGGATTAAGGAAGCTTCCTCCCCTCCTTCATTTCTTGTTAATTGCAAGATTAAGCCCCTCCTTCTTTAATCTTCATTTAATTGCATACTTAGTCCTTTTCTTCTAATCTTCATTAAACTTGGACTTTTAAGGACTTTTGGCTCCGGGATTTCTTTTGAACTCGTCTTTAAATCTTTTAATAAAATAGACTTGAATTCTTCGGCTTTTGATAAACTTCCGTCTTTTGACTTTTTCTTCGATAAATCTTCAGAATTGGTCGTGGACTTCCGTTCTTTTTGCACTCTTGACTTCTTGACTTCGTCTTTCATCCTTTTCTTCAATAAAAGCCCGTAAATGCCCGTGAATATCCGTGTTTTCTCCACTTTTCACCTTTTCATCCTAAATCACAACCAAAACACAAGCCACGCATAATTCCGACATAAAAGACATAAAATACACGTTTTGGTCCGTTTATTATTGTAATTAAGTGGTAGAAAAGATGGGTGTTTACACACCTATCATCACACTTAATAAAAAGTGAGTTTTAAGAAAAGATTAAATCACTTGATCACTTGATTAAGGTTAGTACTTGTTTATCCATACCTTAAGTGAAAATGGGTAAAGTGAAAAAATACTTTAACTCAAGAATTCGTTTTTCGTTGTTTTCGTAAATGCTTGTTTTTACATATTGTCGTAATCAAAATTAAGCGAGACCGAAAAATACAAGTAACGTTTTTAGTCATTATTGCATTAACAAAGAGCATGTTCACTATGCTCTCATGGCACACTCCTCATCTTCATCAGATAATGAGGTATATGATGATGCTTTTTGTAGTAAGGGTTGTCGTTTAAATACTGAAAGACTTAACAAAGAGGTTTTAAGATTGTCAACAGATGTGAGTAATGAGAGATGCAAGTTGACTAACTATCAACTTGCTCTTACTCAAACTGAAAAGAATGTAACTGAGTATAAGAAAATGGAGCTTGACCTAAAAGATAAAATCAATATCTTAAAACATGATTTAAATGCTAGTACTGATATTAGAAACATCATGGAGAGGGTCAATGCTGAATTACAGGTTAAGTTAGATGAGGCTATCAAGAATAAGGATAATGTAGATCTTAAAACTCAAAGATTTGATAAAGCCTCATAAACTCTAGGAGAATGTGTTAGTAAACAAAGGAATTCTAGGGATATGACTGGGATTGGGATGAAAGAGTATGTTGGTGTTCCACCACCAGCTGGGGACTTCTATGGTGTCCAAAGAAAGGACTTATCTTGGACTGGTTTACCAGAACTCCAAGAAGAGGAATTTATTCCTCCACCAAGATTCCTTACCCCAGTAGAAGAATATAGACAGAAGTTGACTGATTTGGACCAATGGAAGAAAGCCAACCCTACCTTGTTTGTCAAGGGTGACATGCTTTGTGATAGCCCAAATGAGTCTACCCCTATCAAAGTAACAAACCCAATCACTGGCAAGACTGTTGACCTTGGCTCAAACGTTGTTAGAAAACCTAGCATTAAGTATGCAGAAATGTACAGAAATACTAGGTCACCAAAAAGCCAAGTTAGTGATAATGGAACAGGTTTCTTTTCTTCTAGACGTAGAGTTATGTCTAGAAAAGCCTGTTATACTTGTGGTAGCTTTTCACATTTAGCCTATAAGTGTGTCAACGCTTCCAAGGTCAATGCTGACAAAAAGTCAAACACTGTCAAACCCAAAACTTTTGTTTAGCAAAGTCCACAAGTTGTTAGACCAACTCCATTCTTTACTAAAGGGTCTAATACTTATGGACAAAGACCTTTTTAAAAGACCAATACATGGTCTAATAGGCAATGGGTTCCTGTAGCAAACCCTAGGCTCAACGCTGATAAGGGTAATTTCAGCGTTGACAAGACCAAATCAAACGCTGACAGAAACGTTGACAGACCAAATAATGGTAAATATTTGCAACCACATGGAAAGGGATTTAAAGCTTCTTCTAGCTTGACATGAAGACCTAAGCAAGATCAAAACCCTAATTCTAATGGGATTTCTATGACCTGTAACAGATTTAATTATATTCCAAAGGTCATCACAAAACCAATTAGGGTTAACTGGGTGTTCAATACAAAAAGGGATGAACAAGGGGTTGCTATGAGGACTAAGTCTGTTCTTGTTGAACAACCAAATGAATCCAAGTCTGCTCAGGCTTGGGTTCCCAAAGAAAACTAATTTGTTTTCTTTATGTGCAGGGCCTTCAAAAACAGGTTAATAATTATGGCTATTGGGATAGTGGATGCTCTAGGCACATGATAGGGAAGGAAGATCATCTCACTAAATTCACTCCCATTAAGGATGGTGATAAAGTTTACTTTGGAGGCGGATATGGAACTATCACAGGCAAAGGAACTCTTCTCACCAACAATTTGTATTTTGAAAACATGTTTCTGGTAAAAGAACTTGGCTATAATCTTTTTAGTGTATCACAAGTTTGTGATAACAAAAATAAGGTTCTTTTCACTGATACTGAATACTTGGTGTTGAGCAAGGATTTTAAAATACCAGATGAGAAATTCATTGATTAGAGGACACCTAGGCATAAGGACATTTATAATGTGAATCTTAATGGGATTAGGATGAATAATAACTTGTCATGTCTTTATGCTAAAGCTTTAGTTGATGAGAGTAATCTATGGCACAGGAGACTAGGGCACATTAACTTTAAAAATATAAACAGACTTGTGAGACATGGATTGGTTGATGGTTTGCCTGAAAAGGCTTTCCACAATGACCACTCTTGTGTTGCATGCCTTAAGGCAAACAACACAAGGTCTTATTTAAGTCTAAACAGGTGCACTCTAGTTCTAAACCACTTCACTTGCTGCATATGGACCTGTTTGGTCCAACTAATATAGAAAGCTTGAATGGTACAACTTACTGTTTTGTCATCACTGATGATTTTTCTAGGTTTACTTGGACTTTCTTTTTAGTCTTGAAAAGTGACACTGCTGATATTTTAATTAACTTTATTAACCAAATTGAGAAGAAAACTGGTAATGAAGTTAAGATGCTTAGAAGTGGTAATGGTGGTGAGTTTAGAAATAAGCTATTGGATGATTTTTATGCCAAGAAAGGGATTACTAGACAGTTTAGTATTGCCAGAACCCCACAGCAAAATGGGGTTGCTGAGAGAAAGAATAGAACCCTCATTGAAGCAGCCAGGACTATGTTGGCTGATGCTCACTTTCCCATTGCATTTTGGGCTGAGGCTGTGAATACAACTTGTTATGTTCAGAATAGAGCATTGGTCAACAAGATACATAACAAAACACCTTATGAGTTACTTTGGGGAAGGAAACCTAATATTGGTTTTCTTAAACCTTTTGGTTGTCATGTAGTTGTACTAGATACTAGTGATGTCTTAGGTAAATTTAGTGCTAAAGGTGATGAAGGCTACTTCATGGGCTATTCAGTGCAGAGTAAAGGATATAGGGTTTACATTAAGAAGGAAAAATGTATACATGAAAGGTAAATGTTAGGTTTTTAGAGAGTAAACCTAGTGATCCTGAAAGTGGTCCAAATTGGCTATTTGACTTGGAACCTCTATCTAGGACTTTGAATTATATGCCTATTACTAATCAAAACATTGTGAAGGTAACTTCAAATGTTGTGGAAGAACCAGTTGTTGATGTTTCAGGTACACAGGTTAATGAAGAGGTTGGATCACAAGCAGACAAGTCATCACCCATACTTGAGTATGTCACTATTCCCATATGGACAGATGCTTTTGCTGCTGCTGCTGCTGCTGAAAAGGAAAATGGTGGTCCCCAAGTATCATCAGTTAACAACATGCATGGTCTTTCAGGCGCTGACAAAGGAAAATCTGGCGCTGATAAGACAAATTCAGGCGTTGATGGCTCAAACGTTGACAACACTATTTCAGGCGTTGATGGCTCCAACGCTGACAACCTTAGTTCAGGCGTTGACAACTCTTTTGACCATATTTTCTCTTCCAATTTTGAACAAGGTGAACCTTCAAGCAGAAATGGAGAGGTTCATACAGATAATGATGGAAGAGAGTCTGAAGAAGATATTGGTAACATGGAAGATGAGATTGAAGACAACAGACTTTTTGAGGGAGGAATTCTTACTTCTACAATGAAGGATCACCCCTCTTCTCTAATTATTGGAGATGTTATGTCTCCTGTTCAAACTAGAAGATCTCATCAGAATCTTGGAAGATTTATTGCCAATATACACAAGAAGGTTGATACCTCTCTTGTTCAAGCATGTTTGTTTGCCTGTTTTCTGTCACAACAGGAACACAAGAAGATTTTTGATGCTCTCAAAGAACCAAGTTGGGTGGAAGCAATGCAGGATGAGCTTCACCAATTTGCTATTCAGGATGTTAGGGAGTTGGTTGATTGTCCCAGATGTGTCAGACCTATTGGGACAAGGTGGGTTCTTAGAAACAAGAAAGATGAAAGAGGCATTGTGGTCAGAAACAAGGCACGTTTAGTGGCTCAAGGATATACACAAGAGGAAGGGCTAGACTATGAGGAGGTCTTTGCACCAGTTGCAAGGATTGAGGCTATAAGGATATTTCTAGCCTATGCTTCCTGCATGGGCTTTATTGTCTATCAAATGGATGTGAAGAGTGCTTTCCTTTATGGCACAATTGTTGAGGAGGTATATGTAATGCAGCCTCTTGGTTTAGAAGATCCAGAGCATCCAGACAAGGTATATAGAGTCAAGAAAGCCATGTATGGACTTCATCAAGCCCCAATAGCATGGTATGACACATTGTCCACCTATCTGGTGGATAATGGATTCAAAAGGGGCACCATAGACCAGACCTTATTTACAAAGAAGACTGGTAAGGATGTCTTACTTGTTCAGGTTTATGTGGATGATATCATCTTTGGCTCTTCAAACCCAAAGATGAGTGAAGACTTTTCCAAGCTTATGACAGACAAGTTCAAGATGAGTGCAATGGGGGAGATGAACTTCTTTCTAGGGTTACAAGTTCAGCAGAAAGAAGATGGTATCTTCATCTCTCAAGACAAGTATGTAGCAGAAATCTTGAAGAAGTTTGGCTTTTCTCCACATGAGAAAAGGGCTAGTACTCCTATGGATAGAGAACACCATTGGGGAAAAGTTGGAGATGGAAAAGATGTGGATGTCAGGCACTATAGATCAATGATTGGTTCATTGATGTATCTCACAGACTCAAGACCTGACATTATGTTTGCTGTGTGTGCATGTGCACGCCATCAAGTGACTCCCAAAGAGTGTCATCTTCATGCTGTCAAGAGAATCTTTAGGTACCTTAGATGTTATCCAGATTTGGGATTATGGTATCTAAAAGATTCACCATTGGAGCTTATTGCATATTCAGACAATGACTATGGTGGTGATAAATTTGATAGAAAATCCACAACTGGTGGATGTCAATTTCTTGGGAGTAGGTTGATATCTTGGCAATGCAAGAAACAAACAGTGGTGACCAATTCTACAACTGAAGCATAGTATGTTGCTGCAGCTGCTTGTTGTGGACAAGTCTTATGGATTCAGAACCAGCTGTTGGATTATGGGTATAATTTCATGCATACCAATATTTTTGTAGACAATAACAGTACTTTATGCATTATTAAAAATCCTTTACATCATTCTAAAACAAAACACATAGAAATTAGACATCATTTTATAAGAGATTGTTTTGAAAAGGGTTTAATACAACCAGATAGGGTTGACACAGAAGAAAATGTGTCTGATTTATTAACTAAACCTTTTGATACTGGAAGGTTTCAATACTTGGTAACAAGTATTGGAATGATCAATCTCACCTAATATGTGTTTTGGAGTCTTACTGTAAAAGTATGTACATGATATGCATTGTTATTGGTATTTTTGAAAAGTTAGATTTTCCACTATGTTTGTCTAACGCTGACAAAGGTTATCTTAACGCTGATAAGTGTTATCGTGACGTTGTCAGCAACATGTTAGTTTTGTGGTTTTTGATCTAAGTGTGCAGGTGTTGTTAGCATTGTACCATTAGATACAGAGTTGCTTATGGATCCTTGGAGAATCAATTGGAGCATGTTTCAATTTATGGATGATGGTTGGAATATTTTTATTCCTATCTTGACATAAATTTTTATTTACATGCATATTATTTGGCAACTTGTGTATCACAGTTTAAAGGGAGGTTTTAGGAACCTTTAGGACTTTTGGGTATTCTTATATTACTCTTATCACAATTCTAGATTGTGTCCACAGGTGAGTATGAGTTAGTTTACTAAATCATAAGGCACTATAGCATGCAAAGTTGACATACTATGCATGCTGCCAAGACATTTTTGGCCTAGAATTAGATGTGGTCTGTTGGGAGACTTGGGAATGATTGATAATGGGTTTACTTGGGAGTTACAAGGAATTTTATGAGATAACTTAATTGTTAAGAATTTTGGTTAGCAAGGGACACTAGAGGACTGTTATGTCTATATTGCATAAGCAAGTGTGCATAACTGGACAGTGCTTGCCGCCCTATAATAATTTTCAATTTATAGGTTATCTTCACTAGGATAAATTACTTTGTTAAGGTCCTTTTTCATTTTTAATACTTTTATTTTTGGACGCTGACAAATATTTTTCCAAGCGTTGTTGTGACCAATTTAGACGCTGACATGGCCTTTTATAAACGTTGACAAGAATATAGTTGTTGGGCGTTGATGGGGTATTTTTGACCGTTGACACTCATAGGGACCTACCCAGTTGTTATTTTTGACGAATTTTGGGGCCGTAATTTTGGGAGTAGATAACTTTTAATTAATGCACAAGATAACTTATTTTCTTTTCAATATTTTCATCATTATATTTTGAAAATACTTGCCTTATTTTGACCAATCACATGTGCTTATCTCTCCTATATATTTGGCTCCTATTTTTTTAAACAGGGTATTTCATATTCTTGTCTAACACTTTTTCTCCTATAATTCATCCAATTCACAAACAGCTTTCTTCAACAATGGCACCAAAGTTTAATCCAAGTGACTTGGTATTGGGATTCAGGAGTCAGCACAACATGATTGCTTATTTGGAGGCTGATGATACTTTGTTTCCACAATACACTCAGATGGTGGCGTATTTGAATGCATCTCCACTTAGGTATGCACTTTCTCATGCTCCTCTCATCCCTGTCACTCATATTAAACAGTTTTGGAACACTCTTAGTTCCTCAACGCTTAATAATGTGACTACATTATCAGCTATTGTTCATGGGCGTACTTGGGTGGTTACTGAAGCCTAGGTTCGTCAGGCTTTGCATCTTAATGATGCAGATGGTATAACCACTCTCCCCATTAATGAAATAGAACAAGGACTTCGGGCTTTAGGGTATCCTTTCCCTGATGAGGTTACTTTAAATAAATATCATAAACAAGAATTTCCCCCAGCCTAGAAGTACCTCATACATGTCATCCTTCAATATTTGAGTCCTAAATGTACTACACTTAATGAAATTAACAAATCTGTTGCTAGTGTAATTGTGTGCATTACAAATGGGCAAAAATTTAATTTTTCAAAACTAATTTTTGATGGCATGTGTAAAAACAAAGGGAATAAGATGACTTTGGCTTCTCCCAGATTTTTACAAATGGTTTTTGATGAACAAAGGTACTGCATAAGGGATCATGATGATTTTTATGAGATCCCTGTGCAAAAGAAAGCTATTTTTAGTAAGATGAACTCACCCCCTCACCGTGAATTACCTATTACTCAAGCTATGCTTGCTGTTATTGCAGCAGCACAACCCCAACCAGACCCACAACCACAACTTGACCCAATACCAGAACCTTTGCCTTCACCTCAACACATGGAACTTGACCAAGAATCCTTCAACGCTGACACATTAAATGTTGGCGTTGACGCTAGTAATCCAAACGTTGATACCTTTCCTTCACAGACCCAAACACCCCTTAACCTTCAAACTACCACCCAATCCACATCATCTTCTAAACCACCTGAATATAGGTTGTAAAAACGCCCAAGGACTACTGGAGTGTTCTCCTCTAGTGGTCCTAGCCATGTTGCAGAGAGAACCACCACCACAAGTGTGGTTGGTGCTATGGATGAGGCTGGGACTATTGGTACTAGCTTAGATACAGGCCAAGCCAGTCCTAACATCTTTAAGACCTCATCCATTCCCCATGACTATACTTTGGGAGGTCAAATACCCATTCTAGAGGAGGGCAGATTGGAACCATACACAATGATGGAATTGACGGCTGTCTGCATTAGCTTGCAAAAGCAAAATGCAGACCTGGTACAAACAGTCAGTACACAAGGCCTTGAACTCAAACAATTGAGGGAGAGGATTGTTATTTTGGAGGATGCTAACACTAGGCGTGGAATAGAGGAATCTTCCAAAGGGGAGGATGAGCAGATCCATGTGAGTGACAAAGGCTCACATGATGGAGAATATTTGGGTGTTGCTGAAGCCCTCACTGAGTTGAAGAAGCAACCAGGTTTTGATACATCTCTGGTTACTCCTAAAAATTTGAACTTGTCTTTTACAGCTATGTTGGAGCAATTTACAAGAGGCGCTGAGACAAGTAAGGTGAGCATTGACAAGCAAAATTTGAACGCTGACACCTCAAGCGCTGACAAGAGTAAGTTGGGCGCTGACACACAGAATTTGAGCGTTGACAGACCTGCAGATATGGTTGATGTATTCCAGTCATCAGCTATCATTAAAGAAGTGTCTTCACAGGTACCATCATCATCTTTACCCATCATTGATCCATTAGATAAGGGTAAAGGAATTATGGTAGAAGTAGAAGTTCCAAAGGATGCAACACAAGTAGAGTTTGATTCAAGGGTGCTGCACAACTTGTGGAACACGAAATGAAGAAGGTTGGTGAATCACCATTTGTTGTCACTTCTGAGGAACAAGAAGGAAGTGATGAAGGAAGTTCAGATTCAAGTGTTACGATAATTGAACAACCAGAAAGACTTGAATATGGTGATGATTTGGCAATAGAGAAGCTTAGAGAGTTAAAATTGCAAGTAGATTATGATATGCCAGAAGTTGCTCAGATGTACCATGCTTGGGAGAATAGGATTATGCAGACTCCAGATTTGACAATTTCAGACCAAATTTGGGGATTGGAGATTCTTCTAAGAGTTCAAAGAGACTGCAAGGTAATTCTGAAGCATAAGGCTAGCAATGTTTTCTCACTGCTGAAGAAGGATAGAAGGGAGATTTACTACATGTTACTCAGATGTCATGGAACTGGATGGACCTTCAAGAAATTACAGGGATTATCCTTTGAAGAATTGGAGTACAAGGCTTATCCTATTTAGGCAAAGTGCAGGAAATGAATACTCTTAGACTTCTTCAGATGAAAGGAAAGAAGAACTTGCAGAAGAGATGGAGATTCAAAAGGCAATGATTGTTCCAAGGCCTTTGAAGAAGGGAGTTCCACTTGAGTTCCCTAAAGGTTTAAATAAAGTGAATCCCAGTGAAGCTGTTCTTAGAAGAAGCATTAAGCTCTCACCCATGGAAGCTTCAGATATGGTACAAGTGTTACCTCTTGATGCCATAAACCCTATCATTAGCTATGAAGAAGATGCAAATGGGTTTTGGATGATTGGCAGATATGGGAAAGAGGTACACACATTTACTACTCTTATGTCTCTCTTTGCAAGTATGGATAGGGAAGACTTGGCAGACCTTTGGAGGTTATTGCTGGCCAAGTATGAGACTGAAGCACCTACTTCAGTCAATGGAATAAAGCTTTGGTCAACATTCAAGAGAATGTGTGCACCAGAAGAAGAAGATCATGTTTGGAAGGATCTTGAGGATGATATCAGTGGACTTTAATGGCGTTTGTATTCAGCTGCTGGTGTGTATTATTAGAGCTCTATAAAGTTTGTTGAGTATCTTCTTGTAGATGCTGAGTATCCCATGTCCAAAGAAGTTTTGGAAAAGATGAAGACAACACAGCTGGAGATTGACTATTCAAGTGACGTGGCCAAAGATTTGATTAGGCATGTTTATTTCCAATATGATAAGATTTGTAAGATTCCTCCTAGTTCTTAATTTTTATTCAGAAACTTGATTACTAGAGTAGATATCAAGTTTAGGGGAGGATTGTTGGGAATAAAATGTAGCCAGTACACTTGAACGCTGATAAGAAGAAAACAAGTGTTGATAAGAAGAAAACAAGCGTTGACAGATCAAGCGTTGACAGGAGGATGTCAAGCGTTGATAGGATGAAGTCAAGCACTGATAGAAAGATATGGTCTACGCGTATTATGTTTCTAGTTTGTTTCTAGTAAAGATAGGATCAACAATGTATTTCTATATTTATCATTACCTAGAATAGCTGATACGTAGACTCTTGTACAAGGCTTCTTATGTCTATAAAAGAAGACCTTTAGGTTTAGTTTTGATATAAGTTTTCATACGTTTAACACTTTCATTGTAAGCAAGTTTGTTCTAATCAATCAAGTGAAAGTTTGTTTTACAACTGTTTGTGTGTTCTTGTTTGAGTATTAATTCCGCATAATACTTAAATTGTTTTATACACAACAAAGTTTCTCTACGTGTTTAACTTAATTTAATCTCGTTTGCACAAGCTAAATCGATCTAAGTTTGGGATCAAAAGTGTATGTGTGTGTTTTTAGTTAAACATTTTCCTTTTATATGGTGATAAGTTAGGGTAGTTTTTGCGAATTGTTTTTTCTTTTGGGCCAAAGTGTAAATACTAGTTTAAAGAGCGAATATGACTAATAGTCAATTTTGAAAATATTTACGGGGCTTGGGTTTCATAAAAATACTTCTGAAAATTTAAAATGCACACGAAATATGATATAATATAGTCCTGGAACGACTTAATACGCAATTTAAATAAAACGTCAAAATATCAAACATCGAAATGACTAAAAATAAAGCGTAAAATTTCGAGCATCCGTTGACATCGTGATCACTAATAATCCTCGTAATTCGTCAAATCTAAAATTAAAACTTTCAACATTCGTTCAACTTAAATCACCAAACATCACGACATTTAATCTCATCAAAAATTTCAAAATTTTACGTAAAATATAATTTAAATAATAACCACAGGTTCGGGTTATCAGTTGAAATAATCTAAACTACTTGTGGTGCCAAAATCAAAACATAAATAGATATCTAACAACCTAAAATTCTATCTAAATGAAATCATAATGCAGAAGGCAAATGTTGGCAAGTAAGACTTCATAATCCCAAGTCAGTATAAATATAACTAACGCTAGTCCTATCAGATAAACAAAGCAAATCAGACACCTCACTAATGTTCATTGACAGATAACAGGCACAAGTACTTATGATGAAATGAGGCAACTTATGCAGATTTCTACAAATCACCCAAAATTGAATTTTTACACTAAGTACTTGAAACAAAAGGCAAAAATAAGTTATGGTAACTCTAGAACATGTATGCAAGCAGTCATGAACTCCCCAATCCTATGCCACCTAAGATAAATAGGTTGACCCTAACGCCACTTAAGGACTAGCAAACACAAATTAACAAAGGCTTCTTGACTAATAAGCTACCACAAACAACAATCAAACAAGGAACATAAACAAGAGAAGTAAACTATCTAAAATAAGCAAGTTACTAAACACATAAGCCACATAAACAGGAACCTCATAAGCACTAAATTGGACAGTTAAGCAAGAAAGGGAGTTCTAAGTTACCAAGTTTGATGCACATCCACACCAACCAATAAACTGATGCAACCAGTTTCTTAGAGCTTTTCTAAGCTATAAGGGCTTATGGAGAAGCTTGTGATGGCTTATGAACTATTCTTAGTTGTTGGTTCAATAACTGAACCAAAGAAATGAAGTAGTGAAATATATTCTTTCTACTTGTACCAACACACCATACATGACAAACCTTGCACCAAAAGCTGTCCAAAACCTTGCTTGTCAGGCAAGCTTATAGAAGGTTTTGCTACAGTAAGATAAATAATCTAAAACTGATTCTTTAGGAAAAAGATTGTGGACCCAAATCTTGCAACTAGAATAAACTAAACAAGTAAATTCACATTCAACTTACAAGCCTTACTAAGGTTTGATTTGCCAGATCAAACCTCTATAATCAGCTTGTAAATTAAATGGTTCTAAAAAAACTTTGGACAAATAACTTTGAACAAAACCTTTTTGATACAAACTGAAACTTTAAATTGCAAAAAAGAAATAGACTGAATTTAAAACTAAATTGAACTAAAAAATTGTTGATACAAAAGTTGTTACACCAGTCTAGTTATTCATTTCCTTTCATTTAAAACGATTAGACTCCCCCAGTCTAGTTGTTACACCCGTAGGCGTAACCTCTAGACTAATCAGTGTCCTTTATATATCGCTGTCGCAAACATAGCCGTACTCCAAAAAAGGCCGGCCGGGACAATATCAATGAATGCATTAATGGTAGTCATTTGTCGGACGTTTTGTCTGCAATAGTGCACCAGAAAGGCCCACTCTTGAGCCACGTAAAACTATCAAGAGGTGACCCGTGGGTCCCTCTGATGTTTTAGAAGTGTCAGAAAGCCCATCCGTTAGATGGGCGTAGTGGTTTACACGTGGCAAACATCCATAGCACCTCGTAACTCGAGGCAACCCTATAAAAGAGTTGGCTCGTGTAACTGTGTAAACACATAGTTAACAACTCCATTTCCACCATTGTTATACTACACTTTCCCTTCCTTCCTTTTCCTTATTTTCTATTTAAATCCACCGTATCAGGTTAGATCACCGCGCCTCTCTACTCATTCTTATACATCATGGTGAAAGACAACCCTATTATCACGGACGTGCTGAACGTGATGTCCACAGAGAAATACATGGACTTCTTGTCTGAGTATTACATCCCTGAGAGCATAAACCCCACCTATCTAGGTGACGGCGAAGCTATCACAGACGCTCCTGCTGGGAAAATAGGCGTGTTCACGCGCCTATTTGACTCGACAAACTACCGCATCCCCCTATCTAAGTTCCTTGTAGATTTTCTAACATATTATGACTTCCACATATCCCAACTCCACTGTATAGGAGCGTGCAAGGTTAACCAATTTTAAGTTACCTGCCACGCGTGTGAGGTAGCCCCCACCGTGAATTTATTTAGGGTTTTCTACGTCCCCCAAATGGTGAATGGGTGGTTGTCGTTTAAAAAACGATCCACAACCGCCCCCATGTGTTATAGGAAACCCCTAGATTCCCTTAAGAAGTGGTACGATCATTATTTTTTCGTAGACGCCAAGGTGTTCCCTGCCACCTTTGTTCTGAAAACCAAAGTACGATTTGACTATCCACCCTCATCCAAGGATTATAGCAGCCAGGACGTGAAAACATTAGATACCCATCGCACTGATTTCCATAGGGGTCTACCGGAGCATTTCCTATGCTTAATAGGGATCAACCGCAATTACTTTGGGAGGGAGGATAAATATCCATGCTTTCTGACCAAGCGTATACATGGTAGGTATTCCGTATATATGTATATGAATATGAATGGTAAAATAATGATTGCAAACATACTAACACATATGTATAATTATGTACGCAGAGATGAAGTTGTTCGGGCTACTACGCCAGGGGGACCCGAGCAAGGTTCCGGAGGGATCGCGGCCCCTTAAAGAGGGCGAGCCCCCATTACTTGTCGCTACCGCTGGCATGACTATCTCGCTTAAAGAAACAAACGAGCCGTGGTCTGATGAACAGGAACCAGTGATCCAGAAGTCACCGTTGGACTTCACCAATGAAGATGGTGGTGAGCAGCTTTTGGAGAATGCTACCTCCATCCAAGGTGAAGAACAACCAACGGATCCGTCCATCAACCGCATGGTTGGTGATGATGATGAAGGAGAGGAGGAAGTGGCACAGGAGACCTGAGTCTCCAAGCAGCCAATTCCCACTTCCAGGAAGCGCAAGTCGACCAGGAAGGTGGTGAAAGAGATAGAGGTGGAGGCAGGGGAATTAATGCACCTCCCAAGAGGCTTAGAGAAGACCATCCCCAATTTCATGAAGGGAGCAGCACCACGTTGCCGCAAGACGACCCTCGCCGCAAGCAGACACACATGTGTGGAAGGCAACACTAGTAAGTGCCGTAGCTCCCATCATCACGGAGCCGATGATAGATGCGAAGTAAGTACCTTTTTTCTTTATATTCCATCATATGTGCTTCCCAAATGATACCACAAAAACTTATACGTGTTTATGAAATAACAGGGTGGATCTGTCGACAGTAGCGCACAGAGAAGGAAGCTGAGAGAGAACCTTCCCCCATGATATCCGTAGTGCCCCCATCTCCTCCCCCCACTCACGCAGAGGAGCCTCGGGCTGAGGGTCCGGACACCAGCCTTCACCCGGCATGGAACATGTCTAGCCTAACAAGGCTAGAGGCCGATTCCGAGTGTAAGGAGTTCATGGACCACTTGACTCCTCCCGTGCTGGCGCAAGACCTAGATGAACTCAACCATGGGGTTCTTCTCGAACAATATGATGTAACAACGTCGCACCAGATAACACTTGGTGCAGCCTTACGGCGCCGTTTGAAGGAGACCTTAGCCCATGTACGCCGTGATGATAGGAGGATTGTCCGTAGGGAAGAGATGGTGGAGAAGCATGAGAAGACAATTGCCTCCCTACAGGCGGATTTGGTCGTGGCTGAGGCGACAATAAAAGAACAAACCAGCCACGCCAATGCCCGTGATGAGCGCATCGCTGAGTTGGAAGCTCTTCTCGAGGTCGCCAACGGCAAGGTACGTATCCTTGCATATTTATGTCAAATGTTTGTGCAACACCCTTGTCTTTCTCACCCATGTAGTAACCCTAATTTTTTTCATAGGTAGCCGCATCTGAAGCTGTAACCAAATCCGTCGCCGACCAAGCGTCCGCCCTTGTAGAGGATCTCGAGGTGTTAAAGGAAGAGTTTACCAAGGAGCGGGCGGCTTTGGAGGAGCGAACGGCTGAGGCCTTGGGCAAGGTGGAGCGTGAGCTGAATGTATTGGCCACAGATTGTGCTGAAGTGCTATGCCCCCTGCTTACGGCCATTACTAGTCGTAGGTGGATGGCGAGCCAAGGGAAACGTCTGGCCATGACAAGAGTGATGGAGGCACCACAGTTTGTGCAGGCCTTTGCTGATGTCGTGTTAGATGGTATTGACCGCGGCAGGCATGAAGGGTTGATCAAGGCTGCGGAATTAATAAGCAAGAGGGAAGAAATCACTACGCATGCCTACCATAACCCCGAGGCGGAAGCAAAGATGACTATGTCCATGGCCGCTCTGGGGGAGATGGAGTACCCCTTCTTGGATGACCTTGAAGCTTTAAAGGATGCCTCCAATGAGGATATCATGGCGAAGCTCACCCCAGTCCCAATCCAGGTTACTCTGCCAACATATGATGCCAGTCTAAAGGCCGTGAAGGGTGAAAGGCTATTGGCTGAGGCATTGGAAGCCAACCTAGCCAGGGCGTAGAGTGGAAAGGATGCTCGTGGGGAAGCCCTTCGTGCTTTGATAGCCGAAGGTAAGAGAGAAATAAGGGAGTTCGTGCCTCCTTTCTAGTTTATCTGTTGTAAACATACTACTTATTATTCATTCGTCCGTAGATGTACACGGCTTTAATTTGTAATTCTATCTGTAAACACTTTAGAATATTTATTAAGATATATGTCCGTGGTGAGCACGGCAAATTTTGTTTGTTTATATTGAAACTTGTTATTATTCCTTAGATATCATGTATCTGTTTGCATGAAGTGTCACGGCTGATCAAGAATAAAACTAAGTCTATAATTTACTAGACGTGCACCGTGTGTCTTTACCATGTCCGGCACTACATAAGTACGTCATGTAAAAACTTATTACAACGTCTTGTAATAAGGTGTCTAGTAAGGATACATGATCCGCGTCACTGGGGTTGCATCCCTCTTATGCGACTAGTTGAATTATTAGGTTCACTTAATCCTCTTACTCCGCCTGGGAGCGAATAGTACATGTACGATTAAATGAATGCATATGAACAAGTAAATAACATACTAGAAAATGACAGATAATTCTAAAAATCATAAGACAATAATTTGCACAAGAATAGACCGTGGAGCTAGCGAGGCACCACAATATTTTATTAGAACGGTTACGATTTTTTGACAGAATTAAAATCCTAAGACAAATAGAACCTAGAAAGCATGAAAACAAAAATACATGGATCTTCATTGAAGCTGACCACAGCAAAGTGTCCATGCGGAGGCCGTATCCCTTTCAGAGGTAGATCTTTTTAGGTTGCAAATATTCCATGTATGATCCAAGTCAAGTCCATCCATATCACGCAACTTGTATGCACCTAGCCCTAAAGCTTCTATGACCTCATACGACCCTTCCCACTTTGGACCAAGCTTCCCCGTGCTCTCTGCGCGACTTGCCTCGTTAGCACGATAGACAAAATCCCCCGGTCGAAAGGAAACACCATTCACTTTAGAATCGTAATAAGCTTTCATACGTGTCTTAGACTTAGCCACATTGATGGCTGCTATCTCTTGTTTCTCCTCTAACAAGTCTAGATTGACCCGGAGTTGTTAATCGTTTGTGACGAGTTAACCTCCGCCGTACGGATTGTTGGCATCCCAATTTTTGCTGGGATAACAGCCTCGGTTCCGTAGGCCAGCGCGAATGGAGTGTCCCCATTGGCTGTTTTGATCATTGTCTTGTGTGCCCATAGAACATGCGGTAGTTCATCTACCCACTTGGCGCTTATTTCATCTAAGCGTGCTTTTATACCTTCACATAGGCTTCTATTTGCCCGTTCCACGAGACCATTAGTCTGTGGGTGTTTAACTGATGCAAAACGCCGTTTGATGTTCAACACCGCGCACCAATCCTTGAATAAATTATCCCCAAACTTTTTTACCTGTTTGCCCGTAATCGTTTTGACCGCCTTATCTTCTATCCAACGAGTGAAATAGTCCATAGCTACAATCAAGAACTTAACACCCCCTGCGGCAACAAGAAAAGGGCCTGCGATATCAATTCCCCACTTATAGAATGTCCATGGGGATGTGATGGGTGTTAGTTCTTGCTGTAGATGTCGCGGTACTGGCCTGTATACTTGGAAATCGCTGCATTTAAGAATCATGTCTCGCGCGTCCTGATGCATAGTCGGCCAATAGTAAATTGTGCGTAGAGCTCGTGCCACTACTGATCTGGGGCATGCGTGCATGCCGCACGACCCTTCATGTATCTCACTAATCACATAGCTAGCCTGGCGCGGCCCGACGCATCGCAGCCACGGCTGTAGGAAGGAACGCTTGTATAGAACACCATCTCGGAGTTCGAAATGTTGCGACTTCCTTTTGACACGTGGCGCCGCCTTTTCGTCCTCAAGAAAGGTCTCATCAGTTAGGTAGTTGATGATCGGGGTCATCCATGTAGGCCCCTCTTCTTCAACTATGGTCGCTATCTCCCCCTGTAATGGACTTTTCCTTGAGTATTTCAACCAACACCTGTCTGGATAGATGGGCAAAGCTTGTAGACGCGATCTTGCTAAGAGCATCCGCCTTCTTGTTCTCGCCTCTTGGTACCTGCTTGATGGAGAACTTTCCAAAACCGGCGATGAGTGACTTGACTTTCTCCAAATATTGGATCATGTTATCCTCCTTAACCACGTACCCTCCTAGGATGTGACTCGCGACAATCCGTGAGTCCACGTAGGCTTCAAGGTTGCGAACTCCCATCCTAGCGGCGATTTTTAAACCCGCAATCAATGCTTCATATTCTGCCTCTTTATTCGTGGCTGTGAACTCAAAGCGCAAGGCGTAGGTAAATTCCATTCCTTCCGGATTCGTGAGAATGAGGCCGGATCTTGATCCGTCCGTGCAAAAAGATCCGTCAGTAAACAAAACCCATGGCTCCGTTGGAATTTCTTCTTTTTGCACCATTGGCTCGCCCTCCTCAGGTTTCTCAATTAGGAAATCTGCCAAAATTTGTCCCTTGACGGCTGTCCTTGGTCTATAAGAGATGTTATGTTCTCCTAGTAGGACGCTCCACTTCTGCAATCTCCCGGCTACGTCCGGTTTAGAGATGATATGTTTTATTAGTTGATCAGTGATAACCACAAATGGGTGCGCCTGGAAGTACCGGCGCAACCTTTTCGCGGCGTAAACCAGTGACAAAACCAACTTCTCCATTGATGAATAATTCAACTCCGGCCCTTGCAATGCTCTACTTATGAAGTAAACCGGAGTCTGGACTGAATCCCGATCAGTCATAAGGACTGCGCTGATTGCTCCGTACGTAGCGGACAGATACATAATTAGCTCATCCTTAGGTCGGGGTGCAACTAGCATGGGAAGAGCCGCGAGATGTTGTTTGAGTTGCCCAAAGGCTTCCTCTGCCTCTTTTGTCCAGCGAAAGTCTCCTTTCTTTAAGCACTTCTTGAGTGTTTTAAATAAAGGAAGTGACTTCTCCGCGGACTTTGACAAGAACCTATTAAGCCCAGCCAACTTTCCATTAAGTGACTGTACCTCCTTGAGTGTCCGAGGGGATGGTAGCTGTATCACGGTGTCCGTCTTCTCCGGACAAGGTTTGATGCCGTTTGGGTTAATCATATACCCAAGGAACATTCCTTCGTTTGCTCCAACCGTGCACTTTTTTGGATTTAGTTTCATGTTGATTTTTCTCAACGTGCTGAACGTCTCCTGGATATCACGGAGGATCGCTTCCTCCGTATGGCTCTTGATGGACAAGTCGTCAACGTAGACCTTAAGGTTGCGGCCTGTCTGTGAGTTGAAGGCTTTATCAACAAGTCGTTGATATGTCGCACCGACGTTCTTTAGTCCGAACGACATCTTTGTGTAATAATACACGCCCTGACTAGTGTGGAATGCCATCTTCTCCTCGTCTTCCTCCGACATCTGGATCTGATGGTACCCTTTGTATGCGTCTAAAAAACATTTAAAAGGGTATCCGCATAAAGATTCCACCTTCCAATCGATTTCTGGTAACGGATAGCAGTCTTGCGGACAAGCTTTGTTCAAGTCTGTGAAGCCCACACACATGCACCAACTTCTGTCATGTTTCTTGACCATGACCGGATTAGATAACCATTCATGGTAATAGATCTCGCGCATAAATCCTGCGTCTACCAGTTTCCGTACCTTGTCCAGTATTACCTGGCTGCGTTCTGGTGCTTGACCATGCTTCTCTTGCTTAACAGGGGGATACCCCGGGCGGATTTGAAACTTATGTTCTGCTATCGAACACGGCACGCACGTCATATGTTTTGGCTCCCATGCGAATATATCAAGGTTTTCCTTTAGGAGAGAGCAGATGGCCTTCTTTCCTTTTTTCCGATAGCGTTCCTCCTATGGCTACCTCTTGTTCCGGGTAGTCGGGGTGGATTACCACCTTCCAATTCGGGGGTGGTGATCCTTCTTTTACGGGAACTGGTTGAACTGGTGTTGTCACGACGTGGCACTTGGATGCCGGTGTAATCAAATTGTAGATAGTGACAATTCCCCCTTCAACTGGGAATTTAATCTTGCCGTGTGCTGTGGACGGGACTGCCCGTATGGCTAGGATGCCTAGTCTTCCAATAATACCATTGTACGGAGAGTGTGAACGTATCACCATGAAGTTCATCCACGCCGTTGTGGAGTGCTCTTTATCTACAATGGTTACCAATAGATGCAGTTGTCCTATTGGCCAGATAGTGTCTCCACTAAAGCCAATGAGCGGCGACGTGGCCGACACTAATTGGCTTTTGAACTCTGGTCGTAGCTGTACGAAGCAATGTTCGTAGAGTACTTCTGCCAATGATCCTCCATCCACATACATACGACGAACGTTGTGGGTTCTAATGCTTACCTCAATCGTGAGACGTGCATCGGCCACGTTGCTCGTCGTGATAGGAGGGAACAAGATCTCTCTACCGCGTGAAAATTTTTGACTAACTTTTTTCTTTGTGCGGTGCTGCCATGATTGGATCATATATATGGTTGAAGGTGTATCCTTTTGGGAGTCCTTCTTGTCATACTTTTTGTTATCCTTCCCATACTTCCAGTCCTTGACAAGGTATTTGAGTTTGCCTGATTTAATCAGCGACTCTATGTGCTTCTTGAGTTGGATGCACTCTTCCGTGCCTTGACCCTTGTCACTGTGGAATTTACATATGCGATTTCCTTTACGGCGGTCAACTGGAGTTGTCATTGGGGGAGGCCTTGGGAAGTTTGCCCCTTCAGTCAACAAGATATCTCGGTAGGTCATCTTTAGAGGGGTGAAATTATCATCCGGTTGCCCTCCTTTATTCTGGCTCTTGTAATCAGAGTTCCTTCCGTTGTCGTAGGTGTTTTGACCACCTGATTGCCTCTTGGGATGGTCGTTCGATCGATAGTTATGATTCTTCTTTGTAGGGTATGCCGCAGCTACCACGATCTCTCCTTCTACAAAGTTTCTGACCCTTTCCATGAGGTCGTCGTACCTCTCCGATCGTTTGTCATTGAGACGCCTAATAATTCCTTGTCCGTTATGGCATGCATGTAATCAGAAATTTTTAGGAGCTCTGGGCACGTGTTTGTGCGCGTGCACTCATCATTGAAACGTTCCGTGAAGTCCTCCGTAGACTCTCCGGGCCTTTGCTTGACGGTTGCTAACGAGACCGGATCCCTATTATACTTCTTAGTATAATTGTTTTTGAACGCGGTGCGTAGCTCGCCGAAGCTATCAATACTTCGGCGAGGGAGCTTTTCAAACCAATCACGGGCATTGCCAATCAAGGTCGAATTAAACATGTGGCACCATATAGGCATTGGCCATCGTTCAATTTTCTCCTGCGTATCAGATAGCTTTATGTGATCGTCCGGATCACCAGACCCATTATAGGTTTTTACGCACGCCGGCATACGGCGCTTGTTTTCCTCAGAGTAGTTCCGTATGCGAAGAGTGAAGGCGTCCTCTCTGTCATCGCACCATGGAAGGGAAAGATCCTCCTCTTCTTTATCGCGATATTAGGAATCATCATAGTATCCCTCATCGTCCGATGGTGGTGGTGGGGGGAATACCTAGGTCGGCGGCGTCTGGGAGGATGTTCATCCGAATCAGACCCCGAAGGGTCATGAGAGGGAGGCGGTGCCCCACTTCTCGGTTGGCTATGATGACCACATCTATGAGAAAAGTTAGGAGCTTTCTTCCCACCAGAGTTCACCCTATCCCACACACTAGTGTGGCGATTTTTCACGGGAGTTTCCAACACCGGGCTTCCAGTGGAGCCGTCGGACCTACCCCCATCCTCATAGGCTTGTTGCAATTTCTGCCTGATGCGATCCCCTATGCGCTCGAATACGTTCTGAGGTTGAGGGGTTTCCTCAAGGGAGGTTGTTCCTGGGTGCGCACCCTCCTTCTCCTCTTCCGAGTTCGAGGGGAAGTACCTGGCGTGGGACTGCAAAAGTTAAGCCTGGATTGGAGGTTCCTTCCCAAGTTTAGCCTTGACGAGATGCCCGGGATGATTCTATCAAAGTTCTGCGTGAGAACACGCTCGAGGTCCTCGTCGCCGAGTGAAACCACTTCCAATTCTGTCTCGACCACTTGTGTCCTCTGCGGCTCTTTGGTAGGGGCCTTTGGCGCAGCCCCCGGATCAGGATTATCCAGGGTGATGGTTGGTGGTGGGGTATTATCGGACATGCCTGCCCCACCAAGAGACTGAAAGATGTTTCGATTATTCGGTCCACCTTCTTGGCCACCATAGGGATGGGTGGAGATGAATATCCCATCACCCGCGGACTTTCGATTCCCTGGATTCGTGTTCCTCGGGTTTCCTTGAGGATGTCCCTTCGTCATTAGGAGAGATTGAGATTAAAATTGAGTTCAGTTTAGTGTTTGCGTCCCACGGATGGCGCCAAATTGTTGATACAAAAGTTAGATGATCCTTGCTTGACCCGAATTAGGCTTAATCCGGGTAGGCTGGGCTCCGACTCTTGCACCAAGTGAATGTCTTGCTGAGATCCTACACACTAAAACAACACGCGTTAAGCTTACCGTGGGAACGTATCCCACGATTATACTCCGGCGTGAGAGTAAGTAATCGGTTTAGGGTAACATAATCGGCTCTAGGTTGAGGGTAAGGAGAATATGATGCCTTTGTGGAACCCTTGGGGGTTCCTTATATATGCAGTGAAACCCTAATGGGCTGTCACTGATACTTCGGCCCCAAGCACAAGATAATCACCACAATTAGTTTGATTGTTATCTTTTAATTATGGTGAGTGTATA
Source organism: Glebionis coronaria (assembly GCA_025667525.1). Classification (NCBI taxonomy): domain Eukaryota; kingdom Viridiplantae; phylum Streptophyta; class Magnoliopsida; order Asterales; family Asteraceae; genus Glebionis; species Glebionis coronaria. Next base: position 92,053,222 of record CM046874.1, on the reverse strand, counting down.
TCCTATACTTTGAGGTAAATCCTAATCTAATAAGATTGTGATTCTGTCTAACCCTGTACCGGCTGTGTCGGGCCGTGGGCCGCATACATCTGATGCGGCCATTGTTCGTTCAAGCCCATAAGCACAAACGACATTAACCCAACCCCTGCGTGATGAGCCAGATGCGGGTAGTACCCGTGGGCCGGGTTCATGACCCGGTTGGGGACTATACGTCATAAAAAACAAATCAAACTTTCATTTAACTAGTCAAAATTTGAAGAATATAATTTTTGGAACAAAACTAAATTCTGCCTATGCTATTCTATTTATACAAGCTACAAGGAGATTCTAGAATACATAAACCCTACCCATGAACTTCCATAATTTCCCTCAACATATTCCTTGAAGATGCCATTTTTGAATCTATGAGGTCTTGGTCAAATCTTGAACATGTGATGAGCCAGCTGGTGCCATGTGATATAGCAGATATAATCTCCAGTCTTGGCCATGGGTTTGTTGTGGAAAACAAGTAACGTGACTAGAGCCATCTTATCATTTTGTTGATATTTGTGTAGCAGGGGAGAGGTGTGGGGAGACATGAGAGTGTAATGTCACAATAGAATCACATGGGTTGGTTTGGGGAATGGTAAATTGTGATTCTAGAAACTTTGAGGTAAAAACCCTTTGGTTTGATTACAATTGAGACTCTGGTGATATTAGGGTTAGGGGAGGGTTAAGTGTCATTTGATCCATTTGTGGTTTAATCATTGTGTTAACCGCCCAAAACTATAATTAAATTTAGTTTAGATTGTGGGCTCGGATAAACATGAGTGGACTGTGGTTTGGGCTGGATATTGGGTAAAAACCAGGTAAAGTTGGTATAATTTTGGCAGATTACTCCTCCATCTATGCAAGAATATCAAAACACCCCCTCTTTTATGTAAACATTCATCAAGAGTAATTAACCATTCATTTAGGTTTTTAACTTGGCAAAAACAGTCCTTGTGTTTTGAATTGGTAGCATTAAGGGGCCATACTTGGACATTCTTCAAACTTTAGGGGTCATACTTATACAAAATGATTCTTCAAGGGTCATTTGTGACTATATGCCAAAGTCAAGGGACCAAACTTGTAAATCTTCAAATCTTTAAGGGTATTTTTAGAATTCACATCTGGGTCCGGTTCTTTTGTACGACCTTGTTTTTCGTATTTGTTTTTGCTTGATTTTATGATTTCCAAGTGAATTATCGATATCCGTGCCTGCAAACACACAAACAACAATACAAGGGTATTTGGCACGTTTTTGATGATATTTTATCTGTTTTTAGTCAGTTTTGGGGTATGAAAACATGTATAATACGAGTCTCATCATGCAACTGAAGATTCGAATGATGTTATGATATTTTAATCTCGAATATTTTTTATTATTCTTCAATTTTGATCTAATTCATCTAATAATCAGTTATTATTGTGTATTATATGTATTTTATTAATTTAAATGTTATTATTGTGGATGTTATACTGTGTATTTTTGATTAATTGATTTCAGTTTAACTTTATTTTTTTATATTTCAATATTATCAGCTATTATTGTGGATTATAGATTGTTTAGACGAATTATGATATTGTGATGATTTAGAGCTTATTTTCATAACTTATTTCATAAAACAAGGAGATTTAGATTAAAAAAACAAGTTTACCTTACTTGTTTATATCTAGATATAAAACTAATAGGAGTAAATGCTATAAAATACCATCTTACTTATTGATTTGTGCCGACTTTAAACACTTACTATTTAATCTCGCGACTTTACTATTCTTCTTGTTTGTTTTGTAATAATATTACCAATATGACCGTTTACATTTACACGTCATTAAATTAATTATTAAATAAATCTAAAATCAGTTATTATATCATACGTGGAGGATAGAGAAAGTTTTTGACCCATCCAATTGTCCATACCCTGTCCATACCCGATCCAAAAGCCAAACCTAACTAACCTTATCCTAAACTAAATACCCCCGTAACCCCGTCCCCCTTTCACTTTATTGATTCCAACATCTAAAAAATTATGAACCCTAATTCTAGAGGTCTAAACATAAACCCTAATTTATTTTCAATCAAAACTCAAAAATGGCAAATTGGCATTACGAAGAAAACATCCATGCTGAGTGTAAGTGCAATCTTCCATTGATGGATTACACACCCACCAATCCTGCTAGAATATTCTTAGTTTGTCCCAATAGATACGTAAGTTAGATATTAATAACACATAATTGACTTTTATTAAGCATTTAATTTTAATTGAATGATAAGAGATGATAATCATAAAACCTAACTTACAGAAAACTGGTGTGAGAAAGTGTTATGAGTTCTATTGGTATGATATTGACTTAGATAATGCTTGGTACAAAGGGATTTTGTGTGAGATGCATTTCCAATTGAATCCTCATCAGAGATAGGAGGTTGATATTGAGATAAGAAGCTCAGAACAATTGGTTTTGGTGCACGGTGAGTTGATCAAGAGTAAAAAGAATGCAAGGTTTTGGAAGAAGACAACGATGATCCTGGTGGCATTTGTGTTGTTTTTCTATGTTAAGAATTAGTGATTATTAGGATTTGTATTGTTTTACTATGTATCAGACCCTACCATGATGATGAACTAGGTTTTGTGTACTCAATCTAATATTTAATGAACTTTGTTTGTTTATTTGTATGCTTGTCGATGTTATGAACTATGTTTGTCTATGTTATGAACTATGTTTGTTGAGAACTAATTATTCATTGGTTGTCTGCAACAAGTGGTATGAGACATTGTGCACAAGTTCAATAAACAAAGTCACTTTTTTGTCTTTTTTTCGGAAAGTTTTTGCAGCTGTTATCAACTAGGATTTGATTTAATTAATATTGTATGTGTTGTTCGTACTCGATTCAATTCGAATTGATCACGGTTTAGGGTGGAATAATTGGTATTGGTCACTAAAAGGGGGAGCTTTTGATTAGCTATTACTACTAGTAAATATAAACGACAAAGTAATTAAATATAAAACTAAAAGAGAGAAATCCAACCTAGATTGGTGATGTGCTCTCGCGAGTACACGAGTTTTAAATTTATACACGGATTACCGAATAAGCTAAGAACACACTGGCAAGTATGACTCTTTTGTTTGTAGCTAGCTTGTTGTGGTAAGCCGAGGTCGTTCACTAGGATTTGGGTGTTTTCGGTTGTAAAGGATCTTAGTAACAATGTATCGTTAGTGGTAAAGATGGTTGTCACTCCCACAATTACCATATAAGTAACAATTAGCAAATATTAACAAGTAACACGAAGATGATGATTAAACTAGTATTCATTTTAATGGAGTGAATAGATTATCGGGTAGATAGTTAAACAATAGCACACAAATTAAGTATACAATTCCAAGTCAATGGGTAATATCATGGAATTGCACATGACACGGTTTAGAATAAAGAACCCTTTCGACCTATGATCAATATTACAAACCGGTAATTAAATCCATTTGTGAGAAGTATGATTTTAGCCAACTTGTTCATTAGAGCCCTTTCGACCTATACTCTAGATTAAACATTTATAAATCCATTTAACTTGTTTATTCATGGTTGTCAATCATGATACACCAAACATATATGCGCATTAACATTTGGAACAAAACATAACTAGGAATCCTTTCGACTTTTAGACCGAGTTATGGTTTACCAACAAGTTATCAAGACTCATATTAATTTAAACAAAATTATAAACAAAATCATAATTCAACATTGCAAAATAATAAACACTCCATATCCATGTTTACATTATTCCAAACAAGTATAAGAAAACTACTCCATAATCATATTAATCAAGAACAAACATTCAACATATGATATAGAGTTCAACATCATGAAAGTAACAAAAGTTTACCCAAAGTATGATTACAATAAGTAAATGGAATGGAAGAATTTAGAGCAATCCTTAGGCCTCCAATTGACTACAAGTTATGTGGTCTTTCGGGTTATGTATTTGAAATTCGTATTTTATATTTGAGGCTGGTTTTGGAGAGGTTTGGTGAAGATTGGTGGTGATTTAGGTACCAAAAAACACTACCAATGATAAGGGTAATGATCCCTTAGAGTTTGGCAAGGTTATTTTGATGATTGGAGCTTCAAAAGGACGAGTTTTTGGCACACTTGAACCAAATCCGGGATTTCACCAAGGAAGAGAGTTTCCTTGATGAATAATGAAGGTAATTATGAAAGTGTTATGTTACAATGACCCCAAGGGTCTTATTTATAATGAAATTAAGGCATTTGTCATCAATGTATGAACTTGGAGCCAAAGAAATGTATTTGGAGCCAAAGTCTTTTACTTGGTGGCAAAGTAGTTCTAGAATGCTCCAAAGAAGCTTGCATGAATATGAAAACATTTTTTTCTAGACAAATGTTGGTGGCAACTTCACTCATGATGGAGGCAACTTGAGTCATGTTGGAGGCAACTTGAACTATGTTGGAGGCAAATCAGCTCCAATATGATGGTGGCAAGTTGGATGTGTTTTGATGGTGACAACTTGTATTCCGCCAGTGGCAACTTCCATGCTGAGTGACTTGTACACTTCTTGAAAACACTTGTTCTTGCACCCGAAATTGATCTTCAAAGGCTTGTAGCTAGTCGGGATTCCTTCGTATATGCATGAATCGTCAGTTGTTCTTTCTTTTCTTCACTTTTCTTGTTCTTGGCTAACTAACAACACAAAACACAACTTTATACATATATGAGCTATAAAGCTCGTCAGTATAACCAAAAACCATGCAAAATATACGGATAACGCTCAAGAAAACATGTTGGATTTGAGCGTTATCAAATCCCCTCACACTTAAGTTTTGCTCCTCCTCGAGCAAGGAAAAGAAAAACTTTGCTTGCCCTCAAGTAAAAAAAAGAAAAATAAAGTTAGAAATTACCTAGGTTCTAAAAGAAAAGAAATATTTTAAAATTTTATGAAAAATTGAAAATTCTATGAAAAATTGAAAATATTTTTGGTTTTTATAAGAAATGGCTAAAGGTGCAAACCCCCTCACACTTAAGAGGTTGCTTGTACTCAACCAAGGAAAATAAAATATTTTTGTGATTTTTTTTATATATACGAAATCACTAAAGGTGCAAACCCCCTCACACTTAAGAGTTTGCTTATCCTCAAGCAAGTAAAAGAAAAACTTATCACATGGTATATGAAAATAGTTTATTAAAAAATAAGATAAAAATCTACCAAGTACAAAAAGACAAAACAAAATGGCGTGGGCACCAAGTGTACACATCTAAAGAGGACTTTTATTGGGTTATGATGTAACACCCCCAAGTTGGTCAAATGCAGCAGAATAGTACGTGGGGTGTTACTTGGGTGGATCGATAGCACATAGCATATAGAGCAATGATCATAAAATTCATTTAATACAAATTACATGAATTAATTGTACACACTTAGTATCTTGTTTGTAAACCACATTTATTATAAAACTAAAGTAAATACCCCAGCCCAATGGTAAACATGATGCTCCGTAATGCTGGAATCCAATGCATGAACCTGCTTTATTTTCCTGAGAAAACATATAGAGTAAAATGTGGGGGTCAACACGAAGTTGGTGAATTCACAAGTTTAGTTAAATAATAAGTTAATAATATGCCAAACATCCCGATCATGGTAAGTCAATCACAGTCTAATACCATAGTAGTTCCTATTACCCTGTAATAGAAGCTAGACAAAAAGTTGCTCAGTACGCCCATTTGGGTATGTCCTGATGTTGTTCCCTCAGTCCGACAATGATATAAACCTGTTGCTTGGCCTAAGCGTTTCGTGATAGCAAGTCACGCAGGCCGGATGTTGTCAATACCCAAATAGATCTATTCATACATTTCGCGCTACAATATTAACTATTACAGTCCATGGGTATGGGGCAAACAATAGGCAATAAGTTGTTGTTGTCATAAGTGCATGTTTTGCATATTTAAATATATATAGTTTTCGTATGTTTTCTCCCCTAGTTATAAAACAGTAAAGATGGGGCCATGAACTCAGCTTAGTGGTTGTGATGTGAGGATGATGTCACTGAATAAACTGGTACAGTATGATCACGAACTGGAGTAATTACTTAAGTAATTTTAAGTGCCTTAGTAAATGCATAATTACCAATGCATGATGGATGTATGATTGAAAGAATGCATGATCACAAATTAATGAACTGTTACGACCGTTTAAGTGTTTACACTTATAGTGAATTGTAAGTATATATATTTTTAGTTTCTAAATATATATATATATATATATATATATATATAGATAGATAGATAGATATATAAATTGTTTAATAAAGTGGGTAATAAATTAAATAACTATGTTTTACGTTATTTAATTATTATAAGAAAATAAGTACAATTTACTTTTCTTAAGTCTTCAAAATATAGTTAATGGGATTGGTCAGTTTATAAGGTTTTGTGAATAAATTTAATAATTATCCAAACGGCTAAGTTAATTTATTAATAAAATAATTTATTAATATTTTTAATTAACTTAAATTTCACATGAGTCCTTGTTAGTATAACAGTTTACCAAAATACCCTTTAAGGTTTCGTTCGTTAAGTATATTGCGTTGTTAGTCCCCGTCCGTTTAATTTATTTATAAAACGCCCCTAGGGCTTACAAAACTTTGGGGAAATGACCAAACACCCCCCTAAGTCTCAGAAGTTAAATAAGTTAGGGTTAGGGTTTGTTTTAGTTTGCCAAAGTGACACAAATGGTCCTTAAAGTTTCGGATTCTTTAAAAGGAATAGTTAGGGCTTGTAATAGTTTCCAAAGTGGTAGAAATGACCCTTAAGGTCTCGAAGTATTTACAAAACGAGGCTAGGGTTTGTAACAAGTTTCATAAATGGCAAAAATGACCCCTTGAGGTCTCGGGTTATTTATTAAGGCACTTAGGGCTTATATTAAGTTTTAACAATGGCAACAATGGCCCTTATTGTTTCATTTAGCTCATGGTTTAAAAACAAACGCACCCTATACTTTGGAAATTGACACATTCGACCCTTGTACTATTTTTAAGTCACGAAATCATTAATACATGTTTTATAAATTTACCAAATCAACCATTACTTTCACCACTTGTCAAAATAGGTACAAAAAGTCTCTAAACTTAGGATTTGGGCTTGACCGGCCCAATTGGGTCTCGGCTTGGTAAAAGTAGGCTAGTGTTTATATTTTCCATATTGGCTTATCCTTTAATATTCCTAAGTCCAAAACTAAGTTATGGGCTTATTTGGATTCGGCTTATTTTAGCTTATAAGAGGGCTTATACAACTTGGCTTATTTAGTATTCTTAGGGCTTAAATAAGCTAGATTAAATATAATTTAGTCTCGGCTTATATAACTTTTAGGGTTTTCATGGCTAGTTTATATAGGATTTTAAGTTTCGGCTTATATAAGTTTTTAGGGCTTAAATGACGTGGCTTATATAAGTTATAATTTTTGGCTTATATTAGGTTTTAGAAATCCTATATAATGGCTTATATAAACTATTAGGTCTGGGCTTATATTTGTTTTAAGGGCTTAAATATCAAACTTATATATGACTAGGCCTTTATGACTTATGGGCTTATATAAGCTTAAATGTTTTGGCTTATATTACTTTTTATAAGCTTTTATGGCATAGTGATTTACTCTAGGGCTTAAACTAAGTTCTCATGCATAACCTTACAAGTTTTAGGGTAGGCAAGATTACCCATAGACATCATATAAGCCATGGGCTTATATGTTGTTTAGGGTTTGTTCATGAGTTTTAAACGTATGCATAACTCCATTTTTGTAGTAATAACATGCATGAGAAGTAAAATAGGTAAGGAAAAGTTTAGGGAAGACTTTTACTTACTTGTTTCAAGATAAACTTGATGAGGACAATGGTTAAGAGTTCTAGACGTCGGGTTCCTCTAGGATGATCTTGGATTCGTCTTAGATGCTAAATATCTTGGATATAGACACTAAATGCTTGGAGAAGACTAAGAGCAAATGCTAGGAGTCGTCTAGGTGTTTTGTTAAGTTTGTATATCCGAATGTTTTGTGTAGTAAGGCAAAAATATCACAAATGGGATTTGAGAGGAGTGGTTTGAGCTTATACACGTCCAAGAGAGATAATAAGCTAGATTTTGGGAATTTTGGGAGTGTACTTGGTAAGTACATGTTTTAATGACAAACTATGTACATAAGTCCTTACATACTCCTTTGTCGTCGAATATCATGCTTCCAAGGGAACAAGAAAGACTTGTATACTGTTTTAACAAATGGAATGCTTGTACAAGTGCAAGGGTTGTGTGGATGTGTGTTATCACACGTCTAATATCACAAGAGGGGTGCTAGGTGGCTTATTTTCTATGAAACAAGCATAGTGTTTTAGTACATCCTTTAAATGCAATTGTTGTACATGGTGCCATGGTTTTGATAATAAAACCGGTGGTATTTGGCTAGTCAAAGGAGAAGAAATGTTTTCTATAGTGTATGCCTTAATGATATATGTTGTACATAGTCTAAAAGTCAATAGGGTAAATGGTAAATGTTTTTGGTATTAAGTGTTATGTATGTATATGTATTCGGCTATAAAGGAGTCTAGGGTATTTTTATGTTTAAGTTTTGTGTCTAAGTATAGTCACTAGGAGTATAGGTATAGTGTTGTGTGAGTATGTTTAAGTCTAGGTTGATTTTGGTTAAGTTTGGGATCCTTGGTGAAAGCATGGTCATTTTTAGATGAGAAAATAATTTGCTATATTAAAAGTATGACCACTTAGTTTAAATAAGTTAAAGTGATTAAAGGTAATGTTTAAATATAAATACAGTTGATGTCGTAAGGTAAAGTCACTTATAATGTAAGAATATATATATATATATATATATATATATATATATATATATATATATATATATATATATATATATATATATATATATATATATATATATATATATATATATATATATCAATATATTTAAAACTTAAGAATTAATACATAAGTAAATATTATTAATTGTGATCATGAGTTTGGATTTATGAACCAATATGATGAATACTTATGATTATAAGTTCAGGTGACTAAAATGTTCCAAAAGGAGTGATTATTTATTGTCCTGCATGCTCATATAATGTAGTCATCCAAATGTGATTGTGTCCTTATGGTTAAATGTTCAAAATCATAATGTATGCTATGAGATTAAATGTCTCCATGTTTTGATGATTAAAATAATGTATGCTCATGTATGATGCATATGATTGCTCAAAGGATCATGCAAAGGTGGTAATATATATTCAGATATCATGAGGTGATGTATACTATGATGACATAGTCAAAACCTGAAATTTACAGGTTTTACATATAAGGCTTCGGGTTAATGCGGTATGGATAAGACATGTGATATTTTTTTTCGAGAGGTGTCACAAATATACAAATTAAAAGTCTAAGTCCCATGTTGCTAGTTACCGGACATATTACAAGCCCAAAAATGATCATAGCTACGAGCTTTATTGAATATATATCGATCAACACATACATATATCACGTCTTAGCACATTGGCTAATCGATATCTAAACATACTTCTTCTTCCTTCATCTTCATAATATAGCTCATTGGCTATTTTTGTCATCACTTTTTTTTACTCTTTTTTTCGATGACTTATTTTCTTTCTTTCTTTTTCTCTTTTCTCATCGTCCTCTTTTTTTTCTTTTTTTCATATACATCACATGCTCCCCTAACACTTTATTTATCACACACCACAAAAAATACAAATAAGAAGCGGCCTACTTCATCTTCGTTGGAATGGCACACACACATAGCGAAGTGTGACAACTATAAATCATCAAAAACAATCCACCATACAAGCAACTAGCAACCCACCATTTAGACTTCGACATGGGTTAGGCTATGGTGTAAGGTTAAATATTTTTTCTTCTTTTAGTGGATTTGGTAGAAACTAGAAGGGGGGTTGAATAGTTTCTTATATTTACTTGTTAAATGATGGTTTTCAAAAAAATCCTTTTTCTAAAAAACTTAGACTTGAGGAAATAAGTGAAATCTTTTTATGCACAATAAGAACAATGATAGTGTAACTAAACTAATACTAACTAAAGTATATGCACAAAGAATAAAGAGTGTAAAGAGTTAAGGGTAAAGAAAGATCAAACCAAACACCAAGGATTTATAGTGGTTCGGCAACGAAGCTCACTCCTCGTTCCTACTCCACTCCTCGAGTACTCCTTGCTCGAGAGTTCACTACACAACAAGCTCCTTATGGTGAAGAAAACCGTACACGTTGCTTAACCAATTTCCGACTCTAAGCTAAAAGTCGAGCCCTAATCGTAGCTAAGACAAATCTACACAACTATACATAGTACATACACAACTTCCAAATAGACACAACTACTTGTATCTTCACAACCATGACACAACAACAAATGTATAAGATTTGATCTTCAAAGGATCTTTGGTGGTGGACTCAACACTTCACAAGGATAGTGTTCTTCTCTTTGCACTTGAAGTGGAAGGGATATATGAGATAGATTAACTTATAAACAAGTAGTAATCAATCAAATGATCAAGGATTTGAGTGATTTAAGAAGTATGTTTGAATCTGGAAATTTATGTGCAAAAGAGGTGAAAAGAAAATCTGAGAAAGGTCCACTATTTATTAGACAAAGGGCCAACGGCTATATCTGCCTGCGGTTCCTTATCTCAGTCGGCGGTACCTTATCGAGAAGGAACCGCCTAGGCACTAGGGAACCGCTGGAGTAGACTCCGCTCCCTTTTTTTCCTTTAGTGGTGGATGTCTTATCTGATTATAAAATATCCTGAAAGAATATTCCAAATCAAAAAAGAATATGCCATTTTCAAATTTTCAAATATTTAATTTAATAAAACATTTTCTTAAAAAGAAAGTTTAATTAAAAACTTGTCACACTTAATAAAAGGTGAGTTTTAAGAAAAGATTAAATCACTTGATCACTTGATTAAGGTTAGTACTTGTTTATTCATACCTTAAGTGAAAATGGGTAAAATGAAAAATACTTGAACTCAAGAATTCGTTTTTCATTGTTTTCGTAAATGCTTGTTTTTATATATTGTCGTAATCAAAACTAAGCGAGACCGAAAAATGCAAGTAACGTTTTTAGGCATTATTGCATTAACAATCTCCCCCTTTTTGATTCCGACAATACATAAACTCAATCACACAAAAACAAGATTTTCGAAGACGAGTTTATTCATTTCTCCCCCTTTGTCGAAGCAAAAAGGTTGCACAAGTCGGTGTTGAAGAGACAGACTTTGCAAAGACTCCCCCTTGGTGCTTACTCCCCCTTGCTTGGGGCACCGAGGAATCGAGATATGGTGACAAGCTACATAGAAGGGTTAGTTGAACAAAAGAGACAACCAACAAGAAATAGCTATAGGTCACAAAAAAAAATAAAAAGAGAAGAAAACACAAAGACTAAGATCCAAGTGAAGTCATATAATATAAAAGGAATCATACAAAGATGTATGAAAGAGGGAACAAGCCAAAAGCATAAATCTAATCCTAGTTAATCTAGAATTCTAAGATTTGCTTGAATAAGGTGTCTTGTGGATAAGCAACCAATGCTTATATGAAAGACAAGGTAGTGGCGGAAGGTGGTGGTGGTGGCTTGGTTGAGATCTCATAATCAAAGTGAAGAGGAGGCTTAATTAGGAGACTCATGATGTAGCTCAACTCCTCATAGATGTGTGCCATAGCAAGATGTTGATACTGACAACAATGACAATATGTCCCATGGTGCATGTCATTATCATGAGAAGGAGAAAGAACACTAAAGGGTGGTGGTGGAAGAAAAGATGTTCCACAATCAACATTCTTGGTAGGAGAAATGTGATTAAGAGTATTCTTGGGTGAATTTGGATTGAAAGTGTTCTTGGGTGAGTTGGGATTGAAAGCAATTGGGGAAATGGAGGAGAATCAAGGCTTTCATTAGGAGAGTAAGACATTTTGGGATGTGAAGTATGGAAAATGCTTATGTTTAAATAGGGAAGGCTCACGGTATTTTTAGAGTAGTCAAAGGGTTGAAGCAAAGATTCCCAAAAGTGTTGGAACAAATTTGGAATTTCAGTAATACCCGAAAAAGGAAGCACTGTACTCGGTTCCTTATTGCTTCCGGCGGTTTCTTATTGATAAGGGACCGCGGTTCATATATGAAACCGCCTACAGAGTCTGTGTTTTGGTGGTGAAGGAAGATTTTTCTGCAAATCTAATTTTTTTCTAGTCTAACTTATCACAGGGATATGCTTAAAAGCAAAGATAGACAAAGAGAACACATACTAACTCACAAAATAGGGATTTGACCAAAATACATGGATTTTAAAATAAAAATCGATGTAGGAGGTCTGTAAGACAAGACCTTAAGTCACGACACAATGATCCTCCATGATTCTATCTTGTTCTTGCTATGTTTGAGAGAATCATACATATGAATTATGTAAGCTCGATATTAGTAGCAAGAATCTATGAGAAACATTTTTAGATTGAATTAACAATGTCAAAACATTTCTTGGCCATTTTCGAAAGAGACTTTGAGGATTTTGAAAAGGAGATGAGAAGATTTTCAAGAAGAGTTTAGGAGACTCAATGACTCAAAGTGATAAAAGACTCAAAAGAAAATAAGAGACTCAATAAAAGGAACTCAATTAAGGAATATCTTCCATTAATCCTAGACCTAGACGCAAGTAATTAAAAGGTTCCCTTTTAAGTGGCTTAGTGGAGATGTCGGCTAAGTTATCTTTGGACGGTACTTCTCAATTGAAATGTTCCCCTTTTGAACATTATCCCTAAGGAAATGGTGACGAATTTCTATGTGCTTGGTTCGCGAATGTTGCACGGGATTATTGCTAAGGTCTATAGCACCTTTATTGTCGCACATGATGGGAACATCATCAAGACAAATCTCGTAATCAACAAGCGCTTGCTTCATCCATAGAGCTTGTTGGCATGCTTTTCCGGCACTCACATACTCGGCTTCCGTGGTGGATATCGCAAGAGCGGTTTGTTTCTTGGAGAACCAAAAAGTTAAACAACAACCCATGAAGGTACAAACACCACTAGTGCTTTTCCGGTCCAGATAGTCTCCCGCATGATTCGAGTCCGCGTAGATAATGGTTTCTACGTCGGTCACTTTAGGATACAATAATCCTAAATGTATAGTGCCCTTAATGTATCGGAAGATACGCTTAACCGCTTCAAGGTGAGAGGTTTTGGGAGCCTCTTGGAAGCGAGCACAAAGGCAAACACTAAACATGATATACGGTCGACTTGCCGTTAGGTACAACAAACTACCAATCATACCTCTATATTTGATGTTGTCCACCGACTTATAATAATCATCTATGGTGAGTTTAGTATCCGAGGCCATTGGGGTCTTCATTGGTCTAGATTCTTCTAATCCAAATTTCTTTAGCATACTTAGATTGACTAAAGAAAATACCATCATCCATTTGTTTAATTTGGAGTCCTAAAAAGAAGTTAAGTTCTCCCATCATACTCATTTCAAACTCATCATGCATGATTTTGGCAAAGTCATCACACAATTCTTGACAAGTTGAGCCAAATATAATGTCATCAACATATATTTGCACGATTATGAGGTGAGAACCTTTCTTCTTTGTAAAGAGCGTGTTGTCTACCATCCCCATGGTATACTCATGTTTAACAAGAAACGCTTTAAGTCTATCATACCAAGCTTTGGGTGCTTGTTTAAGACCATAAAGTGCTTTCTTAAGATTGTAAACATGATCCGGTTTCTTAAAATCAATGAAGCCAGGAGGTTGAGCCACATATACCTCCTCATTGATCAAACCATTAAGAAACACACTCTTTACATCCATTTGTTGACGCTTAAAGTCTAAGGCACAAGCGTAGGCTAAAAGGATTCTAATCTTGCTACCGGTCCATATGTCTCGTCATAATCAATCCCTTCTTGTTGATTATAGCCTTGAGCTACAAGTCTAGCTTTGTTACGAGACACAACACCATTCTCATCTAGCTTATTCCTATATACCCATTTGGTTCCTATAATTGTAGAACTTCTAGGTGGAGGAACAAGTTCCCAAACATCATTAGCAACGAATTGATTCAATTCTTCTTGCATCACAATGACCCAACACTCATCCGTCAAAGCTTCTTTAACATTATTTGGTTCAATCAAGGAGACGAAACAAAAGAAGTTGATTTAGTTTTCGACCTGAGATCTTAGGGTCTTTTGATTTAAGTCACCAATGATATTATTGAGAGTATGATCCTTAGACTTCTTAATGTTTACTTCCTTTTCAATACTAAGGTCTCAACTCCTATTTTTCTAACCTATTTGGCTTTAACTACTTCTACTTCATCCAAGTCATCATCAACCAATGGTGGTGTCTTAGTTAAAGGAGGGGTTTCATCAAAAGTCACGTTAAGTGATTCTTCAATTATGACTGAGGTTCTATTGAGGACTATGTAGGCTTTGCTAGTTTGGGAATAACCTAAAAAGATACCTTCGTAAGACTTTGGGTCAAACTTGGTAAGGTAGTCTTTGGTGTTGAGGATAAAGCACTTGCTTCCAAACACCCTAATGTATTCCAATGAGGGTTTCTTACCTTTAAGAATCTCATAGGGGGTTTTTCCTAGGAAAGGTCGAATAAGAATTCGGTTGAGAATATAAGTCGATGTGTCCACGGCATTGCACCAAAACTTTTGAGGCGAAGATTGCTCGTTTAACATCGTCCTACTCATTTCTTGGATGGTCCTATTCTTCCCTTCAACTACCCCATTTGATTGTGGAGTGCGAGGAGACGAGAAGTTATGGGTAATACCATGAGCTTCACAAAAGGCACCAAATTGCACTTCATTATCAAATTCCCTACCATGATCCGTCCTAATAGAGACAATTGGACATCCTAGTTGATTTTGAATTCTTCGACTAAAGATTTCGAAATGATCGAAAGCTTCATTCTTAGATGCCAAAAATCTAGTCCAAGTAAATCTAGAGTAGTCGTCAACTATAACTAGGGTATAAAGGATACCTCCATAACTCCGCATGGCGGAAGGTCCAAAGAGATCCATATGTAGGAGTTCTAAGCACCGAGAGGTTGAAACCAAAATCTTGGCTTTGTGACTTGACTTGTGTGAACTTTCTTTCCAACTTTACAAGCATCACAAAAGTGACTATCAAACTTCATCTTGGGGAGGTGTCTTACCAACTCCTTAGAGACTAAAGATTAAATTAGACGCATATTAGCGTGACCTAATCTCCTATGCCAAAGAGTAGAACTATCATCTATAGTCGCAAGACATATGTTGTCTTTTGACTTCTTATTGACCTTCGTGACATAAAGCCCATGCTTTCTAACACCTTTTCCAATGACCTTTCCATCTTTTACGATTTCACTTTCATTTTCCGAAAAGATGACCTTACACTTATTGTCACAAATTTGACCTATGCTTAAAAGGTTAAACCCTAAATTATCTACGTGCTCAACATTTTCAATGGTCATGGAGTCAAGAGAAATCGTACCTTTGCCAATAATATTACTACGTAAACCACTAGTGAATGTGATGTTACCTCAATCATATGCTTTGTAGCGCTAGAACAAACTTTGATTACCCGTCATGTGTTTAGAACAACCACTATCCTTAATCCACTCGTCGGGTTCCAATCAATTCCCAAGCATATCTAGGTAACAACACACACGATCAAACATTTGGTCCCCAATATCTCATGGGACCAAAATTGTTAGTTCCAAACATCCCTTGCATTTGGTTGGGATGCATGAATGGAGTAGGGGTTCCCCATGGGGAACAAAAGGGAGGAGGATAATAATTCATATAACCATTTTGTTGTTCATTATTTCTCCTAGGTGTATTTGATCTTGGTTTAGAGTTGTGGTCATTCCTTCTAGGTGTTGGAGTTTTACTTCTAGGTCGTGAATTTTTTTGATTATCCCTTGTAGGTGTTGTCGTTCTACTTCTAGGCTTAGACTCATTCCGTACTCTTGGTGGAGTAGAAGATGGTCTTGATAAACTTCTATTTCCCATTAGAGGTTTACTCAAAGGCTTATAGAACTTATCAACGACATTGTCATCAAGTATGGGTAATTTGACTTTGTTAACAATAGGATGTTTAGGATGTTCACCTAAATTTGACTTTTCAGAAAGTTCAAGATTTTCAGCAAAAATGCTTTCTGGCCGCGGTTCCTTATCTAGGGCGGCGGTTCCATAGTGATAAGGAACCGCCCCATACAATCTGGGACCGCGTACAACAGACAGTTTTTCTAAAAATCTGACTTGTTTAGGTTCACTGGTTGATGCTTCATTTGAGTTAAAACCTACACCAAGTCTTTCCTTAGAATGAGTTTGTTTGTTTAACATATCATCAAGAGCACTAGTACCTTTCATGAACTTTTCCAGTTTAATGGAGGTTCTCTTGAGATCTTCATTCTTTAATCTAAGTTTCTCACAACTTAGTCAACCTAAATCAACGTCTTTATTTTTCTCAAGCTTGGCTAATTTTTCCCTAAGTTCATTGATCTCATTTTCAAGCTTAGTTTTGGTTGATTTTAAGGTTTTGTTCTTTTCTATGAATTTAAGGCTAAGTTTGTGTAAATTATCATATTGGCCTTCTAATTCAATATCATCTAAGGTGGAGCTATCATTGCTATAATATTCGGTTTCGGAATGTACCTCTTTTGAAGTGTGAGCCATAAGATATTTCTCCTCTTTGGGGTTGTCATAAACATCTTCACCACTATTGCTCAAAGAACCACTAACGAATGTCGTGTGATTCTTATCGCGTGAAGGCTTTGGACACTCACTAATGAAATGATTTGGGTCACCACATCTAAAGCAATTCCTATCACCTTTTTCGTTCTTGGCAAACCGATTGTTTAAGAATGGTTTCTTGGCATTGTCGGGTTGCCTCACGTGTTGACCTCGTCTTTAGAAGAACCTCTTGAAATCTCTCACCGCCAATGCATACTCCTTGTCATCGCTATCCGAGGAACTCTCATGATAGCTTTGTGCCTTCTTGGCTTTGAGTGCAAGAGACTTTCTTTCACTCTTGGTTTTCACCAATTTCGAGTCCTTCAAAATTATCATCTCATGAACCTTCAAGTTTCCTATGAGTTCATCGAGTGATAAAGTTGAGAGATCTTTCGATTCTTCGATCGCCGTGAATTTTGCTCTCCACTTCAGATGTAAGGCCCTTAGAAACTTCCGAACATTGTTCTTGCTAGAAAACCTTCATCAAGTGCTTTTAGACTAGTAATAATAGTGTTAAATCTAGCAAAAGCACTATCAAAAATTTCATCTTCTAAGATGAAAAATTGTTCATATTGTTGGACAAGAAGATTGATTTTGCTTTCTTTGACTTGGCTATTACCTTAGTGGGTTACTAAAAGAGTGTTCCAAGTATCTTTAGCGGTTTCACACATAAAAATCCTTTCATACTCTTTCTTAGGTAAAGCATTATAAATCACCATTTTAGCCTCATTATTTTTTGAAAGTTTCTTTTTAGTATCGTCATTAGCTTTGTCAAGAGTGACCAATTCCTTTGTTTTAGAAACTTCATTAAATTGATAAGGTAAAAAATCACCATTGGTAATAACATGCCAAAGATCTAAATCTTTTGATTTCACATAAGTCTCAAATCTATTTTTCCAATAAATAAAACTATCGGTTTCAAAAAGTGGTGGTCTTTGCATAGATTGCCCTTCTAGGTACTTGTTGGAATCCATAGATCGATTCAAGTTTTAAAATACAATATACTTTAAAAATACTTGAGAAACCCGCTCTAATACCAATTGTAGAAACTAGAAGGGGGGGGGGGGGTTGAATAGTTTCTTATATTTACTTGTTAAATGATGGTTTTCAAAAAAATCCTTTTTTCTCAAAAACTTAGACTTGAGGAAATAAGTGAAATCTTCTTATGCACAATATGAACAATGATAGTGTAACTAAACTAATACTAACTAATGTATATGCATAAATATTAAAGAGTGTAAAGAGTTAAGGGTAAAGAAAGATCAAACCAAACACCAAGAATTTATAGTGGTTCGGCAACGAAGCTCACTCCTCGTTCCTACTCTACTCCTCGAGTACTCTTTAATCGAGAGTTCACTACACAACAAGCTCCTTATGGTGGAGAAAATCGTACACGTTGCTTAACCAATTTCGACTCTAAGCTAAAAGTCGAGCCCTAATCGTAGCTAGGACCAATCTACACAACTATACTTAGTACATACACAACTTCCAAATAGACACAACTACTTGGATCTTCACAACTATGACACAACAACAAATGTATAAGATTTGATATTCAAAGCATCTTTGGTGGTGGACTCAACACTTCACAAGGATAGTGTTTTTCTCTTTGCACTTGAAGAGGAAGGGATGGATGAGATAGATTCACTTCTAAACAAGTAGTAATCAATCAAATGATCAAGGATTTGAGTGATTTAAGAAGTATGTTTGAATCTGGAAATTTATGTGCAAAAGAGGTGAAGAGAAATCTGAGAAAGGTACACTATTTATAGAACGAAGGGCCAACGGCTATATCTGCCCGCGGTTCCTTATCTCAGCCGGCGGTACCTTATCGATAAGGAACCGCCTAGGCACTAGGGAACCGCCAGAGTAAAATCCGCTCCCTTTTTGTCCTTTAGTGGTGGAGGTCTAATCTGATTATAAAATATCCTGAAAGAATATTCCAAATCAAAAAAGAATATGCCATTTTCAAATTTTCAAATATTTAATTTAATAAAACATTTTCTTAAAAAGAAAGTTTAATTAAAAACTTGTCACACTTAATAAAAGGTTAGTTTTAAAAAAAGATTAAATCACTTGATCACTTGATCACTTGATTAAGGTTAGTACTTGTTTATTCATACCTTAATGAAAATGGGTAAAATGAAAAATACTTGAACTCAAGAATTCGTTTTTCGTTGTTTTCGTAAATGCTTGTTTTTATATATTATCGTAATCAAAACTAAGCGAGACCGAAAAATGCAAGTAACGTTTTTAGGCATTATTGCATTAACAAATTTAACAAAAACGAAAAGAATGGCTCAACGGGTGTTCTAAGGGTATCCAGCGCTAACGAGAGTGCTAACAAAAGGGTTAATTTGGATGGTTAGCTAAAATTAGCTACGAAGAAAATGTAAAAGGCTATTTGGGTTTTATTCCTAAGGTTGCCTCTTTGTCACACATATACACTCATATCACACAAGTGTGATCTCACTAAAAATATTTTTTATTTTTTTATTTTTTCCGTGGGAACGATTATTGAAATATATTTACAAACAAACGGGTGAGAAAAAAAATTAAATCCTAAGGGCAAACAAGTGTACAACTCTCCCCTTTTTTTTCTTTTTTTATATAACAAAAATTGGTTTCGTTTTCTGATTTATTTCCCCTCACACTTAAGTTTTGGATTGGACTCAATATTAAAAGTAAACTTCAAAGCATGAAAAGTGAGGAAATAAATATATAGTTCAAGAAAAACGAAACTTCCCAGATAAATTGCAATTGATCTCCACGTGATACAATGCTACACGTAAGCTTGTGAGATCAATCGGTTCTTGATACTTCATCCTCTCCATGTATGCATCCTCCTCCATTACCTATTGCTGCATTTATTCAAACAAAACAAAACAAAACAAAACAAACAAGCAACGCAAGCACACATAAATATATAAAAACACTACTAGCAAAGTACACCCCCTCACACTTAAGATTTTCCAAGTTAGAAAAATACTTTTTGGGTGTACATATTTATTCTGAACACACAAAATTAAACACAAAAACAATTAAAGCACGGGTTGCCTCCCGAGAAGCGCTTAATTTATTATTGAGTCGTTCGCTAGACTCTTCCCCTCGATGTTAGGATTCTTTGATGATATGATTAAGATGGGGAACTTTGGTTGGGTGCCATTGGTTTTGATAATTATCATCTTTGAACCAAAGCAATTCTCCATTTATAGTCCAAACTTTAAAAGGTTTCTTCAGCACATAGTTGTCCATCTTTATCATTCTTCTACTTCCAACGCCATCCATTGATTTCAACTCCGCGTCATGAATTGACATTACATCATGTTCATACGTCTTATCCTTTTTGTATAGGATATGCATGGTGCAATCCTTAGAATAAGTTGAGTTAGAAATGATGGGGTTCGCTTTTGGCATGGTTGGAATAGGTGCTTCTTCTTCCTCAATAAAATCAACATCACCCTTATCACCCTCGTTTCGGATAAAGGGTAGATCGTATCTTGATTTGGTGTTGGTGATTTGAGGAAGGGACTTGGTTTGTTGGATGAACTTTTCGACTCGATCGGTTTTTGTCTTTAAGTCTTCGATTATTGCTGTATGGTTCCGGAAGTTTACATTGAGTTGAAACTCCAAGTCAACCAAATTGTTCTTGACACGTTCATTTTCTTCCGTTTGCCAAGCCATAAATTCTCTCATCATCTCCTCCATTGAGGCTTCGGGTTTTGGGCGATATTGTGATGAGTATGCCGTCACATCTCGCGGTCGAGATTGAGGAATGGGACGGTTCGGGTTTAGGGTAAGATAGGAATGTAAATTCCTCGAATTTTGGTCGTGATATAATCGGTGATATTCTTCGACATAATTCGCTTCATGAGGTTCACACATCGACGTGTCATCCTTCATGGTGGTTTTTGGACAGTGATCGTTTCTACGATCGTCTCGCATATCTTTTAGTTCATTCCTTATGATTAGGAATTGGGAATCGATAAGCCTAACGAGAGCTTCGAATTTCTCCATCAACACGGTGTGATCGGAGATGATGTTATTTCCACCGGCGGAAACAACATTTTTCAGTTTGGGATGGATATAAGAATCCTTCGAAAATTCGAGTTTGAGAAGGACCTTGTCCTTGAGGATTTGGAAAGCTTCGTTAGGAGTATTATAGAGGAAGATTCCTCCGGCGTCGAGAGATACTTGAGTTGGATCGTCTAAGCCATGATAAAATGTTTCAATTATCATTCTCTTGGTTGGATCATGTCCATAACAAGCGCGAAGCATTTCTTTCATTCGGAGCCAAGCTTCAACGAGAGTCTCGTCATCGAGTTGGTGAAAGTTATGAATGTCGTTTAGGAGACGTTTAAACCTTGCGGATGAAAATAATCGACTAATAAAAGCTTCTCTTAATTCATTCCACGAAGTAATTGTTCCTTCGTTTAGTTCATTCAACCAAATCTTAGCTTCTCCGGTTAATGAGAATGGGAATATCCTCAAGTTAATCGCTTCCTCTTGATTTTCACCATATTGGAAAAGGTTACTAATCTCAAGAAAATAAAGAACGTGTCGGTGAGGATCGAGTAGGACTTGTCCATCAAATTGGTTCTTCCGAATCATTTTCATGTGGGTTCTCGTGATAGTGAAATTGTTCAAAATAGGGATTTGAACAATAGAGGAACTAGGCGTTGGAGCAACGATCCTAGTGTTTGACCACATTGGTTGATCATCGGGATCAATGGTAACAATAGTTGAGGAATCAGATTCGGTTTATAGGATGAGATTCCTTCAATTTGGAATAGATTTTTAAATATCGTCTCGACTTCGGTGTCGAATACGTCGTCTTTGGAGGCGACAACGAAAAATTCTTTGATGAACGGTGGTTTGATGTATGGTTCGGGTGATTTAATTTCAAGGGGTACGATTGGTGTTTTATTGGACGTCGTCCTATTTTTAATTTTACGTTTAAGTTTTTGGAATGGACGAACGAGTTGTTTTCCCCAAGAACGCGGGTTTATACAAACCCGAAGTGATTTGCAAAACGTCATAGAAAAAATAAACTAAATAAAACAAATAAGACCAAAAATATTTTTGTATAAATATTTATATATTTTTTTACTACTATTATTACTATTTTTTTTAATTTTTTTAATAAATAAAATAACTAAAGAAACAAGAAAAATAAAGAAAACGCAAACAAATAATTGCACCAATCAATCGAACCGGATGGTTCAAATGACTTCGGGTTCTATCCACGGGGTTTGGGATCAAACAGGAGTGAATAGAAATACGAACGAGGCACAAAAAGATTAAACGAGGTGGTTGGGTGGGTTACGAGCAAACAAGGATAATTGGTTCTAAACTCGAAGAACGGATGTTTAAACGAGTTAAAAAAAAAATTAGGAACGGTTTTGGGTAAGGCTCGGTTAAAATAAAAGAAGATAAAGGACAATTTTTTTTTTTGGATTTAAGGGGTATGCCGGGCGGTAAAATCAATTCTGTTTAAGCTTGCCTACGGCAGAACTACCTTTCCGGGTGGCAAAGGTGGTTCTGTTTGACCTTGCCAGCAGCAGGAGGGTGTTGCCAGCGACAATACTCTCCTATCATTTTTTTTTACTTTGTAGATTTTGGCAACTAAATACTAAGAACACTTAAAAAAAACTTTTGCGGGGTTGGTGAAATAAGGACTAAAAAGCTTAATGTAAACACACTTCAATTTTCTTAAAACACAATAAGCACAAAACAAATAAGCACAAAGGAGATTAAACGATACACGATATGCAACAAAGATTCAAAACATGAAAAGCACAAAACACAAATCCCCGGCAGCGGCGCCAAAAACTTGATGTGCTCTCGCGAGTACACGAGTTTTAAATTTATACATGGATTATCGAATAAGCTAAGAACACACGGGCAAGTATGACCCTTTTGTTTGTAGCTAGCTTGTTGTGGTAAGCCGAGGTCGTTCACTAGGATTTGGGTGTTTTCGGTTGTAAAGGATCTTAGTAACAATGTATCGTTAGTGGTAAAGATGGTTGTCACTCCCACAATTACCATATAAGTAACAATTAGCAAATATTAACATGTAACACGAAGATGATGATTAAACTAATAAGATGAGATAACAAATAATAATAAAGATACTTGGTTGGAACTAGTATTCATTTCAATGGAGTGAATAGATTATCGAGTAGATAGTTAAACAATAGCACACAAATTAAGTATACAATTCCAAGTCAATAGGTAATATCATGGAATTGCACATGACACGGTTTAGAATAAAGAACCCTTTTGACCTATGATCAATATTACAAACCGGTAATTAAATCCATTTGTGAGAAGTATGATTTTAGCCAACTTGTTCATTAGAGCCCTTTCGACCTATACTCTAGATTAAACATTTATAAATCCATTTAACTTGTTTATTCATGGTTGTCAATCATTATACACCAAACATATATGCGCATTAACATTTTGAACACAACATAACTAGGAATCCTTTCGACCTTTAGACCGAGTTATGGTTTACCAACAAGTTATCAAGACTCATATTAATTTAAAAAAACTTATAAACAAAATCATATTCAACATTGCAAAATAATAAACACTCCATATCCATGTTTACATTATTCCAAACAAGTATAAGAAAACTACTCCATAATAATATTAATCAAGAACAAACATTCAACATATGATATAGAGTTCAACATCATGAAAGTAACAAAAGTTTACCCAAAGTATGATTACAATAAGTAAATGGAATGGAAGAATTTAGAGCAATCCTTAGGCCTCCAACTGATTACAAGTTATGTGGTCTTTCGGGTTATGTATTTGAAATTCGTATATGATATCTGAGGCTAGTTTTGGAGAGGTTTGGTGAAGATTGGTGGTGACTTAGGTACTAAGAAACACTACCAATGATAAGGGTAATTATCTCTTAGAGTTTGGCAAGGTTATTTTGATGATTGGAGCTTCAAAAGGATGAGTTTTTGGCACACTTACCAAATCCAGGATTTCACCAAGGAAGAGAGTTTCCTTGATGAATAATGAAGGTAATTATGAAAGTGTTATGTTACAATGACCCCAAGGGTCTTATTTATAATGAAATTAAGGCCTTTGTCATCAATGTATGAACTTGGAGCCAAAGAAATGTACTTGGAGCCAAAGTCTTTTACTTGGTGGCAAAGTAGTTCTAGAATGCTCCAAAGAAGCTTGCATGAATATGGACACAATTTTGTCTAGACAAATGTTGGTAGCAACTTCACTCATGATGGAGGCAACTTGAGTCATGTTAGAGGCAACTTGAACTATGTTGGAGGAAAATCAGCTCCAATGTGATGGTGGCAAGTTGGATGTATTTTGATGGTGGCAACTTGTATTCTGCCAGTGGCAACTTCCATGCTGAGTGACTTGTACACTTCTTGAAAACACTTGTTATTGCACCCGAAATTGATCTTCAAAGGCTTGTAGCTAGTCAGGATTCCTTCGTACATGCATGAATCGTCAATTATTCTTTCTTTTCTTCACTTTTCTTGTTCTTGGCTAACTAACAACACAAAACACAACTTTACACATATATGAGCTATAAAGCTTGTTAGTATAACCAAAAACCATGCAAAATATACGGATAACGCTCAAGAAAACATGTTGGATTTGAGCGTTATCAATTGGCAGGAAAAGAAAATCTAAAAATTTACTTGAAACAAGTCAAACCTGTCGGAATACCTACAGTCGGAATACCATCAAAAAATCCATCGGAACGTTACCAATAAACCTGTTGGAATAACTGAAACAGTATCGGAATAGTAGACAGTAAAAACGGTCGGAATACTTATCGGAAAATGCGTCGGAATGTTGGGTCACAAATCCTGTCGAAATGATGATTGGAAAAATGGTCGGAATAACTAAACCCTATTCCGATGGAAACGATCGGAATAAACGTCGGAAAAGCTGTCGGAATGCTAAACTCTTTTTCGATAGAAGGTATCGGAATAACCGTCGGAAAAGGTGAACCCTTTTCCGATGGTTTGTAATTCGCAATAAGCAAAATCGAATAAGTTCTTTTTAATAAGCACTAACCGAAACTTGACCAAATCAATAATGAATAGAACTAAATAAGCACCAATAAGAAACTTTCAAAACTCTAAATATGCAAGACTTATAAAATAAACTCTAAAAAGATTAAAATTTTAAGAACACTTAAAAGAAAATAAGCTAAACATGAAATAAGTAAAAATGGCAATAAGCTAAAACCTTAAATCATTTAAAAACATTGATAAGAATAAAAGGGTGAAAACTTTAATCAAATAAACACCAAGATGAAACAAGTTACTTACTTGAACCGAATCAAAATCAAAAACAAGAAAGGTAGAATAAGATAAATGATGAAAAGCTTGAACTTGAACTTGTAGATTAAGGATTCCAAATACAAGATTAAATGAAAAGCTTAAAACTTGAAAGAAAAGATGGAAGAAAACTAGAGAGAGAAAGTAGAATCACCTACTTCTCTCTAAAGATATGATAAACTAAGAAAAATAAAATTGACAATCTAACTAACTAACACCCTCCTAATGAAGCCTATGGAGGGTATTTATAGGAGAAGGGAGTTGGTAGGATGCTTCCTTCTTTATTCCTTTTGTCTTCCCGTCTTTTTAAATGACTCGTCTTTTTCGACTTTGTCTCGGGATTAGTCGAATGATAATATGAACTCGTCTTCTAATTTCTTCATTTAGTTGACTTGGCTCTTCGACTTCGCCACACTTCTGTCTTTAGACTTTTTCTTTGATAAATCTTCAGAATAGGCCTTTGACTTCCGTTCTTCTTGCACTTTTGATCTTTTGACTTCGTCTTTTGTCTTTTTCTTCGATAAAATCCCGTGAAAGCCCGTGTTTTCTTCTTTTTTACACATTTTGGTCCTAAAACATAATAAAAACACAAACCACGCATAATTCCGCCTTTTACGATATTAAATACACATTTTGGCCTTGTTATTATTAGAAATAAGTGGTAAAAGGATAAGTGTTTTCACACTTATTAAATCCCCTACACTTGACCACTGCAATGCCCTCATGCAATGCATTAATTTCAAAGCACGGTTTACATTTTTCATCATAATTAACCTACCTAGGCCTTTATTAATTACTAAACACTAAACCAAAAAGATTAGAAAATTACAAAATGCAAGAAGAAAGAACAAGTAAAGAGATCGAAGACTTACATTAGGGCTTTGGTCGTCATGAATGTTTATCACCCTCAAGTTTCAAGTTCCCCAAACCAAGCTTAAAAACGAGATCATTGTTATTATAAGTTAGTAAGCTAACACTCACTCATGTGGCCCAATTATTCACTTAGACTCCCTTATTCCTAGGTGTATCTCTTATATTTTATTGTTGTCTTGAATGATCACGAGGATGCATTGTTGACTTATTTCGATAGTTTATTTAGGCTGAAAATAAAGTAGGACGATTTAATCAATAGTTAGCTAAAGGACAAAATCTATTAAAACTGCTTCTCGGGACCTCATAAAGTTCATATCTTGGCATAACTCGCTTAATGATTTGAGACCTTTCTCGGATCGATATTTGGCATTGACTTCATACTCCGAATCTTGAGAGATGATCTTGAAATAATAGTCTTCTCTTCATAATAGGAATTTCTTCACTTGAAGTTTTTGAGAGATTCTTCATACTTGGACCACGACTTCTTCATTTTTCTCCAATCTTTATTTTGGGATTTTTATATACAATGATCCGCCTCCTTTTAGGACTTGGATCTATTTATCCTCATACCTTGCTAGGGTCTTTTCGGATAGACTTCTCCATGATCTTTAGGGGAGTATTTTCTTTTCGTCGTGTGTCTCGATCCTTCATATTGATTTTTGATAAATGATTGTTCACATCACTTTGGATATTTAGCAACAAAATGTAGCCCTCGTGTCTTGTTAGGACCTTTTCGGACTCGCCAATCTTCGCATCCCGCTTCAATAAGTTATGCCTTGGCTATGAACTCTAATTAATACCGAGTAACTTTTAAACGATCTTGGGCTAGAAGCTAAGTAACTTTTCAAATCGTACGACCTTACTTATTGCAATTAAATTTATTAACAAGCGATGGGAGAAAAAGCTCATAATTAACTCACATAAATTCATGAAAGAATACAAAACTTATAATTGACTCTATCATCTCTCGTTCTCCATAATTTAAAATCTCAAGGAATGAGACTCGTGGATGCTTAGCCTATTAAATCAATGTTTTGGGTTTTTAAGTCATCTATAGGATCTTGCAACTTCTTAGACGTTTTCAAGTTTAGAATTCGCATTTTAAAATTCCCTTGATAAACGACTTTCTAGGATCAATTATAGGAACTTACGAAAAGTTCTTGTTCTTAACCCGTAAGAATTAAGACTTTCGCGTTTTAAAGTTCCCAATATAAAAGCCTAGCAAAACTTGATTTAAACATGTGAAGGATACTAGCTAGAGTAAACTTAGATAAGTAAACTCGGGTTGAGTCAAAAGATTCATAACGGGCCTAATATATCAAAGATATCTTAACTCATTAAAACCATTTTATTACTTTATTTTTCTTTTGACTTTATTTTTGAAATCAAATATATACATATGACTCGATAACAAAAGGAAAGAACATAAAAGAGAATAAATGAAAAAACTAGGCCAAAATAGATCAAAAATTTTGAAAAATGTCGAAAAATTAGATTTTCCGGTTAAAATGATTACAAATTAATGGAAAATCCTACTTAACTTCGATAGAAGTCCCCCTACACTTGATATAAACATTGTCCTCAATGTTTAAGCATGTGCGAGTAAACTCCCCTACACTTAGGACATTGTGCACTTTGTTTAAATCTTACTAAGGAAAGGACAACTAAAGTTATTTCAAGGTTAACATATAAGATATGAAATTTTGAATCACAAGAGTTTAGGATAGAACCGAGAAGACGGGTACACGGGATCACAGGTCGTCAAATATCATCAAAAGTGCTCTTTGAAGCTTTAATCCCTGCACATCATAAGAAACAAGACAACAAACACCTATGTAGCTCCCGCTACACTTATTATGAAAACCGGGTAAAAAGGATAGATCATTGGGTTGACTCCCGAGAAGCGCTTGTTTTTGTTAACCAAGTCACGAGCTTGACTCAACCCAGAATTAATTCAAGGGAAACATGGTGAGGGATGGAATCATCTCATGAGAGATGTCCTCACCAAAGTACAACTTGACACGCTGGCCATTCACCTTAAAGTTTGGCCCATTTGGTTGTGATAACTCAATGGTGCCATAAGGGAAGACTTTGGCGACGGTGAATGGACCAGACCAACGGCTTTTAAGCTTGCCCGAAAAGATTTTCAACCAAGAGTTAAAGAGTAAAACTTGATCACCAATTTTGAACTCTCGGTTTTTTGATCTTAGAATCATGAATGAGCTTGGTTTTCTCCTTATAAATTAACGAATTCTCATAAGCCTCATTCCTTAGTTCATTAAGTTCATTGAGTTGGATCTTCCTAAGATCACCGGCTTTGTTGATATCAAAATTAGCCCATTTCAAGGCCCAATAAGCCTTATGCTCCAACTCAATGGGGAGGTGGCATGCCTTTCCGTACACAAGACGATATGGAGTGCAACGAATAGGTGTATTATATGCGGTATGGAAAGCCCACAAAGCATCATCTAACTTATTGGCCCATGAGGCACGATGCTCTCCCACCCACAGTACGCTCTAAGATTCTCTTCAGTCCACGGTTTGAAATCTCGGCTTGACCATTTATTTATGGATGCTACGCGGTGGAAAGGCGGTGATTGACACCATACTTAGCCATGACTCGAGCAAATTGATCATTGCAAAAATGAGTCCCGCGATCACTAATGATAGCACGAGGAACACCGAATCGAGCAAATAATTGTTTCAGAAAGTTCACAACCACCCTCGCATCGTTCGTAGGTAAAGATTTTGCTTCAAACCATTTAGATACGTAGTCAACGACTACGAGGATGTACTTGTTCCCTTTAGATGATGGAAATGGCCCCATAAAGTCGATGCCCCATATGTCAAAGATTTCACATTCTTGGATGAAATTTTGAGGCATCTCATCTTTATGTGTGATCTTGCCTTGTCGTTGGCAAGCATCACAATGCTTAACCATTTTTTGTGCATCACGATAAATGGTGGGCTAATAAAATCTGGAGTCGAAAACTTTCTTCGCGGTGTAATTGGAACCAAAGTGACCACCGGTTGGTCCTTTATGGCAAGCTTCCAAGATTTGTAAAGCTGCGGGCCCTTCAACACACCGACGAAGGATCAAGTCAGCACATTGTTTAAAGAGATAAGGGTCGTCCCAATAGTAAGTTTTCACATCCTTGAAGAATTTCTTCTTTTGTTGGGACGATAACCCTTCGATGAGAATTCCACCCGCCAAGTAGTTTGCAAAGTCCGCAAACCATGGGGTCTCATCAAGATTGGAGTTAATAGACATCAAGGCCTCAAGGGGAAAAGATTCATTAATCTCTTGATTTGGGAGCTCCCCTTGATAAGGATCCTCGAGTCTACTAAGATGATCCGCGACTAGGTTTTCCGCTTCCTTTTTATCACGAATTTCAATTTTGAATTCTTGAAGGAGTAAAACCCAACGAAGAAGTCTTGGTTTGGAATCTTGTTTTGTTAACAAGTACTTTAACGCGGAATGATCGGTGTACACAATGGTGGTGGAAAGGAAAAGATAGGGGCGAAATTTTTCAAAAGCATATACTACAGCTAAAAGCTCTTTTTCGGTAGTGGTATAATGCAATTGAGCCCCCGTCATTGTCTTGCTAGCATAATGGATGGGTTGGAAATGTTTGTTGATTCTTTGTCCCAAAACCGCTCCAATAGAAAAGTCGCTAGCATCACACATCAATTCAAAAGGTAACTCCCAATTAGGGGTAACTAAGACCGGTGCCTTAGTTAATTTATCCTTAAGAAGATTGAAAGATTCGATACACTCTTTAGAAAAGATAAAAGGAGTATCTTTTTCCAAGAGATGGGTCATCGGGCGAGCGATCTTAGAAAAATCTTGAATGAATCAACGATAGAAGCCCGCATGACCAAGAAAACTTCTCACACCCTTCACGGTTGAATGAGGAGGTAATTTAGCAATCACATCGACTTTAGCACGGTCGACTTCAAGATCGGCTTTGGAGATTTTATGACCGAGAACAATGCCTTCTTTTACCATGAAATGGCATTTTTCCCAATTAAGAACGAGACGAGTGTCTTCACACCGTTTAAGCATACGTTCTAAATGGCAAGGCAAGTAGAAAAAGAATCACCATAGACCGAGAAAACATCAATAAAGACTTCCATAGTTTCTTCAACCATGTCATGGAATATAGCCATCATACACCTTTGGAAAGTCCTTGGAGCATTGCATAAGCCAAAAGGCATTCTTTTGTAAGCAAATGTTCCATAAAGACAAGTGAATGTGGTTTTCTCTTGGTCTTTTGGATCGATGGGAATTTGAAAATACCCGGAGAAACCGTCTAAGAAGCAATAACAGTCATTATCCGCTAAACGCTTGAGCATTTGATCCATGAAAGGAAGAGGAAAATGATCCTTACGAGTGGCATCATTGAGCTTACGATAGTCTATGCAAACTCGCCAACTCGTGACAAGTCGAGTAGGAATCAACTCGTTGTTTTCATTGTGAACAACGGTTATTCCGCCTTTCTTAGGCACACAATGCACGGGACTAACCCATGGCGAATCCGAAATAGGGTAATTCATTCCAACATCTAGAAGTTTGATAACTTCTTTCTTGATAACGTCATGAATTTTTGGATTAACCCTTCTTTGGCTTTGGATTGCGGGTTTAAAGTCATCTTCCATGAGAATTTTATGAGTACAAAAGTTAGGATCAATTCCGCGGATATCGGAAATTTTCCAAGCAATTGCTTTCTTATGATTTTTGAGCACATCGATAAGTCGAGATTTTTCATCCACTTGTAAGTCCTTTGCAATGATGATGGGTAACTTCTTATTGTCTTCTAGGAAAACATATTTAAGATGAGACGGTAAATCCTTAAGCTCTAAATCTGGAGGATTGTCAATGGAAGGCGTAGTAAAATTCGGATCATCGTTTGTGATTTTCATAGGAGAAGGTGGAGAATTATGGTCCTCATTGAGAAGTTTCTCAATGGTATGAATGTCTTCTTCCTAATCGATGGGAGAATCGTCATATTTTAAGTCCACATCCCATAAAGTTGCTTCAAAATCTTTCAAAAGAAAGTCACTTTCTCCAAATGGAGTCAATGATGGAGCAATAGAGGCAACGGTCTCAACAATGGGTATAGAATAAAAACCACTTTTACAAGCGTCTTTGAAATGTTCTTCACAAGCCTCATCAAGTACGTCAATGAAATTAACTCTCTCGTGTTCATAAGGTTGCTTAGAAAGTTTACCCATGTTGAAGACGATTTTGTCGTCACCAACTCTCATGATTAATTCGCCCGCGGCTACATCAATGAGAGTGTGACCGGTCCTCAAGAATGGACGTCCAACGATTAATGGAACACGGGGATCCATCTCGTAGCCAACAACAACAAAATCCGCCGGAAAGGTGAATTTGTCGACGCCGACGAAGACATCTTCGGCTATCCCCACCGGATAAGCAACCGTACAGTTAGCTAGCTCCAATGTCATTCATGTGGGGACTAGCTCGGGTAGAGAAAATTGTTTCCAAACGCTTAATGGCATTAAGTTGATACTAGCACCTAGATCGGCTAGCGCCATACAATTCTCTACCCAGGGAAAGTTGCAAGGAATGAGAAAGCGACCCGGATCACCAAGTTTGGTTGGTAATTTCCTTAAGAGAACCGCGGAGCAATTCTCATTAAGTTGGGTTTAAGCAATATCAAGGAGTGTTTCCTTATCATTGAGAAGATCTTTAAATATTTTAGCATATTTAGGCATGTGAGCGAGAGCCTCGGCAAAGGAGATGTTGAAATTCAATTGTTTAAACATTTTAAGAAAGTTTGAAACTTGAATATCATCCTTGTTCTTCAACTTCTCTTTCCTCAACATTAAGGGATAAGGTATATCGGGTTGAGAGGAAGGATTTGGAATGGAATTCTCACTCACATCCTTGGGTGGAGGATGGGTAGAAGTAGAACGTGGAGGAATTGGTAAAGGGGGCTCATTATCCTTTGTCACAATCACCGGTGTAGGTTTAGGGATCTCGGGTTCCTTATAACCTTTTCCACTTTGGGTGGTGATTGCTTTCATCTCCCCTCTTGGATTAGCAACGGTGTTACTTGGAAGAGAACCCGAAGCAGAGGGTTGATTACTTTAGAAGAAACTATCCATCATATCCCTTAAGTCATTCGTTTGACTGCTTAAAGCGTTTCGCATGTCATTCCTAAGCTCGGCTCGAAGATCATTCCCTTGTTTCGCCATGTCACCTTTCAACCTCTTGATTGTATGCCGTGGGTTGGTTGGAATGGGGAACTTGGTAAGCGGGTGGTTGATAAGTAGGTTGTTGGTAAACTTGATTATTTCCTTGAGGTGGATATGGGTTTCTTTGGGTTTAATATTGATTAGGAGCTCGAGGTTGGTTTTGATTATTGCGATTAAAGTTGTTTTGGTTTTGAGGAGTAAAACCAGGTGGTGAAAGAAAGTTGTTTGAACGATAACTTAGCAAATTGCGGTAACCTTGAGGACGAGCTTGATAGCCTCCCGTGGAAAAGTTACCGTTAGCCGCATACACGTTTTCCGGATTGTCATGAGTAGAAGTGTAAAACCCGCATGCTTTTACCATGAATAGTGCCCTTAAGATCGTACGTACATGATTAGAACTTTCCTTTTATAGCACGTTACGTTTCACGTAAAAGAATTTTAAGTATTACGTACGTGTTAGAACACGATAATTATTTATTACGTATGAACACACGATAATTATTCAAATAATAATTATAATCACGAACATGCGATCATGAAATCATGAACGTAATTTAATCACGAGCTAATATTAATTACGTATATATATATATATATATATATATATATATATATATATATATATATATATATATATATATATATATATATATATATATTTATCACGAACACGAATAAATATATTAAGTCACGATCGTAAACTAATTAGAACACGTAAATCGCGAACACGATAAAACACTATAATATTTGAACTCGGGAAAAGGTACGGGTTACCCCAAGTGGGCCCCTACCCGCGGCTACACCAAAGAAAATGGGCCAAGCCCATATAATTTTACTAAACATGCAAAATATGGAAAAGGTATTTTCATTTATCACAAAACAAGAAAATAACTAAAACCCTAAAAATCCTTTTCTTCTTTCTCTTTTTGGCTGCCGGATTCAAGGACACCACAAGGGTGTTTCGGGTTGATTTTGATCTTGGAAATTGTGCAAGGATTCGTGTGTGTTCATCCTTATTTGTTTCAAGTATTCGGTATAACTTTCTAACCCTTTTCTTTTATGTTTTGATTTAATGAATCACATAAAATCATGATGTTTTTAATTAAACTAATTAAAAACAATTATTTAAACAAGTTAATAATAATGGGGTAAATCAAAACAAGGGTTTTAGGGGTGTTTGTTCCTAGCCGACGCCTAACTGAACCCCATGGGGGTCTCGGCTTGGCTTATGTAACACCACCGAGACCATATGGTTTCGGTATGGTGGTGGTGGTAGCACAGAAGCAGCAAAACCAAGGGGAAACCCGATGTGGTTCGGGTTATGGTGTTAGTTACGGGTCCGGTTCATGGTTTTTAGTTACGGGTCCGGTTCAAGAATCATTTTTTTTAAGGTTTATGATTTTACTAGTTATGTTTTAGAATTATATTAAATTTATAAAACATGACATGATTAATTTAAGGTACATGACTTAGGTTATAAATTTAATTATTAGTTCATGAATTTTAACCTAAGTATTTATATTTAATTAGACTTTATAATTAATTAATTATTTAAAACCATGACTATAATTATTTAATTAACATGACTTAGGTTATATTATTAATAGTTAATAATACATGTTTTAACCTAAGTATTTTACCTTTATTTAATTAAAATCATGTTATATTTAATTAAATACTTTTAACCGATAGTTTATTTAATTTACATGTAATAATTAATAAACTATACTTTATAATCACATGACTTAGAATAATAATCAGAAAACACTTAAGCTTATATAATTAGCTTATTTAATCAGCTTATATCTATTTATGGAAACTTTCTATTTTTAGAACTTATTTAATTAAGGCAGTTATTCTATTTATGGAAACTTTCTATTTTTAGAAACTTATCTATTTTAAGCAGTAATTCTATTTTTGGAAACTTTCTATTTTTGGAAACTTTCTATTTTTGGAAACTTTCTATTTTTAAACTTTCTATTTTTGGTAACTTTCTATTTTTAGAAACTTTTTATCTTAGAAAACTTGCTATCTTAGAAAGTCACTTATTATTACACAAGTGTAATAATACATGAAATACAAGTAATACTTAATCAGAATAGACAGAATATAAGATAAACACAGTATAAAGCTTAAAACAGTAAAACATGACATGAACATATAAAACAAGCCAATACATGATATAAAACCAGTTATGTACTTAGTAATCAGATACTTATACACGTATGTATTTATGTAGTGTTAGTGATACCGAAGTAGGACTCTCTTCAGTTCGTCTTCTTCGTTCACTAGACATAAGGTACGGATTCCCGTCCTTTCAGTATGGACATTCTTTCCTTATTAGGATTCCCCGTATGCAGCTAACTGTTTTCCCATAGTATAAGTTTATATGTTTGATTGCTTATGTTTAATTAGAATACCTAAGCCATATGCATGCATGACCAGTTTCACCTAGTTATAGAGGTACCATAACCATAACACTAGAGGCACTGGTGTTATGACTTCCCCACGGCGGAGTGATTGCTCGTGGCGTCCCTTCAGCTTTTGGCCATATTATTATATTTATCATGTGGGGCATATGGGTGCATCCTAGTTACATGTTTTTCAATAGATTACTCAGTGTGAATGTGGTGTGTGCCTTGCATCCTTCACAAGGAGCTGATCCCTCCTACCCAAAACCAATATATTAAATTAGAGGCAGCCCCTCTAATTTGCATGACGAGGTCACCCCTCTAAGTATTAATGCACGTTGATTTTCATGACCTATATTGGCTAATGGTAAAATATGTTAAACAGTTTTTACAAGATAAACATAAGTCTTTTCAAACTATAAAACCAGTTTTACTAAGACTTAACCGGGTTATCCAGGACTTCGTTTCTTCCTCTGTTATATGCTTATATGCTTATATTATTCATGCTTTATTTGTACATCCATGCACTGAGTGTATTGCTCAGTCGTTTTCCTTTTTATGTTCCCAAAACGGCAGGTACTCAGGGACGCTCGTAGACTTTAAGCGTACGTGCATATGGACTGGAAGCTTTCTAGCTTTCTTTACTTTATGCATTATCTATACTTTGATACTCTTTCCATGGACATTGTTTAGTCCTTTCATTTATAGTACTTATGTTTGTGTGTGATGAGCGTTACTTTTGGACTACCGATGTTTGATTTCGGTATTTCCTTTTATGGTCATGTAATATTTTAGACATTTATCCTTGTATGCTTTGATAACACGTCATAATCACGCGTGACATTCCATTTATCAAAATGGGGTGTTACAATTATGGTATCAGATCCTGGTTTCGACCTGTAGTCACCCAAAACATGACCTGTGATTAGTGGTAGTCACTATGGTCTTCATAGAACTGACAGTCGGTTTTCATGCATTCATCATTTTCATGCATACATATATATGTCATTGTCGCAGGTTTATGACTAAGTAATGGTTGGTACAAGACTGGCCCTATTTAGTCGCATGTGTTTTATCAAAACTTTTAAATTTGGGACCGACCCATAGGCGTCCCCTCGCCATGTCTTTTATTTTGGGTGAACTGACCATAGGCGTTCACTCTCGAGCATACAAAAGTTTTCATAAAACTGCATCATGCATTCATGTATAAATTTTCTTGCATAAAATTTTTCTCTTGATTTATTGGTATAATTATTTTTTTTCATGTATATATATTTTATGTTTTGATCAGTTTAATCATGTATTTTATGTTATACTGTCATATGGCAAACACAAACAATATCCGGGAGATGGTTGCAGCTGCCAATGGAGATTTGCAAGACATCCTTCATCAGAACACTATACCATTAGACAACGACCTGAGGAAGACATCAATGACTTCATGCAGCGTTTTCTTCGATTTGCCAGTGTCCTGAGAGCAGCTACGTGCACTAATGTATGGATTTTTAGTCCAATTAAGCAATTAATGTTCGTTTTCCTCGACTCACTCGAATTGATCTCAAATTAACGTGGATATATTTGTTCTTGGTGAAACATACTTTTTTGGTGTATTAAACTAAAACTATTTAATTAAAAACTAATTTAAAATTTAAAGAAAACTAAAAATTATTTAATTTAAGAAAAATCTTTAAAATTAATAAAACCGCTTAAAAACAAATCTATTTTTACTAAAAATATAAATTAATTAAAAACTTAATTTTATAAAAACTTTAAATGAAATCTATTTAAAACTAATTTTAAAATTAATAAAATTTAAACTAAATTTAAAAACAATTTAAATAAAATATTTTTTTATCTTTTTATATTTCTAAACTTTTATAAAAGAAAATAATAAGAAAACTTTTAAGATTTATAAAACAAAACTAGTATTTAAACTACTTTAATAAAACTGCCAGCTATGAAATACCTATATTAATTAAATGTAGTGAGAATAAACACAAATGAGGTCCTAGACTAGATGGTTAAGGTGCAAGCTATTTAAACGAGAGGTCAGGGGTTCGAATTCACTGAAAGACAAATTATGCTAATATTTTTGGAATGTATTTTTATTATCACTTTTTTTTGGAATATAAAAGTAAACAGATCAACTGTATCTGTTACCTGTGCAGCAATAACAGCAAAAGTGAGAACAACCAAATAAGCAAATACAGTTTAACCGAATAAAAAAAAAAACAGATAAATAAACTATCAACTAACAGGCTATAAAGTACTTAAACAAAATATTAAAACAGGCGAAAAACTTAAAATAAGCTATAAAGTACTTAAACAAAAAAAAGCAGATAAATAAGCTATCAACTAAGCAGATTTATCTAAAACTTAAAATAAGCAATTAATATAAAACCGAAATTAAAGCAGTCTAGATAAGCTAATGACGAAATAATAAAAACAGTCTAGATAAGCAGATTAAAAACTAAGCAGTTATGCAAATAACACAGGCAGATTCAAACAAATAAAACAAAGCAAATATAAAACTAAAATCTAATAAGCAGTTAAAAACAAAGCAGATTTAAACACTACTCAAATCACAAGCAGACTATTATTAAACTAAAACTTAACAAAAATGATAAAAAAAAGAAAAGAAAAAGAAGAACATAATGATGATATCCGTTGCGACGAAGATCGGCGCTGAGCCGTCTTATTAATCTAAACCGAAACCACCACCTTAACTATCAACATCAAAAACACAGCTACTCGAACCAAAGCAACCCTTCTTCGAACAGTACCAATTTTTTTCTGATCCGGTTTTTTATAAACTTCCAGTGGGAAGTTTATTTCCACTTTCTTTTTATTTTTTTATTTTTTTATTTTTTTAAATATAATAATAATAACAAACAGTAACAAAAAGAAACAGATTAAGGATTTGAAAGAAAATTAAATGAGACAAAATTTAATTTAAATAACTTTTCATTAATAATTAAAAGAGTACAAATACTGGAAAATTAAAATTACATTAAACCTAAAACTAATTTGCAGAAATAATAAAAAATAATAAAAAGTGCTTCCCATTACATCTTTGATGGGGGTTTTTATAGGCAAAACCCCAAAACCTTCTTGAATCTTATTGAGGAAGAAATCGAATCCTATCCGTTTAATCCTTCTTTTCTTCTTTCTCTCTCTTCTCTTCTTCAATCTACGGCTGCAAATCACTACCCATCACACGGATTGCCACCGTGGATGGGTGGTGTGCTTCTTGTGTTTGTTGAGAGATGATGTGGATGCACATGATTGGTGGATTTGTGATGTGTGAGTTGTCATAACCAATCAAAATAAAGGGATTTGCCATGTAGGATAGGACCACCACTAGTTCTTCCCGGAAAACTTGGGGATTTAATCCCCAAGTGTGTGAATCACATGCACACAATAAAAGCCCCAATTATCTTGGTACTTTTTATTGATTAGGGTTTCTTGAATAGTAAAAAGAAGGCTGTTTGTTTTGGAGATGGGAGAGAAAGATGAAGTGAAAAGGGTGAGTGGGTGTTTTCCTTGGTTGTATCGAAAAAGTAAATGGGAATGGGTGGGTAAATAAAAGTCTATTTAATAAAAAACGTGTGTTGTGGGTGTTACATGTGAGAGATAGAAAAGAGGGTTGACTGGGATGTGTTGTTTGACCAAGCAAAACTTTACTTTCCACTGTACAAGCTAATTCGCCAAATGGGTTGTGGCCCAAGTAAACTTCAATATGTGTGTTGTTTAAGGTTTTGGGCCTTTATTGGGCTTGTTTTGCCAAAAGTGTATAATTTGTACTCCTTATTGGGCTTTTGGGCCCAATAGTCCAATGTGGGACCCACAAAGCTCGAATATCTTTTAAAGATTAAATCCGCTAAAAACGAACTTGATTTTGGCTTCCTTGATCTTTTTCTTCAAGCTCGTGTCGGTTTAGCCGGTTTAACTTGGGCACATTTTTTATTCTTTGACTTTGTCTTCGTCTTTTTCTTGGACTTTTCTTCAACATTTGACCGTGAAATCCCGTGTTTTCTTTCCTTTTGATCATTTGTACCTATTTTAACACAAAAACACCAAACCACGCGTAATTCCGACTTTTATGATATAAAACACATGATTAGGTCTTGTTTTTCCTTGATTTTAGTGGCAAAAGGATAAGTGTTTACAAACTTATTAAATCCCCTACACTTGACCATTGCAATGACCCCATGCAATGCATTATTTTAAAGCATAAAGTTACATTTTTCTCATAATTAATCCATCTCGGCCTTTATTACTAATACTACTACTACTATGATGAAAAGATAAAAATTTAAAAGGAGACAAAAGTTTTAACAATTTATTAACTTGAAAATCATTTGATGGAAGAAACTCGTAAAGAAATCTAAGACTTGAATTAGGGCTTTGGTGTCATGAATATTAATCACCCTCAAGTTTCACGTTCCCCACACCAAGCTTAAAAACGAGATCATTGTTTACCATAAGTTCTTAGGTTAAAACCACTTATATAAGATAATTGTGTAAAACTCTTTCTCCAATTCCTACGTTGTATCTCTAGATTTTATTGATTGTCATTCACCGGTAGGCTCATTTGACTTATTTGATAATTATTAGTCCAAAAATGAAGGCCAAACGGTGCAACCCCGATACTCAAAACCTAACCTCGTCCTCAAAAACGTTGTCACTAAAGTAAGCCCACATCAAGGATGATTTAACACGATTTGGGGAATAAATTCCCGGACCCAAAATTTGGCCAATAGTACTACTTATTAATTATTCCTCCAAAGTCATGTAGACTTTATGTGGAGTTTAGCAAGTTCACATCATATACCCTTAGGCTCTTTAATATGTAAAAATGCTCCTCATCTATTGTCCACACCTTAAGGCTCCTTGAACGATAAACGAGGGAATTGATTTTTGGATCAATTTTTATTCAACACTTACCATGCCATACACCCTGAGGCTCTAATGACAAGGTTCGTGCTACATGCCCCACACCCTAAGGCTCCTTGAGGTCATGTTTTAATCTTATTCTTTCTTTATTTATGATATATATAGTAGGCCAGATTCCGCGGTTCCATGGTCTGAATACCTCCTACTTAGTGGTTATGAGCCACCTTAGTCGGAAGTCCACAACGCTGGCACCCTCAATGTGTTCATACTTTAATTACAAGGAGAATAAAGATTTGGCTAAGAATTAAGATATCGAATCGACACCGCAAAAATCCTCATTTATTAAGCAATTAAATATACAAGCGGGAAGAAAGAGCCACAAAAACTCACATAAGCAAGAGTTAACCCTTAAACTTATTATCAACTCTATCATCTCTCGTTCTCCACAATTTAAAATCTCAAGGAATGAGACTCGTGGATGCTTAGCCTAATAAACCAATTAAGGTCCATATGGTTAAGGATACTAGCTAGAGTAAACTTGGATAAGTAAACTCGGGTTGAGTCAAAATATTCACGACGGGCCTAATATATCAAAGATATCAAAACTTGTTAAAACCATTTTATTCATTATTTATTTTTGACTTTATTCTTGGAACGGAAAATATAAATATGATGCGATAAAAGAAAATAAATGGAAATACTACTAGGCCAAAATATATCAAAAATTTGAAAAACGTTGAATTTTTTTTTAATTTTCCAGTTAAATGAGGTCAAATTCATGGAAAAGCCCACTAAAATTTCGATAGAAATCCCCCTACACTTAATATAAACATTGTCTTAATGTTTAAGCATGTTGGAGAGTAAACTCCCCTACACTTAGGACATTGAGTACGTTGTTTAAAATCGAGCTAAGGAAGAGACAACTAAAGTGATTACATTTATTCGTTTTATTTATATACATGTATGAATCACAATTGCAAAAACTTATCGAAGGAACCGGGTACACGGGAACACGGGTCGCATCAAAAATACCAAAAGTGGATCATTAAGCACATGTCCCTACACAATCACAACACAAACAACCTACTTGGCTCCCCCCTACACTTATTGGTGGAAATGGGTGAAGGTGAAAAGGGTGGAAAGGATGGTAAAGGTAAAAATCTAACCTAGTTATACGATGCTTGATTTATTTATCACGAGTCTCTAGCTCGACTCGATTTCTCGAATGTCATCATTCAAATGAGAAAATCATGGGAAAAACCGAGATTTCCAAGGGAGGAAAATCTCTCCATGATAAAGGGTGAAATAAAGTTATATAAGGCATACTCCATGAAAATCCACCCGGGTCAAACACATAATTTCCATCACAAAAGGAAATAAACCCCGAGGTGGTAAAATCACACAAGTCAAAGAAAAGTGGGGTATCCTTAGGCAAAAATTTCTTATAAGGAAGGGTAAGGTGATTTGGTAATGATAGCACGAAAATCTCTATTCCGGGATCAAACACCGGTTCCTTAACGGGAAAATAACAAGTGGTGTGGACATTTAAGCTCAAAATGTCATTTTGATCCAAAGTGGGGGAGTCGTCCTCTTCCAAACTCGATGTGAGAACATAAGTATCATCGGAGTCATAGGAAAACTCATCCTCGTGAGGAAAATAGGAGTTTAGAAAGTTATCTAAATCCTCCTCAAATGGAATAACCTCTAAAATAGGGGCGACCTCTAAAGGTGGAGGATCCTCCTCAAAAGTCATAACCCCCAATTTAGGAATATAAGAGTCAAAGGGAGACTCAAGAATAGGAGAATCACTCATGATAGGATCATTAGGCTCACTAGGTGTCTCGTCAAAACCTAAAGAAATGAGATCACTTAAAGAAGTGTCGTCATCATAGTCATCGTAGATTGGGTTATCAAAGATAGGAGGCTCTAAAGGTGTCTCCCTAAGATCGAAAGGAAAGTGAGCACTTGAAGAAGTGTCATCACTATAGGTGTCATAAAGTGGGGTATCCTCAAAATCCGAAGTGGAATGATCACTTAAGGAAGAGACATCACTAAAATTAGTTTCCTCATTTTCTTCAAAAAGTGGGTTATCATTTGAAGTTTCAAAAAGTGGATTTGATTGTACCACAAAATAATTAAGGTTAAACTTTTTAGTTTCAAAAGGATTGATAAAACTTTCTTCATTATCAAAATTAAGCACATCAATCATATTGACCGATTCTTTTTCATTTGATTTATTCACTATTTGCCCCATTTTAAACACTTGTTGATCCCAGCCCTAAGAATTAATTCCCCTTCGGCTACATCAACTAAAGCTTTTCTAGTTCTTAAGAACGGTCTACCAAGTATTAACGGAATACGAGGATCCATCTCATATTCGACTACAACAAAGTCCACGAGAAAAGTGAATGTACCAACTCGAACAAAAACGTCTTCAGCAATACCAACGGGGTATGCGAGAGTTCTATTAGCTAACTCGAGAGTCATGCGAGTCGGTACAAGGTCGGGTAATGATAATCGTTTCCATACCGAGAGTGGCATAAGATTGATGCTAGCGCCGAGATCCGCTAAAGCCATACAATCATCAATTTGGGGAAACGAGCAAGGTAAC
This sequence comes from Glebionis coronaria, assembly GCA_025667525.1. Taxonomy (NCBI): domain Eukaryota; kingdom Viridiplantae; phylum Streptophyta; class Magnoliopsida; order Asterales; family Asteraceae; genus Glebionis; species Glebionis coronaria. The sequence goes on along the minus strand of CM046874.1, from coordinate 92,011,051 downwards.
ATGAATCGTCCGGGATCTCCTAGCTTTTCGGGAAGCTCTTTGAGAAGAGTCGCGGAACAATTCTCATTTAAACGAGTACTAACGAGCTCAACCATTTTTTCTTTCTTATTAAGCAAATCTTTGAACATTTTCACAAATTTTGGCATTTGAGCAAGTGCTTCAATAAGGCTTATGTTAACATTGACGTTGGAAATCATTTTCAAAAAGTTGGAAACATGAACATCATCTTTGGTGAGCACTTTAGCCTTGTTCAATCTAGACGGATAAGGGATATTGGGTTTAGATGGTGAAGGTTGAAAAGGAGAAGGACTCTCTTCTTGAACAACCTTAGGGGTAGGCTCTTTCGGCAATGGAGCACTAGTACTAGGAGTGGTAGTGGGAGGAATCACCGGAGGGGGAGTAGGATTACTCATTATGACCTCCGGGCCTTGTCTCTCCTTTATGGGTGAAGAGATGGAAGGTCCCACTAAAGTGGCTCCACTTCGAGTATTGATAGCACTCACATTAGCACGAGGGTTAATCTTGGTATTTGAAGGTAAGGCTCCTTAGGGTCTAAGGGCTTGAATCATTGTCAAAAATCTCTTATCATTGGACTCTTGCATTTGTCTAGTAGATTCTTGCATTGCTTTCATGATTTACTCATGTTCGGTCAATTTTTGTTGAACCAAGTCCATTTGAGGATTTTGCATGTTCATTTGATTAAACCCTTGATTAGGAAAACCTTGGTTTTGATATTGAGATTGAAAACCGTTGTTATTATAAAAACCTTGGTTATTATTTTGAAAACCTTGATTTTGACCATTAAAATTCCCTTGATTTGCATTCCCTTGAAAATTACCCATTTGAGGACCTTGGTTCCTATTTTGGTGTTGGGTATTTTGGGCGAGTGGGGGTGGTCTTTGTGGAGCTACAAAACCCGGGGGAGCCAAATAATTAGTACTCTTATAAGACAAATGGTTAACATCAACATTAGGTTTAAATTGAACCCGTTCATTAGCATTGGTGTTAGTAGCACAAACTTGTTGTTGTTGATTGTAAACCTTGTCACAATTAAAATATGAATGTGGTCCACCACAAGTCTCATACGATTCACGAGTCTCTTTTAAGGCATTAACTTGACCATTGATGGCTTGAGTTTGTAAAGCAATTGATTCAACAAGCGAAGTAAGCTTATCAATTCTTTTGTCGTTTTCACTAGAACTAGTACTCGCCATAGTGGCCCTAACACTTTTGGTTTGTACTTTTTCCTTATTTTCAATTATAACCCAAGCCTCGTTCATAGATTTCACAAGAATATTGCCCCCCGCGGCACTATTAAGTGAGTCTTGGTCATTTAGAGTTAAACCATTGTAAAACGTATTTATTTGATGCACTTTAGTGAAACCGTGTTGTGGACATTTTCTCAAAAGCTCTTTAAATCGATCCCAAGACTCACTAAAAGTTTCCCCATATTTTTGTTTAAAGGTAATGATTTCATTCCTTAAAGAGGTGGTCCGTGATGGTGGGAAAAAGTAATTAATGGACTTGGTCTCTAAGTCGATCCATGTAGTAATACTTTGGGGTGGTTCCTTATCAAGCCAATTCCGGGTTTGTCCCTCGAGGGAAAAAGGAAAGAGTTGTAAACGTATAGCCTCTTGTGGCAACCCATTGTATTTGACGGTGTTAGTCAAATGGATAAATCTTTTGATATGATCATGGGGGTCATCTTGGGAACGACCCAAAAATGGTGTAGCGGAAACCATTTTAATTAAATCCGATTTGAGTTCAAAATTATTTGCTCCTATTGCGGGGACAACGATAGCGTCATCGTTTCCCTCAACGTGTGATTTCAAAATCTCGAGCATAGGTCGGTTATCCGTTTCCATCGTATTATCGAAAGCCCATTCTCGGGATTGGCTTGAATGACGGTCTTTTTGTTTTTCTTCTTCTTCTTTTTGGAAGAATTAGAAATTTTTGGTACACCACTCGGTATGTGTGCACGTGCGCGAGTGCGCATACAACTAAACACAAGGAATGAGGTAGGAGACCTCGGTCGACTTTGAGAGGAAAAGGATTTTCCCTCTCGAGGTGCAATATGAAAAAGCTACAAAAATATAGACTTAATACTAATTGAGTTGGCAAACCAATAATCAGTCGTCCCTCTCAATATACGCACAAGCAAGCGGGGAAACGAGGTGGCACAAAGCACTTAAAAACCTTTTTCGTTAGACGGCCTTTTATAGCGCGTCGCCTGATACCCACCTTATAGTTTGTATATATCGAGTTCAAACGTCTTACTAGTATTTATCTATTTTGCCCTTTTATTTTCTTATGGATGCGAATAGAATAGTTAGGTGATGAAATCCCAACTAAGGCTTATTTGAAAAGTAGGCCAATTAATGTTCTACGTAATATAGTATAGTAAAAGAAAAATCTTTTTGTATTTTTTTAGAAAAATATATATTCACAATAAAAATCGAAAGAAATCGAACTAAGAAAAATAACGCTACTACGTAATATTTTTGGTGTAATATTTTAGAAAAAAGTATTACTTTTTGATTTTTTAATTTTTTTGTTGCAAATCTTAGGAAAGAGTTTGCTTTTGTTGATTTTTTAATTTTTTTGTATTTTAATCTTTTTGATTTTTTTGTGTTTCTGATTTTTGTGCAAGAAAATTAACGTTCAAAAAGAACGGATCCCAAAATCCAAACGTCTCACGAAATCGTCAACCGTAACGAGCGAAGCGGCAGCAGCGCCATTTTTAATGTAGGGATTTTTAGTCCAATTAAGCAATTAATGTTCGTTTTCCTCGACTCACTCGAATTGATCTCAAATTAACGTGGATATATTTGTTCTTGGTGAAACATATTTTTTTGGTGTTTTAAACTAAAACTATTTAATTAAAAACTAATTTAAAATTTAAAGAAAACTAAAAATTATTTAATTTAAGAAAAATCTTTAAAATTAGTTAAACCACTTAAAAACAAATCTATTTTTACTAAAAATATAAATTAATTAAAAACTTAATTTATTAAAACTTTAAATGAAATCTATTTAAAACTAATTTTAAAATTAATAAAATTTAAACTAAATTTAAAAACAATTTAAATAAACTATTTTTTTATCCTTTTATATTTCTAAACTTTTATAAAAGAAAATAATAAGAAAACTTTTAAGATTTATAAAACAAAACTAGTTTTAAACTACTTTAATAAAACTGACACCTATGAAATTACCTATATTAATTAAATGTAGTGAGAATAAACACAAATGAGGTCCTAGACTAGATGGTTAAGGTGCAAGCTATTTAAACGAGAGGTTAGGGGTTCGAATCCCCTGACAGACAAATTATGCTAATATTTTTGGAATGTATTTTTATTATCACTTTTTTTTGGAATATAAAAGTAAAGAGATCAATTGTGTCTGTTACATGTGCAGCAATAACAGCAAAAGTGAGAACAACCAAATAAGCAAATACAGTTTAACCGAATAAGCAAAAAAACAGATAAATAAGCTATCAACTAACAGGCTATAAAGTACTTAAACAAAATATTAAAACATGCGAAAAACTTAAAATAAGCTATAAAGTACTTAAACAAAAAAAAGCAGATAAATAAGCTATCAACTAAGCAGATTTATCTAAAACTTATAATAAGCAATTAATATAAAACCGAAATTAAAGCAGTCTGGATAAGCTAATGACGAAATAATAAAAACAGTCTAGATAAGCAGATTAAAAACTAAGCAGTTATGCAAATAACACAGGCATATTCAAACAAAAAAACAAAGCAAATATAAAACTAAAATCTAATAAGCAGTTAAAAACAAAGCAGATTTAAACACTACTCAAATCACAAGCAGACTATTATTAAACTAAAACTTAACAAAAGTGATAAAAAAAAAGAAAAAGAAGAACCTGATGATGATATCCGTTGCGACGAAAATCGGCGCTGAGCCGTCTTATTAATCTAAACCGAAACCACCACCTTAACTATCAACATCAAACACACAGCTACTCGAACCAAAACAACCCTTCTTCGAACAGTACCAATTTTTTTTGATCCAGTTTTTTATACACTTCCAGTGGGAAGTTTATTTCCACTTTCTTTTTATTTTTTTATTTATTTGTTTTTTTAAATATAATAATAATAATAATAACAAACAGAAACAAAAAGAAACAGATTAAGGATTTGACAGAAAATTAATTGAGACAAAATTTAATTTAAATAACTTTTCATTAATAATTAAAAGAGTACAAATACTGGAAAATTAAAATTACATTAAACCTAAAACTAATTTGCAGAAATAATAAAAAATAATTAAAAGTGCTTCCCATTACATCTTTGATGGGGGTTTTTATAGGCAAAACCCCAAAACCTTCTTGAATCTTCTTGAGGAAGAAATCGAATCCTAGCCGTTTAATCCTTCTTTTCTTCTTTCTCTCTCTTCTCTTCTTCAATCTACGGCTGCAAATCACTACCCATCACACTGATTGCCACCGTGGATGGGTGGTGTGCTTCTTGTGTTTGTTAAGAGATGATGTGGATGCACATGATTGGTGGATTTGCGATGTGTGAGTTGTCATAACCAATCAAAATAAATGGATTTGCCATGTAGGATAGGACCACCACTAGTTCTTCCCGAAAAACTTGGGGATTTAATCCCCAAGTGTGTGAATCACACGCACACAATAAAAGCCCCAATTATCTTGGTAACTTTTTATTGATTAGGGTTTCTTGAATAGTAAAAAGAAGGTTGTTTGTTTTTGAGATGGGAGAGAAAGATGAAGTGAAAAGGGTGAGTGGGTGTTTTCCTTGGTTGTATCGAAACAGTAAATGGGAATGGGTGGGTAAATAAAAGTCTATTTAATAAAAAACGTGTGTTGTGGGTGTTACGTGTGAGATAGAAAAGAGGGTTGACTGGGATGTGTTGTTTGACCAAGCAAAACTTTACTTTCCACCGTACAAGCTAATTCGGCAAATGGGTTGTGGCCCAAGTAAACTTCAATGCGTGTGTTGTTTAAGGTTTTGGGCCTTTATTGGGCTTGTTTTGCCAAAAGTGTATAATTTGTACTCCTTATTGGGGTTTTGGGCCAAATAGTCCAATGTGGGACCCACAAAGCTCGAATATCTTTTAAAAGATTAAATCCGCTAAAAACGAACTTGATTTCGGCTTCCTTGATCTTTTTCTTCAAGCTCGTGTCGGTTTAGCCGGTTTTTGTGAACTTGGGCACATTTTTGGTTCTTTGACTTTGTCTTCGTCTTTTTCTTGGACATTTCTTCAACATTTGACCGTGAAATCCCGTGTTTTCTTTCCTTTTGATCATTTGTACCTATTTTAACACAAAAACACAAAACCACGCGTAATTCCGACTTTTACGATATAAAACACATGATTAGGTCTTGTTTTTCCTTGATTTTAGTGGCAAAAGGATAAGTGTTTACGCACTTATTAGGCACTACTGAAGAACAGGCACAACATTTTCGTTGGGCCCTTAATCCAATGATTGCCAATAACTTAGAAGGTGCTCCGTTGGGCACGGTAGCATAAGTGGCCGATGCAGCACGTAAGCTGGAGATGCTGCATAGGAGAGAGGAGTGCGGGAAGCTGAGAAACCCGATGAGAGGTAAACATTCGTAATCAAGCGGTGACCAATCCGTATTCTTTCTATGTATGTCGAATATTTCATCTCTTTAAATTGTATCTTCCAGGCAGAAGACTGGGGACCGGTCTCAGCCGGCTACTCAACAGCAACCTAATCAGCCCAAGGGAAACGGTCAGACTAACGACCGTTCTGCTACGGATAGGTGTGGCGGTAATGATAATTACCGTAACAAGGTTGGACACTCCAACGGCAGCAGGTCCCAATACTTAGGCATTTTCTTATGATTTCATGTTATAACTCATAGTTCTGACACGTTAGCAAATCTTCTACCAGGAACCATGGAAACGATAGGGACCAGAACCAGAGAGGTTCACAGCCTAGCCGTCCAGCTATCACTGGTATTCAATCTTACGATTATCCGCATTGTCCTTTGTACTCTATTGTCATGTCTCATGTATAATGTTTTATCAGGTCCTCAGCCAGCCAGAGCACCTGCTGGAGGATATACTCATCCTCTTTGCTCTACTTGCCACCGTAGGCACCCAGGGCCATGTCGTCGCGACACTGACGCATGCTTCAAGTGTGGTCTTCCTGGCCATCGCATGAAGGACTGTCGTAAGGGCGAGATGGAGGGCACATCGAGACATGCTGATACCAAGCCTCCTCCTACCACGGGACACGTCTACACGACATCTCGAGAGCAGGCCAACAAGTCTATAGGTGCCATCACTGGAATCTTGTATATGTATGGTCAAGCTGCATGTGTTCTATTTGATACGGGTGCTACTCACTCGGTCATTTCTACTGCTTATGCCAAGAACATTGGGATACTCCCCATGCCACTAGATAATATACTGAGTATTTCCACGCCTTTGAGAGACTCGGTACGCATAACCCATGTGTACAAGAGCCTTCTCCTAAAGTTTAATGATAAGGTTCGTCCTATTGACGCACTTCCGCTGGACATAAATGACTTTGACATGATTTTGGGCATGGATTGGCTATCCAAGCATCATGCTACCATAGATTGCCATTCATATTGAGTCATCTTCGGTGATGTTAATGCACCAGAGTACATTCATAACGGGTTCGTACCCGGCAGGTCTGTACAAATCATATCTACCCTGCAAGCACGTGCACTATTGTCACATGGCTGCGAGGGTTATCTAGCAACGGTTCATGACATGGATGCTGAATCCCCACCAATTCAGGATCAGTCGATAGTGTCAGAATTCCAAGATGTATTTCCAGAAGAACTTCTGGGCATACCACCTGCACGAGAAGTGGAATTCAATATCGAGCTCATCCCTGGAGTTGAGCCGATTTCCAAGGCTCCTTATCGCATGGCTCCCATAGAGTTAAAGGAGCTGAAGGATCAACTGCAAGAACTTCTAGAACGAGGTTTCATTCGACCGAGCGCATCTCTATGGGGCGCACCGGTCTTATTTGTTAAGAAGAAGGAAGACAGTATGCGTCTTTGCATAGACTATCGTGAGCTCAACAAGATTACTATCAGGAATAGGTATCCACTGCCACGTATAGACGATCTGTTTGACCAACTCCAAGGGGCCAAACACTTCTCCAAGATTGATCTTAGGTCAGGCTATCATCAACTACGGGTTAAGGAGCAGGACATCGCCAAGACTGCTTTCCGTACACGCTATGGCCACTACGAATTTGTATTCATGCCATTCGGCCTGACCAAAGCTCCAGCAGTGTTCATGGATTTGATGAACAGAATCTTCCATGAATTTCTGGAAAAATTCGTCATTGTCTTCATCGATGACATCCTGATTTTCTCAAAGTCCAAGGAGGAACACGAAGACCATCTTCGTACAGTATTACAGATTCTTCGCCAGAAGCAGTTGTATGCTAAATTCTCCAAGTGTGAGTTCTGGTTAGACAAAGTTGCATTCTTAGGTCACACTGTATCCACAGAAGGAATCACTATGGATCCAGCGAAGGTTGAGGCTATTACTAAGTGGCCGAAGCCGACATCAGCGACTGAAGTACGCAGTTTATTAGGCTTAGCTGTCTATTACCGTAGGTTCGTGGAGAACTTTTCCTGCCTAGAACTACCACTGACCAAACTGATGCGGAAAGGGGAGAAATTCGTCTGGACTGAAGAACGAGAGAAGAGCTTTGAAGACCTGAAGTAGAAGCTAGTATCTGCACCTATTCTTACTCTCCCATCTGGTACGGGTGGATTTCAAATCTACAGTGATGCATCGGGGAAGGGACTTGGCTGTGTTCTCATGCAACATGGGAAAGTGATCGCGTACGCTTCACGGGAGCTTAAGCCTTATGAAGAGAATTACCCTACGCATGACTTGGAACTTGCTGCAGTCGTGTTTGCATTGAAGATATGGAGGCACTACTTATATGGAGAATCATGTGACATCTTCACGGACCACAAGATCTTGAAGTATATCTTCACTCAACGTGAATTGAACATGAGACAGAGGAGATGGTTAGAGCTGTTGAAGGATTATGACATTAATCTGCAGTATCATCCCGGCAAGGCGAATGTAGTAGCAGATGCACTTAGCAGGAAGTCCGGAATGATCAACGGCATTAAGATTGAGGAGGAAATCATAAGAGACTTGGAGCGACTACACATCAAGATCATGGTACGTGGACAACACGGTTACTAGGCTAATCTTAGAGTAGAACCCGAGTTACTCTCTAAGATCAAGGAAGCTCAGAAAGATGATGGAGAAATCTGGGCGATAGTTCAGAATTTGGAGAAGCAGACGAAATTCAGAGTAGATGCAGATGGTATCGTATGGCAGGGCACGAGACTTTGTGTTCTTGATGATCCAGAACTCCAGGAAGAATTGTTAGCTGAAGCTCATATCTCCCCATTCTCTATACATCCTGGTTCGACAAAGATGTACCATGACATCAAGCAGTACTTTTTTAGAGTGGTATGAAACAGGATGTTGCCACTTACGTCTCCAAATGTCTTACCTGCCAGTAGGTTAAGATCGAGCATCAGCGATCTGGAGGTCTCCTTCAACCGTTAGATATTCTAGAATGGAAGTGGGACAAAATCACCATGGATTTTGTTACTGGTCTTCCACCAACCAAGAGGAAGCAATTTGGGTTATCGTAGATCGACTTACCAAATCAGCTCATTTCTTACCGATCCACAAGGAAGATTCGGTCAGTAAACTCGCCGATACATATAGAAGAGAGATCATGAGACTCCACGGTGCTCCATCCAGCATCGTCTCAGACAGAGATCCTCTTCACTTCGCGATTTTGAAAGAGTCTGCAGAAAGCTTGGGGTACACAACTTAAGCTTAGCACGGCCTTTCATCCTCAAACAGACGGGCAGTCGGAGCGAACGATTCAGACACTGGAAGATATGTTGAGGTCATGTGCGTTGGAATGAACGGGTGATTGGGATGATTATATCTGTTTGGTAGAGTTTGCATACAACAACAGTTGGCACGCAAGTATCAAGTGTGCTCCTTTCGAGATGTTGTATGGCAGGAAATGTCGCGCCCCAATCTGTTGGGATCAGGTTGGTGAGTGAACACTTGAAGGACTAAAAATCATAGAGATGACTAATGAGAGGGTCGCAGTAGCTAAGCAGAAACTTCAAGAAGCACGGTCACGTCCGAAGAGTTACGCCGACAAGCATCGTAGGGACATACATTTTAACGTATTAGATCACGTCTTTCTTAAGGTTTTGCCGACACGTGGTGTTAGACGCTTCGGGGTTAAAGGGAAGCTCAGTCCTCGTTTCATCGGACCGTTTGATATCATTGAACGAGTCGGGGAAGTATCTTACCGTTTAGCGTTACCTCCGCAGCTTTCGCATGTACACAATGTGTTTCATGTGTCCTTACTCAGAGGGTACCAGTATCATCCCCTTCACATGGTTTAGTATCCAATGGAACAGATACGTGAAGATCTCACTTTTATAGAAGAACCCGAACGAGTTCTTGACAGACAAGAACGAGTCATGAGAAGGAAGACGATTCCATTCGTCAAAATCCTTTGGAGGGATCATACCGAGCGGGAAGCCACTTGGGAAACAGAGGAGTCTATCCGGGCTTCTTACCCTCATTTCATATTTTGAATTCGGGTATGTTCTTCTTTTCCAGTTTACTTTATCTATAATTCGGGGACGAGTTATTCTTTTTAGGGGGAAGAGTTGTAAAACCCGCATGATTTTACCATGAATAGTGCCCTTATGATCGTACGTACATTATTAAACTTTCCTTTTATAGCACGTTACGTTTCACGTATAAGAATTTGTATTACGTACGTGTTAGAACACGATAATTATTTATTACGTATGAACACATGATAATAATTCAAATAATAATTATAATCACGAACATGCGATCATGAAATCATGAACGTAATTTAACCACGAGCTAATATTAATTACGTATATATATATTTATCACGAACACGAATAAATATATTAAGTCACGATCGTAAACTAATTAGAACACGTAAATCGCGAACACGATAAAACACGAGAACACACTATAATATTTAAACTCGAGAAAAGGTATGGGTTACCCCAAGTGGGGCCCCTACCCACGGCTACACCAAAGAAAATGGGCCAAGCCGATATAAATTTACTAAACATGCAAAATATGAAAAAGGTATTTTCATTTATCACAAAACAAGAAAATAACTAAAACCCTAAAAATCCTTTTCTTCTTTCTCTCTTTGGCCGCCGGATTCAAGGACACCACAAGGGTGTTTCGGGTTGATTTTGATCTCGGAAATTATGCAAGGATTCGTGTGTGTTCATCCTTATTTGTTTCGTGTATTCGGTATAACTTTTTAACCATTTTCTTTTATGTTTTGATTTAATGAATCACATAAAATCATGATGTTTTTAATTAAACTAATTAAAAACAATTATTTAAACATGTTAATAATAATGGGGTAAATCAAAACAAGGGTTTTAGGGGTGTTTGTTCCTAGCCGACGCCTAACCGAGCCCTATGGGGATCTCGGCTTGGCTTATGTAACACCACCGAGACCATATGGTCTCAGTATGGTGGTGGTGGTCCCACGGAAGCAGCAAAACCAAGGGGAAACCCAATATGGTTCGGGTTATGGTGTTAGTTACGGGTCCGGTTCATAGTTTTTAGTTACGGGTCTGGTTCATGAATCATTTTTTTAAGGTTTATGATTTTACTAGTTATGTTTTAGACTTATATTAAATTAATAAAACATGACATGATTAATTTAAGGTACATGACTTACGTTATAAATTTAATTATTAGTTTAAGAATTTTAACCTAAGTATTTATATTTAATTAGACTTTATAATTAATTAATTATTTAAAACCATGACTATAATTAATTAATTAACATGACTTAGGTTATATTATTAATAGTTAATAATACATGTTTTAACCTAAGTATTTTCCCTTTATTTAATTAAAATCATGTTATATTTAATTAAATACTTTTAACCTATAGTTTATTTAATTTACATGTAATAATTAATAAACTATACTTTATAATCACATGACTTAGAATAATAATCAGAAAACACTTAGGTGCCGTTTGGTTCGGGGATATTCAAGGTTATTGGGGGATATTCAAAATTTTTACATTTTAATATCTCCCAAATATTGTGTTTGGTATAACCAAAGAAGGAATTTAAAATTCCTTGAATTCTCAAAATGAGGGATATTAAAATTCCTCCAAAAAGTGAGGAATTTTAAATTACTTGAAAATTATTTTTCATAAACTTTTTTTCTTGTCGTTATTATTTCGGTTTTTATGTTTAAATAAAAATTTATAAAATTTATATAAACTTAAGTAAATATTTATATATAATTTTTTTATGAAATATATATATATAATTTTTATAAAAATTATTGAAATTTCTTAAAAAGTTTAAATACTTTTTTTATAATATTAATGAATTTTTTATAAAATATATATAATTCTTTTTATAAAGTTAAATGATTTTTAAAAAAAATTTAATGAATTTTTTTATAAAACTTATATAAAATTTATATAAATTTTTTATAAGATTTTTATAAAATTTATATAAATTTTTTTTAAAATTTTATTAAATTTTTATAAAACTTAATGAATTCTTTTATAATATTTATATAATTTGTTTTTATAAAATTTATGATTTTTTTGTAATATATAAACTTTTTATAAGGTTTATATATATATTTTTATAAAATTTATATAAACTTTTTATAAATTTTGTATAAGAATTTAAAAAATTTATATAATGCTTTTATAAAATTTATATAAATTCTTATAATATTTATATATATATTTTTATAAATTTTAAATAAAATTATTATATATTTTTTATAAAATTTATATAATTTTTTTAAAATTTATATAAAATGTGAAAATTCGAATTTTAATCTTTTTAATAGAAAATATATATAAAAAAATATTTATTCGTTAAATGGTTCAACCTAAAATTAAGATTTTAAAAAATTATAAATTCTGCCAACCAAACAGGCTTAGACATTTTAAATTATAAAATTTTAAATTCTGAGGAATTTTAATATACTAGAATTTAGAATTCCAAAATTTTAATATCTTGAACCAAACAGCCCCTTAAGCTTATATAATTAGCTTATTTAACCAGCTTATATCTATTTATGGAAACTTTCTATTTTTAGAACTTGTTTAATTAAGGCAGCTAATCTATTTATGGAAACTTTCTATTTTTAGAAACTTATCTATTTTAAGCAGTAATTCTATTTTTGAAACTTTCTATTTTTGGAAACTTTCTATTTTTGGAAACTTTCTATTTTTGGAAACTTTCTATTTTTAAAAACTTTCTATTTTTTGTAACTTTCTATTTTTGGAAACTTGCTATTTTAGGAAACCTGCTATTTTAGAAACTCACTTATTATTATACAACAAGTGTAATAATACATGAAATACAAGTAATACTTAATTAGAATAGACAGAATATAAGATAAACACAGTATATAGCTTAAAACAGTAAAACATGACATGAACATATAAAACAAGCCAAGACATGATATAAAACCAGTTACGTACTTAGTAATCAGATACTTATACACGTATGTATTTATGTAGCGTTAGTGATACCGAAGTAGGACTCTCTTCCGTTAGTCTTCTTCGTTCACTAGACATAAGGTACGGATTCCCTTCCTTTCAGTATGGATATTCTTTCCTTATTAGGATTCCCCGTATGCAGCCAACTGTTTTCCCATAGTATAAGTTTATATGTTTGATTGCTTATGTTTAATTCGAATACCTAAGCCATATACATGCATGACCAGTTTCACCTAGTTATGGAGGTACCATAACCATAACACTAGAGGCACTGGTGTTATGACTTCCCCATGGCGGAGTGATTGCTCATGGCGTCCCTTCAGCTTTTGGCCATATTATTATATATATCATGTGAGGCGTATGGGTGCATCCTAGTTACATGTTTTTCAGCAGATTACTCAGTGTGAATGTGGTGTGTGCCTTGCATCCTTCACAAGGAGCTGATCCCTCCTACCCAAAACCAGTATATTAAATTAGAGGTAGCCCCTCTAATTTGCATGACGAGGTCACCCCTCCAACTATTCATGCACGTTGATTTTCATGACCTATATTGGCTAACGGTAAAATATGTTAAACAGTTTTTACAAGATAAACGTAAGTCTTTTCAAACTATAAAACCAGTTTTACTAAGACTTAACCAGGTTATCCAGGACTTAGTTTCTTCCGCTGTTATATGCTTATATGCTTATATTATTCATGCTTTATTTGTACATCCGTGCACTGAGCGTATTGCTCAGCCGTTTTCCCTTTCATGTTCCCAAAACGGCAGGTACTTAGGGACGCTCGTAGACTTTAAGCGTACGTGCATATGAAGCTTTCTAGCTTTCTTTACTTTATGCATTATCTATACTTTGATACTCTTTCCATGGACATTGTTTAGTCCTTTCATTTACAGTACTTATGTTTGTGTGTGATGAGCGTTACTTTTGGACTACCGATGTTTGATTCCGGTATTTCCTTTTATGGTCATGTAATGTTTTAGACATTTATCCTTGTATGCTTTGATGACACGCCATAATCACGCGTGACATTCCATTTATTAAAATGGGGTGTTACAAGAAGGACAATCGGTGTATGAATGAGAACCCCCGCAAGTCTCACAAGAAGGTGTTACAACTTTGACTTGTTGAAATTGGTTCGTAGCCATGGTTAAGAAATTTTTGTTCATCTCGGCTATTTGGCGGGTGAGTTCGGTTAACTCGGGGTTTGATGAAGTAGAAGAAACGTTGGCCCTCGGGTTATTTCTTGAAGATGTGGATGAATCCCAATTTTTGTGATGAGTGGTCATGTTCTCTATAAGCTCTCTACACTCCTCAGGTCTTCTCTTCATAAACGTACCACTGGTGGCAGCATTAATCGTATCACGATCACGAAAAGTTAAACCATTGTAGAAAGTATCAATCAAAGTGACGGGGAGCATATTATGGTTTGGACAACGATCGATTAAGACATTATAACGTTCCCAAGCATCGAAAAGCGATTCATCAGGTTCTTGAGTGAAACCACTTATTTGATTACGAAGACTAGTGACCATGGATGGTGGAAAGTATCTTGACAGAAATTTTTGAGTCATCTCGTCCCATGTATGAATTGAGTTTTTGGGAAGACGATCAAACCATTTTTCTGCATGGTGGGATAAAGTGTGTGGAAAAAGATGAAGGCGAAGAAAATCAATGGAAACACCGGGCAATTTCATTCTTTGAGTGACGGTTATGAATTTATCGAGGTGTTTGTTGGCATCATCATCCGGCAATCCGTAAATTGGACAAGCGTTTTGAACTTATTGGATCATGTGATGCTTCAACGAAAATTCGGGAGCCGTGATTTGCATCGGCGCAATCGGTCCTCCACGTCCGTTCATAGTCGGTTGACATAGTTCCTCCATCGTACGAAGGTCGGGTTGAGGGACATTGTTGTTATTGTTGTTATTATTTAAATTGGGGTGAGGTGGGTTGTTATTATTATGCACACCGGCCATATCTAAATCTCTAAGAGTCTCGGGCTCAGAATAAGACGAAGATCGAGTACGCATACACTAAAAACGAAATACACTATTTTTGGTTTTTTTATCTTTTTTATTTTTTGGAGTTATGAAAATTTTATATTTTTTAGGATTTTTGAAATTTTTGTGCTTGAAAATAACGTTCCCAACGGATCCCAAAATCTAATTTTTCTCACTAAAAACCGTTAATCTTTACGAAAAGAGCCGGCAGCGGCGCCATTTGATTTAATGGATATTTTATGTGTTGTTCGTACTCGATTCAATTCGAATTGATCACGGTTTAGGGTGGAATAATTGGTGTTGGTCACTAAAAGGGGGAGCTTTTGATTAGCTATTACTACTAGTAAATATAAACGACAAAGTAATTAAATATAAAACTAAAAGAGAGAAATAAAACCTAGATTGGAAGGAAAAGAAAATCTAATAATTAACTTGAAACAAGTCAAACCTGTCGGAATACCTACAGTCGGAATACCGTCAGAAAATCCATCAGGATGTTACCAATAAACCTGTCGGAATAACTGAACAATATCAGAATAGTAGACAGTAAAAACGGTCGGAATACTTATCGGAAAATGCGTCAGAATGTTGGGTTACAAATCTTGTCGGAATGATGATCGGAAAATGGTCGGAATAACTAAACCCTATTCCGATGGATATGATCGGAATAACCGTCGGAAAAGCTGTCGGAATACTAAACCCTTTTCCGATAGAAGGTATCGGAATAACCATCAGAAAAGGTAAACCCTTTTTCGATGGTTTGTAATTCGCAATAAGCAAAATCGAATAAGTTCTTTTTAATAAGCACTAACCGAAACTTGACCAAATCAATAATGAATAGAACTAAATAAGCACCAATAAGAAACTTTCAAAACTCTAAATAAGCAAGACTTATAAAATAAACTTTAAAAAGATTAAAATTTTAAGAACACTTAAAAGAAAATACGCTAAACATGAAATAAGTAAAAATGGCAATAAGCTAAAACCTTAAATCGTTTAAAAACATTGATAAGAATAAAAAGATGAAAACTTTAATCAAATAAACACCAAGATGAAACAAGTTACTTACTTGAACCGAATCAAAATCAAAAACAAGAAAGGTAGAATAAGATAAATGATGAAAAGCTTGAACTTGAACTTGTAGATTAAGGATTCCAAATACAAGATTAAATGAAAAACTTAAAACTTGAAAGAAAAGATGGAAGAAATCTAGAGAGAGAAATTAGAATCACCTACTTCTCTCTAAAGATATGAGAAACTAAGAAAAATAAAATTGACAATCTAACTAACTAACACCCTCCTAATGAAGCATTAGGAGGGTATTTATAAGAGAAGGGAGTTGGTAGGATGCTTCCTTCTTTCTTCCTTTGGTCTTCTCGTCTTTTTAAATGACTCGTCTTTTTCGACTTTGTCTCGGGATTAGTCGAATGATAATATGAACTCGTCTTCTAGTTTCTTAATTTAGTTGACTTGGTTCTTCAACTTCGCCAAAATTCTGTCTTTAGACTTTTTCTTCGATAAATCTTCAGAATAGGCCTTTGACTTCCGTTCTTCTTGCACTTTTAATCTTTTGACTGCGTCTTTTGTCTTTTTCTTCAACAGAAGCCCGTGAAAGCCCGTGTTTTCTTCCTTTTTACACATTTTGGTCCTAAAACACAATAAAACACAAACAACGCATAATTCCGCCTTTTACGACATTAAATACACGTTTTGGTCTTGTTATTATTAGATATAAGTGGTAAAAGGATAAGTGTTTTCACACTTATTAGGATTAAACAACACAACAAAGGTTTACAAACCAAAGGAATCTAAACATAATTTAGTGTTGCTTTTCCATATTCCATGGCAGTCAAATACATAGTTCAAGACAAAAGATTTACAACAAAATTTGCAAGTCCAATAAAACCGGCAATACCCACATTCACTTGTCTACCCTTTTGCCCCATTACTAAAATCTAAGCACTAATAAGTTCCTAATAGTTCATTACAGACATTAAGGTGTTTAAAAAGTTAAATGGAAACATTAAAGGATTCATCTGGAGTACTTCCAGTCCTATCCTTGTCAAACACAAATAGTTTCTTTAACTTCATATTTGCAATCCTTTCAGATCTGCCACGGTTCTTGTGATAAATCCCGACTCCATCTACATGGGATGGTGGCCTACCCTCTTCTTTTTTGGTGCAGGTTTTAGATCAACTATCATTGAAGCTTTGCCCATATCATCAATTTCATCCACTTTATTAACAACTTGATCTTCAACAGCAGTTGCAACACTTGTTTCCATGGTTGGTGCATCCTCCATATCTGCAGTTGTAACTGTTTGACCCACATGTTGGTTTTCCACACCACCTTAGACAACAAATTGTTGTGTGGGTTGTGAATGAATGTGTGGGATTAAAATCTCATTATATTGTTGATTGTATAAAGAATCATCTTCAATGTCATATGTCTAATTACCTGGATTGTATTAATCATTCTTTTCTTCCCACTCCTGCTCTTCCCATCTTTCTTTATCAATCCTAGCTTGTTCTACATTAATTTTTGCTTGCCTCAATGACTCTTCATGCAGATGCTCATTATAAGCCTCTAAAACAAGCTCCAATTGGTGTTCATGTATTACATGCATGTTCTTGTTTAGCCTTATTTAATTTAAACAATATTAAAAAATGAAGTAATTAAGTTGTCATACCTCTTCTGTAGTAAAGTACCCTTGTGATGTAGAAGTTTTTTTTCCCCTGCTTGAACTAGACTTTGTACAGGGTTTCCTAGTCCAACCACCCATATTAGTTGAACCTGATCCAGCACCCCTTCCACCACTACCAACTCCTCTCCTAACTCCTTTACCAACACCTCTTTAAAGACCTCTTCTACCTGATCGAACACCCCTTCCACCACTACCTTCAATTGTCTCATCCAACCCAGTACCAGAACCCCCACTTCCATCTCCTAGACCTCTTCCTGCCCTACCACCTCTACTAGATGCATACTAACCAACAACAACTGCTGACTTTCTCCCTGGTTTTTTCTACTCTACAACAGGTTTGGGTTGGGGTTCTTTTTTACATGATGCCTTATTATGACCCTATTTCCAACAGTTTCTACATGTCATTGTTCTACCCCTCTTACTTATTTGTGTTCCATTGTTTTTATTAATGGACCTTATTCTTTCTTTTTGTGGTCTACTAGGCATCCTTCTTAAAAGTGGAGGTACGGGTGGAATGTCATTAGTCCTTCTCCACATATTAGACCCAAGTACATGTCTAATGGAGAATTGATAAGCATTAAACCAAACTCTTGACTATACCAATGGCTTACACCTAGATCTATTTCAGTTCCTTCGTGCAAGTATACAGCTACATCATGCACACATGGAACCCCACTCAACTCCCACATTCTACAAGTACATACCTTGTTAAGTAGATTCACATTATAACTCTCATCATATGTTATGACTTCAAGTTCTTATTAGCCACTTTTAAATACTATCTAATCTCTACAATAACATAAACAAATTGATTAGTATACATGTCACATAGTTACAGATACAATGAATTAGTATACAAGTTAAATAGTAAGTACCTTTGTTTTTCTTTAAGTACCTATAACCTCCTTTTTATGCTAAGTGTAATGGTGTCTTTTAAACTTAAAGCAATATTGTTCATTGCAACCAATCTTTGCATTATGTATAACCTAACCTCTTCCAGCATAGTTATGATATGTTTATGTCTTGGACCCAAGATTGCTCTGTTAAAACTTTCCGATATACCGTTCTCAAATGCAGCACATCTCTGGTCCATCTCAAAGAAATCCATTGACCAAGAATTGGGGTTCCTTTGAACCAAATAATCATAGGCTGCTTGGTCTATAATCTTATATGTACCATGGTTTGCTCAAACTGTTGTTTTAATGTACATGATGTTGCAGCTTAAAAAAGTCTTTGGTATTACGATCCGCTATACTTCTTAAAAGTTTGCATAAAGATGCCTTATCAATTTCTTGTGTTCTGCTTGTGGTAACCAGTCATGAACAACAATAATCCCTATGTTAGAATAAAAAAGGTATTGATTAAGAACAAATAAGCAGAATTAGCAAAACTATCAATAATGACATTTGATTTTAAATCGTGTTACCTTATGGGAATCAGATATGACTGTAATTCCATTTCCTTCTTGCATATTCAAGTATTGAACCAGTTGACCAATAAACCAACCCTAATTCTCATGCTTCTCAATCCTTACTATAGCCCATGCAATCGGATATATTTGGTTATTTCCATCCCATCCCATTGTTGTTAGTAGTTTTCCCTACATGTATGCTTTAAAAAACAACCATCCAACCCAATAACCTTTCTACAGCCTGCTAACCACCCATCTTTGACCCCCTTATATCCTTTGAAAAGTTTCTTTCCCATTATATGACACATCGACATCTACCCGACAAGTTGACCCTGGGTTAGATTTTAATATAGCATCTCTATATTGATACAACTTCCCATAATGCTCTATCAAGCCACCCTCATGATCAAATAAAGCTAATTGTTTGGCTCTACGACATTGCCAAACACTTACATCTATCATATACTTCTGTCTAATGTTTTCTTTCATTTTTCTCTAAGGCATAAATGGATCCTCAATGATTTTCTTACAATAATGAAGTGCAATCCACTTGAAAGTCACTAAAGATCCTAGTTTGTAATTCCTACAACATTTATTGTCTAATATCAATGACTTGATTTGAAATAAATGCTCAGTATGCATCCAAGATGCATACAACCTAAATGGGCAAGGTACTTTTTTAGAAGCCTTAATATGCTTCTTTGACCATTTACAAGGTGAACGGGCTAAAGTACCTTCACCAGAATCAATGGTAACCTTTTTCACATTTACTTTTTTTTTAACTTGACTAGTTTTTTACCCACAACCTTTACCTTAGACCCAGCTATCCTAACCTTATTCTACATAACCCTGTTTATGTTACCTTTTTTTTCTAGCACATCTGCCATGTTCCACATTTCTTCATCAATAAAAGGCTAACTTTTTCCAGTCACTCTTCATGTACCAAAGCTGATAACCATGGGCAACACCATAGTTTGTTAAGGCTAACTTTAACGGAAAATGGGACTCATATCTCATTCCTAAGATTGGCTTCGTCTTATCCCATGGGATGTCAGGGTCAAATACAAGATAAACTACACCCTTTTCTTATCTTATAAGATGAATCAATATTGCTTTCGTCAGGGTCTATCTATGGTTTTTCATGTAATTCAGGCAACCTAAAATCAGAACTACCTCTAAAAATAACCCTTGAGGTATAGAGCTTATTGAGGAATGGGTCTTGGGTGTTGAAATTCTTAATCACTGGAATAATACTCATCACTAGAATAATACTCATCACTAGACTCACCTATGAATCTTGATGCTCAAGTTCAAGCTTAATCATTTCAAGAATATCATAATCAAGGTGTTCTAAATACATATTTATCTCCTTGCCATTTTCATAACCAACAGTAAGCATATCTAAAATATCCTGATCTGAAGTAATTTCCATAAGGCCTACACTTAACTATTGATCTGTTTGGCAATAATAAATCTTGCTAAAGATTACATTAGGAACTAACCTTTTAATAATCACCAAAAGAATGTCAGATGACATTTCATCAAAATTGGTATCATTAACCTCTTTCATGTCACCCCCAAAATATCTTATTTATGAGGATAGAATATCGCATCCCATCTTAAGTGTACAGTGAAGACATGCTTCTTTGATTTTTTCTTCTTTTTGTGATTACCTGTAAAAAGAATGTAATTAGGGTTAGATAACTAAATAATGTCTGAAAAGTTTTCTTTTAGAAAATAGGGTCATAATTCCTATCAAATTAACTAAAAATAGGGATACAATTACCAATTGTCATCAACTAGGGTTTCTGGAAAAATTAGAGTTTTGAAAAAAAGAGGTTTTTTTAAAATTCTGGTTATAATATATTCAAAATATTTAGAAATGGGGGATACAATTACCAATTGTCATCAATTTGGGTTTCTGGAAAATTAGGGTTTCGAAAAAGGGTTTTTTTATTAGGGTTATAAATCTATTCAAATAATTTGAAAATGGGGGAAATGATTTCCAATTGTAATCAATTAGGGTTTGGGAACACTAATTAGGGTTTCTAAAAACTTAGGGTTTCTAAAAAGGGTTTTTTCAATTAGTGTTATACAAACGATTAATAAGATAAAAGAACGAGTTTTCATCAAACAAATTAAATCAATTAGGGTTTACGAAATAAAAAACAAGATAATTGATAAAGAAATTGGATTCAGAAATTCAAACATGGATAAATTACCTTTTGCCATCTTTATTAAACGGTGTAATTAAATCAACTCTCAACTATTAAATTAGGGTTCATGTAATTGGGTTCAAATGATGTTTAGATTGCGATGGATTTGGATATTAGAAACTGTGTTTTTTATGGTCTCAATCTTATATATAAGTCAATTAGTCAGTTGTCGTTTATAAAAAGTGGAAATTAGACGTGTCCATATTAAACGAAATAAATAATGACGTGAATATTACCGTGCCACGGTGTCGGTAACAAGTTACCAAATTGGTAACTTCGAAACGATTTTGAAAATTGAAGGGTAAAGTCGCGAGATTAAATAGTAAGTGTTTAAAGTTGACACATATTAATAAGTATGATGGTATTTTATAACTTTTACCCAAACAAATAGGTTGATTATATCTAGATATAAAACAAGGAGATTTCGATTTTAGAGAAAAGCAAGTTTACTTTATTTGTTTATCTCTAGATATAAAATAAATAGACTGTTTATATCTAGATATAAAACAAAGAGATCTAGATTTTAGAGAAAAACAAGTTTATCTTACTTGTTTATATCTAGATATAAAACAAATAGTCTGTGTGGTATGTGTGTGTGTATCGTAGTGCGACAGGATCAGACCGGATATAACTTATATTATAGTTATATTCGCCTAAGGAAAAGGGATATACACTTGCCTTAGTTGGATAATGAAGATCAAGCTATTTTTTTTGGGTATACCTAGGTTTCCGACTCAACATTGCGAGCCGACTAATCCCAGGGCGACTACCCTTTTGGATAGTCCGGAGTCGTCGCAGGTGAACCTCCGTGGCCACCCCCAAGTGTACAGATCAAGCTATTTTGAGTCATTATCTTTTCCTTAGGCTACAAGAATAGGGAGCCCAGCCTAGACTCTCTCGAGTATAAAAGGAACCCCTTCGGTTCCACAAAGGTACGATACACACAATACCCTAAACACTAATATACTTAAAATCGATTCCTTACTCTCACGCCGGAGTCTAATCGTGGGTAAAAAACCCACGGTAAGCCTAACAGTGTCTGTTTAGTGCGTAGGGTCCTAAAGCAAGAGCCAGAGTCTACAAGACCCCAAATTAAGCCTAATTTGGGTTAAGCTCGGTCTACCCCAACTTTTGCATCAACAGTCAATAAAAAACCATAGGATCAAATACCCGTGTTGATCCCAAACTTAGATCGATTTAGCTTGTGTAAACGAGATTAGATCAAGTTAAACACGTAGAGAAACTTTGTTGTGTATAAAACAATTCAAGTATTATGCAGAATTAATACTTAAACAAGAACACACAAACAGTTGTAAAACAAACTTTCACTTGATTGATAATAACGAACTTGCTTACAATGAATGTGTTATACGTATGAAAAACTTATATGAAACATAACCTAAAGGTCTTCTTTTATAGACATAAGAAGCCTTGTACAAGAGTCTATGTATCAGCTATTCTAGGTAAAAGATAATTATAGAAAATACATTGTTGATCCTATCTTTACTAGAAACAAACTAGAAACATAATACGCATAGACCATATCTTTCTATCAGTGCTTGTCTTCAACCTATCAACGCTTGACTTCTTCCTGTCAACGCTTGATCTGTCAATGTTTGTTTTCTTCTTATCAACGCTTGTTTTCTTCTTGTCAGCGTTCAAGTGTACTGGCTACATTTTATTCCCAACAATACTCCCCTAAACTTGATATCTACTTTAGTAATCAAGTTTCTGAATAAAAATTAAGAACTAGGAGGAATCTTACAAATCTTATCATATTGGTAATAAACATGCTTAATCAAATCTTTGGCCACGTCACTTGAATAGTCAATCTCCAGCTGTGTTGTCTTCATCTTTTCCAAAACTTCTTTGGACATAGGATACTCAGCATCTACAAGTAGATACTCAGCAAACTTTGTAGAGCTCAAATAATACACACCATCAGCTGAATACAAATGCCATTGAAGACCACTGATATCATCCTCAAGATCCTTCCAAACAGGATCTTCTTCTTCTGGTGCACACATTCTCTTGAATGTTTACCAAAGATTTATTCCATTGACTGAAGTAGGAGCTTCAGTCTCATACTTGGCTATCAACAACCTCCAAAGGTCTGCCAAGTCTTCCCTATCCATACTTGCAAAGAGAGACATAAGAGTAGTAAATGTGTGTACCTCTTTCCCATATCTGCCAATCATCTAAAACCCACTTGCATCTTCTTCATAGCTAATGATAGGGTTTCTGGCATCAAGAGGTAACACTTGTACCATATCTGAAGCTTCCATGGGTGAGAGCTTAATGCTTCTTCTAAGAACAGCTTCACTGGGAACCACTTTATTTAGATCTTTAGGAAACTCAAGTGGAACTCCCTTCTTCAAAGGCCTTGGAACAATCATTTCCTTCTGAATCTCCATCTCTTCTGCAAGTTCTTATTTCCTTTCATCTGAAAGAAGTCTAAGAGTATTCATTTCTTGCACTCTTGCCCAAATGGGATAAGCCTTGTACTCTAATTCTTCAAAGGATAATCCCTGCAATTTCTTGAAGGTCCATCCAGTTCCATGACATTTGAGTAACATGTAGTAAAGCTCCCTTCTATCCCTCTTCAGCAGTGAGAAAACATTGCTAGCCTTATGCTTCAGAATTACCTTGCAGTCTCTTTGAACTCTTAGAAGAATCTTCAATCCCCAAATTTGGTCTGAAATTGTCAAATCTGGATTCTCCATAATCCTATTCTCCCAAGCATGGTACATCTGAGCATGAGACTTGCAATTTTAACTCTCTAAGATTCTCCCTTGCCAAGTCATCACCATATTCAAGTCTTTCTGGTTGTTTAATTATCATCACACTTGAATCTGAACTTCATTCATCACTTCCTTCTTGTTCCTCATAAGTGACAACAAATGGTGATTCACCAACCTTCTTCCTTTTTTGTTCCATAAGTTGTGCATCCAACCTTGAATCAAACTCTACTTGTGCTGCATCCTTTGGAACTTCTACTTCTACCATGATTCCTTTACCCTTATCTAATGGATCAATGATGGGTAAAGATGATGATGGTACCTGTGAAGACACTTCTTTGATGATAGCTGATGACTGGAATACATCAACCATATCTGCAGGTCTATCAACGCTCAAATTCCTTGTGTCAGTGCCCAATTTACTCTTGTCAGCGCTTGGTGTGTCAGCGTTCAAATTTTGCTTGTCAACGCCCAACTTACTTGTCTCAGCGCCTCTTGTGAACTGCTCCATCATAGCTGTAAAAGACAAGTTCAAATTTGTAGGAGTAACCAGAGATGTATCAATACCTGATTGCTTCTTCAATTCAGTAAGGGCTTCAGCAACACCGAAAGATTCTCTATCATATGAGCCATTACCACTCAAATCAAATGGCTCTGTAGCAGCTTCATGTGAGCCTTTATCACTCAAATTAACAGGCTCTGTAGCAGCTTCCTCCCCTTTGTAAGAATCCTCCCCTGAGGAAAGGACTTTTGTCTGCCTTCTCCTGGACTCAGCAGTTTCCAAAACAACAATCCTCTCCCTCAATTGCTTGAGTTCAAGGCCTTGTGTACTGACTATTTGTACCAGGTTTGCATTTTTCTTTTGCAAGCTAATACAGACATCCGTCAATTCCATCATTGTGTATGGTTCCAATCTGCCCTCCTCTAGAATAGGTATTTGACCTCCCAAAGTAGAGTCATGGGGCATGGATGAGGTCTTAAAGATGTTAGGACTGTCTTGGCCTGCATCTAAGCGAGTACCAATAGTCCTAGCCTCATCCATAGCACCAACCACACTTGTGGTGGTGGTTCTCTCTGCTACATGGCTAGGACCACCAGAGGAGAACACTCCAGTAGTCCTTGGGAGTTTTTGCAACCTATATTCAGGTGGGGTAGAAGATGATGTGGATTGGGTGGTAGTTTGAAGGTTAAGGGGTGTTTGGGTCTGTGAAGCAAAGGTGTCAACGTTTGGATTACTTGTGTCAACGCCAACATTTAAGGTGTCAGCGTTGAAGGATTCTTGGTCAATTTCCATGTGTTGAGGTGAAGGCAAAGGTTCTGGTATTGGGTCAAGATGTGGTTGTGGGTCTCGTTGGGGTTGTGCTGCTGCAATAACAGCAAGCATAGCTTGAGTGAAGGGTAATTCACGGTGAGGGGGTGAGTTCATCTTACTAAAAATAGCTTTCTTTTGCACAGGGATCTCATAAAAATCATCATGATCCCTTGTGCAGTAATTTTGCACATCAAAAACCATTTGCAAAAATCTGGGATAAGCCAAAGTCATCTTATTCCCTTTTTTTTACACATGCCATCAAAAATTAGTTTTGAAAAATTAAACTTTTGCCCATTTGTAATGCACACAATTGCACTAGCAACTGATCTGTTAATTTCATTATGTGCAGTACATTTGGGACTCAAACATTGAAGGATGACATGTATGCGGTACTTCCAGGCTGGGGGAAACTCTTGTTTATGATATTTATTTATGTACCCTCATCAGGGAAAGGATACCCCAGAGCCCGAAGTCCTTGTTCTATTTATTGATGGGGAGGGTGGTTATACCATCTGCATCATTAAGATGCAAAGCCTGGCAAACCAAGGCTTCAGTAACCACCCAAGTACACCCATGAACAATAGCTGATAATGTAGTCACATTATTAATTGTTAAGGAACTGACAGTGTTCCAAAACTGTTTAATATGAGTGACAGGGATGAGAGGAGCATGAGAAAGAGCATACCGTAATGGAGATACATTCAAATACGCCACCATCTGAGTGTATTGTGGAAACAAAGTATCATCAGCCTCCAAATAAGCAATCATGTTGTGCTGACTCCTGAATCCCAATACCAAGTCACTTGGTTTAAACTTTGGTGCCATTGTTTGAAGAAAGCTGTTTGTGAAGTATTGATGAAAGATGAATTATAGGAGAAAAAGTGTTAGACAAGAATATAAAGTACCCTGTTTAAAAATAGGAGCCAAATATATAGGAGAGATAGGCACATGTGATTGGTCAAAAATAAGGCAAGTATTTCCAAAATATAATGATGAAAATATTGAAAAGAAATAAGTTATCTTGTGCATTAATTAAAAGTTATCTACTCCCAAAATTACGGCCCCAAAATTCGTCAAAAATAACAACTGGGTAGGTCCCAATGAGTGTCAACGGTCAAAAATAACCCATCAACGCCCAACGGCTATATTCTTGTCAACGTTTGCCAAAGCCATGTCAGCGTCTAAATTGGTCATAACAACGCTTGGAAAAATATTTGTCAGCGTCCAAAAATAACAGTAATAAAAATGAAAAAGGACCTTAACAAAGTAATTTATCCTAGTGAAGATAACCTATAAATTGATAATTATTATAGGGCGGCAAGCACTGTCCAGTTATGCACACTTGCTTATGCAAGATAGACATAACAGTCCTCTAGTGTCCCTTGCTAACCAAAATTATTAACAATTAAGTTATCTCATAAAATTCCTTGTAATTCCCAGGTAAACCCATTATAAATCATTCCCAAGTCTCCCAACAGACCACATCCAATTCTAGGCCAAAAATGTCTTGGCAGCATGCATAGTATGTTAACTTTACATGCTACAGTGCCTCATGATTTAGTAAACTAACTCATACTCACCTATGGACACAATCTAGAATTGTGATAAGAGTATTTTAAGAATACCCAAAAGTCCTAAAGGTTCCTAAAACCTCCCCTTAAACTGTGATACACAAGTTGCCAAATAATATGTATGTAAATAAAAATTTATGTCAAGATAGGAATAAAATTTATTCCAACCATCATCCATAAATTGAAACATGCTCCAATTGATTCGCCAAGGATCCATAAGCAACTCTGTATCCAATGGTACAATGCTAACACCACCTGCACATTTAGATCAAAAACTACAAAACTAACATGTTGCTGACAACATCACGATAACACTTATCAGCGTTAAGATAACCTTTGTCAGCGTTAGACAAATATAGTGGAAAATCTAACTTTTCAAAAATACCAATAACAATGCATATCATGTACACACTTTTACAATAAGACCCCAAAACACATATTAGGTGAGATTGATCATTCCAATACTTGTTACCAAGTATTGAAACCTTCTAGTATCAAACGGTTTAGTTAATAAATCAGACACATTCTCTTCTGTGTCAACCCTATCTGGTTGTATTAAACCCTTTTTCAAAACAATCTCTTATAAAATGATGTCTAATTTCTATGTGTTTTGTTTTAGAATGATGTACATGATTTTTAATAATGCATAGAGTACTGTTATTGTCTACAAAAATCTTGGTGTGCATGAAATTATACCCATAATCTAACAGCTGGTTCTGAATCCACAAGACTTGTCCACAACAAGCAGCTGCAGCTACATACTCTGCTTCAGTTGTAGAATTGGCCACCACTGTTTGTTTCTTGCATTGCCAAGATATCAACCTACTCCCAAGAAACTGACATCTACCAGTTGTGGATTTTCTATCAAATTTATCACCACCATAGTCACTGTCTAAATATGCAATAAGCTCCAATGGTGAATCTTTTGGATACCATAATCCCAAATCTGGATAACATCGAAGGTACCTAAAGATTCTCTTGACAGCATGAAGGTGACACTCTTTGGGAGTCACTTGATGGCGTGTACATGCACACACAGCAAACATAATGTCAGGTCTGGAGGCTGTGAGATACATCAATGAACCAATCATTGATCTATAGTGCCTGACATCCACATCTTTTCCATCTCCAACTTTTCGCCAAGGGTGTTCTCTATCTATAGAAGTACTAGCCCTTTTCTCATGTGGAGAAAAGCCAAACTTCTTCAAGATTTCTGCTACATATTTATCTTGAGAGATGAAGATACCATCTTCTTTCTACTAAACTTGTAACCCTAGAAATAAGTTCATCTCCCCCATTGCACTCATCTTGAATTTGTCTGTCATAAGCTTGGAAAAGTCTTCACTCATCTTTGGGTTTGTAGAGCCAAAGATGATATCATCCACATAAACCTAAACAAGTAAAACATCCTGACCAGTCTTCTTTGTAAATAAGGTCTGGTCTATGGTGCCCCTTTTGAATCCATTTTCTACCAGATAGGTGGACAATGTGCCATACCATGCTCTTGGGGCTTGATGAAGTCCATACATAGCTTTCTTGACTCTATAAACCTTGTCTAGATGCTCTGGATCTTCAAAACCAGGAGGCTGCATTACATAAACCTCTTCAACAATTATGCCATAAAGGAAAGTACTCTTCACATCCATTTGATAGACAGTAAAGCCCATGCAGGAAGCATAGGCTAGAAATATCCTTATAGCCTCAATCCTTGCAACTGGTGCAAAGAACTCCTCATAGTCTATACCTTCCTCTTGTGTATATCCTTGAGCCACTAAACGTGCCTTGTTTCTGACCACAATGCCTCTTTCATCTTTCTTGTTTCTAAGAACCCACCTTGTCCCAATAGGTCTGACATATCTGGGACAATCAACTAACTCCCAAGCATCCTGAATAGCAAATTGGTGAAGCTCATCCTGCATTGCTTCCACCCAACTTAGTTCTTTGAGAGCATCAAAAATTTTCTTGGGTTCCTGTTGTGACAGAAAACAGGCAAACAAACATGCTTGAACAAGAGGAGTATCAACCTTCTTGTGTATATTGGCAATAAATCCTCCAAGATTCTGATGATATCTTCTAGTTTGAACATGAGACATCACATCTCCAATAATTAGAGAAGAGGGGTGATCCTTCATTGTAGAAGTAAGAACTCCTCCCTCAAAAAGTCCGTTGTCTTCAATCTTATCATCCATATTACCAATATCTTCTTCAGACTCCCTTCCATCATTATCTGTATGAACCTCTCCATTTCTGCTTGAAGGTTCACCTTGTTCAAAATTAGAAGAGAAAATATGGTCAAAAGAGTTGTCAACGCCTGAACTAAGGTTGTCAGCGTTTGGGCCATCAACGCCTGAACTAGAGTTGTCAACATTTGAGCTATCAACGCCTGAATTTGTCTTGTCAGCGCCAGATTTTCCTTTGTCAGCGCCTGAAAGACCATGCATGTTGTTAGCTGGTGATACTTGGGGACCACCATTTTCCTTTCCAGCAGCAGCAGCAGCAAAAGCATCTGTCCATATGGGAATAGTGACATACTCAAGTATGGATGATGATTTGTCTGCATGTGATCCAATCTCTTCAGTAACCTGTGTACCTGAATCATCAACAACTGGTTCTTCCACAACACTTGAAGTTACCTTCACAATGTTTGGATTAGTAACGGGCATATAATTCAAAGTCCTAGATAGAGGTTCCAAGTCAAATAACCAATTTGGACCACTTTCAGGATCACTAGGTTTACTTTCCAAAAACCTAACATGTACTTTTTCAAGTATACGTTTTTCCTTCTTAATGTAAACCCTATATCCCTTGCTCTACACTGAATAACCCATGAAGTATCTTTCATCACCTTTAGCACTGAATTTAACTAAGGCATCACTAGTATCTAGTACAACTACATGACAACTAAAAGGTTTAAGAAAACCAATATTAGGTTTCCTTCCCCAAAGTAACTCATAAGGTGTTTTGTTATGTATCTTGTTGACTAATGCTCTATTCTGAACATAACAAGCTGTATTCACAGCCTCAGTCGAAAAATCAATGGGAAAGTGAGCATCAGCCAACATAGTCCTGGCTGCGTCAATTAGGGTTCTATTCTTTCTCTCAGCAACCCCATTTTGCTGTGGGGTTCTGGCAACACTAAACTGTCTAGTAATCCCTTTCTTGGCACAAAAATCATCTGATAGCTTATTTCTAAACTCACCACCATTATCAATTCTAAGCATCTTAACTTGATTACCAGTTTTCTTTTCTATTTGGTTAATAAAGTTAATTAAAGTATCAGCAGTGTCACTTTTCAAGGCTAAAAAGAAAGTCCAAGTAAACCTAGAAAAGTCATCAGTGATGACAAAACAGTAAGATTTACCATTCAAGCTTTCTATATTAGTTGGACCAAACAGGTCCATATGCATCAAGTGAAGTGGTTTAGAACCAGAGTGCACCTGTTTAGACTTAAATGAGACCTTGTGTTGTTTGCCTTTAAGACATGCAACACAAGAGTGGTCATAGTGGAAAGCCTTTTCAGGCAAACCATCAACCAAGCCATGTCTCACAAGTCTGTTTATATTTTTAAAGTTAATGTGCCCTAGTCTCCTGTGCCATAGATTACTCTCATCAACTGAAGCTTTAGCATAAAGATATGACAAGTTATTATTCATCCTAATTCCATTAAGATTCACATTATAAATGTCCTTATGCCTAGGTGTTCTATAATCAATGAATTTCTCATCTGGTATTTTAAAACCCTTGCTCAACACCAAGCATTCATTATCAGTAAAAAGAACCTTATTTTTGTTATCACAAACTTGTGATACACTAAAAAGATTATAATCAAGTTCTTTTACCAGAAACACGTTTTCAAAACACAAGTTGTTGGTGAGAAGAGTTCCTTTGCCTGTGATAGTTCCATATCCGCCTCCAAAGTAAACTTTATCACCATCCTTAATGGGAGTGAAGTTTGTGAGATAATCATCCTTCCCAGTCATGTGCCTAGAGCATCCACTATCCTAATAGCCATAGTCATTTACCTGCTTTTAAATGCCCTACACATAAAGAAAACAAATTAGTTTTCTTTGGGAACCCAAGCCTGAGCAGACTTGGATTCATTTGGTTATTCAACAAGAACAGACTTAGTCCTCATAACAACCCCTTGTTCATCCCTTTTTGGATTGAACACCCAGTTAACCCCAATTGGTTTTGTGATGACCTTTGAAATATAATTAAATCTGTTACAGGTCATAGAAATCCCATTAGAATTAGGGTTTTGATCTTTCTTAGGTCTCCATGTCAAGCTAGAAGAAGCTTTAGACCCCTTTCCCTGTGGTTGCAAATATTTACCATTATTTGGTCTGGCAACGTTTCTGTCAGCGTTTGATTTGGTCTTGTCAACGCTGAAATTACCCTTATCAGCGTTGAACCTAGGGTTTGCTACAGGAACACATTGCCTATTAGACCATGTATTGGTCTTCTGAAAAGGTCTTTGCCCATAAGTGTTAGACCCTTTAGTGAAGAATGGGGCTGGTCTAACAGCTTGTGGACTTTGCTCTACAAAAGTTTTGGGTCTGACAGTGTTTGACCTTTTGTCAGCGTTGATCTTGGAAGCGTTGACACACCTATAGGCTAAATGTGAAAAGCTACCACAAGTATAACAGGCTTTTCTAGACATAACTCTAGGTCTAGAAGAAAAGAAACCTGTTCCATTATCACTAACTTGGCTTTTTGGTGACCTAGTATTTCTATACATTTCTGCATATTTAATGCTAGGTTTTCTAACAGCGTTTGAGCCAAGGTCAATAGTCTTGCCAGTGATAGGGTTTGTTACTTTGATAGGGGTAGACTCATTTGGACTATCACTAAGCATGCCACCCTTGACAAACAAGGTAGGGTTGGATTTCTTCCATTGGTCCAAATCAGTCAACTTCTGCCTATATTCTTCTACTGGGGTAAGGACTCTTGGTGGAGGAATAAATTCCTCTTCTTGGAGTTCTGGTAAACCAGTCCAAGATAAGTCCTTTCTTTGGACACCATAGAAGTCCCCAGCTGGTGGTGTAACACCAGCATACTCTTTCATCCCAATCCCAGTCATATCCCTAGAATCCCTTTGTTTCATAACACATTCTCCTAAGGTTTGTGAGGCTTTATCAAATCTCTGAATTTTAAGATCTACATTATCCTTATTCTTGATAGCCTCATCTAACTTAACCTGTAGTTCAACATTGACCCTCTCCATGATATTTCTAATATCAGTACTAGCCTTTAAATCATGTTTTAAAATGTTAATTTTATCTTTTAGGTCAAGCTCCATTTTCTTATACTCAGCTACAGTCTTTTCAGTTTAAGTAAGAGCAAGTTGATAGTTAGACAACTTGCATCTCTCATTACTCACATCTGTTGACAATTTTAAAACCTCTTTGTTGAGTCTTTCAGTATTTAAACGACAACCCTTACTACAAAAAGCATCATCACATGCCCCATTGTCTGATGAAGATGAGGAGTGTGCCATGAGAGCATATTGAACATGCTTTTCTTCTTCTATCTCAGCAACCAAAGCTTTATCCTCTTCCTCATCCTTAGCCAAATAGCTCCAAGCCCATCCAACACAATCAATTTCTTGCATTGCCATCATGGCCTTGGGATCCTGAGCCTTAACAATTTGGCTTGAGGGTTTTCTAGCATCAGGTCTTCTTGGAGATCTATATTCTCTCATAAAGTGCCCCATACGATGACAATTGTAACACTCAACCTTTGATTTATCAAATCCAGTAGTGTCCTTAGCATTAAAAGTCATCTTTTTCTTGAATATTCTATTCCATCTGTTTGCTCTTATACTTGCAAGAGCCATATTCTACTTTATGTCCATCTCCTCCAAATGCTCATCACTTATTTGCTCAAGGTCCTCATAAGTAATCACTGCACCATTGGGCAATGAAGCAATGTATACACACACAGTATCCAGATCAATACCAGCAGGCTTAACTCTTGGTGATTCAATTTTGTATGTGTCAGCGCCTGAATATGAGGCGTTGACAGGATATGATCCAGCGTTGACACAAGTTGATCCAGTAACGGGGTGCATGTATGAATCCTTCTGATCAAATTGACCTTCACTATGTGAGAAGAAGGCCATGTTTCCATTGGTAGTCTTGCTTCCATGATCCAAAAGAGGTTCATTCTCCAACAGCCTTAGTTTGTTGTAAACATCATCAAAAGTAGAACTTTTGTGAGTGTTATTGGCAATTATAGACCTTGCCTCAATCTTCCATGCATCACCAAGGCTTTTAAGAAAAGTGGCAATAATGTCAACATCACCAATCACTGTCCCCATGAAGGACAACTTGCTTGTAATGTCAAGAAGTCTGCTTCTCACACTACTAAGCTTCTCATTAGGTTGAGCCTTAAAAACAGCATACTCATACAAGAGTTGCTTCTTTTTCTCTTCCACAATATTAGCATTACCACCATAGGCAACTTCAAGGGCTGCCCAAAGGTCTTTTACAGACTCATAACCTCTGTATTTATGCTGATTTTCTTGTCCCAAAGAGAGTTTCAGAATGCTTAGGGTTTTCATATCAACCCTTCTCTTTGCTATGTCCTCAGCAGACACAGCTCTACCATCTTCAGGTTTTTCTTTTCTATCTTCTTTAGTAGAGCCTTGAATAGCTGTTCTTGTAGCTATGGCAGCTGCAATCTTTCGAGCTTTATCGAATGTGTTTCCATATTCAATGATTTCCCATAGGGTGTAATCATGGATTTGTAGATATTGCTCAAAGTTGAACTTCCACAGCTCAAAATTGTCTGCATCTAGCATGGGAATCTTGATGTTGTGGTTTGAGGAGGAGGAGGAGTTATCTTCTGGGGTAGACATGATGTTTTTAGGGTTTTTCTCAGTTTAGGGTTCCTGTGTTCTTTAGATCAAAGTTTCTCAACAAGCTCTGATACCACTTGTTGATCCCAAACTTAGATCGATTTAGCTTGTGTAAACGAGATTAGATCAAGTTAAACACGTAGAGAAACTTTGTTGTGTATAAAACAATTCAAGTATTATGCGGAATTAATACTTAAAGAAGAACACACAAACAGTTGTAAAACAAACTTTCACTTGATTGATAATAACGAACTTGCTTACAATGAAAGTG
Source organism: Glebionis coronaria (assembly GCA_025667525.1). Lineage (NCBI taxonomy): Eukaryota > Viridiplantae > Streptophyta > Magnoliopsida > Asterales > Asteraceae > Glebionis > Glebionis coronaria. Next base: position 91,977,335 of record CM046874.1, on the reverse strand, counting down.
TTATACGTATGAAAAACTTATATGAAACATAACCTAAAGGTCTTCTTTTATAAACATAAGAATCCTTGTACAAGAGTCTACGTATCAGCTATTCTAGGTAAAAGATAATTATAGAAAATACATTGTTGATCCTATCTTTACTAGAAACAAACTAGAAACATAATACGCGTAGACCATATCTTTCTATCAGTGCTTGTCTTCAACCTATCAGCGCTTGACTTCTTCCTGTCAACGCTTGATCTGTCAATGTTTGTTTTCTTCTTATCAACGCTTGTTTTTTTCTTGTCAGCGTTCAAGTGTACTGGCTACATTTTATTCCCAACAACCCGCTTTAAAAAACTGAAACTTCAAAAGATATGCACATTATAAAAAATCAACCCTAATGAATTTACCGATGAACGAATTGATAACTCGAAACCCTATAAATGAATTCTCGATGTATAAAATGAGCTGAATTTATTGGAACCCAACAAATTAATCGAAGATTATGATGACGTGATTCATGGTTTGTGGTGGCATCGGTTATGGCATTAATTGATCGATTACAACAGCAGGTTCATTCAAATCAAAAACCATTCCTGAACATTTGATAGATCAGATTAGATTTTTGACGAATTATAATGATCAATTGATTATAATTGACGAAGAATTGAAGCATTATTTGATGGATTATAATGGTCGATCGGTTATATTCGATTATAACGAAGAATTGATGGAATTGCAGATCGGGTTATGGTGGAAAGAGCAGTTACACACTAAGAGAGAAAGGTGTCACGATGGTGGGGAGCTCGTCAGAACGACGTGGCACGCTCGCCGTGTCTCGTCGTCCTTTGTTGCCACACCCACCCCCTCTTTGCCATACAAATTTCGGAAAACCGAAATCTGAACGACGAGGACTTTCCTTGTTTTTTCTTCTTTCTTCATTTTTTTCTTCTTTTTTCTTCTTTTTTCTGTTTCTTCTTGTTTCTTTCTTTTGAAAAAGTGTGTGTGATGTGTGTGTTTTCAGGTGTGTGTGGTATGTGTGTGTGTGTTTTTTTGGTAAAAAAGAAGAAGAAAGGATGGGTGGAGTGAGGTTGGTGGAGTGGATATATTTTTTTAATTATATTTACAATTTTTATTCACGGGGTTTGATATTTAACATTTTCTAGTTAAAATTTATAATTTTATAAATTTTTAAAACGTTTTTAGTTTAAAATTGTATTTTTATTTTCCTAGTGTATTTTTATTTAATTATTTGTAATTTTAATTTAAGTGAAATGAATTTAAATTTGTGTGAAAATGAAAAAAAGAAAAAGCAAAGATAGTAATGGGGATCAAGTGAAGATGGGTTGGGTGTGTTGTGAGTGAGGGGTATTTTTGTTAGTTGTGTTGGTATGATGTGACGCTAATACGTCAGATGTGGGGCCAAAATTTTGAGGAGTTACCTTGTCATGATACCCTTCTCTCTAACTATGTGTTTTGGATAAGAAGGACCGACGTGCAATAAATAAAAGAATTTTATATAACAAATAAATAAAGGTTTTTTTTAATTAAAATTTAGATTAATCTAAGCCTTTGGTTTAAAGGCAAAAGAAAAACCAGTATATATCCCTTAGTTTTTAGGCAAAAACAAGTTTCAAATCTAGCTTTTGCTTTATATAAGTATTTTTTACTAAAACACATAGAATATAAATTAAGCAAAAGAAGCTTATATCTTTATCTACTAAACAAAAAAATCATTAAAACAAAAAAGTTATTAAAAAATTTACTTTTTTTTTATTATATATTGAGTAAGAATAAAATGAGCAAAAATTTATTTTTTTAAGTAGAAATTGATAAGATTTAGTGTTCCCTGATACTTGCTAATCTTGCGTTTAATATGGTTAATAAATGTCATAAATTTGTAGCAAAAGATTCGCTCTCATCCCATGTACCCAAAAAAAAAAAAAAAAACGTAATCAGACTCTTAGAAGGAAGCAATAATAGTGGTAGTAAGAGGAAGCGGTACGGTGGGCTGGTGGGAGGCTGGTCACGACGGTGCGAGGCCACGGCGGCGCCAACCACATCGTGGCTCGCGTCGTCGGTTTTGGGCTGGTACTACCAGCCGACGCCATGGTGACGGCGCGAGGCTACGGCGGCGCCAACCACACCGTGGCTCGCGCCGTCGGGTTTTTTAATTTTTTTTTTTTTTTTTTTTTGAAAATTTAAAAAAAGTTACCGTTGGGTATTATTTTTAAAAAAATTTGTATTTGTATTTTTATTATGAATGAAATGTGTTTTTAGTTGAAAATTAATTGTTGAAAAAAAAAAAAAATTGGGTGACGACGACACGAGAATTCTCGTGTTAACCAGGGAGGGGGGTTGAGCCATCGTGGGGTGTTTTGGTGTCGTGGGAGTAAAAAGTGACGTGGCATCATTTTTTGCCCACGACACGAGCACGACGACTCAACTGTACCGCGTGCTCTAAACATGATATTGAAATTTTGTGTGAACATGAAGTCTGAAAGCGTGAGTTGCCAATGGACAAACAAACGACTACCCCAAACTACATGGACGAAACCAATTAAAAACCAAACAAGTGTCCAAGTCTAAGTGAAGAAGCAAAAGCTATTTTTATTTTGAAACAAAACATTGTGTGCCAATTATTGTACCTACGAGATGCAGCATTTTGATCGAATATCCCTTCACAAATGCTGTATCTCTTACACACCTATTTGTCAATGAAAATGATGGTAACAAGTTATAATTTTAGTTTCGGAATCTCGATCTTGATGATAATGTCCAAGGATTAGGTCATGTGTAGATCTTCGAAGATTTTATAATCACTTCCATTATATGTCACAAACAGACAAAATTTGTAAACTCTTATTAAGCTTCAAAGTTATAGTCACTTCCATATATAGATGTAAAATTATAACACATACGGGAAAAGAATCAAAGATAAAAAAAAAAACAAGTCGGCAAATGTTTTCTACATTAACGAGGAGAGATCAGGTATGTAAGAAAAGTTTTCTTCATCAATCATAACCATTTTTGTTTTAAAAAAATAATCATAACCATTTAATTAAATTTGTATATATATAGGACGCATTTTCATCATATATCTCTACTCAATTTAAATAGATAATATTAAAAGTATTTAATTAATTCATTTATTTTTATAATTTAAATATTTTTTAAACAATTAAGTATTAAACGAAAAAAATATACCATCGAACATTTAATTATCTTTCTATCAATATGCATTATGATATACTTTTAAAAAGAAAAAATCGTTTTTTCTTGTTGTTAAAAATTTACGTAAAATATCATATATGATAATAGTATTTCATCATATATAATCACAGTGTTAAATTATAAAATTATTGTTAAATCATGTATGATATTGGGTTATATCATATATGATAAGTTATACTTATATCGTATAAAATAATATTGTTTCATCATATATGATACCAGTGTTAAATCATAAATTATTATTAAATCATCTATTAAATTAGTTTATATCATATATGATAAGTTATATCATATATGATACTGGTGTTACATCATATATGATAATTTTCGACAATGAAAAAAACGTGATTTTTTTGTCGAAAGTGTATCATATAGCATATCTATAGAAAGACAATTAAATACTCTTCGTAAAGGTATATTTTTTCGTATAACGATTAACAATTTATGAGATATTAATGTTTTGAAAAAAGAAGGTGAAAATAAATTTTGTGTTTAATCTTATCTATTATATTAAAGTGTATACGGAAGGTGATAATTTATGAGATATTAATGTTTTGAAAAAAGAAGGTGAAAATAAATTTAATCTTATCTAATAGTCGTAAATTTGTAAAATATTGCAAAGACTATTAATAAAATTACATTATAGTAGGATCTTATTATCTCGATCCTTGTAACACCCCATTTGTTAAGATGGAATGCTACAGTAATTTATGGCGTGTCATCAAAGCATGCAAGGTAAATGTTTAAACATTCATGACCATAAAAGGAAATACCAGAATCAAACATCGGTAGTCCAAGTAACTCACACATAAGCAATTATAAGTACTGTAAATGAAAGGACTAAACAACGTCCAAATGAAGTAAAGTATGAGAAAGTAGGAATAAATGCATAAGGTAAAAGAGGCTGGAAAGCTTCCATCCGAATGCACATACTCTTGAGATCGTACTTGTGAACTTGGGTACCTGACGTTTGGGAACATGGAAATGAAAAACGACTGAGCATAACGCTCAGTGTACGGATATACAATAAAACATGGAAACATAAAGTAATGAAAGCATAAAAGAGCATATAAAGCATGAAAGGCAGCGAAAATGAATAATTCCTGGGAAAACCTAGATGTATAGCATGTTTACTAGTTTTAGTTCTGAAAACATAGCTTATGTTTACTTATGAAAATTACCAGAAGCCAAGATAGGTCATGAGGCCAACAACGATACATGAATACTTGGAGGGGTGACATCGTCAAGCAATTAGAGGGGATGCCTCAAATTAATATGGTCTGGGTAGGAGGGATCAACTCCTTGTGAAGGATGTAAGGCACACACCACATTCACCCTATAAATCCTGACTGAAACTGAACCTAGGATGCACCCATACGCCCTACATGATAATAATAATATAATAAAGGCCAAATAAACTGAAAGGGACGCCACGAGTTATCACTCCGCCGTGGTGAAGTCATAGCACTGATGCCTCTAGTGTTATGGTTATGGTACCTCCATAACTAGGTGAAACTGGTCATGCATGTATATGGCTAAGGTAACTAATAAAACATAAGCATTTAATCTGTAACTACCGGGGAAAACAGTTGCTGCATACGGGAAATCCTAATAAAGGAAGAGGTTGTCCTTACTGAAGGACGGGAATCTGTACCTTGTGTCCAGTAGAAGCTAACTAAAACACTGAAGAATCTACTCCACCTTGACGGATAATACTACATAAGAATAGGGACGTGTATTAGTTGTATGAGTTACATGTGTTTTACCGATTCTGTGGATTATTAGCTAGTTATACTTAATATGACATGTTTTAGTGTTTTGTTGTGTTATCTGTAGTTATACTGATGTTCTATAGTGTATTATGCATGTAGTGTACTATAATACTTGTATTGTAATACTAAGCAATTATCTAAAAATAGCAGGTTTTCATAAATAGTAAGTTTCTAAAAATAGAAAGTTTCCAAAAATAGTAAGTTTCCATAATTAGAAATAAGTTGAATTATAATGTCATGTAAAGTTTATTTAGTATAATACAAGTCATGGTTTAAAGATAATAGCTTATTAATTAAATAACTTAGTTAATTAACTAAAATATACGTTATAAGAATTTAATTAAAAATACATGTTTTAATTAAATTAAGCTAAGTAAAATACTTTAGGTTATACATAAAATATTTAATTTTAATATTTAACTTAAGTCATGCATTTAATTAAATTAAATAGTCTAGAAAATAATTTAATTAAATATATTTCTGATTTTAATATTTTCCCGACACCCGAACCCGTGATTTAAATTTAGCCCGAGCCCGTACCTATGTGTCACATATAAGCCGAGCCAAACACCCTTGACAGTGGCTACCTGGCCTAACCGGTTGCTACTGTCCGAGTGGTTTACCCGCTGCCGAGCCACGTCTAGCCGCTGCCGGCTTGGTTCCCACCGGTTCAGCCCGGCTCCCACTGTTTTTGTTGTTCGGTTCACACTGTCCAAAACAACACGCGATCCAAACTAAAACCATACCCAGACTCGCGGTCGGGGTTCCCTTGCCTGCGTCCGAGCCAAACCAACCCAAGCCGAGACCCCTTGTGGTCTCGGTGGTGGTGATGAAAACTAGCCGAGACCCCCTTGTGGTCTCGGTTGTGTCTCGGCCGAACAACAAATACCAAAACACCCCTTTTAATCATGTTTTAATTAATCCCACATGTTTTCTTGATTTATTTTTAAGATTAATTAAATTAATGTCATGAATTCATAAAGAATTAGAAAGAAAAGAAAAGTTTGATTATCACGAACACGTGGAAGAAAAGGTTATGATCACGAACACGTATACTCAAAGAATCAAGTAACAAAATCGTCCGGTTTGATCTTGGTGTTGGTGGTGATCTATGGTCGGCGGCAAGAGAGGAAAAGGAGGCAGGGGTGAACTTTTTATGTAACCTAAAATAATGACTAATAATTCCCTGGTGTTTAGTTATTATTTGGTTAAACATGGGCCATGGGCCAAAGCCCATCTCTTCCTTTCTTTCCTAGTCGCGGCCTAATGGGAGCCCAACAGGGAACCCATAACTTTTCTAAGTTAAATATTATGGTCGTGTACGTTCATGTTTTATTTATCGTGAAATTTATATGTCGTGGGCGTAACACATTTATAATATATACGTAATTACATGTTATTAAATATCGTGACACGTGAATTATATTATAAATGGAAAGTTTTAAATTTATCGTATTTTCGTATGTTCACTGTTCATGTGTATTGTTCATGGTATTTTAATGCGGGTTTTACAACTCTTCCCCTCTAAAAGAACAATTCGTCCTCGAATTGTAGAAAACATAAACTGAAAGAAACATACCCGAATCAGAACTGGAAATGAGGGTAAGAAGCCCGTATAGACTCCTCCGTCTCCCAAGTGGCTTCCCGCTTAGGATGATCCCTCTAGAGGATTTTGACGAAAGGGATCGTCTTCCTCTGCATGACACGATCTTGTCGCTCAAGAACTCTCTCGGGTTCTTCGACATATGAAAGATCTTCTCGAATATGATCAAGCGGATACTGGACAACATGAACTGGATGATAGTTGTATCCTCTGAGTAAAGACACATGGAACACGTTGTGAACGTGTGATAGCTGAGGTGGTAACGCTAAATGATATGACACTTCACCAACGCGTTCTATGATGTCGAACGGACCGATGAAGCGAGGAATGAGCTCCCCTATGATTCCAAAACGTTTAACTACTCGTGGAGGTGATACCTTGAGGAAAACGTGATCACCTACTTTGAACGATACATATCTATGACGCTTATCAGCATAGCTCTTCGGGCGAGCGCGAGCTTCCTGAAGCTTTGCCTCGGCGACAGCGACCTTCTCATTAGTCACCTCAATCATCTCTGGACCCTCAATTAGTCGTTCGCCCACCTGATCCCAACATATTGGGGCGCGACACTTCCTACCATACAACATCTCGAAAGGTGAACACTTGATGCTAGCGTGCCAGTTGTTGTTGTATGCAAACTACACTAGAAAGATATAATCATCCCAGCTTCCTGTCCACTCTAGAGCACACGCCCGTAGCATGTCCTCCAATGTCTGAATTGTGCGTTCCGACTTTTCGTCGGTCTGAGGATGAAAGGCAGTGCTGAGCTTAAGTCTGGTGCCCTAAGCTTTCTGTAGACACTGCCAGAAACGTGATGTGAAATGGGGATCTCTGTCAGAGATGATTTCTGATGGAGTACCATGCAGTCTCATGATCTCCTTCTGAAAAGTGTCTGCTAATTTTCTGACCGGATGCTCCTTGCGGATCGGCAGAAAATGAGCAGATTTAGTCAACCTATCAACAATAACCCAGATAGCGTTGTTCTTCCTCTGAGTCACAGGAAGACCAGTAACAAAATCCATGGAGATTTTGTCCCACTTCCATGCTGGAATATCTAATGTTTGTAGTAAACCACTAGCTCTCTGGTGTTCGATCTTCACCTGCTGACATATCATACATTTAGAAACGAAGGTGGCAACATCATGCTTCATACCACTCCAACGGAAATGCTGCTTGATGTCGTGGTACATCTTGGTAGAACCAGGATGTATGGTAAATGGAGAGATGTGAGCTTCAGTCAGTACAGCTTCCCTAAGTGTAGAGTCATCATGAACCACTAGTCTAGTGCCGTTCCATAAGATACCGTCATTTTCAACATGAAACTCCGTCTGCTGATCAAGGTTTTGAACGATAGCCCAAATCTCACCATCGTCCTTATGAGCTTCCTTGATCCTAGAATGTAAGTCTGGTTCCACTCTAAGATTCGCCCAGTAACCGTGTTGTCCTCGTACACAAAACTTAATATCAGTCATCTCCAGGTCACAGATGATCTCCTTTGTAATCCAGATGCCAGCAATCATACCCGACCTTCTGCTTAGAGCATCTGCCACCACATTCACATGATTCACCGTACAAATAATGTCTCTAGATCTTCAATGCGAAAACAACTGCTGTAAGCTCCAAATCATGAGTAAGATAGTTTTCTTCATAATGTTTTAGCTGCCGTGATGCGTATGCAATAACCTTCCCATGTTGCATGAGAACGCAGCCTAGACCCTTTCCTGAAGCGTCACTATATATCTGAAATCCACCTGAGCCAGATGGGAGAGCAAGAATAGGTGCAGTCACTAACTTCTACTTAAGATCTTCAAATCTCTTCTCTCGCTCCTCGGTCCAGACTAATTTCTCTCCTTTCCTCATCAGCTTAATCAAAGGTAAGGCTAACCGTGAAAAGTTCTCCATAAACCTACGGTAATAGCCAGCTAAACCAAGAAAACTTCTGACCACTATTGCAGATGTAGATCTCGACCATTTGGTGATAGCTTCAACCTTTACAGGACCCATGGTGATCCCCTCTGCAGATGCAATATGGCCCTGAAATGCCACCTTTCTTAACCAGAACTCACACTTGGAGAACTTGGCATACAGCTGCTTCTGACGAAGAATCTGCAAGACTGTATGAAGGTGTTCTTCATGTTCCTCCTTGGATTGGGAGAAAATCAGGATGTCATCAATGAACACGATAACAAACTTGTCCAGAAACTCATGGAAGACGTAGTGCCCATAACGTGTACGGAAAGCAGTCTTAGAAATATCATGCTCTTTAACCCGAAACTGATGGTAGCCAGACCTCAGATCGATCTTGGAGAAATACTTGGTGCCCTGAATTTGATCGAAAATGTCATCAATTCGTGGCAAAGGGTAACGATTCCTGATCGTGATCTTGTTCAGCTCACGATAGTCTATACACAAACGCATGCTGCCACCTTTCTTCTTCACGAACAGTACCGGTGCACCCCATGGCAATGCACTGGGACAGATGAAACCTTGCTCCAGAAGTTCATGCAGTTGATCTTTTAATTCTTTAAGCTCTATAGGAGCCATGTGATAAGGAGTTTTGGAAATGGGCTCCGCACCTGGGATGAGCTCAATTCCAAACTCGACTTCACGAACAGGTGGTATGCCCGGAAGTTCACCAGGAAATACGTTAGGAAATTCTGACACAATAGGCTAATCTTGGATTGACAGGGACTCAGGCGAAATGTCATGAATATTGGCTATGAAGCCTTGACAGCCGTGTGATAGTAATGCACACGCCTCCATGGATGAATAATTTGTACAGACCTCTCTGGCAGAAAACCATGGTGTATGTACTCTGGAGATTTAACATCACCGAAGATAACCCTATAAGTGTGGCAGTCTATCGTAGCCTGGTTTTTGGATAACCAGTCCATGCCCAAAATCAAGTCAAACTCGCACATGTCCAAAGGAAGTGCGTCAACTCTGCGGATTCTACAATCAAATTCTAGGGGACGATCTCTGTACACCTGAGTGATTTGTACTGTAAAACCATAGATTATCGCATCCTAAATTCGAGGACGAATTATTTTTTTAGAGGGGAAGAATTGTAAAACCCGCATTTAAAATCCAAGAACATTAGCTATTACGCAGTCTCAATTTATTTAAATACTACAACAAAATAATTATTCATAAAATTTTTATTAAGTTCAGAAAATATTACGTAAGTATTATTTATTATACAGAAAATAATTAAACGTTAACAGTAATTACGCAGTCTCAGATTTATTTAAATATTAGAAATAATAATTATTTAGAAAATAATTATTAAGTTTCAGGAAACGTTATGTATGTTACGTATGTATTATTTATTATAGAAAAGAGTTTTACATTTTCAGAAAACTAAAACACGAGAAATAAATACGTTTACGTGACAAGTTACAAGTGTCGAAATCAATCGGAAAAAAAAACTATATATTACAAAGGGGTGGCAGATTTTATCTAATAAACATGAAGAAATGGGCTTTTAGGCCCTATTTTGCCAAAGAAAGAAAAAAAACGGGGGGTTTACCCATTGCTTTTCATAACAGTAAAAAAAAGAGGAAACGGGAAATTAGAGTTTCACGAGTGAGTTTGGCCGCCGGCTGTAGAAGAAAGAAAAAGGGAGATCGATCCATTCTGAGTTGTGTTTGATTCTTGTTTATGTGTTACTCATTCTAGAATCGTAAAAGATAATCTTTGTTTTCTCTTTTCTTTATTAATCACGAATTCCTCGATGATAAACAAGAAAAACGTTTTAATATGGGTTAATGATCATGATATAATAAGAATAGGATTCGGGTCCGTGGGGTTGCACGAAAAACCGAGACATCACCATGTCTCGGTGGTGTTTATTTAATCAGGCCACAGCCAAACACCCTATTCGGGGCTGTTTTATGTAAAACAGTGGGAAGGAAAAACCAAAAGGGGGTGTTTGGTTAACTAAGCTGTAAGAATAAAATGTCTCAGTGGTGGTCTTGGTGTCACCAGCCACAAATAGAAAACACAGTAGGTGTTTTTGGGGTTAACATGAGGTAAGGGGGTGTTTGGTTTAGTAACAGTGGGAACCAAACAAGAAGCAGTGGGAACCACTGCATAAACAGTGGGAACCACTACATAATCAATGGGAACAAAAAGAAGAAGCAGTGGGTACATATTAAAAACAGAATTTATGAGATTTAAAATTCAGTTAGCGACAGTTTAGCGATAGAATTTCTGTAGCGGTTTAAATAATCAGTTTTGGGACAGATTTAGTCACAGTTAGTAGCGACAGTTAGCGACAGAAAAATATGTCGCTAATCTGGTTATTATTTATGTATTATTGTTGATTTGTTTTAGTGCGACCGAGAAGGGTATCTCGGTAGGCTTGGGTTCATGGTTAAAAGGTTAAAAAAATGAGGATTTTAATTATATCATATTTAACCATTTTCACAAATAAATGTTTTAATAATTTAATTATTAAATTAAATTAATAATGTTAAATTAGTTTTTGTAAATTTAAAAAGTATAATATTATTAAATTATTTAACTAATTTAGGAAACTTTCTAATAATAACAGGTTACGATTTATAATAATATCGTAAATAACATAACACAGTATAATACGCAGTAACTAGAAATACATGATATTTATACTAATGAGTAAACATTTAAAGGACAGTCAGATTTATCAGAAATACACTAGACTATCAGATTAATCGGATTATACATAAACAGTAATATAAGAATAAAATAAATTAAACTAAGAAGAGTTAAGCTGAGTAAAATAAATGGATATCAGTTTATTCGCGTCCTTTATTCATGTAGCTCGCATGAAATCAGAGTAGACATTCTGTCAGTTGATCTCAGTCGGTTACTGGACACGAGATACGGATTTCTAGTACTTCAGTAAGGACTCCCTTCTATGCATGATTAGGATTCCCCGTCTGTAGCCAAATGTTTTCCCCAGTATATGTTTTAAGCTTATCAGTAATCATTTTAATAACTAAATAAATTGCTTAAGCTTTAACCAACTGCCTTAGAGCAGCTGGCCACCAACTACCGCAAAAGCGCGTAGTTGATCAAGTCAAGCAAAAGGGCGGGGGTTCGAATCCGGCCCCCGGCTTGGTCAGCCAGTGTTGCCTAGGTAATTTACCGGGATATGCCTTCCTTGTTGGGTGGGGGGCTCGGTACCAAAAAGGTAAACGGACTTAAGATGGTTCCGCCAAATACCATTTTTTATATACAAGCATGATCAGTTTATGTACTAGTTACTAAGGTACCGTAACCATGACATGTGAGACCCCCAGAATCTGACATGGAACAACTAGGAAACGAGGGGATCACACGTCAAGGTAAAAGTAACAATGAGTTATAAATGACACAAAAATGACGCAATAAAAGACTTATATATTACATCACATTATATTAGAGTTTAAAAACATCGGTCCCACAAGTTTTAAAACATAATAATGTACCATAACATCATGGTTTAAAGTTTTAAGATAACAAAAGATAAGCGGAAGACTTTAACAACGTCATTTATAACAAAAGCATAAACATATCACAACACAGATCTTTCCAAGCTGCCAACATCCTGCGGGAATCCCATCCAAGCATATTAAGCATTATTACCTGAGATTAAAACATGTAAAACCCGTCAACAAAAAGTTGAGTGATATTCATAGGTTTAGAAAACTAAGTACTGGAACACAAATATAATTTGTAAAACAAGTAATGGGGGGATGACTATGTACATTCTCCATAGTCATGGTATATTATTGCTATTTAGTTCATAAACCGAAGCTTAACTCAATGTAAGTTCCTCTAGTGAGTATCCCGCCTAAATACTCAAGTATAAACAAATGTAAGTGCGTCAAGGTAATCGAGACGGGATAGTCAATTCTGATGGATCCACCCACAACATCCGCGCTTCGCGCAATGCACACAGGACAATTAATGGTTCATGATCAGGAGAGGAAACTTAAGGCTAGAGACTAAAAGCAATAATATCAATGAATTTATTTGGCAGCATACAATTCTGGATAGCATATAGTTAAAAAAGATTGTGTTCCAACATGATAATCTCACCCCGTGTTTTGAAACAATGAATAAGTAGCTAGAGGGGCTATGAACTCATCTTAGATATAAGGTGGAATCAACACGAAACTGGAGGGCTCAGTAGTAACAACGGAAAATCAAGCAACCTTAAGTCATCCGAGACCTACGATAACAGGACGCGGAAGTTTAGAAAATAAGAAAATAAATGTTTAGAAAACACTTTAATTAAATGAGTACATAAACCAAATTATGACACATGAGAAAAAACATGCAAGGGGTACTTCTAGACTTCATCTAAAAGTATACTTTTACTAGACAATGCTTTCGATAAAAAAAACTGCCGGCACATACCGAATGTACGGTCTGATTTACTTCGCTTAGACATGACAAAAGTTGATGGTACTAACTGAGAAGCTCACTTAATATCTATAGAAAGCCATATAAAAATCTTGTCAATAGTTTATACTTCTAAGACTCACTTCCCGACACATCTTCGAGTTACAAAAACCGGACAGAATTACCATCTTTGACTCGTAAAACCATTTTGACCTTTCTAAACAATCCCGTTTATAAAACCGACACTTGAGTTTGATAATAGACTCACAACCCTAGGAATATAGTCCAAAACAGCCTTTTACTATTTTTAAAACTCGACATATAGTCCCCAAGATTCGATCCAAATATCGACAACAACTTTAAGTTGTACCGATACTCGTCTTCCGGTACACGAATAATCAAACTATCGCTATTTCCAACTCGTTTAGAGTTAGGAGCTATAATTTATATCAAATTGAAGGTAAGAAAAATCTCTATAGCCCTATCTTATTAGTTTATCACTAAACCAAGTTTAAGATACCCAAAACCAACCTCAACTTTCTGCCTAAAATCACCACTTTGAAAATCATAACAAAAGACTTTTTTAACACAATCCAACAATTTTTCTACCCATAATATCATCCTATAATCATCCTCTAACAACCTAAGCCCTTGCATGCAACAAAATTAAAAGATCAAAATCAAAAACTTTGATTTTTCAACATCAAAACAATAAACTTTAGCCATGATCATCATATTTATGATGATCAAGCATCAACCCAACTAAGAAATCACCAAAACATGGAAAGTGGTTGCATGTGTATTATTTTTGTACCATAAGAAGCACCTTAAAAATCTATGATGTGTTCTTTATTTTGTTTTGGCTTAAACAAGTTAGATGGTGGTGATTTTTGAGGGTTTTTGGTGGTGGAGTTACGGTAACAAGGGGTAGGAGGAGAGATTTTGTGTTTTTTTAATGGTTATATGTGTGTGTTAGTGGAGAGAAAAGAGTATATATATGGTAGTTTAAGTGTAGGGACTAAACTTGTCACTTTTGAAACTTTAGGATTAAAAAATAAATACTTTAGTTAAAAAGTGAGAAATGACTATTAGTCAATTTTACAAATATTTACGGGACACGGGTTTCGTAAAAATACTTTTCAAAAGTTAAAACACACCCAAAATAAGATAATATAGACTCCCGATTCGACTTAACACGTCATTAAAAGAAAACATCGAAAACATCGAACATTGAAACAATTGACAGTAAAATGTGAAATAAAAGGATTAAACACTTTGCTCGTTATCGATCTAGACTTAATACAATGTAAATATTAACATCTTTAGGTCGAAATATTTATCCCTCGGTTCTCGTTCCGCCGATTCAAGTAAACTTTTGTAAAAATACACGTGGGTGATTTTAAACCAAAATATTTGATTTAAATAAATATGGAATTATAAAAAAAAATTGTAATTTCGAATAAGTATTAACAATGATTTAAATAATGAATAAGAGTAAAATAATTACCAAGAAAATACGAGATCTCACATTCTACCCCCTTAAGGGAACTCTTGTCCCTCAGAGTTTAATTGGAGATGGAAGAAGAAGACGAGAACAGATGGGGATACTTAGCCTTGAACAGATCTTCACTTTCCCGGTAAACTCAGCACCCCGACGTCAATCCCAACGAACTTTAACGATAGGAATCCAACTACATTTCAGCTTCTTGACTTGGCGATCCACGATCTCTATAGGTTCTTCAATGAAATATATCTTCTCGTCTACCCTTATTTCTTCTAGCGGTATCTGAACATCTGATTCGGCTAAACATTTCTTAAGATTGGAAACGTGGAATACATCATGAACACAACTTAACTCCTGAGGTAACTTCAGTCGATAAGCTGTCGAGCCAACACGCTCAATGATCTCGAATGGTCCTACAAAACGCGGTGCAAGTTTTCCTCTTTTATCGAACCTTAAAATACCCTTCCATGGAGATACACGTAACAGCACACAGTCACCGACTTGAAACTCAAGAGATCTGCATCTTTTGCTTGCGTAACTCTTTTGACGACTTCTAGCAGTTTTCAGTGTTTCCCTAATCTGTAGAATCTTGTCTGTAGTTTCTAGGACTAATCAGGCCTTATCAGTTTACTTTCACCTACTTCATTCCATATCACTGGCGATCTGCACTTACGTCCGTATAAAGCCTCGAATGGCGAACACTTGACACTTTTATGATAACTATTATTATAGGAAAATTCAACCAAAGGTATATGAGTGTCCCAGCTACCACCAAAATCCATAACACATGCTCGCAGCATGTCTTCCAGAGTCTGAATAGTGCGTTCACTCTGTCCATCAGTCTCTGGGTGATATGTTGTACTCATTAATACTTGTGTACCCAACGCCTTTTGAAGTGCTTTCCAGAAATGAGACGCACAACGACCATCCCTATCAGAAATAATCGACACCGGTACTCCGTGTTTTGCAACAATCTCATTGATGTAGATTCGAGCCAATTTATCAGTTTTATAATCCTCACGAATAGGAAGGAAGTGAGCAAATTTTGTTAATCTATCAACAATTACCCAAATTGCATCAAAACCATCACTGCTTCAAGGCAGCTTTGTAACTAAGTCCATTGTAATCCTTTCCCATTTCCATTCAGGTACTTCTGGTTGTTGTAGAAGTCCTGAGGGTTTTTGATGTACTGCTTTAATCTTTGAACAAGTCAGACACTTGTTAACGTATTCTGCTATGTCTTTCTTTATACCTGGCCACCAATAAATATCCCTTAAATCGTAATACATCTTATCTGCACCAGGGTGAATTGAATATCCATTATTACCTTTCTTAATCCTCCAACTAATAGAATCCATATCCGTCCAACAAATTAAATTGTTCCATCGTCTTTCCTTTCAAATTGAGCATCTAATCCTCGCAGCAATTCTGCTGGAGCCTTAAAGTCCTTTGCATCTTCTTGCTGTGCTTCTAAAATCTTAGTCTTGAGGCTAGATTGAATGGCTATACTCATAGCACGCACTCTCCTATGTTTTAGTCTTTCCTTTCCACTTAGGGCGTCAGCCACAACATTAGCCTTTCCTGGGTGATACTTAATTTAACATTCATAGTCACTGAGGAGTTCTAACCAACGTCTTTGTCGCATATTCAAGTCCTTTTGGTTAAAGATATACTGGAGACTCTTATGATCAGTGTATATCACACTTTTCGTCCCATAAAGATAATGTCTCCATATTTTCAAGGCAAATACTACTGGACCTAACTCCAAATCGTGAGTAGTATAGTTTTGTTCATGGGTTTTATGTTGTCTGGAGGCATAAATAATCACTTTTCCTCGCTGCATTAAGACACGCCCGAAAACTTGATGGGATGCATCACAATAAACTACAAAATTATTCGGTCCATATGGAAGTGTTAACACTGGAGCATTACACAATTTTTCCTTTAATAAGCAAAAGGCTTGCTCTTGATCTTCACCCCAAATGTATTCCTTATTCTTTTGTGTAAGCATGGTTAAAGGCTTTGCAATCTTGGAGAAGTTTTCGATGAATCTACGATAGTATCCGGATAATCCGAGAAATGAACGGACCTCAGTAGGTGATTTAGGAGATTTCCAATTCTTAACTGCTTCAACTTTACTAGGATCTACGTGTATACCATCCTGATTTACCACGTGTCCTAAAAACTGAACCTCGTTCAACCAAAATTCACACTTAGAGAATTTGGCATATAACTTTTCTTTCTCCAAGAGATTTAAGATGGTTCTAAGATGGTTTTCATGATCTTTTTCAGATTTCGAGTAAATGAGGATGTCGTCAATGAAGACTATGACAAACTTATCATGATAGGGTTTGCAAACACGGTTCATTAGATCCATAAAAACTGTAGGAGCATTGGTAAGACCGAATGGCATAATAGTAAATTCAGAGTGTCCATAACGAGTTCTGAATGCGGTTTTGGAGATGTCACTTTCATGTACTCTTAACTGATAATATCCTGAAAGAAGGTATATCTTGGAGAAACAGCAAGCACCTTGCAGTTGATCAAATAAGTCGTCAATATGAGGAAGAGGGTTACGATTCTTGATTGTCAGCTTATTCGATTCCCTGTAGTCAATACACATTCTCATTGCACCATCCTTTTTCTTAACAAAGAGCACATGCGCTCCCCACGGCGAATGACTCGGTCTAACGAAACCTTTCTCTTGTAATTCCTTAAGCTGATTTGATAATTCACTCATTTCAGACGAGGCTAAACGATAAGGCGATTTGGAAACAGGCAGTGCACCCAGAATAAGATCGATACAAAATTCAACTTCACGCACATGAGGTAATCCTGACAAGTCGTCTGGGAAAACTCCAGGAAATTCACAAACGGTACGAATGTCATCAAGCTTTTTCTAATCAGCCTTGATAGAAAGAACAGAATTCGGATTGTCATCCGGCTTCTCACCGCGAAGTTCTAAGATTTTACCCGAAGAAAGAGGAATACGCACGATTCGCTCAAAACAAACAATGACAGTACGATGACGCTAACCAATCCATACCAACAATAACATCAAAACTGCCGAGACGCGTCGGTAAAAGGTCAATTAAAAACAAATGACTAAGCAAGTCAAGGGTACAGCCACGCAAGACTGTATTGGTACTAACAATCTTAACCTCTGCTAATTCTACTTCATAACTAGTGTCTAAAGCAGAAGGAGTAATATCAATGAAAGGAGTAAAAGCAGAAGACACGAAACTTTTCTCAGCACCAGAATCGAATAAAACACTAACATAGTGATCGTTAAGAATATACGTACCCGCGACCATCTGAGGATTCTTCTGAGCGTTATTTCCCACATGATACATACTACGTCGAGCTCCATCGTTCTGCAGATCCTTATCCTTTGGACACCTATTTTGGAGATGACCTTTTTCACCACAGTTATAGCACACCATATTACAGTACTCGTCCTTATGGCCAAACCTATTACAAACTGTACACCTAGTAGGACACACACCAACAGGATGATGCCAATTGCATAGATCACACTTGGGCAGCTTCCCATTATAACCTTGTCTAGGGGTGTAATCAAGCCAAGCTTTTATCAAGCAACTCGAGCTCGAGCTCGAGCTTGGCTTGATCAAGACTATCTTTTATCAAGCTCAAGCCTAAAAAATAGCTCGAAACTATATCAAGCTCAAGCTTTTGACAGCTCAGCTCGAGTTCTTATCAAGCTTTTTCAAGATCTATCAAAAATATGTTTTTATGATGAATTTATATAAGTCACTAATTGTTAATTTGAGTATTAACCTAATTTTAAGGGCTAATTTCATAAATAAATAAATAATATATTTTAGAAGGACTTTTAACTCTGATTACATTTATATTTTAGTTCTTCGTATTTTAAATGTTTCTTTATTTTTGTAAATTTAATTATTGCATTTACTCGGTACTTGGTGGAATAGAATATGTATATGAATATTTTTTGCACTCTTCTTAATACTAAACGCAACGTGTCTAACTTGCGCTCGCATTCACATCATGTAATGACCTTTAGGACCTTATTCGTATTGGAGTGTAAAACACATTTTGAAACCAAGATTGTACGATGATTTTAATATTGGATTTATTAATGTTAAATAAATAAACTTTGTTTTAAGTAATGATTTTTATTTTATTTTATTTTATACATATGTTTATTGATGAGTTTTAGTATAAGAAAATTATATTTATACACATTCAAGCTTTTCAAGTCAAGCTCAAGCTTTTATCAAGCCTTATCAAGTCAAGCTCAAGCCTAGATTGATAAAGCTTGACAAGCTATCAAGTCAAGCTCAAACCTATAATTTTAGTATCAAGCCAAGCTCAAGCCCTATTAAGCTTGAGCTCGGCTCGACTCGATTACACCCCTAACCTCGTCTGCCAGAAGGAGTAGCAGGAGTAATAGGAGCAACAAGAGTAATAGGGGCAGCAGGAATAACAAAAGCAGCAGGAGCAGCAGGAACAGCAGGAGCAGCTGCGTACATGGTTGCTGTCTCTTGTCTCTTGTTGGCTTGTTGGTTATTGTTCTTGTTGTAGTTTCTATTGTTTCCTCGATTGTTGTTACGGTTATTTCCCGGATTAATCCCTTGATTGTTTCCTTTACTCTCCTCCCATTTTCGTTTGTTATCAGCATTTAACTTAGCAACTTTACCTTCCACAGACTGCTCGACCAATTCACGAGCCATGTTTACCGCTTCATGTAGGGAAGAGGTTTTTGATGAAGTAATGTGTCTTTTAATCCTTTCAGGAAAGCCCTTGACATACCTTTTGATTTTCTTTTTCTCATCTAGAACCATTTCAGGACACATTAAGGCCAACTCATGAAACCTATTAGTGTAAGCTTCAATATCATCATTTTTCATCTGTAAGTTCCATAGCTCATGTTCCATACGAGCTATCTCAGTCTCAGGGCAGTATTCAGTATTCATCATTATTTTGAATTCGCTCCAAGGGATTTTGTTTGCATTATCAAGACCTAAGGTTCTAATATTCCCATTCCACCATGTAAGTGCAATACCTTCCAAAGTACTAGCAGCATAAATTACCTTATCCTCTTCAACACATTTGTAAGTTCCAAACACTTGCTCCATCTTTTCAAACCAACGTGTCAAACCAACGACACCTTCGGTCCCTTTGAAGGAGTGTGGCTTTCCAGACATGAAGGTCTTGTGCGAACATCCTTTTGTGCTTGAAGAACCTTCAGCTTTAGTTTGAGTCTCTCGGCTCTTTTCATATTCAGCAACTGCTTTCTTTACCCTTTTTGCAATGATTCTCTCCATAGTATCCCGACGGGATTTCCTAGGTCCATCAGCCCTACGAATTTTGGTAGGTGCCATGTTCCTGTCAACAACACAATACAAAATTCAGTGTGAACTTGTATAAGTATGCTATTGCAAGATTCATGGAAATGGAGAAAATAGAATAAGAAGAGATTTTAGATATGCATAACTGATTGTCAACCAGGAATGCAACACCAAGGAGGGGAATATATATATATATATATATATATATATATATATATATATATATATATATATATATATATATATATATATATATATATATATATATATATATATATATATATATATATATATATATATATATATATATATATATATATATATATATATATATATATATATATATATATATATATATATATATATATATATATATATATATATATATATATATATATATATATATATATATATATATATATATATATATATATAATAAGCAAGAGGGGTTTGAAAGGAGATAGTACGTATCGTAATGAAGCAAATATAATATTTCAAATGAAATCAAGGTATGAAATACCATAAGAATAATTAAGATAAACAATAAGGATTAGAGAGTTACCCACGCAGATATCGAACAAAATTGGCAGATTCTGTGTTTGACACTTGTAAAGCATGAAATATTTTGAAATTTAGTTATAGACCAAGTTTTTGAAAACGACTCAGTTCCCTATAACCATCGCTCTGATACCAATCTGTGAGACCCCCAGAATCTGACATGGAACAACTAGGTAACGAGGGGATCATACGTCAAGGTACAAGTAACAATGAGTTATAAATGACACAAAAATGACGCAATAAAAGACTTATATATTACATCACATTATATCATAGTTTAAAAACATCGGTCCCACAAGTTTTAAAACATAATAATGTAACGTAACATCATGGTTTAAAGTTTTAAGATAACAAAAGATAAGCGGAAGACTTTAACAACGTCATTTATAACAAAAGCATAAACATATCACAACACAGATCTTTCCAAGCTGCCAACATCCTGCGGGAATCCCATCCAAGCATATTAAGCATTATTACCTGAGATTAAAACATGTAAAACCCGTCAACAAAAATTTGAGTGATATTCATAGGTTTAGAACACTAAGTAATGGAACACAATATAATTTGTAAAACAAGTAATGGGGGGGGGGGGATGACTATGTACATTCTCCATAGTCATGGTATATTATTGCTATTTAGTTCATGAATCGAATCTTAACTCAATGTAATTTCCTCTAGTGAGTATCCAACCTAAATACTCAAGTATAAACAAATGTAAGTGCGTCAAGGTAATCGGGACGGGGATAGTCAATCCTGATGGATCCACCCACAACATTCGCGCTTCGCGCAATGCACACAGGACAGTTAATGGTTCATGATCAGGAGAGGAAACTTAAGGCTAGAGACTAAAAGCAATAATATTAATGAATTCACTTGGCAGCATACAGTTCTGGATAGCATACAATTTAAAAGATTGTGTTCCAACATGATAATCTCACCCCGTGTTTTGAAACAATGAACAAGTAGCTAGAGGGGCTATGAACTCACCTTAACTATAAGGTGGAATCAACACAAAACTGGAGGGCTCAGTAGTAACAACAGAAAATCAAGCAACCTTAAGTCATCCGAGACCTACGATAACGGGACGCAAAAGTTTAGAAAATATGAAAATATATGTTTAGAAAACACTTGAATTAAATGAGTACATAAAACAAATTATGACACATGAGAAAAACCATGCAAGAGGTACTTCTAGACTTCATCTAGAGGTATACTTTTACTAGACAATACTTTCGATAAAAAAAACTGCTGGCACATACCGAATGCACGGGCTGATTTACCTCGCTTAGTCATGTCAAAAGTTTATGGTACTAACTGAGAAGCTCACTTAATATCTATAGAAAACCATATAAAAAGCTTGTCAAAAGTTTATACTTCTAAGACTCACTGCCCGACACATCTTCGAGTTATAAAAACCGGACAGAATTACGTCTTTGACTCGTAAAACCATTTCGAACTTTCTAAACAATCCCGTTTATAAAACTGACACTTGAGTTTGATAATAGACTCACAACCCCAGGTTTATAGTCCAAAAACAGCCTTTTACTATTTTTAAAACTCGACTTATAGTCCCTGAGATTCGATCCAAATATCGACAACAACTTTAAATTGTACCGATACTCGTCTCTTGGTACACGAATAGTCAAACTATCGCTATTTCCAACTCGTTTAGAGTTAGGAGCTCTAATTTATATCAAATCGAAGGTAAGAAAAATCTCTACAACCCTATCTAGTTAGTTTATCACTAAACCAAGTTTATGGTACCCAAAACCAACCTCAACTTTCTGCCTAAAATCACCACTTTGAAAATCATAACAAAAGACTTTTTCAACACAATCCAACCATTTTTCTACACATAATATCATCCTATAATCATCCTCTAACAACCTAAAACCTTGCATGCAACAAAACTAAAAGATCCAAATCAAAAACTTTGATTTTTTAACATCAAAACAATAAACTTTAGCCATGATCATCATATTAATGATGATCAAGCATCAACCCAACTAATAAATCACCAAAACATGGAAAGTGGTTGCATGTGTATAATTTTTGTACCATAAGAAGCACCTTAAAAATCTATGATGTGGTCTTTATTTTGTTTTGGCTTAAACAAGTTAGATGATGGTGATTTTTGAGGGTTGTTGGTGGTGGAGTCACGGCAACAAGGGGGTAGGAGGAGAGAGTTTGTGTTTTTTTTGAAATGGTTATATGTGTGTGTTAGTGGAGAGAAAAGAGTATATATATGGTAGTTTAAGTGTAGGGACTAAACTTGTCACTTTTGAAACTTTAGGACTAGAAAATAAATACTTTAGTTAAAAAGTGGGAAATGACTATTAGTCAATTTTATAAATATATACGGGACTCAGGTTTCGTAAAAATACTTTTCAAAAGTTAAAACGCACCCGAAATAAGATAATATAGACTCCCGATTCGACTTAACACGTCATTAAAAGAAAGCATCGAAAACATCGAACATTGAAACAATTGACAGTAAAATGTGAAATAAAACGATTAAACATTGTGCCCGTTATCAGTCTAGACTTAATACAATGTAAAGATTAACATCTTTAGGTCGAAATATTTAGCCCTCGGTTCTCGTTCCATCGATTCAAGTAAACGTTTGTAAAAAAGCACGTGGGTGATTTTAAATCAAAATATTTGATTTAAATAAATATGGAATTATAAAATAAAAATAATTTTATAATTTCGAATAAGTATTAACAATGATTTAATTAATGAATAAGAGTAAAATAATTACCAGGAAAATACGAGATCTCACATGACACTAGAGGCACCGGTGTCATGTCTCCTCTACGAGGGAGTGATTTCTCGCATCGTCCCATTTCAGCTTGGCCATTTATCTGTATTATCAACGGGGCGTATGGATGCATCCTAGGCTTACCAGTTTACAGTTATCAGGTGAATGTGGTGTGTGCTCTACATCCTTCACATTGGAGCTGATCCCTCCACTCAGCACAGTAATTAGAGGTCACCCCCTACAGCATGATGATGTCACCCCTCCAGTTATTCATGCAACAGTTATTTCAGCACATGACATATATAAGCTCTTGGCAATTAAAATATAGTAAATACATGTTCTCAGATTTAACAGATAACAATTCAGCTTTATTATTTATAAATCAGACTTTTCAGATTTTACACAGGTTTCCGCTGAAAGTTTACTTATCAGTCTTACAGCTTCAGTATTTTATCATCTGTTTCATTTTAGTATTTCTTATCATGCTTTTATCCGTTCACTGGGCGTTATGCTCAGCCGTAGTTCCTTTCATGTTCTAACGACAGGTACACCAGGACGCTCTTAGAATTCTGGGAGCATGTGCATTTGGATGGAAGCCATCCAGACTTCTTACTTTATGCACTTCTTACATTATTCTGCTTATTTGGACATTGTTTAGTCCTTTAGTCAGTATTTACTTTTCATGTTTTGAGCATATGTTTGGATTACCGATTTTTGATTCCGGTATTTCCTTTATGGTCAGTTAATGTTTTAGGACATTTACCTTATGCTTTGATGACACGCCATAAATACACGTAACGGTCCGCTTATCCAAGTGGGGTGTTACAATTATGGTATCAGAGTTATAGGTTTGACCTGTAGGCTATAAAACTTGACCTGTGACTAGTGGGTAGTCACCAGGAACTTCTCAGATTTTTTGGCGTTGTTATCTTTCATGTTTCTCATGCAATTATCAGTCGGTTTTCTTCATTTATCAGTCAGTTTTCTTAAAGTTTTTGACTAAGTAAAAGATTGGTACAGGACTGGCCATATTTAGTCGCATGTGCTTTTCTGCGAATATTGTTTTGGTGAACCGACCCATAGGCGTTCACTCTTGCCCGTTCAGATTTTGTATCGGTGAACCGACCCATAGGCGTTTACCCTTACTCATGACAGATTCATGTTTTCAGTCGAATGTTATTAGGTGAACTGACCCATATGCATTCACTATTTATCAAGTCAAATTTTATGCTTTTCAGTCAAATGTTATTTTGTGAACCGATCCATAGTTGTTTACCTTTGTCATATCATGACGTTTTATAAGTTTTGACTGGTATGGGTTGGACTACAGCCATCCATATTTAGTCCCGGATTGTAAATTTCTATACATGACAGTTCTCATAAATTTAGACAAGTATGGATCGAACCAGAATCGCCCATACTTAGTCACATGCTTTCTCTTGTAAATTCCGTGGATTGAACCATATCCATCCACGCCAGTTGATGTTAAACCTCAGTTGATGATCCTTCTATGTTCTTTGTATCAGTCAAGTTTTATACTCTCACGTGGATGTCGTTTCATGCTGATAAAGTTCATGTCTCCTTATGAGGATTACGTATTCAGCAAGGTGATGATGTTTTTATGCTAAGATACAGAAGGGTTACAGTAAAATCCTATTTTCATAATAAATCATGTTTGGTCTTCATCAGTCATGTCTTCATGCTGACCATTATTGAAATTCCGTTTAATCATATTCT
Source organism: Glebionis coronaria (assembly GCA_025667525.1). Taxonomy (NCBI): domain Eukaryota; kingdom Viridiplantae; phylum Streptophyta; class Magnoliopsida; order Asterales; family Asteraceae; genus Glebionis; species Glebionis coronaria. The sequence continues at coordinate 91,952,479 of CM046874.1, read as the reverse complement.
TGAACCTCTATACAACCAGCATTAACTATACGCAGGAATTACCAGGCTATCATGTTACTCATTCAGTTCAGTTTACTACCGTTTAAATAAATTTATTTCTTTGATCATGTCAGACAATTGACACCAGTATCGATTAATCCCATAAAATTTTCACCAGTGCCATGTACAGTATTCCATATGTACCCCGTATACAATGTCTTAGTTATACTTCATGTACAATATTTCATGTGTAATCCACGTACAGTGTCTCAGATATGCTCCATGAGCAGTATTCATTTTGTACTTCATGTACAGTAGACCATGTGTACTCCATGAACCCTACTCCATGGATATTGCTAATCGATCCTCAATCATCTCAGGCGTTTCCACTTGTCGATATTCTACTAGATGCTGATGTTGCTCGTGAGTTGAAGATTTTACCAGATACTGATGTTGCTAACACTTTGAAGACCTCACAAATACTGATGTTGCTGATACTTTGGAGATTTCTCAAGATGTTGATGCTGTTTATACTATGAAGACTCCGCAGAACAAGGACAAAAACTATAAATTTGAAATTTCTAACAAGAATAAACTTCAACCATCAGACACTACCATTCTATTCCATGCTTTTACTCTCTCAGCTAGATGTCACACTTCACACAACTATTTTTTTTCATTCAAAAGAGTGGGAACCCATACCCAGCCGACCACTCAGCAAAATGGTTACAAAAGTCACGGTCGTAATAATGACTGTCATGAAACTGACAGACAAAGCGGTAATGACAACCACCGTGCTAATAATTAATCATTCAATGACCATCGGAACTCCGGAGCGGACGTTACCAGAAATAAGAGGTCAGCAGACTAACCGGTCAGCCAACCCTAGCAGTTACCAAACAATTTCAATCTTATTCGTATCAACCTACCATAACACATGTCAAAACATTAGTTAAGACACAAGTCTAAAGTATCATTTTAGAAGACACGTGTCAGGATACCAGTCATGATACATGTCACATGAATATCTTCTCAAGTACGAGTCAAAACTCATAACTTCAGTATATCTTCTAAATCAGGCTCTCAGAAATTCAGGATACCCTCCAAGGGGATATACCCGTTTTGTCACGCCACATATAAAATCAGACCATTAAAGATCCAGTTACCACCACTGGAGTATTATTCAGGTTAGACACGCAATATTCATTCTGTGAGTTTATAGATGAACACATTTAGTGAAAGTCGCCACGTTTACTTCACATATTCCTATGTCAGCTTTATTTAAATCAGGTATTTACCTACCTCCCAGCCGAAAAGTCTCCACAGTATCCCCCATATTTATTAATTTTTTTTCAGTTAACGACGAGATCCGTCTTACCAAATCCCAAAAATATTCATTATATTTTCTGCCAGAAAAATCAGTACAAGTTGTTTATGCCTTACGAGCGCGTGACTTATCAGTCCATAGCTACGAAGACTTTCTAGCCACCAGTTATAATCCACTTCTGAAGTTCCTTAAATTCATGACCAGCAGATTTCTCCAGAGTTCCCAGTCATAATTTCAGAAAGTTTTTCAGAAATTCCTTTCTAACCACGAGACAGAATTCTACATCGAGCTTGTCTCAAGAACAGAACCTGTTTCCAGGGCTGCATCTAAGTTAAAAGAGTTGCAGCATTTGCTACAAGAATTATCGGAATGAGGCTTTATTCTCCCTGGCGCACTACCAGGAAGTGCACCGTTTCTGTCTACCAGGAAGAAGGCCGGTATAATGAGATCAGGTAGCGACCACTGGGAATTGTTAGAAGATCACCATTCTTAATCAATGTTCATTCCATAAATAGCAGGTTTATCTGATCTGATACGATGTCTTAAACATTTCTTCAGAACAATTCACGATCATACCACCATCAGTGGTGAGAGGAAGAACATGATGTTTTCTAGACTGCTGCTGCACATGTTATAGTCTTTCTAAAATTTGATTTATACTTCTGAGCTCCCTAATGCTCTAGCTATGGTATGAAATTTATGAATGATATTTTTCATGACTTCTTAGACAAATTCATTTGTGTATTCATTGATAACATTCTGATATGCTAAATTTTAGAAGTACAAGAGAATCATCTTCTCATAGTTGTATAGAATCTCCGATAGGAGAAAATTATATAAGCAACTTCCCATATGTGAATTCCAGTTGAACAAGGTAGCATTTCTGAACCACCCTATTTCAGCAGAGAGAAATTACAGACAATCCTGTGAAGGTGAAGGCCATCACCAGATGGTCAAGACTGATGTCTATAACTAGAGTATAAAATTTTCTAGAACTTAGTTGACTGCTACCGAAGAAATTACTGACAGTTCTCACTAAAATTCTTCCATGACTATTCATCCAGATTCTACCAGAATGTACCAAAATCTCAGACAAAAATTTGAAAGAAGCAGTATAACACATGGATGCAGCTATGTTCATATCTAAATGCCTAACACACTACAGGTTCAAGATAGAACGCCGTCATGCCAGTGAGTGGTTACAACCATTAGAAATTTTGAACAGAAATGGGACAAGGTTTCCATGAAGGTTGCTATCAGCTACCACAGAACCCAGAAAAGTTTGATCCTATCTAAGTCATGTTAACCATTTAAACCAGCCTACACGTTTACTCTTATATGAAAGGATTACGCAGTAACAGACCAGCAGGAAATTTAGCAATATATCGTAAGATTTCACGGTATTCCATCAACCATCATATCAGATAGAAAATTTCACGTTCACGTTTATGTTCATGTTCACGTTTATGTTCACCTTCACGTTTACGTCTCACATTCATATTATGATGTTGTTTTAGTCCATAGTTTGTGCTATCTCATGATTTAAGTTAAAGCTCGTATTCGTGATATTGTTCACGTTCAGGTTCGTGTTCCATCTCGCGATACACGTTTCATAGCTTGTTACCGAATACGGTTACAGAAAGCTTAAGAAACCAGACTCAAGTTTAGCACAGCTTTTCCATATCCAGGCAGACGTTTTACGTCTCAGGCCGTATCGTCTGGCAGTCCGCATACGTTCATGATATGTCTCGTATCACGTTCACAGTATGTTTCACATATCACGTTCACGATATATTCCATGCCCAATATTCATCAGATGATCGCGAACTACGTTCACAATTGCTCACGTAGCACATTCCCAATTGTTCACCTAGTCCGTCCCTATATGTTTCAGCAGCTTGCTCAAAGATATAAATGTTAGCGTTTCAGGATATTTGTACGCACCGTTTCATGTATCATACATGCTATAGCTTTTTCAGTCTATCAGATTCAGAAAATCCATCTTAAATATGGAACCAGAAACTATGTAGTATCGTCAGGACAGGGTCATCAGGACCAAGATTTTCATTATGTTTAGACCCTTGAAGGAATCATTTCGAGCGAGAAGCTACTCGAAACGGAGGAGTCCATCCGGACCTCTCATCACTTTTCCTTCAATAATTCAGTTAAGTTCTTCCAGACATGTTACGTTCCATGTTCACTTCAGTCATGTCACGTTACACCCTTTCAGCAACAGTATGTTCTAAATCAAGGACGAATGATCTTTCAGCTTATATGTCTTTTCAGCCTTCATACTCCTTCAGCATATGGGTCCTTGCAACTTTTATAACTTCATCAGCTTATTACCTCTAATTCGAGGATGAATTTTCTTTTTAGAGGGGAAGAATGGTAAAACCACAGCATTATCGTATCCTAAATTCGAGGACAAATTATTTTTTTAGAGGGGAAGAATTGTAAAACCCACATTTAAAATCCAAGAACATTAGCTATTACGCAGTCTCAGTTTATTTAAATACTACAAAAAATTAATTATTCATAAAATAATTATTAAGTTCAGAAAATATTATGTATGTATTATTTATTATACAGAAAATAATTAAACGTTAATAGTAATTACGCAGTCTCAGTTTTATTTAAATATTACAAATAATAATTATTCAGAAAATAATTATTAAGTTTCAGGAAACGTTATGTCTGTTACGTATGTATTATTTATTACAGAAAAGAGTTTTACAATTTCATAAAACTAAACCACGAGAAGTAAATACGTTTACGTGACAAGTTACAAGTGTCGAAATCAAACGAAAAAAAACTATATATTACGAAGGGGTGGCAGATTTTATGTAATAAACATGAAGAAATGGGCTTTTAGGCCCTATTTTTCCAAAGAAATAAAAACGGGGGGTTTACCCTATTGCTTTTCATAACAGTAAACAAAAAAAACAAAAAAAAGAGGAAACAGGAAATTAGGGTTTCACGAGTGAGTTTGGCCGCCGGTTGTAGAAGAAAGAAAAAGGGAGATCGATCCATTCTGAGTTGTGTTTGATTCGTGTTTATGTGTTATTCATTCTAGAATCGTAAAAGGTAATCTTTGTTTTCCCTTTTCTTTATTAATCACAAATTCCTTGATGATAACCAAGAAAAACGTTTTAATATGGGTTAATGATCATGATATAATAAACATAGGATTCGGGTCTGTGGGGTTGCAAGAAAAACCGAGACATCACCATGTCTCGGTGGTGTTTGTTTAATCAGGCCGCAACCAAACACCTCATTCGGGGTTGTTTTATGTAAAACAGTGTGAAGGAAAAACCAAAAGGGGGCGTTTGGATAACTAAGCTGTGAGAATAAAATGTCTCAGTGGTGGTCTTGGTGTCACTAGCCACAAATAGAAAACACAACAGGGGTGTTTGGGGTTAACATGAGGTAAGGGGGTGTTTGGTTTAGTAACGGTGGGAACCAAACAAGAAGTAGTGAGAACCACTACATAATCAGTGGGACACAAAAAGAAGAAACAATGGGTTCATATTAAAAACAGAAATCATGAGATTTAAAATTCAGTTAGCGACAGTTTAGCGACAGAATTTATGTCCTAGTTTATATAATCAGTTTTGGGACAGATTTAGTCACAGTTATTAGCGACAGTTAGTGACGGTTAGCGACAAAAAAATCTTCCGCTAATCTGGTTATTATTTATGTAGAATTGTTGATTTGTTTTAGTGCGACCGAGAAGGGTATCTCGGTAGGCTCGGGTTCATGGTTAAAAGGTTAAAAAATGAGGATTTTAATTATATCATATTTAACCATTTTCACAAATAAATGTTTTAATAATTTAATTATTAAATTAAATTAATAATGTTAGATTAGTTTTTGTAAATTTAAAAGGTATAATATCATTAAATGATTCAAATAATTTAGGAAACTTTATAATTATAGCAGGTTACGATTTATAATAATATCGTAAATAACGGAACAAAGTATAATAAGCAGTAACTAGAAATACAGGATATTTATACTAATCAGTAAACATTTAAAGGACATTCAGATTTATCAGAAATACACTGGACTATCAGATTAATCAGATTATACATAAACAGTAATATAAGAATAAAATAAATTAAACTAAGACTAGTCAAGCTCAGTAAAATCAACGGATATCAGTTAACTTATTCGCATCCTTTATTCATGTAGCTCGCATGAAATCAGAGTAGACATTCTGTCAGTTGATCTCAGTCGGTTACTGGACACGAGGTACGGATTTCCCGTCCTTCAGTAAGGACTCCCTTCTATGCATGATTAGGATTCCCCGCCTGCAGCCAAATGTTTTCCACAGTATATGTTTTAAGCTTATCAGTAATCATTTTAATAACTAAATAAATTGCCTGAGCTTTATATACAAGCATGATCAGTTTATGTACTAGTTACGGAGGTACCGTAACCATGACACTAGATGCACTGGTGTCATGACTCCTCTGCGAGGGAGTGATTTCTCGCAGCATCCCATTTATTTTACCTTGGCCATTTATCAATATTATCAACGGGGCGTATGGATGCATCCTAGGCTTATCAAATTACAATTATCATGTGAATGTGGTGTGTGCTCTACATCCTTCACATTGGAGCTGATCCCTCCACCCAACACAGTAATTAGAGGTCACCCCTCTACATCATGACGAGGTCACCCCTCCAGTTATTCATGCAACAGTTTTTTCAGCACATGACCTATATAAGCTCTTGGCAATTAAAATACAGTAAATACATGTTCTCAGATTTAACAGATAACAGTACAACTTTATTATTTATAAATCAGAATTTTCAGATTTTACACAAGTTTCCGCTAAAACTTTACTTATCAGTCTTACAGCTTCAATATTTTATCATCTGTTTCATTTCAGTATTTCTTATCATGCTTTTATCCGTTCACTGGGCGTTATGCTCAGTCGTAGTTCCTTTCATGTTCTAACGGCAGGTACACCAGGACGCTCTTAGGATTCTGGGAGCATGTGCATTTGGATGGAAGCTATCCAGACTTCTTACTTTATGCACTTCTTACATTATTCTGCTTATTTGGACATTGTTTAGTCCTTTCCTTCAATATTTACTTTTCATGTTTTGAGCTTATGTTTGGATTACCGATGTTTGATTCCGGTATTCCTTTATGGTCAGTTAATGTTTTAGGACATTTACCTTATGATTTGATGACACGTCATAAATACACGTAACGTTCCGCTTATCCAAGTGGGGTGTTACACGTACAGAGTCCCTAAGTGGCGTGGAAATGCATAAGGCATTATCTAATGGCATAGGGGAAATCCTAACACGTGTAGCAAAATTAGTGGATATGACTGAATGAGTCACTCCAGTATCAAACAGAATGCATGCTGCCAAACCATTCATAAAGAGATTTTCAGTGATGGTACCTGAAGTCTTGTTCGCCTGGTCTCTAGTAGTAGTGAACACGCGACCTGAAGTAGGAGGTGGTTTGGAGTCTGCATGTCCAGAGGTTCCTTCTATCTCACCTTGGCGACAATCCTTCTGCTGATGGCCTTGTTGGCCACACTTGAAACAACCACCAGTACCTCGGCGACAAACACAAGAATGTCTGCGCGAACAAGTAGGACAGATAGGATGCGTGAATCCTCCTGCAGGCGTCCTAGCTAGCTGAGAGCCTGTTCCAGGATTACATGCATGAGACATGATCGTGAAACTTAAACATGATTACATATAAGGTTTGAAAATTACCAGATGAGGTAGAAAGGTTAGGCTGTGAACCTCTACGGTCCTGATCCCTACCGTTGTTGTTGTTTCTGAATTAGAATCGTTGGAGTGTCAGAATACCATAACATAAGATAGTTTAACATGAAGGAAGGTAAATGTAGGGACCTGCTGTTGTTCGAGTTATTAGCGTTGTTACGGTAATTATCATTACCGCCACGCCTCTCTGAACCAGAACGGTCGTTGATCTGACTGTTTCCCTTAGATGCTTGCTGCTGAACGGCCACAGGCTTACGGTCGTCAGTCTTCTGTCTGAAATATAAAGTTGAACAGAGGATGATATAAAAATGAAAAATACTGAGAGAATGAATGGTTTACATTTGGTGATTGAAGATACCTCTTCATTGATCGATCATCACCAAACTCGTCTCATTCCTGAAGCATCTCAAGCTTTCGGTTGCATCGGCCACCTGTGCCACTGTAGTGAACGTAGCACAAACCAAGTTGTTGGCGACCGAAGTGCGAAGAGCCTAGCGAAACTTCTCAGCTTGCTCCTCAGCAGTACCAGCTGCTGCACCCAAGAATCCAGCCAAACGGAGAAACCTCTGCATAAACTCGTTGTTGTTCTCCCCAGCAACCTGTCGGATATTATGATAGTCCCTCTTAAGTTTCTCCTGTTCAGCATGTGGAAAGTACAGATTAAGGAAGAGCTCCTTAAACTGGTCTCATGTCAGTAGGGCAACCCAATCATCACCACCGTTGGACTGCTTGACTGACTTCCACCACTACAGCACATCACCTTCAAACTTATAGCAAGCCAGCCTTTCCTTGAAGACACCATCACATCCTATCGCATCAAATATCTTCTCGATGTGAGAAATCCAAGCTTCAGCCTCATTGGGGCTGTCAGTCTGCTCAAACGAACGCGGTCGCTGTTTCTTGAATCGCTCCAACCAAGTAATAAGAGTAACAGCTGGTGGTGGTGGTGGAGGATTGTTGTAGTGGTTCTCAGGATGAGGGCCGAACTGAATGCCCTGAGCTTGGACTTCAGCATGAACTTCGCCCCTGATTTCATTCCAAAGTTGAGGAAGAAGGGCTTGCAAAGCTGCATTGATAGCTACAGGCAATTCTTGAGCATTGCGTGTGTTCACCATCTGACAGTTTAAAACAAAAATGCAACATAAATGATAAGTCTGAAATGAGATGAACATAAAATGCATGAACAATGTATAAATCAATGAAACAGTTAGAATGCTTGAAACAGTTTAGGATGCATGATGCAGTTTATAAAACTTTTATATGCGCGAGGGTAAATGCCTAGGGCCAGTTCACCCAAAACAAAAGACATAGCGGGGGGACGCTTATGGGTCGGTCTTAAAGTTAAAAGTTTCGATAAAAGCACATGCGACTAAATAGGGCCAGTCCTGTACCAACCATTACTTAGTCATAAACCTGCGACAATGATATGAATGCATGAAATAAAAATGAAAATTAATGAATGCATGAAAACCAACTGTCAGTTTTAGGAAAGCGCTAGTGACTACCCGTAAGTCACAAGTCATGTGTTACAAAGCTACAGGTCGAAACCATGTCTCTGATACCATAATTGTAACACCCCATTTGTTAAGATGGAATGTTATAGTAATTTATGGTGTGTCATCAAAGCATACAAGGTAAATGTTTAAACATTCATGACCATAAAAGGAAATACTGGAATCAAACATCGATAGTCCAAGTAACTCACACACAAGCAATTATAAGTACTGTAAATGAAAGGACTAAACAATGTCCAAATGAAGTAAAATATGAGAAAGTAGGAATAAATGCATAAGATAAAAGAGGCTGGAAAACTTCCATCCGAATGCACATACTATTGAGATCCTACTTGCGACCTTTGGTACCTTCCGTTTTGGAACATGGAAATGGAAAACGGATAAGCATAACGCTCAGTGTACGGATATACAATAAAGCATGGAAACATAGAGTAACGAAAGCATAAAAGAGCATATAAAGCATGAAAGGCAGCGGAAATGAATAAGTCCTGGGAAAACCTAGATGTATAGCATGTTTACTAGGTTTAGTTCTGAAAACATAGCTTGTGTTTACTTATGAAAATCTATATTAGTTTAATATACCAAAAGCCAAGATAGGTCATGAGGTCAAACACCAAGCATGAATACTTAGAGAGGTGACATCGTCATGCAATTAGAGGGGATGCCTCTAATTAATATGGTCTGGGTAGGAGGGATCAACTCCTTGTGAAGGATGTAAGGCACACACCACATTCACCATGTAAATCTTGACTGAAACTGAACCTAGGATGCACCCATATGCCCCACATGATAATAATAATATAATAATGGCCAAATAAACTGAAAGGGACGCCACGAGCTATCACTCCGCCGTGGTGAAGTCATAACACTAGTGCCTCCAGTGTTATGGTTATGGTACCTCGATAAAAAGGTGAAACTGGTCATGCATGTATATGGCTAAGGTAACTAATAAAACATAAGCATTTAATCTGTAACTATTGAGGAAAACAGTTGGTTGCATACGGGAATCCTAATAAAGGAAGAGGTTGTCCTTACTGAAGGACGGGAATCCGTACCTTGTGTCCAGTAAAAGAACCTACTTCGCCTTGACGGATAATACTACATAAGAATACGGACGTGTATGAGTTGTATGAATTACATGTGTTTTACCGGTTATGTGGGTTATTAGCTAGTTATACTTAATCTGACATGTTTTAGTGTTTTACTGTGATATATGTTGTTATACTGATGTTCTATAGTGTACTATGCATGTACTAGTGTACTATAATACTTGTATTGTAATACTAAGCAACTTTCTAAAAATAGCCGGTTTCCATAAATAGTAAGTTTCTAAAAATAGAAAGTTTTCAAAAATAGTAAGTTTCCATAATTAGAAATAAGCTGAATTATAATGTCAAGTAAAGTTTATTTAGTATAATACAAGTCATGGTTTAAAGGTAATAGCTTATTAATTAAATAACTTGGTTAATTAACTAAACTATACGTTATAAGAATTTAATTAAATATACATGTTTTAGTTAAATTAAGCCAAATAAGATACTTTAGGTTATACATGAAATATTAATTTTACTATTTCACTTAATTCATGCATTTAATTAAATTAAATAATCTAGAAAATAATTTAATTAAATATATTTCTGATTTTAATATTTTCCCGACACCCGAACCCGTGATTTAAAATTAACCCGAGCCCATACCCGTGTGTCACATATAAGCCGAGCCAAACACCCTTGACAGTGGCTACCCGGCCTAGCTGGTTGCCACTGTCCGAGTGGTTTACCAGCTGGCGAGCCACGGCCGGCTCGGTTCCCACCGGTTTCCACCGGTTCACACCGGTTCAGCCCGATTCCCACTATTTTTGTTGTTCGGTTCCCAATGTCCAAAACAAAAGTCCCACCGAGACCCTATTGGTCTCGGTTGACACGCGATCCAAACCAAAACCATACCCCGACTTGCGGTCGGGGTTCCCTTGCCTGCGTCGGAGCCAAACCAACCCATGCCGAGACCCCTCGTGGTCTCGGTGGTGGTGATGAAAACAAGCCGAGATCCCCTTGTGGTCTCGATTGTGTCTCGGCCGAACAACAAACACCAAAACACCCCTTTTAATCATGTTTTAATTAATCCCACGTGTTTTCTTGATTTGTTTTTAAGATTAATTAAATTAATGTCATGAATTCATAAAGAATTAAAAAGAAAAGAAAAGTTTGATTATACCGAACACGTGGAAGAAAATGTTATGATCACGAACACGTATGCTCAAAGAATCAAGTAACAAAATCGTCCGGTTTGCTCTTGGTGGTGATCTATGGCCTGCGGCAAGAGAGGAAAAGGAGGCAGAGGTGAACTTTTTTGTAACCAAATGTAATGTCTAATAATTCCCTCGTGTTTAGTTATTATTTGGTTAAACATGGGTCATGGGCCAAAGCCCATCTCTTCCTTTCTTTCTTTCCTAGTCGCGGCCAAATGGGAGCCCAACAGGGAACCCGTAACTTTTCTAAGTTAAATATTATGGTCGTGTACGTTCATGTTTTATTTATCGTGAAATTTATATGTCGTGGACGTAACACATTTATAATATATATGTAATTAGATGTTATTAAATATCGTGACACGTGAATTATATTATAAATGGAAAGTTTTAAACTTATCGTATTTTCGTATGTTCACTGTTCATGTGTACTGTTCATGGTATTTTAATGCGGGTTTTATAATACTACTTTAGACGATCTTGCAAAGACGAAATTGATCTTAAGTAAGATCTCGATTTTGAAAACCTTGCTATATACACAATAATTTTACATAAACAACATATGTATATATGATTTTGTTGATATATGCTTTAAATTGTTGTATACTGTAAATATAGAATTATATATTTAAGTAATAGTGTGTATTAATTATATATTAATTGGTGTTGATTAGTTTTTAAAAAATAGGATAAAGTGATATTTGTACAATGTGTTTTTTTATTTGTAAATTGTGATAATGAGGTGTTTAAATTATAATATTAATACTATTTAATTATAGTATTAAATGTGATGTGTTGTATTAAATGAAATTAATTGTGTATTGTAATGTTATTATTTTTATTTTTTATTTTGAATTTATGTTGACTTGTACCTGAACCATTACAAATAATTGATTTTGTAACATTTTTATAAATAAAAGAGGTTTCTTTTAATATATTGTAGAGAGATCAGTGAAAAAAATACGGATTAATAAATTACTTAAATACCGTCATTTATATAATACATTCAAATTTAAAAGAATTTTCATATCTTTATACACATTCAAATTATATCGAATGGTAATTTTTTAAAGACTTTTACAAATTAAATTACTTCAACTAACTTCTGCTAACTAATTGTTACTCCTAGTTTCAACAAACACACCATATGTAAATCTTGTGCAAAGGTTTCGATTGACAAATCGATTAATTTATGAACTTTTTTTGTTATATAAATCTATTTCTATTATATCTGTTTTAAATTTATAAACATCATATATATATCAAATGCACTAAATTTTAAAAAAGTTTAATATATTAAATATTTTCATTTCAAGCAAGCACAAACTAAGTTTTCATTATGGTCAAAGGAAAGTATATATAAACCTTTTCAATAACTATAGTTTTTTTTTGTAAAACACAATGGTGAATGTTTTAAGTAACAAACTGAGTTTCACCTTTTAAAAAAAAAGAATAACTTTGAAGCAACAAACATTAATTATTTTTATACAAACGGAAAATTTAATATATTTTCGATAAACTTTTCTTTTGCCACATTTTTATGGCCTTTTTTGTCATTGAAATTTAGTTTGAATATCAAAATATTTAATGTTGTAAAATGTAGACAACGTTTTCTACAAAGTTCTAAATTTTTGCTATTGTATGTCCTTAATCCCTACTACTTATAAAGGATATAGGGCTTATTTTTTAAGTACACTTATCTATGGTAACTATAGGAATCTTTTTCCTATATTGCCTTATTTAACTTCTGACTTTTCTAAATATCTCCACTATTCGATACATTCTACACACAAACCATATTTTCTCTCTCAAAACCCTAATACCCTCAAACTAACGCAGCCGCCACCACCACATCCCTTAGAAGAACACAGCCGCCACCACCATCGTATCGGCCGAATCTGCCACCATCTCTTGGTGGTTTAGGTAGTTTCAAGGTAGTTTCGATTGGTGGTATTGGTTGTTGGTTGTTGGTTTGCTGGTGTTGTTGGGTTATGCGTATAGGGGTTACCTGAATTATGATTTATTGGATTGGCTGGTTTAGGGTTGGTTGATTGGATTCGTTATAGCACATCACCGTTACCCTCTTTTTCATCTAATCTTCCTCATTTTCTTCTTCAAATGGTGGTTATTAAAAGGTTATCACCAAACAAAAAACACACACACTGAAAAAATGGTGACCCATTAATAACGCCAGTTGACTTCGTAGCAGCATATATTCAAAGCAAATGCAAAATCATCAGGTAGCTTCTTTTGCCTAATTTATGTGTACAACTACTTTTACATTGCTTTTAATGTTTACTGATTTTATGTTTACCAATTTTGCATAAATAAGTATCTCAGTTTCGTATTAAAAAATTAAGTGTTTCGGTTTCGGTTTATGTAGAAATTTTTTGTCACAGTAGTTTGTGGATGTTTTAGTATATGATTTAGTTTGTTTGCCTGGGTTTAATGTTTATGAGTAATTTTTGGATGAAAGATTGTATTTTTTTATTTGTTTTTAAGAGAAATTGGTTGCATACAAAGTGTTCGATGTAATGTATACGTAAACAGATTAGTTACACTTTTGGTTTGTTATATTAGTAGTTATTGATGAAAAATGAAGAGGAGTCGGTAAAGTAGCAGCAGGTTACTGATCGTGCCTGACAGAAAGTAGCAGAAGGTTTCTGGATGAAAGATCGTATTTTATATTAGTAGTTACTCATGAAACTATCATCATATCTTACTGATATTTAGAAGCCTTTATTTTATTTTTTAAGATGATGCATAGCCTTTTTGACTATTTGGTTACTTATTACAGGTAAATGGTGTTGAAAAAGCAGTCCAAAAGCAGCTGAAGCCGATGATCTAATTATTCTAATAGCATAAAATCAGAGATGCAACTCAGGTAATTAAGGTTCTTTCTTTCAGTTATATGTATGCTACTTTGGTCTGTGAGGTAAACATTATATGTCATGTTATTGAGGTCTCGAGATGTTCATAATATTTGATTTGATTTTAACTCGAATCACTGGTAACACCAAACCTCCATATGAATGTATGGTTTTTTCTAATGTTTTGAATGTTAATTTGAGTATTTATTTGAATTGAATTTTCATATATGTAAATCTTAGTCTTTGTCATATTCTATTTCAGCCACCATTTGCTACCACATATTGTTAGCTCCGACTACCAATCCCGAGGTCGCCATTGGGAATCGCAGCAACTAAGGTTGCTGCTGAAAAACCTACCATCATCTAATTTCAAGATTTGGAGGTATCTATTTTAGAATATATACATCTGAATTAGTTTTGTCTTTGTGACAATTTATTTAGGGTTTATTGAAGTTGCCGCCGCCTACGTATTTGGTCTGTGAGGTAAACATTATATGTCATGTTATTGAGGTCTCGAGATGTTCATAATATTTGATTTGATTTTAACTCGAATCACTGGTAACACCAAACCTCCATATGAATGTATGGTTTTTTCTAATGTTTTGAATGCTAATTTGAGTATTTTTTTTGAATTGAATTTTCATATATGTAAATGTTAGTCTTTGTCATATTCTATTTCAGCCACCGTTTGCTACCACATATTGTTAGCTCCGACTACCAATCCCGAGGTCGCCATTGGGAATCGCAGCAACTAAGGTTGCTGCTGAAAAACCTACCATCATCTAATTTCAAGATTTTGAGGTATCTATTTTAGAATATATACATCTGAATTAGTTTTGTCTTTGTGACAATTTATTTAGGGTTTATTGAAGTTGCCGCCACCTACGTATTTGAGCTTTAGCAGGATTCTTATTGTCGGCGCAACCTGGTAATTTCACTTGTATATGTATCTTTCTTTAAGGTATGCTGTTAATCCAGAGGATGATGCTCCAAATATTAGATGAATTTTACGCTTATGTTTTTTTTCTTCTTATTGGATCTCACTTTGAAGTTTGAAATGCTACTAATATTTGGTCCTATGATTTGATAAGGCTTGTTATATGCATATTGTCGGTCTATATTTCCAGCTGGAGATTATATTGAGGTTGTTTTATACTTGCTTGTAAATCATTTATTTGGACCTGCTGCCATGGCTTATAAGGCTTGTTATTGACAGGATTCATGGATATACCTTAATGAATTCAGCTTAGCTGAACCACAATAAAAGGATCAGCCATGAAGATTGACCCTTTTACAATCAAACCTTCTGGTATGTAACTATGCATAAACTGTAATTTAATACGTTCTTTGTATTATATGACTCTACGTACTCTACATATATCGTATGTAGTAATTGAAAAACCTTTATTATGCAACAAGTTTCAAGTTACAAAATGGTATGCCGATGTGTCACAAACAAGTAAGTTGTTGTATACAACGTGAATACTGTGCACAAGAGGAGACAACATATAGAAAATGAGTACTGAATTGTTACATGTGGGCATATACCATCTAATAATCGGATTACATGGTAGATACTTATGTGTTATTACGTAATTCAATATGCCTTCCACCTTTGAGCTTCTTTATACTTATTTCTCTTCTCCTTAATCGCTGCTAACAACAACCGTTACTACTGCCACCACTAAATAGTTTTATGAGATTATTAAGTTTTAAAAAAGTATTTGTACATTATTGTGATCATATGATAAGCTAAGACTATGCACATTAACAAAAAGCTAACATAATTATTAGAGGCCCAAGTTATGTGTCTAAATTCCTATTATCGCCCGTGTTTCTATTTATGTTGTTATTGCATGTAATTTTAGATAATATCGTACTAGTTAGATCATATTTGGTTGAAAACTATTATTTTAAAGATGTTGAACCGCCGGAACTAGGTTGAATTCAGTTAGCGATCTGAACTAGGATAATTATTATATGTCTATCGGACGTATGATTATTGATTTGTAAGCCCCTTATATTTAAATCAAATGGATAACTAACTTATTGAATTTTGCCGGGAGTTTGATGCACAGTTTAATAGTTAGTTCGGAAACTATCACCTTTCATACTTACTTTCCAGCCTCATGTGCACTAATATTTTGAGCCATGAATTTAGATGTACACATAAGTTTTTTGATATTGTACAGGAAAGGAGTTTCGGGTTAACTTTCACAAGCCACTTTCAAATTAAATCTTGCTAAGAAATAATTAAATTTTTTTAACCAGAATGCGTGAGAAGGGATATATAGCACATGAAAGAACTTTATTCGCTGTCGAAATGACGTTGAAATGGAGTGAGAATTTTTGTAGATAGCATTGTTTAGGCTATGTTTTTGAATTGGGTGATTTTTATATTTGTGTTAGTTGACCTGCTGAGTGCTGACAGATTAAATGTTTGTTTTATTTGGTTTAGTTGGGATGTAAAGTTGTATATTGATTTTTAGTTAAGATGGAGCGTGTTCCACTTTGTTTTGTATATGCATTAAATTTGTATTGGTTGTACCTTCGCTAGAGTTATATATGAAAGTTTTTTCTCCACTAGATTAAGGAACGTAGTTACTTTGCAATAGTGACGACATCATTTATAGATTCACTTTATTGACATGTAGCTAAAGAAATAAAACAAGAATACATATACCAACCATCAAATGACCATGGTACTCATTGTTAAGTTTTTGTTTTATATATAATATTTTTTTTTGTTATTTCCTTGTTCAGGTATATATGCTCTGTATATACAGTGTCGACTAGAATGAAAACTCAAGAACAAGATTGGTCACGGTTTGAAGAATCTAAATATATAAATAAGGATTTAGATTTTGATAGATATAATTTCTTGTAAAAGTTGTGATTTGTTTCCTTCTCATGTTTATTTTATATTTAGGAAGTCTCTATAGTATTAAAGTCTCTGAGCAACCAATTAAAGTATATGAAACTGTTTTTAAATTTATCAAACCTCATCAGATTGGTGATTGGCATCAGATTGATGTATAGTATCAAAACCAACATTCCATTAATAATTTTCCTTGATTGTGAATATTTTTAAAATTTTAACGGTTTTGTCCATTGTTTAATGTTTTGAATTTTCAAGCGATTTTGACTTCAATAATTTCAAAATGGAAGTCGATGGTACCTTTAATATGATCCTAATCTTGTGGAACATTTTCTATTTATATGTTCACACCTTTCCTCCTATCCCATATATGTTCAATATAAAATTTTATTCAAATATTTATATGAATGTCATGGAGCATGTTATCAAATGTAACCATATAATCAATTATAATATTTATTCACACCTTTCAACCTATCCCATATATGTTCAGTATAAAATTTTACACGCTCTTTAAAAGTATGTAGAGTTAACATTTTTGTTGTAGTATTTCTATCACAAAATGCCACAAGTAAAGTAAATAAATCCATAAGAAAGAAACATAATGAAATTAGACAAATTAATTAGTCCATCTTACACTTGATGAACTAATCATTGCCTAATTATCCTAAAGGTAAGAATTATAACAAGTTATGACGAAATTTCCTATCCAACAAATTATGTTCTTCATTCTCCAATATGAAGTGAAAATCAACTTTAATATTTTATCTAAAGTAAATAATCTCATGTTAGAAACTCTTTCAGTTAGATTTTGATATTACAATGATATAATCTATCATTAATTATCTATCGTTATGCAATTTTCGCCTTTATGCGCGGGTGCTCGCCTATTAATATAAACAGCAGAATGTCGTATTTAAGTTACTTGAATTCTCTTAGTATGACATTAAACTATACATTTTTTCTCGTTATCTTGTAAAGTCTGTTTTTAGGACTTTTATCTCATATGGTGCGTGACTTTCTATTGCGATTTAATCTTACCTTGATATAGTATATCGTTAATTATACGCCGCCAGACAATCCCGCCGCTTAGCGCGGGTATTCGTCTAATTATATGTTAGAAAATTGGGTTAAATATGTGATGATAATCTCAAATATTTTTGTAAATCATGTCAGTTTACTTTTTGAAAAAATATTTTGATATTTTAATTGTCTAAGTATCACAAAATCTTTATTGAGAAAATTCACGAATAACGTTTAGTTTTTAATAAGGATAGCCAATGGCGGACCAGGAACATTTATTTTGGGAGGGCCGAGTCATTTTTTACATACCAAAATAATAAGGTGAACAATAACTTTGAGACGGAAAGTAAAAATTTTACACTACTCGTCACAAACTTTGGGAGGGCCGTAGCCCTCCCCAGTCCCTTAAGAAATCCGCCGTTGGGGATAGCAACGGGTCGGGTTTGGATCGGGTCTTAGTGAATCCGTACTCATACTCGTTTATAATATTCAAACCCGCATCCGTCTTAATACCCGACGGGTATCCGATTAGTATTACCCATCGGGTTTTCGATTTTCACCCGTGGGTATCGGGTATTCATATTTAAATTTCGTTGGACATAATTGTGCGTATAAAATTAAGAGAAACTAAAAAAATTGATCAAAATAACTTACTATTTTTTTATGTTTTTAAAAGATAAAGAATACCAATTCAACATCAAATGATATGGATTTATAGAAGAAGATTGTTTTTAATGTTATGGAGTGTTTTGATGTGGGGTTTGCTAAACTGACACCATATTTTTACTATTTGGACCTCATTAAAAGCATAATTATTACACTAACTTGATTAGTAATAAATGATGCTAAGTTGTTTTGTTACTTTTCAGATAATAATAACTATTTAATATTTAATTACTTAACAATATTTGTTTTTAATAACATTTAATAATTATTTAACATTAAACTAATTTTACCAAAAAAAGATATGTGTACGTCAAAGAATCTTTAAATAATTTTCATGTCATTTTAAATAATGCCTATAGGAGCATACACATGTTTGAGGGCATTATCGCCCGAACATTTTTATTTTTTATAAATCAAACTTGCAACATATGTGTAATATTGTTAATACCATAAAATTAAAATTTTGCGAGCGTAATATTATACATATATTTATTAAGACTTGTCAGCGTCATTTTAAAATAAAATCATCTATAAATAAATGAAATCATATACATCACAAATAATAATATCCTTCGATTAGATTTACGTTTTTGAGATATGTTTTTTTGTTGAAAATTATCGTTATTTAAAAGTTAATGTTGACAAAAAAATTTACTGAAAAATTTATTCGTCAAAAAATTTAGTCAATAGGATACTAGCTGCCGCATTACTCAACTACTCTGCTAATATTACGCGCTAGTATGGTACTGTAATAAGCACGAACTTCGTTTATAAAACTATCAAAGAGTTTAATGTTTTTACTAAGGTTAATGCATTTATCTTCATTTTTTTTTTGATCAATGGACTTGAAGTAAAGTAATTAGTACTAGTAATTAATGATTTATTAATTGACTGTAAAGTTAATATTGAGAATTACGATAAGTTAATTAAAGTTTGACTGGTGTCTATTAAGTAGAATTAGTGTCAACTTAGTAGGATCCTTTAATGTTAGCAAAAAAAAAATATTTTTCTCGTAACATCAAATGATACAATCGATACTCTATTTATAGCCTAGATATAACAACTGTTACGTAATCATCAGGCACGGAGCCAGTGGGGGGGGCTGGAGGGTGCTCGGCCCCCCCTAACATTGGCGGACATACCCTATAAGAAGGTTGTTCTTAAAAAAATTAACACTTGTTTTAGAGTTAGATCGGAAACCTCTGTACATCTACGTGATAAGAAAGAACAAGATACGACAATTTATTAAATAATACGAGTATTAAAGAAAGAAACTGATTTTTGTTTCAATGGAGGTGTGAGGTATTTGGGTCTTTAGGAGGAAGATGACCAGTAAACTATAAAGTATCGGTCCTTGTTTTATTAATTTATTGTTGGTGGCTTACTTTTTGTTAAGATGTTCTAGTTTAACCCCTTCAGTTATAAATTTATCAATTTAGTTAAGCTTAAAGTATTAGTACTATGACTTAACCTATTTGACAAAAAAAATACTACTACTACAGTACTACATTAGTCTGTCTTTTTATCAAACCATCGTCACTATCAATTACGCCAAACTTTGACCACTTTCTATACTAAACAAGTAACTGTATGCTATTATCGAAAAAAAATCATTGAACCTTTATGTCAAACGATTCAAACTTGAATCCAACCTATAAAACAAGAAACTGTATATTACCATCGAAAAAATTGGCCCCCCCTAATGTGGATTTCTGGCTCCGTCTCTGGTAATCATCATTACCATATGTTATTTTTCGATTTCTTTGGCCCATATCCTTTTCGGACAAACTGATACTGTTAATTGTCACTTGTGATTGTTCAAGTTGTTAGACGTAAGAGTTAACTCAAAAGTCAAGTAAAAGATGACTAAATTGATTATCGATCTATGGTTTATTATTGGTATTCAGTTATTTTTAAATCTAAAATACAGTGGAAACTTTTAAGAGCCACAATATTTTACACGAAAATAGATGTCGGTTCGTGTGCATGAATGTTTTTGTTACATTTTGAGTAGTATTTTGTTGTGTATTGAATTACCAATAACACATTCATGATGTCTCAATCATATCATCACTTCAATATCCACTCTATTAAAACAAAGAAATATGATATTAACCATATTTGAGTTCATACGTTTTCATACACCATCTCACCCCTATAAATACACACAATAACACTTACACACCATCATAAACACAACACAAACACTTCCAACATGAAGATGCAATTCAACAATGTCTTCATGTCCATCAAGCTCTTAACTCTTCTTTCTTTATTTGTCCTCTCGGCTTCACAAGATTTTGATTTCTTTTATTTTGTTCAACAGGTACATACATATCTTTTCAGTTTCAACTACGTTCTCTAGTCACTTCTATAGTAACTGTTTTTTGTCGAATGTTTTAGGCAATAGATTATAAGACCCGAAAGCAGTCTCGTGTCTTATAATCTATTTCCTGATAGAACGAAGTCTATAAGTGATCCATAAATGTACGTGGTCATTTTGATGTGTCGTTATGAAACCTATGATCATTTGATATAAACGTGTGTGTAGTGGCCTGGATCATACTGTGACTCGAAACAAGGTTGTTGCTACCCGAGTACCGGGAAGCCGGCAGCCGATTTTGGAATTCATGGACTTTGGCCTAATAGAAATGATGGATCATATCCCTCCAATTGTGACTCTAGCAACCCTTTTGATATATCCAAGGTGGTCCTTTTACCAATTCTTAGTTATGCTGATTTATAACTTTATATGTTTTGTCTTTTTATAGGTATTACAAAATAACTAATGATATTCATCAATTAAACTATAGATTTCAGACCTTACGAGCCGAATGCAGTCAGAATGGCCAACTTTAGCGTGCCCAAGCGGCAACGGGCTAACATTTTGGGGTCACGAATGGGACAAACATGGGACGTGCTCAGAATCCGTTCTCAATCAACATAGTTATTTTGCGACAACACTTGGCCTCAAGAATGAAATCAATCTTCTCCAAGCTCTCAAAAGCGCGGGTATGGTTCAATCACAAATCAATGGAAAGTAAATATAAATTTTAGTGAATTTATAACTAATGTCACATTTGATTCAGGTATTCAACCAAATGGCCAACAGTATAGTCTTACTAGCATAAAAAGTGCGATTCAAGGTGCAAGTGGTTACACGCCATGGATAGAATGCAATAATGACTCGTCGGGTAACAGTCAGTTGTACCAAATTTACTTGTGTGTGGACTCATCTGCTTCCGGTTTCATTCAGTGTCCTGTCTTTCCCAAGGGAAGCTGCGGTTCAAGCGTCGAGTTTCCTACGTTCTAGCGTAAATGGACTAATATTATTGTTGAACATGTTTGTTTCTTTAATCTATAGTTAATTTTGTATGTGAATTTTTCTGTTTGTAATGTTTCTTACACATTTATGTTACTGGAATAACAGCATTTCATATTGGATTTCATAATATCTAATATGTATATACATTATACAGTCATACAGATAAGCTAGAGTATTATAAGTCAAGGTCTGAAATAAAAGGCTGCACACAAGATGCATATACGTCATGGCTTAACAGCTTTTAACATATTCTCTAATCATATAAAAATAAAATAAAATTAGCATCTAAAAGTAACAAATCATTTGTAAGCATACTTTGATTAATTGGGCTAGGATTTATCTATGGGCTAACTATTTGAAAGCCAACTTTGCCAAAATTCATCCCGAAAAATGTAGATCAAGATCTTAAGATTAATATATTTATAAGGATACCAAATAATAAAAATTGCATATGAAGAATACAATAATGAGCTTTGGTGTGAACAGGAGATACCAATGGGGAAGACCATTATCTGATTATATTGTGTCGCAATTATTGTAGTTACGAGATGCACTGCCGAGCATTGTGGCGGAATATCCCTAAATGCTTTATTTCTTTCTTTCACACACACCGTCTACTACTCTACTAGAAATGGTTTTGTTAGTTTCATGGTATGTTACCACAAAGCTTGTAGCATAGCATTACATATATATGTTGTGTGATATTTACTTGATCAGTTGTTCAAATGTTTACGTACATGACAAGCGTCTATTATATTTATAGCGAAAACTATCACGCAAAATGTTTGGGAGACTATAACAATAACTTACTAATTGTTTGATCATTTACTATCACCAACATAATGTCAAGCGATACCCAACTACTATTATCTTATATGGATTTTTCATTATATTCATCTACTCCATTACTATTCATATTTAGTTTCTCTGAATTCAATAGTGTACGTTTATTAAGTGAAATTTTGCATGGTACCTTGCAAGATTAGATTTGAAGTCAATTTCTTTGAATATTACCAATTATGAACGTTATTAAGGAAGTGCCAATTATTAACTTAATAATACTAGTTTGTAATCATCAATGTCTCTATGCCTCAAGTCAAACTAAGAGTCGTCATATTCAAAAATATAAATTCATGTTAGTTCTAATAACTCGTTAATTAAATGAGTTAAATGTTAAAACCTTGAAAATAATCAATGCGAGGAAAATGAATGGACGATATATGTCTCACAAAAGGTTATGTATACGCAATAATATACAACACTATATATACATATTTGTGATATGCACACTTTTTTTACTATACAGATGACAACTCCAGTTGTAAGATAGTTCAAAAAAGTAAGCAACCATCTTCAAGTAGAATTGATATTATATGTACACTTATCCAAAATCATTCATTTTTGGTAAAAGTACACTCCTTTTTGAATTTTTTCAAAACAGAATACATGATCACTAGTAACTAAAATAACGAAAACAGATTTTATTTGTATTGTAACAAACAAATATAAGGAGTAAGAGAAGAAATTAATGATCATTTAATTGCAGTAATAACCAATGCACACTACAACAATATTGAGTTTAGGGTCGTCTTTTTTCTAGGGTCGACTAAGTCGTCCCTAGATTAAGGGGGACCCAAATGTTTTACAAGAAAATCCTGGTCAAAAAGGCTGTGGGGACAACGTGGGGCCCTTGAAACCTAGGGACGACTAAGTTGTCCCTAGGTGAAAAAATAAATATTTTTTCTCTTTTAATTGTATAAAATTATTTAAAATTAATATAAATATATTTTTTTTAAAAAGTTTAAAGTGAAAGTGAGACCCACATAACCTAGGGACGACTAAGTCGTCCCTAGGTTAAGGAAATTTATTTTCCTAGCTTTTTTTATCTTTTTTATTTATTTAAAATTATTTAAAATTAATATTAATATTTTTTTTAAAAAAGTTTAAAGCGAAAGTGAGACCCACTAATCCTAGGGACGACTAAGTCGTCCCTAGGTTAAGCGAAATTTATTTCCCTGTTTTTTTTATCTTTTTTATTTATTTAAAATTAATATAAATATTTTTTTTAAAAAAGTTTAAAACGAAGGTGGGGTCCTTGTAACCTAGGGACGACTTAGTCGTCCCTAAGTGAAGGAAAATTTATTATTTCCGTTTTTTGGCACTTTGTTTATTTAAAATTATTTAAAATTAATTTAATTTTTTTATTTAAAAAAAAACTTTATTATAGTTAAAA
Source organism: Glebionis coronaria (assembly GCA_025667525.1). NCBI lineage: Eukaryota > Viridiplantae > Streptophyta > Magnoliopsida > Asterales > Asteraceae > Glebionis > Glebionis coronaria. Next base: position 91,928,662 of record CM046874.1, on the reverse strand, counting down.
ATAACTTTATACATATTTAAAAAAAACTTTATATATATTTTAAAAAAAATTATATATTTAGAAAAAAAATTATGCATATTTAAAAATAACTTTATACATATTAAAAAAACTTTATACATATTTAAAAAAAATTTATACATATTCAGAAAAAAATTATACATATTTAAAAAAAACTTTATACATATTTAAAAAAAAACTTTATACATATTTAAAAAAAACTTTATACATATTTAAAAAAACTTTATATTTATTTAAAAAAAACTTATATGTATTTAAAAAATTTTTTAGATATATATTTAACACTTAAACACGCGCTTAATTAAAAATATATATTACAACGATAATAGATTTATAAATAAGAAAAAAAACACATCACAAACTAGTTAAAACTAAACGTACAGATTAACACATAATAATAAAATACAAATTAACACATTAAAATAACAAATAGATTACTACTCAAAGCTAAGATTTTCCATATCATTTAAAAGCTCATGAAGTATTGCAGATGATTGACATGCATGGTCTTCAGGATGCCTTTCCATTTCTAGTCTTGTCTCTAACATCTTTATCTTTAGATCTTTGATCTTGCAATTAGAGCACTCAGTTGGTGCAGATTGAGAAGGACCTGTAAAAGAACTTGGATGTGAACCTTGAGGTGTTGAAGATCTAGGGGAAGATCTTATACGGAGTTCGAGATCAAAATCATCCTTCCATTTAAAATATTTACATCCATAATCATCTGTTTTTGGCTGTTACAAAGTAAACAAATAACATGACATGTCATTTTAATAATCACACGTATTACATAACTAAAACATTTGATTGTTTACCTTCGAAAGAGGACATGCATAGTAAAGTTTACCAAAGCTATGAGGTTGATGTGACTGTCTCAACACAATATATCCCTTTCTACATGTACACTTATAAGCTTCAAGCGGATCCATCTTATGCAAAATCGGGTGGTGGTGGTGGTGAGTTTGGTATGAGAGGATAAGAGTTTGTGAGGATAAGAGCTACCATAAATAAAGATAAAAATTTAGGGTCGACACATTTAGGGACGACTTAGTCGACCCTAGCTTTCTCGCCAACATTTTCCCGCCAGCATTTACCGCCAACATTTCCCGCCAATATTTGATCACTTAAACATGCTTAAGCTCAGTATTTTTAGCTTAATGGTCACCTCAGAGCAATAATAACATATTGTCTTACACTCTTACTGTATAACCGTAACATATGGACTCATCGGTTGAACCTATAACATATAACCGTAACATATCGACTCATCGGTTGAACCTATAACGTATAACAGTAACATATGGACTCGTCGGTTTAACCTATAACGTATGACCCTAGCATATGGGTTGTGGGTTGTGGGACCCACAAAGTCGTCCCTAGGTTACAAAGGATTGTTCGTCCCTAGGATTCTAGAGACGATTTTTTAGGCACTACCTCCTAGGGTCGACTTAGTCGTCCCTAGGAGTTTAGGGTCGAAACAACACCTACCTAGGGACGAATAAGTCGTCCCTAGGATTAAGAATTGTTGTAGTGGCAATTATCTCTTTTAAACAAAATAAAACAGATTATATTTATCATATTGAGTTCACACTATTTCATATACACACTATCTTCCTATAAATAAACACACAAAACACATCTTTAAACACACACACTTTCTACAAACATGAACATGCTATCGAAAAATGGTTTATTGCTGATCAAACTATTAACTCTTAATTTCCTGCTTGTTCTTTGTGCTTCTCAAGATTTTGATTTCTTCTACTTTGTTCAACAGGTGTTTTGAAAAAATTTCATCTTATAAATCATGGTAAAGTATAATTTATAATCACTTAGTTTACGGATCATATAATTTTGATTGCTATTTGCTTTATTTGATTCAAAGTTTTAAAATTATGGAAGACTTTTATGTTCATAAAAACCCTAGATTTAATATTCTTTGAATAAATTGTTATGCATGTGGCTATTTGATTTAGTTTTTTTTGTACTACTTGTTTTCATGCGTTTTTACATTGTATGTTGTAAACAAGGGTAATTTTTTTTAAGAAAAATAATATGGACTAAATCTTATTAAAATTAATGAATTGTTTTGAGATCTAAATTACATATGATTTGTGTTGATTAAAATTGCAATAGCAACTTAACGGCCTACTCAATTTTGACAAATTATAAAGTGGGTATAACGCACCGTTGGTCATGTACCCGGTTAAGGAAGGAGGTGTTATGCTTCAGCGCTGACCAAATTCCCGGCTCGCCTGTGCGTCAAAATTGGAATTACCTACGGTTGTTATTGGTATAATTCTTTAAGGTTGATTTAACTACATTAATTCACATCCGAAACACAATGAATAAGGTTATTGCTTTGTGCTTTAGCTAAGTTCTAGAAAAAGTACGGTGTGAATTTAGTTGTGTGTAAAATCTTTAATTGGTTTAACCAATACCTCAACATGCAAATATATGATGAAGTTTTAGTCTCACCAAAAAGTTTACTAAACGTTTTTATTAAACTTATGTTATGGAGATGTATGCATGCTTCTCCATACATGATTTTGACACCAAAATCTATACCCTAAAATTTAAGTCATATGCCCTCTAATTGACGAACACTTGAAGTTACAGTTGTCGTCATATAAGATATCGGACGATGTTGTAATGAAGAGAAAACTTCATGACTGAATAAGATTGCACATGAAGGTTTTACGTTCTTTAGATTAGTCGACTTAATTGAGTTACTTAGTGAGAACTGGAAACTTAAGGCATAAAGTAGGGATAAAACATGTTTACAATGCAAATGATTTTGGCAATGTAAATCCCTAACTTATCTAGAAATTGCAAATTTGTTTGTCAATTATTGTTCGACAAGTTACTGTGTTGAATACATTTGTCACTAGCAGATCAACTGATGTGATAAATCTATGTCAATATGGATTCTAGTTTTTCAAGGAAAATACTATGGTTTTATTACCGGGGTAATATTATTTTCTTGAATTGTATTATCAAAAATACTAATGTTTGAACTTATTTCTGTAGAAATGGCTCAACCCGAAAGCAATGACAATAAGCTCGGCGTTCAAAGCTTTCTTTGAACGGCCTGAACTTACTGGCCCTAGTTTCAATGACTTGTATCGCTCACTAAGAATTGTTCTGAGAGCAGCGGGTACTATCAATATCTTGGAAACTCCTTTTCCGGAGGATCTTGCTGAAGGACCATCTGATGCGGAAAGGCTTCAACACGCTGCTAACGTTAAGAAGCACCATGAGGTGGCTGCTGTAATGTTAGGGAGAATGTCTCCATCACTTCAAAGGAAGTATGAGCTGTTTCCACCTCAGCAAATGCTTGATGAACTCAAGGCTGTGTATGAAACTCCGTAAGCTGTAGAGATCTATGATTTGGTTGATGCTCTACATAGTTGCAAGCAAGCTCCTGGAAAGTCCGTAAGTGCTCATTATATGGAGATGAGGGGTTATATGGAACAACTCATCGCACTAGGACAACCCTTTGATCATAATATGGCTATTAACTTGATCAATAGGTCCCTTAATAAGGACTTCAATGATTTCGTTCGTAACTATAATATGCATTGCACGGGGAAGACGGTTAATGATTTGCATGCAATGCTCATTGACTTTGAAAAGGGGTTGAAAGATAAGGCATCCACTGCTACTCCTCAAGTACTTTATGTGCAAAAGGGTAGAGTGACGAAACCAAAACCGCAAGTGAATAAGAAGCAGAAAGGCAAAGGCAAGGTTGATAAGAGCAAACAAGTTGCGACTACATCAAAACCGAAGCAGAACTTTGTCAAGAAATGTCAGAAATATAAGACTTGTCACTACTGCAAGATGACTGGACACTGGAAGAGGAATTGCTCTCTCTATCTCCATGAAATGTTAGAACATAAGAAGAAGGCTGATCTAGCTGCTGCAGCACCATCTTCAGGTAACTTATTTATGATAGAGTTATTTAATCTTTCATACAAATCAAAATCCTGGGTATATGATACGGGATGTGGTATTAATATTTGTAATACCCTGCAGGGATTTGAGTTGAAGAGGAGGCTTACCTATGGGGAACAATTTCTGCAAGTGGGCAATGGCGCACAAGCAGCAGTTGAAGCTATAAGAATATTTAAATTAGTTTTACCTTCGGGTTTAGTACTGATTTTAAATAATTGTCATTATGCACCTACAATTGTTAGGGGTGTCATTTCCTTTTCTTGTATGTTGGATCTTGGATTTAATCACACGATTGATAATAATAGAATTTCTGTTTTTAAAGATGGTTATCTATTTTGATGCAATTTCTGTGAATGGTGTTTTTGAAATTAACATGCATAATAAAAATTCCAAGAGGAAAAATAATTCTGTTTTTAGCATGAATAAGAAGAGTAAGTTAGACAAGAACTCTTCTTATCTTTGGCATTGTAGGCTTGCCCATATTGGGAAGACTCGCATACAAAAGCTTCAACATGATGGTCTTTTGGAAAATATCAATGATGAATCATTTGATAAATGTGAATCTTGTATCTCTAGAAAGATGACCAAGAAACCTTTTAATAGCAATATTGAAAGGGCTACTAAACTACTTGGTTTGATATATACTGATGTGTGTGGACCACTTAGACATGTGTCAAGGAAAGGTGCTAGCTACTTCTTGACGTTTACGGATGATTATCGCCGTTATGGTTATGTTTATTTACTTAATCATAAACATGAGGTATTTGAAACATTCAAAAGGTTTAAAGCAGAAGTAGAGTTACAACCAGGAAAGAAGATTAAAGCTCTTCGTTCTGATCGTGGTGGTGAATATTTAAGTCAAGAGTTTAAAGATTATTTAAGTGAGAATGGAATTGTTCAGAAACTTACTTCTCCGTATACTCCACAACAAAATGGTGTATCTGAAAGTAGAAATCGTACATCATTAGATATGGTGCGATCTATGTTTAATCTTACAACTTTACCATTATCCTTTTGGGATTATTCTCTAGAATCTGTTGTTTGTATTCTGAATATGGTTCCCACAAAGAAGGTTGATAAGACACCATATGAACTATGGCATGGCAAGAAGCCATATTTGTCTTATTTAAAAGTCTGGGGTTGTGAGGCGTATGTGAAACGTGACTCTGGAGATAAACTCCAACAATGCTCAGTAAAATGTATCTTTGTAGGTTACCCTAAGGAAACTATGGGTTACTACTTTTATTATCCGGCTGAGAACAAAATAGCTGTGGCTCGGTATGGAGACTTCCTTGAAAATGATCTTGTAAATCAAGAATTCAATGGGAGAAATTATGATCTTGAAGAAATTCAAGAAGATACATTACCTTCTGAAAATACTAGCGAAGAAATTCCTGTAGAACCAGAAGGTCTGAGTGTTCCACCGGAATTAATTCCTCCACTTAGGTCTCAAAGAACCATACGTGCGCCAGACAAACTATGTCTTTACATAGAGGATGATGAGGAGGAAGTAGGGGATCTTGGTGAACCTGCTAACTATCAATCCGCAATGTCTGATCCAGAAAAGTCAAAATGGATAATTGCGATGAATGAGGAAATGAAATCCATGGAAATCAACGATGTTTGGATTCTTGTAGACGCGCCTAAAAATGCTAAAGTAGTGAAAAATAGGTGGATCTATAAGAAGAAACCGACATGGATGGTGAAATACAATCTTATAAAGCACGTTTAGTAGCTAAAGGTTTTACTCAAACTTTTGGCATAGAATATGAGGAGACATTTTCTCCTGTAGCAGACTTACGAGCTATTAGGATTCTCATAGCTATAGAAGCATACTATGACTATGAGATATGGCAAATGGATGTTAAAACTGCCTTCTTGAACGGTCGCTTAGATGAAGACATCTATATGCAACAACCAGAAGGATATGTTGATCCTAAATATCCAAAGCGCGTGTGCAAACTTCAAAGATCTATTTATGGTTTGAAGCAAGCATCACGTCAATGGAATAAGCGATTTGATGAAGAAATCAAAAAGTTCAGATTTATTCAAAATCGTGATGAGCCATGTGTATATCGCAAAGCTAGTGGGAGTAATGTAGTGTTTCTAATTTTATATGTCGATGACATATTAATCATGGGAAGTAACATTCCAAGACTTAAGGAAGTTAAGGATTATCTTGGTAAATGTTTTTCTATGAAGGATCTGGGAGATGCTGCATATATTCTGGGAATTAAAATCTATCGAGATAGGAGTAGACGGTTAATTGGTCTTAGCCAAGATGCTTATATTGATAAGATATTGAAGAAGTATAACATGCATAACTCTAAGAAAGGTTTTCTACCGATGGAGGTTAAGCATGAGTTAAGTCATGAGAAAGATGCATCATCACCTGAAGAGGTGGCTTACATGAAGAAGGTGCCTTATGCTTCGGAAGTAGGATCTATTATGTATGCTGTAAGATGCACAAGGCCTGATGTGGCGTTTGCTCAGAACTTGGTCAGTAGATACCAACAGAATCCAGGAAAGTTCCACTGGACTGCTTGAAAGTCCCTAATCAATGCAAGAAACCCTAATCTTAACTTAATCAACACAAGGTATTACTTTTCAAACGTAATCTTATTATTGTATAATAAAGAATTACAAGTGTTATGGATAACACAGTTTGATGACAATGTGTTGTGCACACTTTGAACAACTATAAACCCTAACTTATGAATACAGTCGTAGCTGTTTGATTCACTAAGTTATATGCAATAATGTTATGAATATCTCAAAGTGTTGAACATTAATGCATGGATACACATCCTATTTATAGTGTTACGAGATTGACCTAAATAGTACTTGATGGTGACTACACAAGCTTTTACAAGTTCCCACATCAGTCACATGATGTCCTTCTATTCTTGGTAGTCTTCCATTATGCTTTAAGGAAACAGTTGTCAAAACAGTTTCCTTTTTCTTCATAGTCTCGAACACACAAATGGCATGTCCAAAGTGTGCTGAGTGTTAACAGGGTATTGCCACCCCTGTTAACCCTCAACCCCTCAGAGTCCCTGATACATCTTGGCTGTTATCCATCACAGCCAATGAGTATGTCTTCAAGTAATCTTTGACTTCCTTGACAATGTCTCTGACATGGACTCCTCTGAGGTTGCTCACAGAGACTTGGATCTCTGTGAGTCTTGCGAAACTTGCCTGCCTCCTAGGCATAGGCAAGGGACCATCTAACAGCCTAATTATGTTTAAATCTATGATCAGGGAATCTAACAAGTTTAGATTCCCAACAATCTCCCCCTATTTAAACATAAATAATGCTAGATCTAACTAAGTTAAGGTAAGTGAGTTAACAGCTTCTTCTTACTCATAACAGATCTAAACAAACATACCTCATGATTTTATTAATACTTAAAGAAAATTACAAGTACATTACATAAGTAAAATAAAAGATGAAGGTAAAAAGGGCTGTGAACATTTTCAATAGTCATTATTTTTAATCCTTTCTTCAGCTTCAGTCAAGTCCAATCTGTTATCTAGTTCATCCTGCAAAGTCTTGGCAAACTTCTTGCAATACTCTGTGTTGATCTTGAGTGACTTCTTGTGACAAAGTAGCTGAATAGTTGAAGCTAAGCACAGCTCATCTTCCCTTTGAAAAGCATACTGGCAAGCCCTGTTCATGAATGCCATTCCTCTTTCAGGCTCTGTGTATGTCTGACCATCAATTGGGCCAACAATACCATTAGGAAGGATCAAATCCCTGTGCATGCCATCCACTTGAACATCTTCAGAAACAAAAGTTTCATTAACAATTTGAGAAATTCTTCTTCTTTTGTTGCCAGTCTTTGGGGGTTCTTGTTCAAAAAGCTGTGGTGGGGGATCAATCTTAAGTTTAACAGCTGTTTCCTTGATCCAGGTAAACTTGGCCTTAATAGTCTTCAGCAGAAGGAAATTTGCCTGTCCATTTCTTTTGGCAGCTAAGGCTTCAAGTTCGAACCATTCTGATAACCCAAGTGTCTTTAGCCTGAAGTTGTCAAACACATTCATATTTCCTGGTTGGTTATCCCTCCATAAGATCATCCTTGGGGTGTTTGTGGATTTATGAATGGTGTATTTGAACTTGGTTATCTTACCAGGGGCATATCTGTTGTTAACGCAGGCATCATAGTCAGCTTTGACTTTCCTTAGTGCCTCAGCGCGTTTTTCTTCCATTTCCCTCAACCTTTGTTTTTGCTTTTCTCTTTCAGGTGGAGTCATCTTCCTTAGAGTAGCTTCATTCAATTCTTTGGCTGTCTTGAGTTCATTTAATCTCTTGAATTCCTCAGCCTGTTTCTCTATTTCTTCAGGGGTTAAAGGAATCTCATTGGAAGGTGTAAAGGTTGAGAATTGGGAAAGGTCTGTGGTGGATCCTCCTGTCTCTAGCATCACAGCTATCTTCTTGAGTTTGGTGTCTGTGTCAACCAAAACTATCTCCTTTCCTTTCTTCGAGACAGAGGACTCCACACTTATGTTTTTCAAAACATCAGCTCTTCTGATAAATGCGGTCTGAGCCTGAGTTTGAATTGATTTGGGGAGGGAGCTAACAGTGAACTTTAGCTTCTTGGCAGCTGGTTCATCATCATCCCCAGGCTTGCTGGTGTTAACCAAAACCAGAGACTTTGGTGAGTCAGCTCCATCTTGAGATTGTTGCTCCCCCTGAGTATTATCCTCATCATCATGTATTATAACAGGTGTGATGACTTGGAGAGGAACAGGTGTAATGGTGGGGTTAGCTGATGATGAGCCTTGTTTAGCAGATGCAAGGCTGAGTGTTATATCTTTCTCCCCCTCACGTTCATCCTGGCGTCGCAAGCGTTTAGATGAACGTGCTTGAAAATGCCTTGCAATCTGTTCGACAGAGGCAGCCATAGCACGTTGCCTTTTCCTTGAAGCCCTGGCAATCTTCAGCATGAGGTTGCCATTTGCATTAGTATTGGCCTGAACACGACTGACAATAAAATTAGCATGGCGGTATTGCCTGTTGCGAACCGCATCAAATTGCCTGTGCATGGTTAGCTCATGTTCATGAAACATGGCAGGGACCTCTGTGTCAATAACATCCTTCACTCTAGTAGAAAGGTGACTTAGTCCTTGGGAAACACCTTTCCTGGCACCATCCTTGATTGGCTTAGTAACCGCCTCAGCCACAGCCTTTTGTATGATCCCAGGGAATGTAACAGTGAAGTTGTGCATTTCAAACTTGATCACATCCAGCTTTCTTGATAAACGTTCAATGTCTGACTGATGGTGAACAGGATGAAGATTCTTGATGTTGAGGCTTTGCTGAGCATAGTCATCCCCCCTTGGTAAGAGATCAAAGTTCGTCTGGGCAGGATGATCAAACAAGAGAAACTCCGCTGTTGGATCATAGGCTGGGCGATGGAAAACTGTTGTTGTGGATGTAGCAGAGTTTGGAGTATCAACAGCATCCTTGGGAGGAGAAGTCTTATCGCTAGCTGGTGTGGACACAACTGTTTCTTTAGGAGGAGAGACAGACAGCTGGTCTTCCTCATCTTCTTCATCCTCTTCATCGAACATCCCTTCAGGGATTTCATCTTCAGGCATGGACTCAATATTAGAGACATAATCCTCCAATGATAGCATTTCTTCATCAGCATTTAACAAAGGCTCTTCATCATTGGGTTTGTCTTGAGTCATTGTATCAGCCTCCTTTTCTTGTTGTACCTGAGATTCGATGACTGGCTGTACAATTTCAGCCTGCAAATTGTTTCAATTAGTAACAGGGAAAAAGATAAGGGGAATGGTCACCATTTAGCTGTCCCGGAGAGGCTGAGGGTGATTACTCAGCCACTCCAAAGGATAAATCCTTGGGATTCTTTTAAGTGAAAACAAATATGGTTAATGATCGCCATTCGCTGCCCCTAGGAAAGCTGAGTGTGATTATTCAGCCCCCCAAAAGTTTAAAACCTTTGGGACTCTTTTGATTGTGAGACATATGTTGTTTATGGATCGCCATTCGCTGCCCCTAGGAAAGCTGAGTGTGATTATTCAGCCCCCCCAAAAGGTTAATAAACCTTTGGGACTCTTTTAAGAGTGAAACATATGTGGTTAAAGGTCGCCTGTTACGCTGCCCCTAGGAAAGCTGAGGGTGATGATTCAGCTCCCCCTGAAAAGGATAAATCCTTTGGGACTCTTTTAAGGAGGGAACCAAGAGGCTGTGTGAAGTACAGCTGCTCAAGGTTGAGACATAAGTGTATTCAGGTTGTTGTTAGCCTGAATACTGTCTAGAGGGTGCAGGGTCATCGGGGTGCTTTATAAACACAAATGAATCATTCCCTGGTGCAAAGACAAGGTGTACATAAGTCTTAAAGGATTCTAAGTGCATTGACAGACTTCTATGGGTCGAGGATTACCCTAACTTCACCACTCTCTCCTACAGACAAATGAGAGTGGCTGCTTGTGAACCTCTAAAAATGTACACTGATTACTTGTGAGATATCAGCTGGATCAGGCTGGTTTCCTGTCGTCTCAGCTGACTTTGAGACACTAGACTCCTGTTGTTTGTCAGCAGATGTATCTGAATCCACATGAGTATCTGGACCAGTGGAGGTGTCAGTCTTCTTTCCCTTGGCCTTAGAAACAGCTTTGGTGTGGGAAGAAGAGGGGATTTTCTTCTTCTTAGGCTGTTGGCCAGAAGAAGCCTTGGACTTGGTAGTGTGCTGCCTAGAGGTCAAAGACTTAGACTTGCCAGACACACTAGAAGTATTCACCTTCTCAGAAGAAGGGAGCAAGGGCTTCTCAGCTGTTGGTAGTTGGTTGGCCACATTCATCATATGAGCGGTGACAGGGACATCTTCAGCTCCTATTTCTTTATAGATGGCACCTGTGATGCGGTAGGGCTTAAGAGCAGTCAAAGCATTGTTGTGGTAGTTGTCTCCCAGCAGACTTTCGAAGATCAGAGACAGGAAGCGCACATAGCAGATATTCTTTTCCCTGACTTGATTCCTTCCTTTCAGCTGTTCTACAAGGTTGGAGAAGAGAATGCTTCCAACATCAACATCAGCTCCCCAGATTAATCCATATGCAATAGCCTGATGGTTGAAAGACATCTGATCCTGTGATCCCTGCATTCCTCCCAGGGATTTAACAATGTGGGTGAAGAGGACACGCCACATGGGAGTGAAATACTTAATCTTCAGGGGAGATTTGGAGAGGACCTCAGCTGGTGTAAGGGCAGGGTTTACGTCATGGCAAGGGTTGAGTGTGGCCAGGGCTTCTTTGACAGTCTTTTTATCAACTACCTTCAGGCATTCATCTCCATGCTTCAATCCGGCCACACTTGAGAAATCTTTAAGGGAGAAGGCGAAAGGGTGTTCATTGCATGAATGGCTAAATGTTATGGTGTCATCAACTACCTCAGCAGAGTACCAGAATTCCCTAAGGTATTCTTGGTAAAAGGTGGATGGGGATTTGGTGAAGGCTTCACTTAGGTCACAATTCTGCATGAAACTGACCAGATCTGAATAGGTGCTATTGGGTGCCTTAATCCATCCAATGGCGTTGTTGGAGGCGAGGATGCTTTCGTTGATCTCGAAGTTAACGTTTGCTGCTTTAGGAACTGAAAACTCCATGGATTTGAGGTTGAAGGTGAAAGAAAATGGCGGATAGGTTAAGAGAGAGAAGAGCTTAGAGAGAGAAATGATTTGAGAAATGAGAATGGTGGTGGGTGAGAAGAGAGAAGAGAGAAGAGACAATATATATATTCAAAATACATAAATAGTTATTCAACCGCATTAAATGCAAAGTGAGAAAATGACTGTTCAAGTGGGTCCCTTGACCTTTCAAAACTTATTTGTCTCCTCGTTTTTCGAAAAATAAATGATAAAATATTTGAGAATGTTTTTTGCATTTACTTGGAAAGTAACTACCTAGTTTCATGTGAAAAACATTTAATATAGAATCAATCATTTAATGAACACATTTAATATCAAGCCACAGGCTTTGAGATATTGAGCATCCCTAGCTCAGCAACTAGCCTGTTGAACGAAGGTTCAGCCAAAGGCTTTGTAAAGATATCAGCTAGTTGCAGCTCTGTGGGAACAAAATGTAGCTCAATATCTCCCTTCATTATAAGATCCCTGATAAAATGATACCTGATATCAATGTGTTTGGTACGAGAGTGGAGAACAGGGTTGTTGGATATGGCAATGGCGCTGGTGTTGTCACAAAAGATTGGCACTTTGTCATACAAAATTTCATAGTCAGCCAATTGACTTTTCATCCAGAGCACCTGAGCACAACAGCTGGCTGCAGCGACATATTCAGCTTCAGCTGAAGACATAGCCACATAGTTTTGCTTCTTAGCACTCCATCCAACCAATCTTCCTCCTAGGATTTGACAGCTGCCTAAAGTGCTTTTCCTGTCAATACAGCATCCAGCATAGTCTGAATCTGAATAGGCCTTGAGATCAAAGCCTGATTCCTTTGGATACCATAGGCCTAGGGATGGTGTTCCTTTGAGATACCTGAAAATTCTCTTAACAGCCACTAGATGGGATTCTTTTGGGTTAGCTTGGTACCTTGCACAGAGACATGTGGAGAATTGGATATCTGGACGACTAGCTGTTAGATACATGAGTGACCCAATCATGCCTCTATATAAAGTCTCATTAACAGAGACCCCTGACTCATCAGGGCCCAAGTTGTTGGGTGGAAGCATGGGGCATTTCACTGATGCACAATCAGCTAAGTCATATTTTTTAAGTAAATCATTAACATACTTTTCTTGACAAATTGAAATTCCCTTAGGACATTGTTTAATTTGAAAGCCCAAAAAATAAGTTAATTCACCCATCATACTCATCTCATATTTCTTGGTCATTAATTTAGCAAAACGTTTACTAAGATTGACATTTGTTGACCCAAAGATGATGTCATCCACATAAATCTGCACAATGATGAAATCACTCTTATCCTTGAAGGTAAAGAGTGTTTTATCAATAGAACCCCTAACAAATTTATTTTCAGTTAAGAAATTTGAAAGAGTTTCATACCATGCTCTTGGAGCTTGTTTCAGCCCATACATTGCCTTGTGAAGTCTGTACACATGGTTGGGAAACTCGTTGTTCTCAAATCCTTCAGGTTGTGCAACATACACTTCCTCAGCCAAATCACCATTGAGGAATGCACTCTTTACATCCATCTGATACACAGTGATGTTCATATAGGCAGCATAAGCAAGGAAGATTCTGATGGCTTCAAGTCTAGCAACTGGAGCAAATGTTTCATCATAATCAATTCCTTCAGTCTGAGAGAACCCCTGTGCTACCAGTCTGGCCTTGTTCCTGATGATGTTCCCAATTTCATCCATCTTATTTCTATAGATACATCTAGTGCCTGTGATATTATTTCCAGGTAGAGCTGGCACTAGTGTCCATACTTTGTTCCTTTTGAACTGATTGATTTCTTCTTGCATAGCAGCTACCCATCCTTCTTCTACCAGAGCCTCAGCTACTCTTTTAGGTTCAATTTGTGAGAGAAATTCAACAAAGAGACATTCATTGGCTGAGGCTGACTCTGAGTCATGGATTCGCTGTCTAGTTGTGACCCCTGCATTTGGTTCCCCAATAATGTTGACAAGAAGAATGTGTTGATCTCTTGACCACTTATTTTGAGGAGCTGGGGACTCAAGGACAGGGACATTTGTGGGCACAGCTGGTACAATTTGAGTTTCATCCTGCTGACTAGGAGGGCTTTCTTCAAAGACTACTTCAGTGTCAGAGTCTTCTTTAGCCATATCAAGTGGTGCTATTTCATTATCAGCAGGAGAGTCTTCAGGGATTTGAAGAATTGGTGAGTCATCAATAGCATGAGAAGGACCATCAGAGATTTGAGGTTCTTCTTCATCAAGTTCCTGAAAGGTAGGAACTTCTATGTTGTGAGTAGACAGAGGGTCAAAGGCAGGGACATAAGGGGTGAGAGTGTTGGAGTGATGATGACTAGTAGGTCTGGGTTCTGTGAACTCATCACTTGGGAAAGATACATTTTCATTAAAATCAATTTCATCACCCTCTGTTCCTGTTCTCTGTATAACTTCATCATCTTCATTGAATTTAACATGGGATGTTTCTTCTACTTCTTGTCTTCTGATGTTGAATACTCTGAAGGCTTTGGTTGTTGGAGAGTATCCCAAGAAGAAACCATCATCAGCTTTTTCATCAAACTTTCCAAGTTTATCCCTGTAGTTATAAATAAACACAAGGCATCCAAACACATGAAAATAGCTGACATCTGGAGATCTTTTTCTGAAAACTTCATAGGAAGTTTTACCATGTCTTTTGACAATGATTGATCTGTTTTGTGTGTAGCAGGCAGTGTGAACAGCTTCTCCCCAAAATTGCTTTGGTAAGGCTGCACCATTTAACATAGTTCTTGCTGCTTCAATCAAAGTCCTGTTTCTTCTTTCAGCCACACCATTTTGTTCAGGGGTGCCAGCTGAAGTGAAGTTCTGTGAAATCCCTTTTTCATCACAAAAAGATTCAAGTTTATGATTCTTGAATTCAGTACCATTATCACTTCTTAGAGCTTTGACTCTAACATCATTCATATTTTCAACCTGTCTAATGAAGGACATGATGGTTTCAACTGCATCACTTTTCCTTCTGAGGAAGAACACCCATGTGTATCTTGAAAATTCATCAACTATGACCAAGGTGTATTTGTTGTGATTAATGGTCTGAGGTTTGACAGGCCAAACAAATCCATGTGAAGGAGATGTAAGCACTTGTCAATAGAGAATGATTGCCTAGTCTTGAATGAAGACATGTGATGCTTTCCTTTGACACAGGCAGAACAAGTCTTGTCTTTGGAAAACATTACTGAAGGTAGACCAGCAACCAAGTTTTGAGTGGCTATCTTGTTGATGTTCTTGAAGTTGAGATGTGACAGTCTTTTGTGCCACAGCCAATTGACACTTTCAGAGGCTTTAGCAAGAAAACAATTTGAGCTGTCTTCAGAGCACACAACCATGTTGAGGACATAAACATCTCTCCTTCTAGGTGCAATCAGCACAACATCATTGTTTTTGTTGAATATGTTTCCCTGAGTCTTAGTAAACAAAACCTTATAGTTAGCATCACACATTTGGCTGATGCTAATAAGATTGTGTTTAAGACCATTCACATATGCAACCCTGGTGAATGTAATCCCATTGCAGTTCACTGAGCCATATCCTTCTGTGTCACCTGAAGAGTTATCTCCAAACACCATTTTAGGACCTGGCTCCTTTGAGTATTTGTGCAGGTATTGTTGAATCCCTGTCATGTGTCTAGAACAGCCACTATCTAGATACCATACCGATTCCTTGAGATATTTCTGCACAGATACATAGAAACAGGTTAGTTCCTATGGTGAACCCACTTTCCAGTGGGTTCTCTGAATTGCTTATTAGCAACTCTTGTGTTCCTGAAGAACTTTTGGCGTTGGGAGGGACAGTTCATTGTTTCATGGTTATAACTTCCACAGATATCACACCCAGGGAAGTCACCACACTCGTCTGAGTGATGGTCTGTGAACCCACAGAATTTACAGGGAGGATAAGGTTTGTAATTTCCATGTTGTCTTTTGGAACTCTGTGGTCTGTCCCTAGAGGGTGTCTGAGCTCTTTTAGCTGCCATGTGTCTGTCATGATCTAAAGTCGTATGGTGAGGGTTTTTACATACATTGCAATAAGGTTTGATTAACCTTTCCCCTTTGGGTTCACCTAGGACTGACTTAGGTTCATGAGAAGTAGAGCATTTAGCGGAAGGCTTAATGTGTTGTTTCAAGAGTTTTACTTCTTTCATAAGAGACAACAGGCGATCTTTAGTGGTAGGGTCAACCTTATTCACAGCTTTAGTAGCAACAGGCTTAAAAGCTACTTGTTTGCCAGTTTGTTTAGCAGGCACATGAAAAACTTTAGCTGGAGGATTCTCAATATCTGTCCTAAGTTCACCCTTAGCAGATCTAGAAGAACTGCTGGGTTCAACTCCAGAGAGTTTGGGCAAGGGTGGTAGCTCAGCCACATCTTCAGAGACAGGGTCATTAGTCAAAGTGGTATCTGACATATGAATAGTCTCTGTAGATTTAAAGACAATGTCTTTGGGTTTGGTGAGAATTCTCAGCTTATTTTTCTTAGCAGATATATCCCTTTTTAAGTCAGCAGGCACTTCATCCCTAAGCAATTGATCTATAGTAAACCTAGCACATAGCCATTTTTCAATAACCTTGTTTAATTCAGAGACTTGATCATTTAAAGCAATGTTTTTCAAGGTTAATCTAGCTTGTTCATTTTGCAGGGATATTTTCTCTAAATTAACCCGTCTGAGAGTTTCACATTCAGCTTTAGCATTTAGCATTTCAGATTTAACAGAGTGAAACTTATCAAGTAGGTTCTTTCTTTGTTCCTCAACAAAGTGTAAATCAACAATGGTGTAATCAAGGACATGCTTACGTTCATCATTATCAGACATGGATAAAAGCCTGTGTACCTTTTTCATTGTGATGTCAACCCATTGTCCTGATCTTGCATCACCTTTTCCAACAGCTGGTTCATCCTCAGCTATCGCCATGAAAGCCCTGACTCTGGTGGTATCTTCTTCATCTGAAGTCAGTGGTTCATCATTCCAATCATACGTTTCAGCAACCAACCCTTTCTCTGTCTTTTTCTCACTACCCTTCTTCTTGGACAGAGCTTCAATCTTCAAGCTCATTTGTTCTAACTCAGCTTTAAGTGCCTTGTACTTATTTTTGTAATCCTTCTTCTCAGTGTCTGATGAATTGGATTGATGTGATGAGTTATTATGTTGTTTGAACTTGTAAGGTTTGGATGAAGATGATGGATAAGAGGGTGAGGATGTCTTGGTGGAAGGACAGTCTTTTTGAAAATGTCCAAGCTTTCCACAGGCAAAGCAAGTTTCTTTTGACCTGTCAGTTGGTTTACTAGCTGATCCTACTCTTCCTGATCTTTTGAAGTATCTTCTTTGGTTGGCTAGCAAGGCTCTTTCATGGAACTCTGCATTAAGGTCTGTCAAGAACTCTTGGCTGCTACGGGTATCTTCTTCAACATCAGAATCGCTGTCATGAAGATGTGTTGCAGAGATCAATGCTTTGGAAGATGCTCCTTGGACTACAAATCTTTCAGTCTCTGACTTGTAAATAGTATCAATCAGCCCTTCTTCATAATTGTACTTTCCATAGAGCTGAGCAAGGGTATCATTTTTGATTGAGTTGTTAGCTCTCTGAGTCTGATTCATGCTCAGCCACTTTCTTGGAAGGCTGTTGACAAAAGTGGCATTGATCTCAGCTTGACCAATAGTGACATCATTCATTGCTAGGTCATTGAGAAGAATCTTTATCCTAGTATAGGTTTGCTGAACCTTTTCACCTTCAAGTGACTTGAAGGCATTGAACTGAAGTCTGAGTGCCTGAATCTTTGTCTCTCTTGTTTCAGAGGGTCCTTCATGGCCAAGGATGAGGTCTGTCCACGTTTGTTTAGCTGTGGGACACTGAATGACAGACTTCATGATATGCTTGGGAAGACAGGATATTATGATGCTTTTGAGACGTTTATCTTGATTTGCCAATTTCCTATCAGCTGGAGTCCATTGTTTGAGAGGTTTGGGAAGAGGGTTTTCTTTAGTGGATGTAAGCGCCATGGGAATATAAGGACCATTTTCTAAAATTTCTAGAAGAAAAGGTTCAAGCCCATCAAGATATACAAGAAATTGACTCTTCCAACTGGCAAAATCTTCTTCATCAAAGACTGGTACACTTGTGACGTGTGATCCACCTCTTGAGTCAAGAAGTTGGGGTAGATCATCGTCATTGGAAGGAGGGTTGAGTCTTGGTGAAGATGGGTTTGTGGAAGGTGATTGTGGTGGGTTAGAAGTTTCTGGCATGGTGGATCTTGATTATAAAACTGAGAACGATGTTTCTTGAAGGTTTTAATATCAAACACCGCTCTGATACCAACTGAAAGTCCCTAATCAATGCAAGAAACCCTAATCTTAACTTAATCAACACAAGGTATTACTTTTCAAACGTAATCTTATTATTGTATAATAAAGAATTACAAGTGTTATGGATAACACAGTTTGATGACAATGTGTTGTGCACACTTTGAACAACTATAAACCCTAACTTATGAATACAGTCGTAGCTGTTTGATTCACTAAGTTATATGCAATAATGTTATGAATATCTCAAAGTGTTGAACATTAATGCATGGATACACATCCTATTTATAGTGTTACGAGATTGACCTAAATAGTACTTGATGGTGACTACACAAGCTTTTACAAGTTCCCACATCAGTCACATGATGTCCTTCTATTCTTGGTAGTCTTCCATTATGCATTAAGGAAACAGTTGTCAAAACAGTTTCATTTTTCTTCATAGTCTCGAACACACAAATGGCATGTCCAAAGTGTGCTGAGTGTTAACAGGGTATTGCCACTCCTGTTAACCCTCAACCCCACAGAGTCCCTGATACATCTTGGCTGTTATCCATCACAGCCAATGAGTATGTCTTCAAGTAATCTTTGACTTCCTTGACAATGTCTCTGACATGGACTCCTCTGAGGTTGCTCACAGAGACTTGGATCTCTGTGAGTCTTGCGAAACTTGCCTGCCTCCTAGGCATAGGCAAGGGACCATCTAACAGCCTAATTATGTTTAAATCTATGATCAGGGAATCTAACAAGTTTAGATTCCCAACACTGCTGTTAAGCATATTCTAAAGTATTTGAGGAGTACGAAAGATATGCTTTTGGTATTCGGGGGTAAACCAGACACAGAATTGAATGTAACAGGATTCTGTGATGCGTCCTGGCAATGTGATAAAGACGATACGAAGTCTCAGACGGGTTACGTGTTTGTCATCAATTGAGGAGCAGTTGACTGGAAGAGCAGTAAGCAGAAAACCATTGCTATGCATGCGACTCAATCTGAGTACATGGCCGCTTCAGAAGCTGCAATGGAAGCTGTTTGGATTAGAAAGTTTATTGGAGATCTTGGAGTGATGCCTTCAATTAAAGAACCTATTGATATATATTGTGACAACTCTGCTGTAATAATATTCGCCAATGACCCTGGAGTTATGAAAGGCGCCAGACACTTTAAACGTAGATATCACTACGTTCGAGAACAAGTGGAAGCTCAAGAAATTAAATTAATAAAAGTTCACACAGATGATAACGTAGCTGATCCTTTTACTAAGGCTTTATCTAGGACAAAGGTAGTTAAGCATGCCAAGGCAATTGGGCTGCAACTAGCTAGCGAATTCATGCAATAAATCTGTTGATTAGTATTTGGATAAAGGATGTAAGACATTATTGAATTGATGAAATAAAGATTGGATTTCGTTTATTTTTCTGTTATTTGATTTTGTATCCTATTTTACATGTTTTAATCCATGAGCATTATGATGTTTCTAAATGTCCGTTGTCGATTAATAATAGGGGAGTATTATTAAACTAAGACAATTCAAAATAGTGACAGAGTATACTTGAAAGTATATTGGTCAATTTTGGATGATATTTGATGGATCAAATATTGGACTTATCCCAACTATGTGATTTTACTTTATGGATCTTTGTCATTAAGTAAATCATAAATAGTTATCCTTAGACCTGAGATACCAGAAAACTGCATTGAATGTAGTGCATTTCTGTAAGGTAACCTAACGCTAAACGTAATAAGGGTTATTTTCAGAAGTGTTGCAAAGTTCATGTGTTTTGCTTGTAGTCAAAATGAGATTTGTTTCCTTCAAATTATTATGTGAAGTATAAATACAACTGGGCCCCTCGTGGGAGTAGTAAGATGTTTGTGTGGCCACACCCAAATGTGTTTTGGTAATCTTGCTATATCCGTAAACGAGAAACAGAATAGTTAATGAAGGAATGACTGAGATCCATATCCTTATTAACGATGTATTTGAAATGAAAGGATAATAATAATGATATAATCATTAAAAGGTTCTTGTCCCGGAGACCTTACCCGGTTTGTACTAGTGACATTGCTAGTGTAACTAGACGCTAGTCAATGTGATCACGATATTAGAATTTTGTCCAAGTGGGAGCTGAAAGTTTATGGACTTAAAATTAATAGTCTTGAGATAGGATCGAACTCGGGATCACGGGATTGCACACATAACGTAAAGGGTTAACTTATTTATTAAATATATATTTTATATATTTATTAAATCAAACCAAAGCTTAACTAACGATCGTTAATAAATAATAGTTAAGTTTTAACGACCGTTATGGAATTAAATAGAAGCTAAAAGAAAAAGGGGGAAATTACACAAACACCCCTTGGGGTGTGTTAACCGTCGGCTACAAAGGGGGGGGGGGGGGGACAAATGGAAACTTTTGTTTCCTTTTTCGTTTATGACTTGGAGCCTAAGGTTTGCCAAGGCTATATAAACAAACCCCTAGCCTCATAATTTTTTACTCCCTCTTTCTTTTTCTTCTTTGATCGCCGGCCACCCCACACCCACATTAGGGTTTCGTTTGGTTTTCGATCAAGTCTATTTATCTAGTCCTAGTCCCTCTCTAGGGTTGTTGGGTAGATATTCCATAAGCGTTGAAGCTCGGTTTGTTCGTGCTAGACTCACGGTTAACTCGCCGTATTACGTGTGTACAAGAACGTGATATAGTCTTGCTTTAGACTATATTCTTGGTGGTGTTCGTGATAAACCCTAGTTGCCGTTCGTTCCGTCGTCTTGTGGATCTTGCTAGGATAAAGGTATGTAGCCCCAATCTTGATTAATATAATTGTGTTAAATTAATGATCTTGTTAATTGCTTCCGCTATGCGTTCTTTGATCCATATTAGGGTTTTAAATAATTGTTATGAACTTAATAAACCTTCAGGTACGACTAATAATAAGTTGTAGTTAAAACACACGGTATATTTCTTGCACTAAAGGAGAGAGTGGGTAGACTCCATGGATCCAGTGCAATAAGGACGAGTCTGGTAATAGTCAGTTGTACCAGATCTATATGTGTGTGGACTCATCAGCTTCGGGCTTCATTGAGTGTCCTGTTTTTCCTCATGGAAGCTGTGGTTCATCCATTGAATTCCCTTCGTTTTAAACTAAAACTCTTGTTAATTACTTGATGTATGAACTAACAAATATGTTTGTTTCTAATATAACTTCTATTATATTAAGATGTGATTTTAAAGACAATTGGAAGACATTTGATCTTCTATATTGACTTGATTTGGATATATTTCGAGTCTTACTCTCTTTAACATAAGTCCTAGGTATAGTAGTAGTAGTAGATCATCCAGATCTCATAAAGGCCTAAACCTTTATTCCTTGAACTCAAGTGATCCTTATTGTGATATACCAACATAAAACTTGTGCTGGCAGTAAATAATGATTAGACAAGTTAAAATATCTTACAAATTAAAAAGATCATAGTCAAGCTAGTATACACAAGGCAAAACCCTTTTTCATGTATATCCATATAACTTTAAGTGTAATCCTTGATACAAAGTTGCAAAACATTCCCCGTATGCTTTTGTTATAGATCATATCTTAACGTACATTACATTGATACATTCGAGTATCATTCCTCCATATCTATTCCATAGCATAAGCCGCATCCTAAAAACTAAGCTAAAGTCACCATAATAAAAAAACATAAGTTCTTATTAAGAACAAAAGCATATGGTGCTAGACCTGCTATCAAGGTAAGATTGAAGGCAATGGAAATCACACAAAACAGGAAATATAATACAAATTTGCATTAAAAAAGTTCATGCTTGGAAAAACTCTATCTTTGTGTTCCAAACAAAGTGCACTACAAAAGAAATCCTCCTATTTATAAAAGGAATCATAAACAAGCATACTTGCTATAAATATATATAAAGAGTGTTGCCAAAGCCACAACAAATAAAGAGATTGAATAGACTATTATCATCTGACTTGGTCTATTTTAACTATGGGCGAGGCTTGATGCAACTTCAACAACTTTCTAGCAAAATCGCTATGTCCATAATCATCACCAAACACTTTCGGTCAGTCCGGTGTCATCACCAAACATTTCACAAGCATACTTGTTATGAATATACATAAAGAGTGTTGCCAAATCCATAACAACAAATAAAGAGATTCAATCGACTAGTGTCATCCGACAAGGTCTATTTCAGCTATGGGCGAGGCTCGCCGCATCTTCGACAACTTTCTAGAAAAATCGCTATATCCATGATCATCACCAGACAGTTCTGGTGAGCCCGTTGTTATAAAAATCTTCTTTAACAAAAGTGAATAAGAAAGTAAGAACTTTATCATACATTCTTTATTCTTTGAACCTATAACAGGATAAAACCACACATTCTGAAGCTGTAACTATCCCATTTTGCTGTAATCGACCTCCGAAGAACCAAGTTGGAATGTATATTTGAATGCAGTCTATAAAATGAATTAGTATTAGCTATAAGAGTTCAGGATAACGAATATTTCAATATGATCATATCATTCATATGAATCCAACTCACTTTGATCTTAAGAGAAATCACATTCGGGGATGCGCAATCAGTTCAACGAAAAAAGGACATCATAGTCTTAGTGCTAAAATCTATTCCTAGTAAATCAAGTTTCTTAAGGCATAACGATCCAAAATATTATTCATCACGATATCCCGCATACTACTCATCACATTCTCTTCTGGTGCAACTCGGGGTGCTTTGGGTGTTTCATTTACCACTTCTATTTTTCTAATAAGATATAAGATACAAGTCATTAATATAAATTACAACATTATTGAAGAAAATAACCTAGAAAATAACCTAAGACAGAGAAGTTATATCTCGAACCACTAGTATTATCGAAATCACTTTTATAGCTCACCCGAAAGTAAGAGAGACTAGTGCAACCTAGCATACATGATATGTGAAATACAAATTCTATACTAGAAATTAAAAAATAAAAAATACACGAAAACGCGAGAACACGAAAACGCGAGAACATGGTACGGTTCTCGCGTTTTCGTGTCGTGTTTTCGCGCGAAAACACGCGTCGTCCCCTAGGCGCGAGATACGAAAACGCGAGACACGGTGTGGTTTTTGGCGTTTTCAAGCTGCGTTTCCCACGACGCGAGGTAAAATCCCCGTACCCAGTGCTCTAAAGCAAAAAAACTTATAACATTGGAATACGGAAATATACCTAGTAATTTGTGGGGTTTTTTTTCTTTCGTTCAAAAAAAATTGTGGGGTTCTTCGAACGGTCCGTTTAACAACCGCAAATTCAACTTGTCTTCTACATGATAGTGTCTCCTTTTACATCCCAGGGTACGGTGGTGCCGTCCATAGTTTAACAGCCCAACAAATGCATGGATCACAAAGTGGGGTATATGTGGACCACTTATACCACTTTTTATCCCTATCGCACCACTTTTTTCATAACTCAGTGTTACCTCACTAAATGTGGTGTCATAGCATTCTCGTATCATAGCCTACGTGTCAGCTATAACACCACTTTTCTCTATACCCACTGCTCTTATGAAAGTAATCTAAACCATTTTGCAAATCAAAAACTAAAAAAACAAAATCACGAGTTTGAATCCAAATCAAGAACAAATATCACAAAAGGCACAAAACTTGGAAGAAAGTGATTATTGTAAAAAGAAAGAAATTAGATGGATCTATCTTTATGACAAGATCCATTAAAACTGGAATTGATAAAAGAGTGAATAACAAGTGAGGTTGAGGAATTGATTGTTACACTGCTTGTCAATGAGAAATATTAAGGTTGGGTGAAACATTAGAGCAAGACTATTGTAAAAAGTACTTAAACCAATACCAATAAACACTCCGATTATCACACAACTAACCACCCTTTTGTGATACAATTAACAATCAAGTACAAAATAAAGATTAGTCCCCAAACGGGTGTTAATCGAACATACAAGAAAATAGTAAAATCGTCCCAACTAGGTTGATCGATTTCCCTCACATACATAATCACTCAAACACTCAAACAAGAAGAGAAATAGAACAGTAATAGTGAGAACAATCTCAACTGTTGGTATAAGAGATACATAAGATGATATTAATGCTACGCATCAACTCAAATGAACACGGATCCTTTTTCCACAGAGAGAGAGTTCAAAAGAGAAAGATAAGATCGAGAGTTGATCTGCCCCAACGATAATACACACACTATATAGGAACACTTTTTATCACATTAGCCCCTTGAGATACGAACTTTTTAGAATCAACACAAAACTATGAAAAAATGGATAGGAGTTGTCCTGTACAATATACAAGAAAGACACTTGGAAGTTTGTATATTTCTGACACCTTATCTCAAACTGAACAAGGGTATTAGCCATTGGACAGAACTATATCTGAAAAAACATACTGACAACATAACTTTTAAGGTTATGAAGGTCAATATTAACGAATTGCACAAGGGTGAAAGATGCATTCGGTAGATTGAAACTTCCAACATCTCCTCTCAAACTAACTTTGATTCAGAAATGAGCCAAATTAAAGACACCACTAACTATAAAACTTATTACAGATGTGCATCATTTTTTTATTTTTTATTTAACAAATTAATTAAAAAAACAAACTTCTCTTTATATTCAGATAGAACATTGGTTTAGGCAACAACCGCAACCAATAACATAAACAGAAAAAGATAAAAAAAAGGAACTTCCCTCAACATCACGGAAGAAACAAAGATGAGCTTAGAATCAAGACCAAACCACCTACAAAATATCATAACAACATAAAACCACACAACGACATATGATGAAACATATTAGCAACAAATCATATAGCAAGCAGAATTCATGCCCTTTCCTTTATGGAAAAGAAGACAAGAACAACCAAGAGATATACAAGCAACACAACAGACAAAAAAGAACTAACTAGAGTACATACCCTAAATAAACAGAAAAAACACAAGATTCGCAAACAAGAAAGGAATCATAAAGAACATCCAATAAAATAGAGGATCACAGGCTTCACAAACAAGACATAAATCAGAAAAAACACAATTTGATTAGGAAGGAGAATCATATTATTCTCAAGAGAAAGGAGAGATTCAAAGTAAAAACTCTGAATAAACTTGGGAATCACAATATTCATCAAAGAGAGACAAACATGCTAGATAAAAGAAAACATAAGGAAGAGATTGCAAACAAAAACATACGAACATAACCAAAAAACATAGAACACCAAATCCTAGAAGAGAAGAATAATCAGGAAGAGTACCAAAGAAAATAGCGGAAGGAGCAAACACAAAGACGAGCATAGCATGATTACCACTAAGAAACAACATGAACAACACAATTCCATAGGCAGAACAATAAACAAAGATGTGAACCAACACAGGAGCCATACATAGATCAGAAACACAGAAGAGGATGCCATAAAGGGCAATCCAAGAGATCCTTATGACAAGGACAACCGAACATACATGAGACAGCAACAAGAAAAACCAACAACGGGGACAAGATATGACTGACACACATGTAATACATACAAGAAGAAAATAAGAACAATAAGATCAAGGAATAAGACTAACCAAACTATAAAATAGGTAGAGAAGGCAGAACAAAGAGCTACCTAAACCAACAGCCAAACTAAAACAGCTAAAACCCAACAGATACACAGGGATAAAAGATAAGAGAAACAAAACAGAGACAAGGATAGACATATGCAATAGACAGTAACACGGAGAACAAAAAAACATAAAGCGTAAACAAACACAAGCATAAACAAGAACAGGAAAAGACAACACAATAAACAACACAAAACAAAGTCAAGAAATAATCAACAGAAAAAGGCCTTAAAGCAAAACATAAAACCTAACATATACAAAACAAAAACACAGAACAAAACACATAATAGATGCTCAAGATTAGTACAAAATTAAAGAATAACATGAGCATGAACAAGAAATTTAAACCTATAATGAAGTACCTCCAAGATCAACATAAAGAACCAAGTCGAGCAAGAAAAATACACGCAATGAAGAAAACAAGAACAAGACAAGACAAGAACTACAACTAAAAAACAAAGGAAGCATAAGGTAAAGCAACAACAAAGAGACGGTCGCATAGGCAATATGGTCATAAACCATGGCAGAATTATAAGAGGACCTAGATGATTATAAATTATAAATTTCATTTACTTTCTCATTGTCCTGGTGGTTTTCAAGATAGATGGAATGTCACACCTAGCATCATTTTGATCCGAAAACATCAGCTCACTTTGAGTGTGATGCTGAGAATTGCCCTCGGTATGCTTTTGAAACCTATAAAATTTGCATTGCCACTCTCAAACACACAAATAACCTAAGGCAATTAGCACTAGATATAGGCAAGACAACAAACAACCAACAATATAATATAATCAAAGATAAACAAGGCAAACTGGTAAAGCACACAGAAGAACAACGACTCAATACCATAAACAAGTAGGCACATATTACTAAACATACACAATACACAATAATAATAGAGGGAAGAACGAAAAAAGAAAAATAGAAGAAGAGAACAAAAACATGATCATAGTCCTAACCATTATACACATACATGAGACACGGTGACAAATAAAAAACTTAGATAAGCTAGTTAAACACGCGAGCAATTATGGTCAGAATACACATAAATAGATAGTAGGGGACCCCAAATGAATAAACAGAAGGACACGAGATAGAAAACACAATAAATAAATAGGAAAAAAAGAACAGAGAGCCAAAAACTATAGAAAGATAGATAAACAAATAGGTAACACAAGTAGTAGAAAAAACAACAAAGACAACAGTTAAGTCACATAGACAAATAAAGAACATACAATAGATCAAGAACCAAGTTAAAGGAATAAACGAAAAACATATCACAAACTAACAAGGTGAATCAATCAGTTATGCACTTGTTTGTGGGAAGGGAAGGTTTTTAAACTTCTCAAGGAAGAAGGTCAAGATGTTACCCACATAGATTCTCAAGGAAGAAGGTCAAGATGTTATCCACATATCACTGGAATGACCACCAACACAAAAGATTCAGAAAGTAAGCTTACAGAGCACACAGAACAGTGGAACAACCAAGATAAGTAACCAGAGTTAGAGAGAAACAAGATCCCTAAGATGATCGATTCTCACTACGACCGTCAAGGAACCACCACCAATTGATCATTAGCACCCATGAAACGAAAATACCTAAAAAAAGCTACGGTTAAAGAAACCCTAAAAACTATATTTTGCTAGGAACAATCAACCAAGAGTCAATCCAATCACCAACGAACTGATGAGATCAAGAACCCCTAAATGTTTTTCACTTAAACAATATAGGGCTTCCCAATTCAACCACCCAAAAAAGGTCAACCAATTAGTTAATCATCGATTAACACTTAAAGAACCTTCCAGAACCAAGGATCCGAGAAACCCCCAAATTCGTACAAACCCTAGGTTTTTTTCAAAATCCATTAAAATTAATAGCCGAAGCTCTGATACTATGTAAAAATACGTAAAAAATACCAATAAACACTCTGATTATCACACAACCAACTACCCCTTTGTGATATTATTAATAATCAAGTACACAAAATAAAGATTAGTCACCATGCGGGTGCTAATCGAACATACAAGGAAATAGTGAAATCGTCCCAACTAGGTTGATCTGATTTTCCTCACATACATAATCACTCAAGCACTCAAACAAGAAGAGAGATAGAGCAGTAATAGTGAGAAAAATCTCAACTGTTGGTATAAGAGATAAATAAGATGATATTAATGCTAAACGCATCAACTAAATTGAACACTGGTCCTTTTTCAGAGAAAGAGAGAGTTCAAAAGAGAAAGATAAGATCGAGAGTTGATCTGCCCCAAAGATAATACACACAGTATATAGGAACACTTTTTATCACATTATCCCCTTGAGATGCGAACCTGCTAGAATCAACACCAAACTATGAAAAATTGTACAAGAGTGGTGTCACACCCCACCATGGAAGAATATGGGGCGCGACGTATAGTATCATCACAACAAACGATGTCTGTATAGAGAAAACTAAAATGCAAATATAATGTCATAAATGGCGACATAATGTCGTGACAATATCTCAACAAAATGCAGGAGTCTAGGTAAGTAGGTAAAAGTCCTACCTCTTACCAAAGACAAACAAATAACAAACATCAAACATATAGGTTTCTAATAGTATCACTTATTCAAATAGCAAAAGTAATTCTAAGAGGAAAGGGATTACTCCTAATGCCATCCTAGCATCCTCTAAACTTTAGCGACTTCTATCATCATCTTGCACAACTACCTTACCTGAAAATGACACTAAAATCTGTCACCATAAATTTGGTAAGAACATATGTTTAAGTTATCTAGAACATCATAAGAAAACCTTGACATCCGCTGTAAATAAGTTGAATAAAACAAGTTAAAGCAATGGACTATAAAGTGATAATCTTGTTACACACAACTACAAACAAAGCATACTATAACAATTAAGAATACAATATAAGAACAAATGCAGCTACACCTATCCGGATCTTGCTCACACCCTGTACGGAGATGAACCATATCTCCGTCAAGATATCTTGTGTCCGAGAAGACGATGCACAAGTCCTCAGAACTCAAGTACTCAGAAGGCATATCAATATACATAATAGAACATATAACATAACACACAAGTAAGCATATCACATAATAGTACATTAAGTCCACACATTTGAAAAACATATTATCAAAACATTTTAAAGAACATAGTACTAAGACATTTAAAAACATTACAAGTGTCATATCCATCCCATGCTGGAAAAACAAAGAAAAACTTAGTAAAATGGGACTATGAACTCACCTGATAAAGCTCCTCCAAGTGCCCACACACTAGCAAATCTAATCATAACAATACATACAATCAAGACATGAACTAATGATAACCCATAACGGCTCATCAATCTATGATGGATGTCTAACCTCTTATGTATTCTAATGTCACCTTAGTCTTCTAAATATCCCATAACACCCCTCTATATACCCCATAACCTTGTTAATTCATAACCTATCCCGTACTCATTTTACTCAAAACAGTCTCGTTTTTTATACCCCAAACTATAAGACGAATTCCCACTTAATAAAAAAACATCATTTATAAAAGAAACCTTATGCCCTTACACGTGTTAGTTAACTCTCACAAATTTCCCCAACCTTAAAGTTACTATTAAGGTCCTGATATATATATATATATATATATATATATATATATATATATATATATATATATATATATATATATATATATATATATATATATATATATATATATATATATATATATATATATATATATATATATATATATAGTGTAGTGCTATATACAGAAACCTATTATAGGTACAGAACTTACAAAACCCCTTTAGACCAATCTCATTTAAGCAAAATACATTTATAGATATTTAATTAATAATATTAATAAAAGGATATATTTGGAATTTTACAAACTTACACATGTTTTGACTTCGTTCGATATTGTTGCCTATTCCATATATATCACGTTATTCCATATATCACGTAATCTTTTTTTCATAATTATTTGAAACGTAAAACCCTAACCGTTTTCTTCTTCCTGGCAATTTTTAATGGAGGTACAAAAGGATAAGGGTCAGTGTTCTTATGCCAATGATGTTAATAACGAGAATAACATGGTATTGTTACCCGAACATGATGAAAATTACAGTAAGTTTTCTTATTAGTAATTTTTTTTTTCAAGTAATTTTTTTACAGTAAATATTATATGACAACATGGTTGAGGAAGAAAGATATGCTAAATGACTGATCCGTATATAAATATTGTTTTTGTGTTTTCATGGTATTTTTTACCCGATCATGTTATTGTAATTATCCATTCCTGGAATGCATAATGAGAATTATATGATAATAACGATAATAGCATAGTATTGGACGATTATGCATATGTGATGTTTGTTTTATGTTTTCATCGTACATAACACACATGTTCTCATATAATTTTTTTTGCAACATGTAGATGATTATGATGTTGAAGTATTCGAACTTGATCCCGAGTTTCACCCAAGTCCAAGAGGGACACCTTACTGGATTCCCGATGTGCCTATTAACGAAAAACCTAAGAAACATGATTTTTTTGACACTTTTGACGATGCATACCACATGTATAAAGCGTATGCGGAAAAGGCCAGGTTTAATATAAGGAAATGCGGTATTACCTACAAGAAAGGTCTTATTACGTATAGGAATATTGAGTGTAATAGGACTGGAAAGCCAAGAAAGACCAAAGAAGCTAATACTCTTACTGATTCCGTAGAACAAGTTGAGGATAATACTGATAAGAGAAAAAAACGTTGGACAACGTCACAAGCTTGTAAATGTCCTGCAAGGATTGGTCTAAAACGCATTTCAGGTACTGAGACGTACAAAGTTTACGAGTTTGTGGAATACCATAATCACAAACTTATTAACATCAACAATATGGACCTTTCTAAATCTAGGCGCCAATTGCAGTTTGACGATTATGTTTTTATACATCGTGCGTCAATGACAAGTATTGGTCCATCTGTAGCTCATAGGATAAAAGTAGCTTTGGTTGGTGGGTACGATAATATGCGTGGAACCACCACGCAGTATCGTAATTATAGGACTAAAGTCAATTCATTAATCGGAGACAGATACGCTCAAATGCTAGTTGACAAAATGCTAAAGAGGAAAAAGCATGTGCCTGAATTTTCATTTGAATACTACACGCTTCCATCAAAAGAGTTGGTCAGATTATTTTGGGCCGACGAAACCATGAAATGCAATTATGTTGCATTTGGTGATGTCGTTTCTTTTGATGCCACGTTCCACACAAATAAGTAAGTAATTTTTTGTTCGGATTTTTTAATAACTTACACTTGCTAAACGATATTATATTTACGATTTAATTTATACAAACAGGTATGGATACAAGTGTGTGCCTTTCACTGGGATTGACCACAACCAAAAATCTGTAACATTTGCTGCTGCGTTGATATCCAACGAAACTTTTGAAACGTTTTCGTGGATGCTAGAGGCATTCTTAAAAACGCACAAGAAGCAGCCACCATTTGCGTTAACTGATCAGGATGGTGCAATAAGGAACGCTGTTCTTAAACTTTTTCCCGATTCACAACATCGACTTTGTATGTGGCACATCACAGAAAAACTTCCCGCAAAGGTATGTATCTTTATTACATTTCAATTTTAGCACACGTGTTAGGTGATCACGATTCTAATTTTAAGAAATATTTATAACAGGTGTTAGGTGATCTCGATTCTAATTCTAATTTTAGGAAAGATTTCAAGAAACTTGTATGGAATGTTTACATTAGTCGGGAACGATTTGAGCAACGTTGGGATGATCTGATAGTGAGGTACAACTTGTATGACAACAAGTGGCTTTCTGATATGTAACAGATAAGAGATCGGTGGATTCCAGGTTATTTCAGTGATGTGCCTATGTGTGGTTTGATGAAAACCACTTCCAGATCAGAAAGTAGCAACCCTTTCTTCCAAATTTATTCACATCCGGGTAACACACTTGTTCAATTCATGTTGTGTTTTGAATCTGCTATGGAGAAGCAAAGATACAACCGGCGTGTTATAGACAATGCTTCGGATGGCACTACTCCGTCCATGTTTACTGATTTACCAATCGAAAAACATGCATGTGAATTGTATACACCTTCCATATTCAGAGAAGTGCAACATGAGATATAGAAAGGATTGATTGCATGTTCGCAAACTAGCTCAAATTCTGAAGGTAGCATTGAGACATGCATCATCCGCCATCGGGACAAGAGACAGAATACGATAATCTTTGCAACGGTAAGGTTTTTTATTCCGACCAAATATATGTGAATTGATTAAGTTATTTGTTAATAACTATGCATATCACTAATCATTCTACACTGTTTTGTTTTTTTTTCTAGGTTGTTTTTGATCAAGCCAATGGTAGTGTTACTTGTTCGTGTGGTCATTATAATCGTCATGGCTATTTGTGACGTCACGTATTTAATGTATTTCAAATATATGGTGTAGACAAAATACCAGATATGTACATTAATCGACGTTGGACTAAGGATGTTTTGCCTTCACATTTTCTTGATAAGCGTCATAGGTATGTACCTTGCATTGAAGAGACTGACAGGTTAGCCTCTCAAATTCATTCAACAATTGAAGACTGTATTAGTATCATTAGGAACGACAGTGAAAAGTTGTCTGATTTTCTTGAGATGGCCAAAGACTTTAAGAATAAGTTGGAAGACGAGATACCACAGCAGAATGTTGATTCAAACAAGGAAGATTTAATTGCCCAATTGTTGGAGGTTACCGTTCCTAACAAACTTGAAATTCTGAACCCTCAGTCGGTATTTGCAAGTAAAGGGACACGCAGAATCAAAAGTTCAGCAGAAAAAGGCAAGGAAAAATTAGTTGCCAAGGCTAAAAGAACAACCGCAAAAGGCCTTTCAAAAAAAGTATTTGCGGTTTATGTGGTCGAGAGGGTCATTATAGATCTACGTGCCCTGATAGATTTGATATTGCCGAAACATCAGAATCTGCATCAAAGCGTAGAAAAATAAAAAAAAGCATATAAGGTTTCTGAAGGCGCAGACGAAGGCGATGACAATGCAACTGGCCCAAAAGTAGGATCTGATGATCAAGACTTGGTAGTTGAAGAATCTGAAGGCGATGAATGTGATACAGAAAACGGTACCGATCCAGATGATGAAAAATGACTCAGACTACTAATTCTACATTTTTTTTACACAATTTGAATGCAGAATGTTATATTTTGACATCATGTTTACGTTTATTTCATTCTATGTTGGTATTATGACTTTTATCTTGGTTTAGCTTACGTTTCAGTGAGTTTTCCTTTGGTTTATCTTACATTGTGTTCTTTTTTAATTAACTGTGTATCCTGGATGTGACTTACATATTTTTACTCACATGTTCAATTTTGTTAAGCACAAATATTAATACTAAGTTTACTTTAAAAACATGAATTCTCTCTAGTACATACATGTATTTGGGACAATCCCAAACATCCCTTATATTAGTTAGTACTCTATAAACTAACATGTATGTTCTAAAGTACACTACAACAAAGAGTCCTAAATTGAATGATTAACACAGGAAAAACGTAAATAACCAAAATGGCTTAATAAATAAGCTGCATGCGAGCTTATAACACTCCAAAATTATTAAGTTAAAACAAAACACCCATTATATAAATGCCCTAGGGAACTTATACCAGTAAAGTCCCTAGGGCAGTTGGTTAGAGCGTTTGTGTGTGGTGTGAGTGGCGCAGGTTCGAGTCCTGGCCACAGTCTTTTTGATAAAATAAATTTTTAACTAATTGTGTATCATGGATGTGACTTACATATTACATGTTCAAGTTTGTTGATCACAAATATTCAAACTAAATCTTGCATTGCTTATTTTATTAGATTCTGTTCGGGGTGATTGGGTCTGTTTTTTGGATATACAGTGTTCCCCTTATACGAGATCGAAAGGCGGTATGACATTGACCAAATATCAATGTCATGGCGCACTCCAACGTGTAATTTTACGTTGAGGTTATATATAAATGTGTTATGTTAGCTAAGCGATATATGTTGATTATATAACTTGTTTCATAAATTATATGAGTACCAGTTACATAAAAAAAGCCGGTACCGATAATACTTGCCTGAACAAAATATACACATTAAACATATTATTTATCTATATATTAGCAATTTTTTTTCATAAACATGAATGTACTTCTCAAAAATTAAATGACGGATAACAAACTTGCAATTCAGGAAATTAAACAAATACCTGTACAAAACACTTGCCTGAACAAAGTAAAACTTTCAAGTTTTCATTTGATTAATAGGTTCATACCATATCCAAAACATAAAACAAACACCAATTCAAGAAAACAAATAGGTCTACCAAATCCAAATAGTAAAAAAACACACATGACAGTAAACTAAACATCTTATTGGTATTCCTAGAAAATCTTTAGTTCAGCGCTTTGGTTGTCTTCATACGTTTCAACTCTGCACGTAGCTTTTGTCGATGACAGTTGCATTTTGCTAGTAGTATAGTAGCTGCATATTTGTTCCTTAAACGCCCCAATTGTGAGCTCTGTTTTCTGCCCTCGGTTGCTAGTCCACATTGCCACTTGCCAAGATCTTCACCCATGTATGTTTCCATGTGCCTCATTAGAAATATGCCACCATCCAGTAGCCTCTTATCAGTTTGCCAACAAAACCTACCACGAACCATATGCGCGTTGATAACAGCCGATGCTTTTATATGATTAATTTGAAGTAGGTATTGGCCAAAATCATGTTTCTGCATTTAGTCTTAGGTACCACACTTAGTACATGTATTAGTAATATACATTTACATATAATCGTAATTATATTAATTTACGTGTACCAGGATATTCGCAATCTATCGTGCATCAATGTTTTTACCCCTTTTCCTTTTCTTGCTTATTTCGGCATCTTCATTACTCTTTACGTCAATCAAACAAACTTCTGGTTTCTTCATGTTAAAACACACAAGAAACTTACGGTCTTCAATACTTACTGGAACAAAAACCTTCAAATAGAAAAAACAAAATAAATGTACATGTCACGACATGGATATATGTAAATTTAAGTTAAATTATAATTGCAATAAACTTACAAGGTCGGTATCTTCAGTCATCATTTGGACCCCGTATTTTGAGTGTGCCGATTGAAAAAGTAACATAAATTTCTGGATTCTATCATTAAGAGAGTAATC
The DNA here is from genome assembly GCA_025667525.1 of Glebionis coronaria. Classification (NCBI taxonomy): domain Eukaryota; kingdom Viridiplantae; phylum Streptophyta; class Magnoliopsida; order Asterales; family Asteraceae; genus Glebionis; species Glebionis coronaria. The sequence goes on along the minus strand of CM046874.1, from coordinate 91,893,843 downwards.
ATCCTTCAATAATTTGTTTTCCTGTGTGAAATTAACTTATCACATTAGAAAAAATAATAAAATTAACATTTATGTAAACTATTACATCACATACCACTTTGTATACGGGTAAAAACACCCTCGCAGGTGATTTGTCATCTCGATAAGACTCCATGAAATTTGGATACGCAGACCACGCGTTTATCACGTTGTCAACCACGGCTTCCTGTGGACCTAGGGACTCTATTTCCAACTTGGTTGTTTTATGCCCATATTCTGTCTCGAATATAACATAACTGCAACACATTTTACAACAAATTACAATCTTGTTAATATTAACAAATCTTATAAATATGATAAAGAAAAATTATATAAATTTTATTTGCTTGACCATGTCCCAATACGTTCCTTTTCCTTTTGTAGCACGGGTGTTTTATAGTTCACTGTTTTATCAACATGATGCGTACCTTTTTTTGTCCTTCCATCGCTATCAACCTGATGCATAGATGTTCTAGACCTCCCATCGATATCATCATGATGCACACCGGTTATGGTCCTTATCTCGCTATCAACATGATGCATATGTGGTATATTCATTCCCTCGCCATCAGTTTTTTGATATTTCAGTGAATCGATATACAATCTATTCACATCATATAACTCCCTGTTGTGTGGGTACAACATCTTAGCCGCATCAAATGTTTTCTGATAAACACATCGTTCCTTGCTTATCACTTCCAAATTTTTCTTTAGTTTCCAAATGAAAACCTATATAACAAATACGCAAAATGTTATATTTGTAGATCGAACATAATTCAATTAAATTAGACAAACACATATGTTTTATACGTAAAACATTATATTCTTTAGTTTGAAATTAGATAAATTAATTTAGACAAAACACTAACCTCAATTATCATATGATGGTTCTTCTTGCTCATCTACGTAAGGTCCGTTAATGTCCCCCGTCCCAAATCCACCTGTGTTAAGTTCTGCTTCTTCACGTTCTCTCAAAAGTTCCATCGTCCATGCTTTCGTAGGTGGTCGTTTCCTCGGAACTCTAACACTTGGACACGATATCCCATCAACATACCTCATCTGTTAATTAAGTACGCAGAAATACAAATTATCATACCATCGTAAAATTTATGAATGTGTATCACTTTTTAATACATGAATCTTAAAAAAATCATATAATTAAGGACTTACAATTAAAAACGTTGTTGGACCTAGAAAATGGCTATTAGTCAGTTCAGGTTTCCAACCTTTCTTACATGTCTTCAACCATCTGCAAATAAAACTACACTAGTTTATGTTTGCCAAATCCGTATTCTTAGATATATGATCAAGTATTGTAAGATCACATACGGCTTTTTGCTTAACACCACCCACAACTGAAGTGAATAGAACTACAAAATTAAGTTGAAGTTCATATCCGCAATTTCTGACTGTCTAATCCTTTGCTTAATCCTATTTGGTGTGATGTCCTCACCTACTACATATTGAGCTTTCCAATTTTCAATCATCAACTTGTCCCTAATAATTGGTTCTTCTAATATATCAACACCTCTGTTTGGTATTCTAATAATCTCAGAAATAGTGTCCTTAGTTATTTCCAAACTACCATTTTGAAGTGTGATTTCCATCACATCAGGATCAAAGTTATCTATGTCATAAAACGCTAACCTAGAGGGGACACCATCTAGAGTAAACTCTAATATGTTCCCAAATCCTAATTGTTCTAGGCATGCTTTTTGTATGGGGTGGAGATTTTTTAAAGCATTGAACAATGCTGACGGGCTTGTTCTGGTATTGAACCCATCTTTTTTGTTCCCTTTCAATGGAATGGAATCCATTCCTTCCGATTTTGGTTTCTTTGGTTTTCTTCCTTTTTTGACATTTTTCTTTAGTCCAGTATCTGTAAATCGTAAGTATTAATCAATTAAACAATTTTTGTTTCATAAATGTTATATATCAAAAAAAATTAAAATTTTATATTACGTACCATTATTTTGTTGTTATTTCCTTCTTTTTGTTTCAGGTTTCCCATCTACAAAGTCTTTTTATTTTTTCATACCTGTTAAACAAATAAGTAACCCATTAAAATCACATAAACTACAAATCATATTTTCCATAAAATTCACACGTTTTTATTCGATTCAAATAAGTAACCCATTACTTGTTTCAGAATCACGTCTCCTAACCTATCTTTCTGTTTTTGTGGGCAGTTACACATTAACATACGTTTTAAAAACATACAATGTAGTAATATAAAGTTAAAAATCATATATTGGACTAAAAACACCTTTTCCGTTATAAATCTGATAATACTTATAACTATTAGTGTAACAAGTATGCAAAACAAATCACAAAAAACAATCTAACCTTCTACAACCGTACTTGATGAACCAATGTCTTTTTTTGAGAATTTCATTCCAGTAACATGTTTGTTTTCATCGTCTCCTGATGAGTTAACTTCTTCACTGTCTGAATCTATGTCCACCTCCTTCATCGGTTTTTTGCCCTTAGACCTTTGACTCCTACGCAAGCCTGTCATCATTACCCGCCGTTAATAATAATGTTACAATAAATCTGTCTTAGAAATAGATACGAGTATTAACATTCTAATTTTATTTTAAGACGTTTAATTTATATAGAATTTAATTACTGATTAATGATTACTAGCTCTAGATTATTCTAATCATAGTTCATTTTTTTACCTGATATCGGTGAATCAGTAGTTTTTGCATCGTCCGTATATCCCATTATCTCATCATAATCACGATCACTTAAATAGTCATCGACATCTATAGCTTCGTCTATTGTATTCTCTTCTATCACCGACATTTTGCACCTAGATCGTGCACTTCTCCGTACTCCTGAAATAAATATTAACAGCCATATTATATGTATTTGTATACAGAACATGTCTGTCCTGATTTCAAACAAAAATTAATTGTAACAACACAACAAGAATGCTCTCAAGTACATACATGTATTATTGACAATCCCAAACACCCCTTTGTCAGTTAGTATGTTATAAAATAAAATGTATATCCTGATTTCTAAAAAAACTTAAGTGTACTTAAAAAACAGTAATGCTCTAAATTACATACATGTTTTTGGGACAATCCCAAACACCCATTATATCAGTTAGTATGATATAAAGTAACACTTATGTTATAAGGTACATATATGTTATTTTGCCAATCCCGAAAACACCCTATATTAATTAGCAATCTATATAACAAAGATTTACATCTTAATATCAGGTACCCTTTATATCATTTAATTGAAACTTATAAAACATGTATGTTATAGAATACATACATGTTATTGTGCCAATCCCAAACACCCCTACCATAAAAAAACATGTATGTTATAAAATACATACATGTTATTTTGACAATCCCAAACACCCCTAACACCTATAACATGTATGTTATAAAGTCATATCAGTTACCCATTATATCATTCAGTTGAAACTTAAAAAATATGTATGTTATAAAATACATACATGTTATTTTGACAATCCAAAACACCCCAAACATGTATGTTCCAAGTTACTGCCCTTTTTTTTTAATAACAATCCCAAACACCCATAAATAAAACAAAATTAAAAATAATTTAATATGAACCCATAACTGAATGATTAACACAAGAAATATGTAAAAAAACAAAATAGCTTAATAAATAAGCTGGAAACAAGCTTATAACACTCGAAAAGTATTAATGAGCTAAAACAAAAACACCCCTTATATAAATGCCCTAGGGAACTTATACCAGTAAAGTCCCTAGGGCAGTTGGTTAGAGCGTTGGTGTGTGGTGTGAGTGGCGCAGGTTCGAGTCCTGGCCACAGGCTTTTTGATAAAAAAAATAAATTTCTATTTATACTAATTGAACCTGGTGACTAATACTTTCCCAAAAACACAATTTAAACCTGGTATTGTAACAGGATTAAACCCCAAATTTAACAAAAACGTGCCAGTTAAATGAAATATGTAACTGGGATCATGCCTTTACCCTATATCAGTTAAGAGTCACTCCAAAAACATGTATGTTCTCACTAACATACTTGTTCTCAATATGTTTTTTCTTTAATCTAACCTCAAATTACATATATGTATTTGGGAGAACCATTAGTAACACAAATTTTTACCCAGATAATCCCAAATACCCCTGATATAATGTTTCAGACATTTATTCTAGCAATCCCAAACAACCAACAAAAAAATAAAAATTATTTTCATCTTTTTCTTTGCACTCCATCTAATTTACTCCCGATTCAATAAACATCTATACACATTCTTTACGCTGATTCACTATACACATATTGTAGAATCAAGTATAAATCTTTTAAAGAAAAACAAAAAAAAAATTTTTTTATTAAGATCATATATACAGTTAACAAAAAAGATACATGCATTGAACAATTATTTCCTATTAAATTTACATTATCTACTTAATTAACATCAAATATTTACTTAACAGATCATAATATATTAAATTTTTAAAAAAAATTATTTTACATTGGAACCATCGATTTAACATGTATGTTAAAAAAATTCTAAGATTAGAAACCATACCTTCCATGTTTATTGCTCAATGTGTTAAAAACGAATTTAACACAACTAGCCCAAGTAATTACCTATAACATGTATAATTTTTAACCCCAATTAATCTTAGCATGTTTTTATCATTAAAATACAAATTTTAATTTAAACATAACCCTAGATCCATCATGTATTGATTACAAATGCATTAAAATAATTTAATTGAAAAGAGTAGTTAAGGTTTTACCTTAAAATTAATGGAAGACAAAAATAATTTATGAAACCCTAAAACTCAATTGATGAACCGACGTATGTTTTTTCTCCAGGGGATTATGAAGTGTTTTTGGTTAATAACAATCCTTATATACTTAAGCAAGAGAATCCTAGCCCAACCCAAAGACAAGTTTCCTTATTTTTTTTCTTCATGCGTTTAGAAACCGACTAAACACCATTTTTATTTATTTTTTTTTCTTTTTATTATTAGATAATATCTTATTAATAATACCTTAATTTTCCTTAATTAGTTTCAGCTCCTAAAACCTCCAAAACCTTAAAACCGTAAAACTAATCAAATTTACGCGTATACCGTAAAAGACGTACAAGCTGTCACAGGTCAGGGCCTTGAACTCAAGTCATTGAGGGAGAGGATTGTTGTTTTGGAAGCTTCCAATGCTAGTAGAAGGCAAGAGGATTCTTCCAAATGGGAGGATGAACATGTACATGTGAGTTACAAAGACTCACAAGAAGGTGGTTCATATGGGAGTGTGGAGATAGCTGAGGCTTTGACAAGCTTAAAGGAGAAGCCAGCAATGGATGCTTCTTTGATTACTCCCAAGAAGCTAAGTTTTGTAGAGATGGTGCAACAAGTCACAGAGTCAACTGCTGACATTCAGATTTTGAGCGCTGACAAGAGCAAATCAGACGCTAACAAACTTAAAGGTATGATTGGTGTATCTCAACCACCAGTTATCATCAAGGATGATGCTACACAGGTACCAGCCATTACTTTACCAACTATTGAAGCTAAGGATAAGGGTAAGGGGATTTTGGAAGAGGTTCAGGTACCTAAGAATGCAGCACATGTACATTTTGATTCTGTTTTGGCTGCACAATTAGAGGAACATGATAGGATAGAGACTACCATAGAAAAGGTTAAGGATGGTAGTGATGAAGAGGAGAGTTCTGGTTCTAGTGTTATGATAATTGAAGAACCAGAAAGGTTGGAATATGGAGAGGATGAGTTAGCTAGGGAAAAGTTGAGAGAGTTGAAAATGAAGGTAGATTTTGATATCCTGAAGTAGTGGAGATGTATTTTGCATAGGAATCTACAATTGGAGAGAATCCAGATATGTCAGTCACTGGGCAAATTTGGGGTTGGAGATTCTGCTCAGAGTTCAAGAGGATTGCAAGGTGATCTTGAAGCACAAGGCTAGTAAGGTGCTTTCTTAGCTCAAAAGGGATAGAAGAGAGCTCTATTATATTCTGCTTAGGTGTCATCAAGGTGGGTGGACCTATGAGAGATTGAAGAGGCTATCTTTTAAAGAGTTTTAGGGTTTCATAAATTATTTTTGTCTCTGATGAAGGGAAAGAAGAAATTGAAGAGAATATGCAGATCAAGAGGGCTTCTATTGTGCCAAGGCCAGTAAAGAAGGGAATTCCCATTGAATTTCCAGTTTGTGGTAGGTTGAATCCAAGTGAAGCAGTGATAAGAAAAAGTATAAAGCTTTCAACTTTGGAGACTTCAGGATTTTGCAGAAGTATTGCATTTGGATTTCAGAAACCCAATAATCAATTATGAAGAAGATGCAAGTGGTTTCTGGGTAATCACCAGATATGGTAACAAGGTACATACTTTTACTTCCTTGATCTCATTGTTTGCAAGCATGGATAGAGAATACTTGGTAGATCTATGGAATTTGATGAAGACCAAGTATGATGCTGAAGAGCCTACTTCAACAAATGGAATAAAGATTTGGACAACATTCAAGAGAATGATTGCTCCAGATGAAGTTGATCCAATATGGTTGGATCTAGATGATATTAGTGGTTTGAAGTGGCGTCTACTTTCAGCTACTGGTGTATACCATCTAAGCACCTCAAAGTTTTCAGAGTCTCTTTTGGTTGATGCTCAATATCCTATGTCTAAGGATGTTTTGAAGAAGATGGTGTCTACACAGTTAGAAGTTGATTATACTAGTGATGTTAGCAAGGATTTAATTAGATTTGTGTATTTTCTAATTAACAAGTAGTTTGTATTTGTAAGAATCCTCCTTCTACTTAGTTTTCATTCAGAAACTTGATTGCTAGAGTAGATATCAAGTTAGGGGAGGATTGTTGGGAATAAAATGAGCTAAGTCACTAAGACGCTGACAAGAGTAATTTGGACGTTGACAAGAGGAAACGAGGCGCTGACAGATGAGCACTAACAAGAATTATTCAAGCAATGATAAGAAGAAGTCCAACCACTGATAGGAATACTTAGTCAACACGTTTTATATTTGAAGTAAAGATATGATCAACATTGTATTTTCTATAATTATCTTTACCTAGAATAGTTGATAGGTAAACCTTTGTACACGACTACTTGTGTTATAAAAGGAGGTCGTAGGGTTCATAGTATATACACATTATTCAGTTTTATAACTTTCATTGTAAGCAAGTTCGATTATCAATAAAAAGTGAAAGTTTGGTTTACTTTGTTTGTTTGTTCTTTATTCTAAGTGTTAATTCCGCATAACACTTGGATTGTTAAATACAACAAAATTTCTCTAAGTATTAATCTTGATTCAATATCGTTTAATACAAAGCTAATCGATCTAAGTTTAGGATCAACAACCTACATACATAGAGATTATGTCGGTGCTCAGAGTCATTTGGAGGAGGCTTATTTTTTTGATGACCCACAGTATGATGAAGAATGAAAACCATCTTTTTTATGAAACTCGGTTGTACGGGACAAGAATGTCTTTCGACATTGTTGACGTGTACTTCCGCTATTTGTCAAACGACATACGGAGCCGTTCCTAATGCTCTTGAATAATATTTGAAAATGGGAGCAACAACATCCCGTCTCTGTATTTGAAACATTTGTAAGGCGATCATGAATTTATATGGTATAGAATTCTTGTGAAGTCGACGTAGACTGACATAGAAAAATTATATGCTCATCACGAGGAAAAGTATGGGTTTTCTGGGATGATAGGAAGTATCGATTATACAAATTGGTCGTGGGAGAATTGTTTAGTTGCATACAAAGCTCAATTTTCTAAAGCTGGCCATGGGTCAACTCCATTCATTTTATAAGAAGTCATTACCTCTCAAGACTAATGGGTTTCACATGCGTTCTTTGGTGTCGTCAGGATGAATAACTGTAACACCCCATTTTGATAATGGAATGTCACGCGTAATTATGGCGTGTAATCAAAGCATACAAGGATAAATTTCTAAACATTACATGACCATAAAAGGAAAATACCGGAATCAAACATCGGTAGTCCAAAAGTAAAGCTCATCACACACAAACATAAGTACTGTAAATGAAAGGACTAAACAATTTCCATGGCAAGAGTATCAAAGTAACGATAATGCATAAAGTAAAGAAAGGCTAGAAAGCTTCCAGTCCATATGCACGTACGCTTAAAATCTACGAGCGTCCCTGAGTACCTGCCGTTTTGGGAACATAGAAAAGGAAAACGGCTGAGCAATACGCTCAGTGCACGGATGTACAATAAAGCATGAATAGTATAAGCATATAAGCATATAACAACGGAAGAAACTAAGTCCCGAATAACCCGGTTAAGTCTTGGTAAAACTGGTTTTATAGTTTGAAAAGCCTTATGTTTATCTTATAAAAATTGTTTAACATATTCTACCATTAGCCAATATAGGTCATGAAAATCCACCGTGCATGAATACTTGGAGGGGTGACCTCATCATGCAAATTAGAGGGGTTGCCTCTAATTTAATTACTGGTTTAGGTAGGAGGGATCAGCTCCTTGTGAAGGATGCAAGGCACACACCACATTCACACTGAGTAATCTACTGAAAACATGTAACTTGGATGCACCCATACGCCCACATGATAAATATAATAATATGGCCAAAAGCTGAAGGGACGCCACGAGCAATCACTCCGCCGTGGGGAAGTCATAACACCAGTGCCTCTAATGTTATGGTTATGGTACCTCCATAACTAGGTGAAACTAGTCATGCATGTATATGGTTATAGGTATTCTAAATTAAACATAAGCAAATCAAACATATAAACTTATACTACGGGAAAACAGTTGGCTGCATACGGGGAAATCCTAATAAGGAAAGAATGTCCATACTGAAAGGACGGGAATCCATACCTTATGTCCAGTAAACGAAGAAGACGAACTGAGGAGAGTCCTACTTCGATATCACTAATGCTACATAAATACATACGTGTATAAGTATCTGATTACTACATACGTAACTGGTTTTATGTCATGTCTTAGCTTATTTTATACGTTCATGTCATGTTTTACTGCTTTAAGCTTTAAACTGTGTTTATCTTATATTATGTCTATTCTGATTAAGTATTACTTGTATTTCATGTATTATTATACTTACTGTGTAATAATAAGTAACTTTCTAAAAATAACAGGCTTCCTAAAACAGAAAGTTTCCAAAAATTGAAAATTACCAAAAATAAAAAGTTTCCAAAAATAGAAAGTTTCCAAAAATAAAAGTTTCCAAAAATAGAAAGTTTCCAAAAATAGAATTACTGCTTAAAATAGATAAGTTTCTAAAAATAGAAAGTTTCCATAAATAGATTAGCTGCCTTAATTAAATAAGTTTCTACAAATAGAAAGTTTCCATAATTAGATATAAGCTGGTTAAATAAGATAAGTATATAAGCTTAAGTGTTTTCTGATTATTTTTCTAAGTCATATTGATATAAGGTATAGTTTATTAATTATTACATGTAATTTAAATAAACTGTTGGTTAAAATTATTTAATTAAATATATCATATTTTTAATTAAATAAAGTTAAATACCTAGGTTAAAACATGTATTATTAATTATTAATAATATAACCTAAGTCATGGTTTTTAATAATTAATTAATTATAAGGTCTAGAAAAATATAAATACTTAGGTTAAAAATCTATGATCTAATAATTAAATTATAACCTAAGTCATGTTTTATTAAATTAATCATGTCATATTTTATTAATTTAATTTTCAACATATGATTATTAAAAACATAACCTTAACATAAACCATGAACCGGATCGTGACTAGATACCATGAACCGGACCCGTAATCAACATCGTACCCCGAACCACTTCGGGGTTCTCCCCTGTTTGCTGCTGCCGTGGGACCCACACCACCAAACCGAGACCATGAGGTCTCGGTGGTGGTTCACAAGCCAAACCGAGACCCCTTGGGGGTTCGGTTTAGGCGCCGGCCACATCAAACACCCCTAAATCCCATGTTTTGATTTACCCCATAACCATTTACATGTTTAATTTATGTTTTTAATTAGCTTTTTAAAAACATCATGTTCTTATTTAATTTATTAAATCAAAACATAAAAGAAAGGATTAAAAAGGTATACCGAATGCTTGGATCAAACGAGGATGAACACACACGAATACTTGCACCAAATTCAAGATCAAAAATCAAACAAACACCCCTTTTCTTGTGTTTATATGCGGCGGTCAAAAGGAGAGCAAGAAGGAAGGAGAAAAATCTATGTAGGGTTTTTGATGTTTTTACTGTAAAGTGAAAATGACCAAAAGATTTACCTTAACCCCTTTCTTAGTAAACTTTAAATGGGCTTGGCCCATTGCCTTGGTGTAGCCGCGGCTAGGGGGCCCCAAATGGGGTACCCGTACCTTTTTCCGAGTCTATTTATTTTAGTGTTCGTTCGTGTTTAGTCGTGTTCGTGTTTTATGTGTTCTCGTTAAATATTAACCGTGTCTTAATATATTTATTCGTGTTCGTAATAAATATGTATAAACGTAATTAATATTAGCTCGTGATCAAATTACGTTCATGATTTCATGATCGCATGTTCGTGATTAATTATTGTTTAAATAATTATTGTGCGTTCGTACGTAATAAATACTTATCGTGTTCTAACACGTACGTAATACGTAAAATTCTAACACGTGAACGTAATCATACTATAAAAGGAAAGTGTTAATCTAGTACGTACGATCTTAAGGGTACTATTCATGGTAAAAGCATGCGGGTTTTACAACTCTTCCCCCCTAAAAAGAATAATTCATCCCCGAATTATAGGTAAAGTAAACTGAAGAAGAAGAACATACCCGAATTCAAAATATGAAATGAGGGTAAGAAGCCCGGATAGACTCCTCTGTTTCCCAAGTGGCTTCCCGCTCGGTATGATCCCTCCAAAGGATTTTGACGAATGGAATCGTCTTCCTTCTCATGACTCGTTCTTGTCTGTCAAGAACTCGTTCGGGTTCTTCTATGAAGGTGAGATCTTCACGTATTTGTTCCAGTGGATACTGAACCATGTGAAGGGGATGATACTGGTACCCTTTGAGTAAGGACACATGAAACACATTGTGTACATGTGAAAGCTGCGGAGGTAACGCTAACCGGTAAGATACTTCACCGACTCGTTCGATGATATCAAACGGTCCGATGAAACGAGGACTGAGCTTCCCTTTAATCCCGAAGCGTCTAACACCACGTGCCGGCGAAACCTTAAGGAAGACGTGATCTCCTACGTTAAAATGTATGTCCCTACGATGCTTATCAGCGTAACTCTTCAAACGTGACCGTGCTTCCTGAAGTTTCTGCTTAGCTACTGCGATCCTTTCGTTGGTCATCTCTATGATTTCAGGTCCTTCAAGTCTTCGCTCGCCAACCTGATCCCAGCAGATTGGGGCGCGACACTTTCTGCCATACAACATCTCGAAAGGAACACACTTGATACTTGCGTGCCAACTGTTGTTGAATGCAAACTCCACCAAACAGATGTAATCGTCCCAATCACCCGTCCATTCCAACGCACATGACCTCAGCATGTCTTCCAATGTTTGAATCGTTCGCTCTTACTGTCCGTCCGTTTGAGGATGAAAAGCCATGCTAAGCTTAAGTTGTGTACCCCAAGCTTTCTGCAGACTCTTCCAAAATCGCGAAGTGAAACGATGATCTCTGTCTGAGACGATGCTAGATGGAGCACCTTCGAGTCTCATGATCTCTCTTCTATACGTATCGGCGAGTTTACTTACCGAATCTTCCTTGCGGATCGGTAAGAAATGAGTTGATTTGGTAAGTCGATCTAAGATAACCCAAATTGCATCGTGCTTCCTCTTGGTAGGCGGAAGACCAGTAACAAAATCCATGGTGATTTTGTCCCACTTTCACTATGGAATATCTAACGATTGAAGGAGACCGCCAGATCGCTGATGTTCGATCTTAACCTGCTGGCAGGTAAGACATTTTGGAGATGTAAGTGGCCACATTCTGTTTCATACCACTCCACCAAAATTACTGCTTGATGTCGTGGTACATCTTAGTCGAACCAGGATGTATAGAGAATGGGGAGCTATGAGCTTCAGCTAACAAGGCTTCCCGGAGTTCTTGATCATCAGGAACACAAAGTCTCGTGCCCTGCCATACGATACCATCTGCATCTACTCTGAATTCCGTCTGTTTCTCCAAATTCTAAACTATCACCCAGATTTCTCCATCATCTTTCTGAGCTTCCTTGATCTTAGAGAGTAACTCGGGTTCTACTCTAAGATTAGCCCAGTAACCCTATTGTCCACGTACCATGATCTCGATGTCTAGTCGTTCCAAGTCTCTTATGATTTCCTCCTCAATTTTAATGCCGTTGATCATTCCGGACTTCCTGCTAAGAGCATCTGCTACTACATTTGCCTTTCCAGAATGATACTGTAGATTAATGTCATAATCCTTCAACAACTCTAACCATCTTCTCTGCCTCATGTTCAATTCACGTTGAGTGAAGATATACTTCAAGCTCTTGTGGTCCGTGAAAATGTCACATGATTCTCCATATAAGTAGTGCCTCCATATCTTCAATGCAAACACGACTGCAGCAAGTTCCAAGTCATGCGTAGGGTAATTTTCTTCATAAGGCTTAAGCTACCGTGAAGCGTACACGGTCACTTTCCCATGTTGCATGAGAACACAGCCAAGTCCCTTCCCCGATGCATCACTATAGATTGGAAATCCACCCGTACCAGATGGGAGAGTAAGAATAGGTGCAGATACTAGCTTCTGCTTCAGGTCTTCAAAGCACTTCTCTCGTTCTTCAGTCCAGACGAATTTCTCCCCTTTCCGCATCAGTTTGGTCAATGGTAGTGCTAAGCGGGAAAAGTTCTCCACGAACCTACGGTAATAGCCAGCTAAGCCTAAGAAACTGCGTACTTCCGTCGCTGATGTCGGCCTCGGCCACTTAGTAATGGCCTCAACCTTCGCTGGATCCATAGTGATTCCTTCTGCTGATACAATGTGACCTAGGAATGCCACCTTGTCTAACCAGAACTCACATTTAGAGAATTTAGCATAGAGCTGCTTCTGGCGAAGAATCTGTAGTACTGTACGAAGATGGTCTTCATGTTCCTCCTTGGACTTTGAGAAAATCAGGATGTCATCGATGAAGACAATAACGAACTTGTCGAAAAATTCATGGAAGATTCTGTTCATCAAGTCCATGAACACTGCTGGAGCATTTGTCAGGCCAAATGGCATAACTACAAATTCGTAGTGGCCATAGCGGGTACGGAAAGCAGTCTTGGCGATGTCCTGCTCCTTAACCCGTAGCTGATGGTAGCCTGACCTAAGATCAATCTTGGAGAAGTGTTTGGCCCCTTAAAGTTGGTCAAACAGATCGTCTATACGCGGCAGTGGATACCTATTCCGGATAGTAATCTTGTTGAGCTCGCGATAGTCTATGCAAAGACGCATACTGCCGTCCTTCTTCTTAACAAATAAGACCGGTGCGCCCCATGGAGATGCGCTCGGTCGAATGAAACCTCGTTCAAGAAGTTCTTGCAGTTGATCCTTCAGCTCCTTTAACCTAATGGGAGCCATGCGATAAGGAGCCTTGGAGATCGGTTCAGCTCCTGGAATAAGCTCGATATTGAATTCCACTTCTCGTGCAGGTGGTATGCCCGGAAGTTCTGCTGGAAATACATCTTGGAATTCCGACACTATTGGTTGATCCTGAATTGATGGAGATTCAGCATCCATGTCGTGAACCGTAGCTAGATAACCCTCGCAGCCATGTGACAGTAGTGCACGCGCTTGTAGGGTAGATATGATTTGTACAGACCGTCCGGGTACGAACCCGTTATGAATGTACTATGGTGCATTAACATCACCGAAGATAACTCGATATGAATAGCAGTCTATGGTAGCATGATGCTTGGATAGCCAATCCATGCCCAAAATCATGTCGAAGTCATTCATGTCCAGCGGAAGTGCGTCAACAGGACGAACCTTATCATCAAATTCTAGGGGAAGACTCTTGTATACATGGGTGATTAATACAGAGTCCCTCAAAGGCGTGGAAATAGTAAGTCTATTTTCTAGTGGCATGGGGAGCATCCTAATGTTCTTAGCATAAGCAGTAGAAATGACCGAGTGAGTAGCACCCGTATCGAAATGAACACACACAGCTTGACCATACATATACAAGATTCCAGTGATGGTACCTGTAGACTTGTTGGCCTGGTCTCGAGATGTCGTGTAGACACGCCCAGTGGTAGGAGGCGGCTTGGTATCAGCATGTCCCGATGTGCCCTCCATCTCGCCCTTACGGAAATCCTTCATGATATGGCCAGGAAGACCACACTTGAAGCATGCGTGAGTGTTACGACGACATGGCCCTGGGTGCCTATGGTGGCAAGTAGAGCAAAGAGGATAAGTATATCCTCCAACAGGTGCTCTGGCTGGCTGAGGACCTGATAAAACATTTTACATGAGATATGATAATAGGGTACAAAGGACAATGCGAATAATCTTAAGATTGAATACCAGTGATAGCTGGACGGCTAGGCTGGGAACCTCTCTGGTTCTGGTCCCTACCGTTTCCATGGTTCCTGGTAGAAGTTTTGCTAAAGTGTCAGAATATGAGTTATAACATGAAATCATAAGAAAATGTGTAAGTATTAGGACCTGATGCCATTGGAGTGTCCAGCGTTGTTACGGTAATTATCATTACCGCCACGCCTATCCATAGCAGAATAGTAGTTAGTCTGACCGTTTCCCTTGGGCAGATGAGGCTGCTGTTGAGTAGCCGGCTGAGATCGGTCCCCAGTTTTCTGCCTGGAAGATACAATTTAACGAGATGAATAAATGACATATATGGAAAGAATACGGATTGGTCACTGCTAGAATACGAGTGTTTACCTCTTGTCGGGTTTCTCAGCTTCCCCGAACTCATCTCTCTCATACAGCATCTCCAGCTTACGTGCCGCATCGGCCACTTGTGCTACAGTGTTGAACGTAGCACACACTAGATTGTTTGCGACCGATGTGTGAAGAGCCCACCTAAAGTGGTGTGCCTGCTCTTCAGGAGTACCTGCTGCTGCACCAAGGAAACCAGCTAAGCGAAGAAAGCGCTACATAAACTCATTGCTATTCTCCCTAGCTCTCTGTCGGATCCCATGCTACTCCCTCTTGAGCTTGTCTTGCTCAGCCTTAGGAAAGAACTGCTCCATCACCCTATCTTTGAACTGAGCCCATGTCAAACCAGCCACCCACTCGTCACCTCCCTCAGACTGCATCAACGCTAACCACCAATTTAACACATCGCCTTCGAACCGGTAGCATGCCAACCTCGCCTTGAACACGGGGTCACAACCCATAGCATTGAAAATCTTCTCGATATGAGCCAACCAGCTTTCAGCATCACTAGGGCTATCTGTTTTCTCAAAAGCTCGAGGACGGAGCTTGTTGAATCTCTCCAGCCATACTGCCAATATCGCTGGAGGAGGAGGAGGAGGTGCTTGGTTATGCTGCTGATTGTTGGTAGCTTGAACCTCAGCCTTGATGTCATTCCTCAGTTGAGGAAGCAAAGCTTGCATTGCAGCTTGGATTCCAGCATTGAGTTGTTCCTGTTCGCGTGTGAGAACCATTTGACAGTATAACATAAAACATATGAATAACATATCAAAACATAATATATATATATATATATATATATATATATATATATATATATATATATATATATATATATATATATATATATATATATATATATATATATATATATATATATATATATATATATATATATATATATATATATACATGAAAAAAATTTATACTAATAAATCCAGAGAAAATTTTTATGCAAGAAAATTTGTGTATGAATGCATGATGTGGTTTTATGAAAACTTTTGTATGCTCGAGAGTGAACGCCTATGGTCAGTTCACCCAAAATAAAAGACATGGCGAGGGGACGCCTATGGGTCGGTCCCAAATTTAAAAGTTTCGATAAAACACATGCCACTAAATAGAGCCAGTCCTGTACCAACCATTACTTAGTCATAAACCTGCGACAATGACATATATATGTATGCATAAAAATGATGAATGCATGAAAACGACTGTCAGTTCTAGGAAGACCATAGTGACTACCCACTAATCACAGGTCATATTTTGAGAGCCTACAGGTCGAAGCCTTGTCTCTGATACCATAATTGTAACACCCTATTTTGATAATGGAATGTCATGCGTAATTATGGCGTGTCATCAAAGCATACAAGGATAAATGTCTAAACATTACATGACCATAAAAGGAAAATACCGGAATTAAACATCGGTAGTCCAAAAGTAAAGCTCATCACACACAAACATAAGTACTGTAAATGAAAGGACTAAAAAATGTCCATGGCAAGAGTATCAAAGTAACGATAATGCATAAAGTAAAGAAAGGCTAGAAAGCTTCCAGTCCATATGCACGTACACTTAAAGTCTACGAGCGTCCCTGAGTACCTGCCATTTTGGGAACATAGAAAAGGAAAACGGCTGAGCAATACGCTCAGTGCACGGATGTATAATAAAGCATGAATAGTATAAGCATATAAGCATATAACAGCGGAAGAAACTAAGTCCCGAATAACCCGGTTAAGTCTTGGTAAAACTGGTTTTATAGTTTGAAAAGCCTTATGTTTATCTTATAAAAACTGTTTAACATATTCTACCATTAGCCAATATAGGTCATGAAAATCCACCGTGCATGAATACTTGGAGGGGTGACCTCATCATGCAAATTAGAGGGACTGCCTCTAATTTAATATACTGGTTTGGGTAGGAGGGATCAACTCCTTGTGAAGGATGCAAGGCACACACCACATTCACACTGAGTAATCTGCTGAAAACATGTAACTAGGATGCACCCATACGCCCCACATGATAAATATAATAATATGGCCAAAAGCTGAAGGGACGCCACGAGCAATCACTCCGCCGTGGGGAAGTCATAACACCAGTGCCTCTAATGTTATGGTTATGGTACCTCCATAACTAGGTGAAACTGGTCATGCATGTATATGGCTATAGGTATTCTAAATTAAACATAAGCAAATCAAACATATAAACTTATACTACGGGAAAACAGTTGGCTGCATACGGGGAAATCCTAATAAGGAAAGAATGTCCATACTGAAAGGACGGGAATCCGTACCTTATGTCCAGTGAACGAAGAAGAGGAACTGAGGAGAGTCCTACTTAGGTATCACTAATGCTACATAAATACATACGTGTATAAGTATCTGATTACTAAATACGTAACTGGTTTTATGTCATGTCTTAGCTTATTTTATACGTTCATGTCATGTTTTACTGTTTTAAACTTTAAATTGTGTTTATCTTATATTCTGTCTATTCTGATTAAGTATTACTTATATTTCATGTATCATTATACTTACTGTGTAATAATAAGTAACTTTCTAAAAAGAGCAGGTTTCCTAAAATAGAAAGTTTCCAAAAATAGAAAGTTACCAAAAATAGAAAGTTTCAAAAAATAGAAAGTTTCCAAAAATAGAAAGTTTCCAAATATAGAAAGTTTCCAAAAATAGAAAGTTTCCAAAAATAAAAAGTTTCCAAAAATAGAATTACTGCTTAAATAGATAAGTTTCTAAAAATAGATAGTTTCCATAAATAGATTAGCTCCCTTAATTAAATAAGTTTCTAAAAATAGAAAGTTTCCATAATTAGATATAAGCTGGTTAAATAAGCTAAGTATATAAGCTTAAGTGTTTTTTGATTATTTTTCTAAGTCATATTGATATAAGGTATAGTTTATTAATTATTACATGTAATTTAAATAAACTATAGGTTAAAAGTATTTAATTAAATATATCATGTTTTTAATTAAATAAAGTTAAATACTTAGGTTAAAACATGTATTATTAATTATTAATAATATAACCTAAGTCATGTTAATTAATTAATTATAACCATGGTTTTTAATAATTAATTAATTATAAGGTCTAGAAAAATATAAATACTTAGGTTAAAAATCTATGATCTAATAATTAAATTATAACCTAAGTCATGTTTTATTAAATTAATCATGTCATATTTTATTATTTTAATTTTCAACATATGATTATTAAAAACATAACCTTAACATAAACCATGAACCGGACCCGTAATCAACACCGTACCCCGAACCACTTCGGGGTTCTCCCCTGTTTGCTGCTGCCGTGGGACCCACACCACCAAACCGAGACCATGAGGTCTCGGTGGTGGTTCACAAGCCAAACCGAGACCCCTTGGGGGTTCGGTTTAGGCGCCAGCCACATCAGACACCCCTAAATCCCATGTTTTGATTTACCCCATAACCATTTACATGTTTAATTTATGTTTTTAATTAGCTTTTTAAAAACATCATGTTCTTATTTAATTTATTAAATCAAAACATAAAAGAAAGGATTAAAAAGGTATACCGAATGCGTGGATCAAACGAGGAAGAACACACACGAATACTTGCACCAAATTCAAGATCAAAAATCAAACAAACACCCCCTTTCTTGTGTTTATA
Organism: Glebionis coronaria; assembly: GCA_025667525.1. NCBI lineage: Eukaryota > Viridiplantae > Streptophyta > Magnoliopsida > Asterales > Asteraceae > Glebionis > Glebionis coronaria. The sequence goes on along the minus strand of CM046874.1, from coordinate 91,875,276 downwards.
TGCGGCGGCCAAAAGGAGAGCAAGAAGGAAGGAGAAAAATCTTTTTAGGGTTTTTGATGTTTTTACTGTAAAGTGAAAATGACCAAAAGATTTACCTTAACCCATTTCTTAGTAAACTTTAAATGGGCTTGGCCAATTGCCTTGGTGTAGCCGCAGGTAGGGGGCCCCACATGGGGTACCCGTACCTTTTTCCGAGTCTATTTATTTTAGTGTTCGTTCGTGTTTAGTCGTGTTCGTGTTTTATGTGTTCTCGTTAAATATTAACCGTGGCTTAATATATTTATTCGTGTTCGTAATAAATATATATATACGTAATTAATATTAGCTCGTGATCAAATTACGTTCATGATTTCATGATCGCATGTTCGTGATTAATTATTGTTTAAATAATTATTGTGTGTTCGTACGTAATAAATACTTATCGTGTTCTAACACGTACGTAATACGTAAAATTCTAACACGTGAACGTAATCATACTATAAAAGGAAAGTGTTAATCTTGTACGTACGATCTTAAGGGTACTATTCATGGTAAAAGCATGCGGGTTTTACAATAACGACGTGAATGTTTTGCGCCAGTCTCTTCTTTTCAATGATCTTAAATCAGGTAAAGCACAAGATGTAAGATTCGTGGCTAACATGTTACACAATATGATAATTCAGCACAACGGGACGACGATATCTCCCACATTTTATCCCGAAGAACAACATGGTGATGAAAATCCAGTAAATACACATGAAGAATCGCGGCAAATTACTCGGGAGGTAATCATCGAAACATGTCATCTAAACTTAAAAGCCGATTTAATAGAACAGATTTGAATTAACCGTAAATAATTTTAGATTTTTTATTTTATTTGACTTATTATGTAATGTTTTTATTTATTTATGTAATGTTTTTATTTAATGAATTAAAAAAATTAAACATAATTCTTTTATAATGAAAACAAATCATTTATAAATCGTCAGAGAAAAAAAGCTAAGGTGACAAAAAAATTTATGATCGCATTAGATAGTTTTATGTCTGGCCTTAGGTACCATAACAAAAAAATCCACCATTTCTGGACATCTAAATACTCGAGAGGATAAAAATACGTGTCGCTTATTTGTCATAGAGAAATATCCACTAAAGATATGCATAGGCTTACGTTCACTCGCGAGCATTACGAACCAAGTATTCTGGAGATCAAACTCGATTGGAAAATATACTTCAACTCAAAAATATACTCTAGTAGTTGAAGATAAAGTTCAAATCGCTTAAAAAGAATCGATTTTAGAAAATATACGAGTCGATCTCGAATATCACCCAAATTGTCTCGCGTGTCCTTTGAATCTTAGTCACGCCAAATAATGAAACCTAAGCCTATGCATATCTTTAGCGGATATTTCTATATGACAAATACACGACCCGTATTTTTATCCTCTCGAGTATTTAGATGTCCAGAAATGGTGGATTTTTTTGCCATGGTACCTAAGGCCAGAGACAACACAATCTAATGCGATCATTTTTTTTTTCACCTTAGCTTTTTTTCTTTGACGAATTATAAATGATTTGTTTTCATTATAAAAGAATTATGTTTAATTTTTTTAATTCAATAAATAAAAACATTACATAAATAAATAAAAAACATTACATAATAAGTCAAATAATATAAAAAATCTACAATTAATTACGGTTATTTCAAATGTGTTCTGTTGAATCGGCTTTTAAGTTTAGATGACATGTTTCGATGATTACCTCCCGAGTAATTTGCCGCGATTCTTCATGTGTATTTATCGGATTTTCATCACCATGTTGTTCTTTGGGATAAAATGTGGGAGATATCGTCGTCCCGTTATGCTGATTTATCATATTGTGTAACATGTTAGCCGCAAATCCTACATCTTGTGCTTTACCTAATTTAAGATCATTGAAAAGAAGGGATTGACGCAAAACATTCACGTCTTTATTCATCCCGACGACACCAAAGAACGCATGTGAAACCCATAAGTCTTGAGAGGTAATGACTTATTATAAAATGAATGGAGTTGACCCATGATCAGCTTTAGAAAATTGAGCTTTGTATGCAACTGAACAATTCTCCCACGACCAATCTGTATAATCGATACTTCCTATCATCCCAGGAAACCCATGCTTTTCCTCGTGATGAGCATATAATTTTTCTATGTCAGTGTACGTCGACTTCACAAGAACTCTATACCATATAAATTCATGATGGTCTTACAAAAGTTTCGAATACAGAGACGAACTGTTGTTGCACCCATTTGTAAATAGTCGAGGTTGGCAATACTTTGTTTACACTCTAGTGGTGATTGTTTGGCGGCACCAATGAGTCAAAGGAGACTATAAGTTTTTTCATACAGACTGTGGGTAGCATTTTCCTTGTGTATATTTTTTTTTGAACGACAACTTTTTATTGAAAACTAGCAAGGTGCTAGAAAAATTACAAAGAAATTAAATAAGGGTTCTTAAAACAAAGCTCCTTAGAAATTGAACTAGAACATCGGTTGGCACACCAATTATAAGAAAAAGAAACTACATCGTCAAAAATCTGAGCTTTCCTTGGAGGAACAGAATCGAAGAGGAGTTTATTCCGAAACGACCAAATTAACCACCATGTAGTAAAGAAGATACCTTCCAATAAAGATTTAAGCTTGATCGGCATTCTAATAGAGATCAACCAAGTATCCCACTGATTGAAAAAATTTGCGTCAGACCAGGAGATATTCCACCAATGACAAATCATTCTTATAAGATCCTTAGCCAACTGACAACCAAAAAACAGATGGGAAGCATCTTCTATACCCGAATTACATACTGGACAATCTTCAACACTCACGAAAATTCCTCTATTACTAAGATTATGACGAGTGGGAAGTCGATCGTAACGAGCCCGCCAAACAAAAACATTAACTTTTATTGGCACGCCTTTCACCCAACGGGTAACAAAATTCGAGTTCGGTAGGAGCAGGTCATCAATGACCGAACGCAAATCTTTAACGTAAAACATACCAGCGCCATTGAGATCGCACACCCAACGATCTAAGGAGGAGGAAAATCTAATAGGCTCAATAATTGAGATGAATTCATCCCACTGTTGTTTCTCAACCCCATCTCAAATCTGCCTGCGGAACGAGCATTCATTTTATCAGAAACCATAACATCTTTCACAGCCTCTAAAGCAAACAAATGAGGAAACCGAACCCAAAGGACAATATCGGAAACCTACTGATCTAACCAGAATCTGGTCTTAGAACCGTCTCCCACACAAATTTTGCAATGCGACAGAAACTTGAACCCTTTAGTATCTAAAACACTAACCTCGCGTAGAATGGAACTCCAACAAGAAGAAGATTACAACCTGTGGTTCTCTAACAAGTTACCATATAAAGCTCGAATGACTTGGTACCATAAAGAGTCATCTTGTGATTTAAAGCGCCAAACCCATTTAAGAAGTAAAGTCCGGTTTAAGGCGAAGTAGCTCGACACTACTAAGCCCCATCTTTTTTTATCAGCCAAGACTTGCTCCCATGCTATCCAAGACATCTTTCGTTCCACTTGATTACCTCCAATAAAAAATTTACTACGAATCCTCTCAAGATCACGCAAAATGCCTATAGGAACCTTATAAATCAACATTGTGAACAATGGAGTAGCACCAAGGACAAATTTCAACAAGGTTAATCTCCACCCAACGGATAACGTTTTCGCTTTCCATCTAGAAAGCCTAGACTGAACTTTCTGCAAAACTCATGTCCATGCGTTATGTCTATTCATCGAACCACCAACTTCAATACCTAGGTATTTAAATGGAGTGGATAACACACCACATCCAATAGAAGATGCACCGTGTCGAACCAACTCTTCAGGAACTCCAATACCCATCAATTGGCTCTTCGGAACGTTAATCTTTAAACCTGACGCAAGGTAAAAACACTTGAGGATTTTAAGTAAGTTAGCAAAATTATCATCAGACCACTCTCCTAAAAACATAACATCATCTGCATAGAATAAGTGTGAATTTTTAAGTTGATCTTGGAGATGAAGCCCATTAAAGATACCATCAATCATCGCCCGAGACACCTATACATGAAGTGACTCCATGATCAAAATAAATAGTAAATGTGCCAATGGATCTCCTTGTTTGAGACCACAAGAAATTGGGAACTCGCGAGTAGGACTTCCATTAATAAGAATAGAAGCCATGTTTGAGGAGAGTCTATTATCAAACTCCATATTAAGCTTAAAATGGGCAGAGCTAAGCTGTTTGAAACGAGAATCAAAGTGAGATATGAAAGCCTCTTCAACAATGTTTGGTTCAGTACGCCATACCCCATTGTGAAAGATCCCCCGAATATCTAACTGTGCACGTTTTTTATTAACTATTCCATGAAAAATCTTTGAGTTTTCATCCCCTATATAGCCCATTTAACTTTGGCCTTTTGAGCTGCTTCAGTTGATTTGGACTGCTGGAGCATATATAATCTCTGAGAAATCTCTAACCTCTTCAGAAGCATTTCATCGTTTCTGACACCTCTATCCAAACTAGTATCGATATCGACAAGCTGAGCCAATAAAGAAGCTTTCTTCTCCTTCTTTAACAAATTATAATGAGAAATCCAAGCACGAATACATTTTTTCAAATCTTGAACCTTCTTCTTGAAACAAATCAGTTTGTTGGACTCATAATGGGATAAAGATTGCCACGTCTGAACAATCATTTTATCGAAGCCATCATAAGAGAGCCAAGAATGAAACATACGAAACGGGGTCGGCCCATAATCAAAAGATACCTCTTTGAGCAGAATCGGTCTATGATTAGAAAGTTATCGATCCATACATATTGCTGATAATGATGGAAAAACTGAAAGAATACCTTTGGAAATTAAGAACCTGTCCAGTTTACTCATTTTCGAGGCTGATGGGAGAGACCAAGTAAAATCATATCCCTCCATCTTAACGTTAATAAGGCCAACTGAAGAAATGAAGTTATTAAAGTCACGTGCACATATCTCATTAAAAACTGATCCGTGTCGTTCTTCTGCATTCCGGACCGCATTAAAATCTCCCATCACTATAGTTTTACCATCCCAACGGCTGATCAAATTTGAAATATACTCCCATAAAAGACGTCTGAGAGTCAATGCTTGAGGAGCATAAATTACAATTATAAGAATCTTAGTACTTGTAGGCAACCAAGTCCCATATAAAGCGATGAAACTGTCTGACACTATAGCTCCTATCTTATTAAAAACAGATTTTTCCCATATACACAATATGCCTCCTGAGTTCCCCAAATAATCGTTAGCTACAAACCGAAAATTGGAATTACCCCACAGAAATTTAACGTCCATATCCAAAATGTCCTCCAGTTTTGTCTCCTGAATGGCTAAATAATTTAACCTATGTTTGAAAGTAATCTCCTTGATCCACTCTTTTTTGGTCTTGTGGCCGAGACCTTGAACATTAAGGGATAATATCTTCATATTTAACCCTCGTCAACTCCTTTTAAACTAATAATGTTTTCGAAGTCCTTCGAACAACCTTCCATCACATATCCCATGGATTGACCAACCTTGATTACATCGTTTAATACATCTAACATCGAACCTCCTTTAGGAACAGTACGCGTCGGAATATTAGAAGAGAATTCATGAACATATTCGATAGCAATAGATTCTACATCTTTAACCCCATTATGTCTAGAAGCAACCTTTTGTTGGGCTGAATTATTCTCCCTCAAACCCACAGACACCTCTTGATCCGGTGTATAACCCGGAGGATGAGGCTTAGAAGAAGACGAATTTAAATCTTCATCATTAACAATTGGTTTATTAAGAGCATCATAGATATCAAACGGATCATCTGATTTTTTGTCCTCATTAGGCACATCAGTGTTATGACTAGTGCCCGCATCTTGAACATTATTACCGTCCACATTATGTTTGATTTTCGACACAGAACCGTTGTCAAAAACAGTTTCTGAAGTTGCCTCATCATCACTCGCATCCACTACTCCCCTATCATTTCCATCTTGAGATTCCTCATCTGGTGCATATTCAGTCTCCTTGGCATCGGAAAAACATAGTGACCAAGTGAACAACTCTTTAGCACGAACCCTATATATTTTACCTTTGAAACTGATCTTGAAAGATTCTAAGATATTCTTTCCAACATTGGTTTTAATACATAAACGCTTACGAGAAAAGAGTGAACCTGTAGCTTCGTCTATTTCCACGACCTGACCCCATTTGTTCCCAATTCTGGAAAATGTACTTCGAGACCACGCATCCAAGGGAATCCCTTCCACATCTACCCACACTACACGTTCATTAGTAACAAAATCAGTAACATCCTCTTTAATTTCCTGGAACCAAGACTATGCTCCAGAATGAGATAAAAAAATTGGACCGTGTCTCTTCATTAATCAATTCGATCATAACCCAAAAACCTCCTAAGTATGAAATGTCATTGACCTCAAACCCTTCCTTAGCAAGAATCGACTTTAAAGGATTTATTGAGTTAAAATCCTTGATTTTACCAATAACTTGTCTCGATAGATCCATATCATTACTACACGTTTCATCAAGCAGAATAACCGGTTCATCCAGAATAGAAAACCTATTGGCTGGTTTAACATTGCTCACCACATTAACATAAGATGGGTTTCGAGGTTGCTGCATAACAGATGAAGGAACAGGTTTTTGAATAGGTTTCCGAGTTCGTTCATAACGAACAGTATTAGCATGGATGTGATAGCGTCCCACCCAAAGCGTACATAGGTTACCAATTAACCTATCTAAATCAACCACATTTAGAAAACGAAAGAAAGCAAAACCTTTACCGGATTTAGACCTTCTATTAGGAATGAAAACATCCACCACCTTACCATATGTTTGGCAGAGGTTCCAAAGATCTTGAGAACCAAACGAATCAGGGAAATTTGTAACAAACACAAACTTGGCAATACGCACCACCTCATCCTCCTTGGATTTATACGCTGACATGATCGAAATATTGGACTGAAGGGAGTTCTAACAGTGGCACTCGATTAATCTAAACCCTAGACAAATAGAAAACGACACCCACACCAAGGTGAAACCTACGAGAGGGGATCTGAACACAAGAACCCAACGATACAATTAATCAATCAAAAAACACATCAATCAATTAAAAACGATGTATAAACAATACCAAACAAAGGTCTACTCCAATCTCCAGTAAATCAATTGCTCACAGAACAAAAAGGGAGCAATAGAATCGCAAGCCTACCTGCCTCACAATTAATAGCACCAAAATTAGATAAGAACAAAGATGGATCATAATACATGGTCGTTAATCAATGATTGGTGTTTAAATGATTAAATGATGGAAGAATTATTGAATTGAAGGTTTAATTTTGGAAGGGGATTTGGGTGTTAGTGATGGCCGCCATTTACATTCTAATGGTGATTGTTGTTTCACCAATCATCCAAGGAGACTATAAATTTTGTCATACAGATTATGGTTAGCATTTTCCTTATGCATAATCTTCTAAAGCATTCATATTTCATAGAAATATTTCGTAATTAACAAACTTATTTCTTTAATACTAGGTAATTGTTAGTTAACTAGTACTTACGACTTAGGACTGATTATAATCATTTTAAAGTGCTTATAACTGAATCGAGATGTGAACGACTACAAGACACGGCCATAGAAACCGAAGATTCACACTCCTCCCATGTACCTGCAATAATACTAGTAGTAAACATGATGTTGAACCCTTTTGTGTGAACATGAAGTCTGAAAGCGTGAGTTTGCCAATGGATAAACAAACCAAACAAGTGTGCAAGTCTAAGTGAAGAAGCAAAAGCTATTTTTATTTATAAAACAAAACATTGTGTGCCAATTATTGTACCTACGAGATGCAGCATTTTGATCGAATATCCCTTCACAAATGCTGTATCTCTTCACACCTATTTGTCAATGAAAATGATGGTAACAAGTTATAATTTGGGTTTCGGAATCTCGATCTTGATGATTATGTCCGAGGATTAGGTCATGTTGTAGATCAAATAAGATTGTATAATAATCACTTCCATTATATGTCAAAAGTCAGACAAAACTGTAAAATCTTGAACTTCAAAGTTATAATCACTTCCATATATAGATGTAAAATTATAACACATACTGGAAAAAAAAAAAAAAAAGTCGGTAAATGTTTTGTACATTAAGGAAGAGAGATCAGTTGATATAAGAAAAGTTTTCGTGGTCAATCATAACCATTTTTGTTCAAAAAAATTAGAATCATAACCATTTAATTTAATTTACATACTAAGAGAAGGTAAAAGGGTAGAAAACTGCGCCGTTAATTCTTTTTTATAGCGAAACCAAGCATATTAAAAACAACATTTATGGAATTATGGAATTAGGAGTCAAGACATTACTATTCATAACACGTTTTTTTATTGTTAGTGGTGTAAACGAGTCGAGACAGCTCGTGAGTTATTCGAGATCGACTCGCAAATTACTCGAAATCGACTCGATCTAAACGAGTCGAGCTCGAGTTCGAGCTACTCGAGTATATATTCGAGTCGAGTTCGAGCTCCAATATACTCGGCTCGATAAGCTCGCGAGCCTTATCGAGCTTTAACTAATTTTTTTTAATCTTTTTATATAGATAAATCGAATCGAGTCGAGCTTGATATGCCGAGTATTCATCGAGTTCGAGCATGACATTTGAAAATAATTGAGCTCGAGTCGAGTTTCGAGCTCGAGTTTTATATGACGAGCCGAGCTCGAGCTCAAAATATAAAGCTCGGTCGAGCTCGAACCGAGTTTTGAGCTCGAGTTTTTGTATTGAGTCGAGCTCGAGTCGAGTTTCGAGCTCGAGTTTTATATGACGAGCCGCTCGAGCTCAAAATATAAAGCTCGGTCAAGCTCGAACCGAGTTTCGAGCTCGAGTTTTTGTATTCGAGTCGAGCTCGAGCTTGACAGTACTCGGCTCGACTCGGCTCGTTTACACCCCCTAATTATGGTAAGTAGCTCAACCGTCTCAGGTGCAAGGAAACCAAATGTATCAAACGCAAAAGGAATAAACACGTGTTGGTTTTCAACACATGTTTTCTCGTGTTTAGTCACTTAGTACGAGGCGACTTATATAACAGTCTGACCTGCTGTAAAATATCGACTGCCTAACCCACGAGAAAAGAAACCCCTGTTAAATCAACACACGCATGTTTACCTTCAACCCATCAAAAAACCAAAACGTCAGAGTATGGATCATCCATCTGACGGGTAATTAAAATTTGTATATATAGGATATCTGTTGTGGTGATATGATCAGCGTGTTAATTAAAATTGACATTTAGTATAATTGTTAAAAAATATTATTTAGTCAGAATAATTAGTATTTTCGTTTATCTTAAAATCGCTACTTTCTTATATGTTTTTTAAAGTACTATTTTTAGATCATCATAATTAAGGAAAAAACATACAGATTAATAAGTTATTTAAATACCGTCATTAATATGACACATTTAAATTTAAAAGATGTTTTTTTAATTTATATATAATTTATATAAGTATATCATTTTACACATTCAAAAGAGTTTGTTATTTATATAAGTATATAATTTTAATATTCAAATTATAGTTACTGCTTATTTTTCAAATATTTTAAAAAATTTAAATTGCTATCGCTAACTTCTGCTAACTAACTGTTACTCCTAGTTTCAACAAACACACTATATGCAAATTTTTGCAAAGGCTTAGATTGACAAATACCATTAATTTATGAATTTATTTGTTATATAAATCTATTTTTATCATATTTAATTTTTGTAAAGTTACACATTTATACTCCTTATAAAGGAGCAATCATATTTTTGAAAATGTGAGGAATTTTAAGACAAATGTTATCTATGGAAACTTTGAAAATTCAAACAATAACATATGAAGAATAGATACAACTGTAAACCATTACTTGAAATTCGTATCAAAACATGTTAAAACTATTTTTGGAAAGACACATGTATAATTACATGTGAATAACAGCTCATTCCTAAAATACCAAATGTTGAATGTTTGAATCTTGAAATCAGGAGGAATGGAAATGGAAATTATATAGATATTTATACTACATTATTATTTGATTGATTATATTAGGAAGTCATAATAAACATGAATAAATGATGAAAGTATATTAGGAAGTCAATAATGCACACGAATGAAAATGGCTATCATACGCAAATGACGAGATGTAATTTTTCAAAATTTTAAAGTTGTAACTTCAAACCTACGCCTATATAAACAACCAAATGTAAGAACCATTGTGTATACTATTATTCTTTGTTATTCTGTGTATACATATGTGGGTTTTGTTTGTGCTTTTGTTTGTGCTTTTGTTTCAATGTTTGCGGCCTTTTGTGTAAGGTTTAGTTAATTTAATATTTGATTTGTTCTTTGTGTTGTGTTTGCAGTGACTAATGGCGCTGGAAGATAGATCCAGAATTTGAAGATAGATGATGAAGACATGCCGAAAGAAATCTGGTAACATAATTTTTTAGTATTCGAAGAACAATTATTTTAATATATCATTTGTATAATTCTACTCATATTTGTTTATGGTTCTACCCATATTTCTCGTATGAACTGGTAAATATGTATCAGACCATCCTAGGTCTTTGCATTATTTTTTATGATTTTAAAATTTACTTTTTTTGTTCTAGGTTGTCTTCCTTAAAGTGGTTTAGACCATGTGATACATACTAGACGAACTTGTGATAAAAAAAGAGAGAATTACCAAAATGGACTATTTAGACACTTATTTACGAAAATGAACTGTGCATAAGATGTTTACCAAAATGGACCTTTTTATTGTGATCGTTGGATCTGATCATCCTAGGGCTATAACTTTAAGCGCATAATAATAAGTTGTGCATCTTATTTTGGTGCGCCTGGTGCATATTAACATTCACAAGTGCGCCGTGATGCAACTATATACGCGCCTATATGCACAAGGTGAAATTATGCACTTAGATGCACAAGCTTTATGCCCCCTGGTGCACAAGGTGAAATTGTGCGCCTAGATGCACAAGGTCTATGCACAAGTCTTATGCACTTGATGCACTAACTGTGCGCCTCATAACCTTATGCACCATGATGCATAATATTTGTGCGCCTCATTAATACTTGTGAAATTTTGCATGCACATTATGCACCATGATGCATACTACTTGTGTGGTGCACCATCAACTATGCATACGAATATGTTGATGCATAAATCTTATGCGCCATGATGCATACAAAATGAGTGGTGCATCATGGTGCATGAAGCTTGTGCGCCATGATGCATATGTCTATGCATCATGGTTCATTTTGGTAAAATGTTAGAATTTAGTCTAATTTTGTAAAAGTGGTTGTGTAAAAGACTAGTTAGGTAATTTTCTTATAAAAAAAGGTGACCAGCGTGTGACTTATGTGCCATCATCAAATGACTAACACCTTATATATTGAAGGTTGGCTTCTGTGATGATCGCTGTTTAAGATGAATGGGTCTATACCTAATGTATAATGATGATCTTGGTTTATGTTTTTTTTTCAATTTACACATGTCACATCTCATCAAATCAGAATTCAATAGTGCGTGGACATCTACTTATGTACTCAGCTGTGATATAGAATTCTTAAGTATATTACTGTACGCATTTTGATCGACAACTGTAGCTAGACGAAAAACTATCGAAAAGGACACATAACACAAAGATCACAAGATGTTATTGAGTATATCTAGATGTATTATGGTTTAAGTGGAACTTGGTTTGCAAACTAATGAAATGATTTGATATATTTTTTCTTGGTCAATTGTGTTAGTTTTGAAATTTGAAATTTAAGATAACTATAAAGTATAGTAAAGTAAATGTGGAAACATTTAATTTTTATAAAAAATTGACCATTATGTAGTAATTGTCCAAATTGCATTGATATCACATTGCATCTTTTGAAACCAAGTCTTTATGACAGTAACCCCAAATTTACAATATCAATTTTTATCAAAAACTATAACCGCCACATATAAGATACAATTCTTAAGTATATTAATGTATAAATTTTGATTTTCTAACGCTATACATATATTTTGTAAATAATTATTAGTTGCAGAAATTTTGTTAAAAACTAGAAACTGGTGTTGTTAGATACTCGACAATTTTATATTTATCTTTGCTATGTATAAAGGATTTACCGTATTTCATATAATTTCAAGAATCCTAAAAACTTAAAAGTTATACTTGGAATATACGTAGCAAAGTTGACTTCCAACTTATATTTACCGTTCGTGTGTAGTTTAGGAATTAATTTACATATAGCTTTGAAAAGAAATTTTTACGCTTTCAAAATTCAATATTTTCCAAAATATGTCATATTATCATATCAAGATATATAAACACTATTTTTATCGTGTTAATTCATATAATAAAGTAATGAACGCATATATATAAACATATGAAATGAAAAATCACAGAAATGTTGATGATCTCGTCTCATGTATCAAAAAAAATTACGTGACAGAGTAAATGTTTTTACATGTTAAGAAATACTGTTTGATTTGAATTATCACATGTTACAATCGTTTGCAATTAAGTTTTATTTTTTTCACATTTTATTTTTAACGTTCTATTTTTAATGTTACACGAAACACTTATCACAATATCACATACCCTTAATAATATGTCGCTAAGCAATTTTCGTTGATATGCTTTATTTATAGAAATGTTGAATACCCTTGTGGAATTGTTGAAAATATTAATACACAAGAGTTGAAAACCAACCTATGTAACGGGTCACGGGTTTGATCACCGGATCACCCCCGTTGAGTCATCGGATCACACGTTCGACCATCGAGTCAATCCGATTGAGTCATCTGGTCACGAGTTCGATCATCGAATCAACCTGGTTAAGCCACCAGATCACAGTTTCGATCACCCGATTAACCCAGTCAAAACATCAGATTGTCGGTTTGACCACCGTGTCAATTAACATATCGTTAACTATTTATCGTTAGACAATTTCTGTTGCTAGGCAATTTCCGCCGCTATGCGCAAGTATACGTCTAGTATATCAAATGTATCAAACTTTAAAAAAAATCAATATATTAAACATTTCATTTCAAGCAAGCACAAATTAGGTTTTCATTATGGTCAAAGGAAAGTATATAGACACCTTTTCAATAATTATAAATGTTTTTCGTAAAACAGAATGGTGGATGAATTAAGTAACAAACTCAGTTTCACCTTTTTTAAAAAAATAAACGAATAGCTTTGAAGCAACAAACATTTACGTGTTATTTAAAAATTTACGTTAAAATTTACACGAAAAATTTACATTAAAATTTACAGGTTTTTTTATAGGTATCTTTTTGTCGTTAAAATTTATACAAAAAATTTACGTGTTATTTAACACTAGTTTGTATTAGCTGTCATTAATCACTGATTTATTATAGGCCTTATCTCATTAGCTGTATGTGATAATATTCTCTGTATATTAATTGTGACTACAGACAGATCCTATAATAGTCGGTTGTTACTATAGATAGTCCAAGTGATCTTTGTATATAAAGATGGGTCATGATGTATTCTGAGATATGCAAAAATACTCTCACTAATATGGTATCAAGCCTATCTCTTTCCTAACAAAAAAACCCCTAACCAAACCATCACGCCGCTCTTTATTTTGTTCAATAGGTGTTAATATACTTCAATGGCAGGAGATGAAAATCCTCCATAGCAGGAAATAGACAAGGCTTACTCGATTGCTAGTATAAAGGCATGCATTCCAACCCCACTTGATTTGGAAAAATTAAATTACAACTCATGGAGTGAGTTGTTTAAACGATTTTTCAAAACATATCATGTTGAACATCACATTACTGCCACTTCTTCTAGCACCACACTGCACGATCCTGATCACGAATCCAATGACTCTCTCGTAGTCATGTGGATTTATGCCACTATCTCCCCAAAACTTGTAGACATGATCATCGACCCTAATGCAACCGCTACCGGAATATGGGAACGTCTCAAAACCATCTTTCATGATAACAAAGAGGCTTGAGTTATTCAACTAGACAATGAAATTCGAAACATGAATATAGGTAACATGTCTGTAATCGATTATTTCCAAGATATCAAAAGTAAAGCTGATCGTTTAGCCAACCTTGGCTCTACGGTAAGTGATTCAAGTTTAGTTACCTATGCCATCAACGGTCTTCGCACGAGGTTTCCCGAGATTGCACGGATTATTCGACATAGGGAGAACGCCCTACCTTTGACACCGTGCGATCAATGGTTTTACTTGAAGAAAGTGTTATGAATTATGACGTGATGCAACAATCCTCTCTTCACGATACCTCCTCGTCACCTTCTGTCCTATTAGCCACGAACTCAGGTACAACCAACTCTAACACCATGAGTAATTCGGGTCGTGACCAATGCCGTAACTTTCGACGAGGGTCTTGCACATATGGTAATAAGTGTAGATTTATACATGGCATGCATGATCACCGTCCATGTATAATAATAATAATAATAATAATAATAATAATAATAATAATAATAATAATAATAATAATAATAATAATAATAATAATAATAATAATGAAAGTTCAAGATATGGCACTAGTACAAACCGTGGGAATCAAGGACAAGGGAGGCCCACATCTCAAGCTAGTTTACAAGGTTTTTCCAAGTCAAATTCATCACAGTTAACCAATGAAACTTCAACTCCAGGGAAATTACGTTGTGTTTATTTACAAACGGGCACAGATCCTATGTATTCTCAAAACCCATACTTTCCAACAGCCCAAGTTCCACAAGCCCATATAACTGCTACCAACCCAACTCACTTGGCCCATCCCGCTGTCTATGTCGGTCACCACGCACAACCAACCCAAGTTCCCAACATGTATCCACAGGAGCAATATGGTCTTTTTGCTACAAGCGTTTTTCCATATATGTCTCAACCTGCTTCTCAAGCAACTTCACCCCGCACGCTTTTCAGACAATGACTCTTCAAGATCCCACATGGAATATGGACATAGGGGCTTCTTCACATTTGGCCGACAACACAAGTATGTTCACTTCTTTTAGCAATCCAAGCATTTATAAATCTGTGTTTGTTGGCAATGGCCAATCAATACCCGTGACTAACACGGGTCATAGCCTTTTGTACACACATCATAAACCTCTTCACCTCCATAATATCCTTGTCACACTAAATATAATAAAAAATTTAATATATGTTCGCAAATATACTCGTGATAATGATGTTTCTGTCGAATTTTATGCTTATGGTTTTTCTGTGAAGGATTACCAGACCCGCAGGCTCATTCTCCATTGTGATAGCACCGGAGATCTCTACCCAGTCACTCAACAATCATCATTGCCCACAACTTTTGATTTTCTTTCATTGAGTCCTACTACGTGGCACAGGCTTCTTGGTCATCCGGGCGAAGATGTGCTTCGTCGCTTAGAGTCTAGTCGCTTCATTTCATGTAATAAAACAAAGTCGTCAGCTTTATGTCATGCGTGTCAATTGGGTAAACATACTAAGCTACCTTTTTATAGTTCGGAGTCGAACGTTGCATCTTTGTTTGAAATAATTCACTCGGATTTGTGGACATCCCCTCTTCCGAGTGAAAGTGGATTTAAATATTATGCTATCTTTTTGGATCACTTTTCTCATTATGTTTGGGTATATCCTTTACTACACAAATCTGATTTGTTTGACATCTTTGTGACTTTTCGTACTTATGTAAATCAACAATTTCATGTTGACATAAAGTCTTTGCAATGTGACCATGGAGGTGAGTATGATAATGCCCACTTCCACAATCTTTTTCGGCAACATGGCATACAGTTTTGGTTCTCTTGTCCCAAGACTTCCCAAAAAAATGGGAAATCCGAACGTATGTTGCGTACCCTAAATAACATAACCCGTACCCTACTCTTTCAAGCACGCATACCTCCTACCTACTGGGTCGAAGCTCTCAACATGGCAATCCCCTTGTTAAACATACTTCCTTCCACCGCTATTAATAATGAAATACCATTTACCAAGCTTTACAACAAACAACCTACCTATGATCATTTGCGTGTATTTAGGTTCCTTTGCTATCCTCACATATACTTTGATCATAAGATTTAACCCTTATCAACCACATGTGTTTTTCTTGGATACCCCGCGTTACATCGTGGTTATCGATGCCTTGACTTATCAACCAATAAAATCATCATTTCTAGACATGTTAACTTTGACGAGGAAGTATTTCCATTCGGGTCAATGACTCCAACTACACCCCTAAATTATGATTTTTTTTAGTTACTAAACTTATCCCTCAAACACCTTTAAAACTCACACATGCCTTCGATTTACCTACTGCTTCTACATCACCTTAACCAATGACAGATTCCACTAGCCCAATTGCCACACCAAGCCTATCTACACCAAACACACCAGCATCAAAAAGTACAAGTCAAACAATCCCCTCGACCTCCCCCACTAGCAATAACACACAATCAAATACGCATCAGCCTCACCAAGCTCAAATCCCCCCCCCCCCCCCCCCCCTCAACCAATACACACTCCATGGTCACAAGAGCAAAGGACGGAATATCTAAGCCTATTGAACGCTTGAACTGTCACATCACTACCACTTCCCCACTTCCACGCTCTCACAAACATGCCTTTAGTGACCCAAACTGGAAAAAGGCTATGATAGATGAATATAATGCTTTGATTTCTAACGGAACGTGGGCTCCTGTGCCTCGTCCAGCTAACGTAAATGTTGTTCGTTCCATGTGGATTTTTAAGCATAAAATCAATGCAGATGGTTCCTTAAGCAGGTACAAAGCAAGGCTCGTTGCTAATGGCCGTAGTCAGCAGCAAGGGATTGATTGTGATGAGACATTTAGTCCGGTTGTTAAACTAGCGATCATTCGTACTGTTTTGAGCCTTGCAGTTTCTCGAGATTGACCTATTCATCAGCTTGATGTGAAGAATGCCTTTCTTCATGGTCATTTATCTGAGACAGTTTATATGCATCAGCCACAAGGGTTTGTTGATTCTAGCCACCCTGATTATGTTTGCCATTTGCAGCGTTCGCTATATGGGCTTAAACAGGCCCCCCGTGCTTGGTTTCAACGTTTTGCCAATTTTGCTACACGGATCGGTTTTCAGCATAGCAAAACCGATACATCTGTATTTGTGTTTCACCGTGGGCCAGACATTGCTTATCTTTTGTTGTATGTAGATGACATTGTTCTCACGACCTCTTATGCAGCTCTTTTACAACGTATTATTGGTCTGCTTCACACTGAGTTTTCTATGAAAGATTTGGGTTCTCTCAATTACTTCCTTGGTATTTCTATCGGCGGTCAGATTCTGGCATGTTTTTGTCTCAATCGAAATTTGTAGAGGAGATTCTTGAGAGAGCTCATATGTAGAATTGTAAGCCATATCAAACCCCTATTGATACAGAGTCCAAGCTTGGTTCGGATGGTGACCCTATCAGTGATCCTACTTTATATCGCAGCCTTGCTGGTGCTCTTCAGTATCTTACCTTTACGCGCCCAGATTTATCTTATGATGTTCAACAAGTCCGTCTTTATATGTATGACCCTCGTGATCCACACTTTATCGCTTTGAAGCGCATTATTCGCTAGGTTCGTGGAACACTTGATTATGGTCTTCAACTTCATCTCTCGTCTACTGCTCAGCTTACTGCCTATACTGATGCTGATTGGGCTGGTTGTCGTTACCCGTCGGTCCACATCCGGGTATTGTGTGTTCCTTGGTGATAATCTTTATCGTGGTTTGCGAAAAGTCAAGTTACCTTGTCTCGTTCTAGTGCTGAAGCTGAATATCGGGGTGTAGCTAATGTTGTTGCTGAGACTGCTTGGATCCGTAATTTGCTTCGTGAGCTTCACACTCCTCTATTTGCTGCTACATTGGTGTATTGTGATAATGTGAGTGTTGTTTATATGTCTGCAAATCCGTTTCAGCATCAACGTACAAAACACATTAGATCGACATCCACTTTGTTCGTGATTTTGTTGCTTCGGGACAAGTTCGTGTTCTTCATGTCCCTTCCAGATTTCAGTATGCCGATATTTTTACTAAAGGTCTCCCCACTGCTTTATTTCCTTAATTTCGCTCCAGTTGAAACGTACAAAGACCTCCAGCTCAAACTGCGGGGGAGTATTAGCTGTCATTAGTCACTGATTGACTATAGGCCTTATCTCATTAGCTGTATGTGATAATATTCCCTATATATTAATTGTGATTATGAGCAGATCTCATAATAGTCGGTTGTTAATATAGATAGTCAAAGTGGTCTTTGTATATAAAGATGGGTCATGATGTATTATGAGATATGCAAAAATACTTTCACTAATAGTTTGGATATCAAATTATTTAAGCATGTTGTAAAATGAAGACACCGTTCTACAAAATTCTAAATTTTTTGCTATTATATGTTTGAAAATTGGGTTAAATGTGTGATGATAATTCTGGACATTTTCGCAAATTGTCTCAGTTCATTTTGTAAATTAAGTATTTCGATCTTTTAATCGTTTGAGTATTACGATATTTTTATTGAGATAATTTACGAATAACGTTTAGTTTTTATGCAACATAGATAACTAAGCGGGAGCAAAGAGAAATTATACGTATTTTTTGTATGTTCTTGAGACCAATTGATTCAATGTATAAGAAAAAAAAAGACAATTTTTTTGCTATTGTATGTTAAAAAATTGATATCATAAAAAAAGACAATTTATAGAAGTTCCGGAAATAATTGCTACGATATCATAGAAAAAAATCAATTTAGGCTAAGTCACGACTAAAGTATTTTTTAAAACGTCATTTGAAAGCACGAGTTTTGCATTAAATATTGCGTTTTCGAGTGTTGAGCTATCATAATTTCGAAAAACACCGGACAGTGGTATGAGACCCATACCATTACTCGTATTTTCGAGTTTTTTTTATGTTATAGTAAAACGCCAGCAATTGGGGTATTTGACAACACTAAAAATGTGGTAGCATGGAATGATAGAGAAATAGTGTTTTTCAGGGTATGAAGTGTTCTGATGTTTTAAATGATAATATGACAATATTTTCTCATAGGCTAATACTCTAAGAACTATAAAAATTATTATGTTTTATAAAACAAAAAAAACATAAAGAATTAAGAAAAATCTATTTATAGCCTATATGGCTATATATAACAATATATAGCCTATATCGCTATATATAACAACTATTAGGTAATTATTTATCATATGTTATTTTTCGGTTTCTTTGGCCTATATCCTTTTCGGAAAAACTGATACTGTTAATTGTCACTTGTAATTGTTCATGTTGTTAGACGTAACCAGAGACATAAGAGTTAACTCAAAAGTCAAGTAAAAGATGATTAAGGGGACTCTTGGTTAATCTGAGGGGAATAGGAATGGGTACCACACCCCACGTCGCGCAATAGGATCTGACGCCGTACCCACTAGCCGAGAATGATAGCATAATGCGAGACTATGGCGCGATACTGTACCCTGTCTCGCGTTATAGCTCGCGTTATAGGATTTTTTTTTTATTTTTTATTTTTGAATTTGAATGTATAACGGCTACTTTTCGGTTTTTTCAAAAAAAAATGACCGTTGGGACTAGTTTTTGACCGTTTTTTCAAAAAAAAAACCCTAAGAACTTATATTTTTCCCTATATAACCCAATTAGAAAACACATTTTTATATACCTTTAACAATCTTCTTTCACAACAACAAAATGAGTCAAGATCTTTTCAATGATTTACCCGACATCAGTGACTATTATGATCAACTCGATATGGAAGACTACAATCAATACTTAGAATATTACGATCAGTACGAAAGTTTTGGTGAAACGTCGTCTAATTCGGGAAAAAGAACACGACGTTACATAGCACGTGATCGAGAGGAGGCGAAAGAAAAGTTGATAAAAGATTATTTTGGGGATGGAAATAATCCACCAAGGTATCCGGAAGAATATTTTCGCCGAAGGTATCGTATGAGTTCTCGACTTTTTAAACAAATTGTTGATGATATTACATATTATTGTGTTGATCCTCTTCCCGAATACTTTGAATTTTCACCAAAGTCCCGATGCTACAGGACGTTTAGGATTTAGTGCAATCATGAAATGCGCATCCGCTATACGCCAATTGGCGTACGGCACAACACCCGATGCATTTGATGAATATTTGCAAGTTGCGGCTCGTTGTTCGCGAGAGTGTTTATGGAATTTTACTACTTGCATTTATGTGTTATATGTTGAAGAGTATTTAAGGCAACCTAGTGATAAGGATGTAGAACATTTGTATGCTTTGCACGAGAGAAAACATGGTCTACCGGGAATGCTTGGTAGTATCGATTGTATGCATTAGGAATGGAAAAATTGTCCTAAGGCATTACATGGTCAATTCAAACGGCGGGATAAAAAATACCCGACTATAATGTTAGAGGCTGTTGCGGATCAACAGTTGTGGTTTTGGCATGCATACTTTGGGGGTACACGGGGCAAACAACGACCTTAATGTTTAATATGTGTCACCGTTATTGGATTCCCTTTTAGCAGATGAAGCTCCAGAAATTCCGTTTGTGGCAAACAGAACAACGTACGAGAATGGTTATTATTTAACAGATGGCATATATCCTGAATGGGCTTCGTTCGTTAAATCATTTACGATAGCGAGGAATGAAAAAACAATGAAGTTTAAAAGGGTTCAAGAAAGTGCAAGAAAAGATATTGAACGTGCATTTGGGGTTGTACAAGGTCGTTGGGGAATTATTCAACAACCTGCACGTCCGTATCAGGTAAACACGATAAAGCGGATCATGTATTGTTGCATCATACTACACAATATGATTTTAAAGGATCAAAAGTTTGACATTAGTAAATATCGAGACATGTATGTTCTGCCAACACCAAATATTCAATGAACATGGATTGAACGTTGCGAGACTCACCAAAGGAAACATAAAGAAATTCGCGATAAAAGGGTTCATGAAGACGTTCGACATTATCTTGTGGAACATTTGTGGAGTATCAATCATTAATTAGTGTTTTTAGTTTTTTTTAAGTCATTTGTAATGTTTTTAATTTTATTAATGAAAATTTATTTAAATTTAAATAGTTTGTTTATTTAAATGAGAAAAATGGGTGGGACCTCTATAACACCAGAAATCTGGTGTGAACCACACCACCAGAATTCTGGTGTTATAGAGTTCTTGTGTTATGGAGTGGAATGCTGACGTGGCAGTCACTTTTTCCATAGCACCAGAAATTTGGTGTGGACTGTACTCTGGGCTCTTAATATTAAGAGTATCCACTATGATGGTTTAAAATAGGTTCAAGAACTTATTAAAAGGTTTATAAAGTTTTACACCTTATGAAGAACCATTTCAAGTCTAGATGGTATGAAAAAGTTTAGGATCTCAAAAGAGGTTTATAATTTAATGCATTGCATGAGTTAGACAATTTTATAAACTAATTAAGAGGTTTATCCATAATGGTAATAGGTTTATATTATGAAAAAGTTTATAAATTAATAATATATTATGATGTGACAATTTTATAAACCTTTTAATAGGTTCATCATAATAGATGCCCTAATAAAGTTTATATTTTTGTTTAAATTAAAAGCATTTATATCAAACAATATTTTGACTTCTTCATAATTTTAAACGTTTTTATGTAACGTAAGCATGCATGAAATGATTTCTAACGAAAGGTTATTTTGATAAGTATAACATATAACATAATGAATGCTCTTACATTGAACAGATTCATAATGTCTCAATCATCACTTCGGTATCAACTCTAATAAAACAAAGAAATATGATGTTTATTTACCATATCGAGTTCATACCCTTTCATACACGCATCTCACCCCTATAAATACACACAATAACACTTACACACCATCATCAACACAAAAACACTTGCAACATGAAGATGCAATTCAACAATGTCTTCATGTCCATCAAGCTCTTGACTCTTCTTTCTTTATTTGTCCTCTCGGCTTCACAAGATTTCGATTTCTTTTATTTTGTTCAACAGGTACATACATATCTTTTCAGTTTCAACTACGTTCTCTAGTCACTTCTATTGTAACTGTTTTTTGTCGAATGTTTTAGGCAATAGATTATAAGACCCGAAAACGGTCTCGTGTCTTATAATCTATTACCTGATGTCCTGATAGAACGAAGTCTATAAGTGATCTATAAATGTGATCATTTTGATGTGTCGTTATGAAACCTATGATCATATGATATAAATGTCTTTGTAGTGGCCAGGATCATACTGTGACTCGAAACAAGGTTGTTGCTATCCAAGTACCGGGAAGCCGGCATCAGATTTCGGAATTCATGGACTTTGGCCGAATAGAAATGATGGATCATATCCCTCCAATTGTGACTCTAGCAACCCTTTTGATATATCCAAGGTGGTCCTTTTACCAATTCTTAGTTATGCTGATTTATAACTTTATATGTTTGTCTTTTTATAGGTATTACAAAATAACTAATGATATTCATCAATTAAACTATAGATTTCAGACCTTACGAGCCGAATGCAGTCAGAATGGCCAACATTAGCCTGCCCAAGCGGCAACGGGCTAACATTTTGGGGTCACGAATGGGACAAACATGGGACGTGCTCAGAATCCGTTCTTAATCAACATAGTTATTTTGCGACAACACTTGGCCTCAAGAATGAAATCAATCTTCTCCAAGCTCTCAAAAGCGCGGGTATGGTTCAATCACAAATCAATGGAAAGTAAATACAAATTTTAGTGAATTTAGAACTAATGTCACATTTGATTCAGGTATTCAACCAAATGGCCAACAGTATAGTCTTACTAGCATAAAAAGTGCGATTCAAGGTGCAAGTGGTTACACTCCATGGATAGAATGCAATAATGACTCGTCGGGTAACAGTCAGTTGTACCAAATTTACTTGTGTGTGGACTCATCTGCTTCCGGTTTCATTCAGTGTCCTGTCTTTCCCAAGGGAAGCTGCGGTTCAAACGTCGAGTTTCCTACGTTCTAGGGTAAATGGACTGTTGGAACATGTTTGTTTCTTTAATCTATAGTTAATTTTGTATGTGAATTTTTCTATTTGTAATGTTTCTTACACCTTTATGTTACTGGAATAACAGCATTTCATATTGGATTTCATTTTGTTCATATCGATTAATTATGTATCAATAAGCACAAAACATGGTTCTTCAGTCTTATTTAGGCTCGTGTTTGGACTCAACTAGATTCTTGCTCGAAACTTGAAACGTTATGCATGGGCTTCATGTAAGTCATACAGATAAGAGTATTCACAAGATGCATATGCTGTTGAAAGTTGTTTTAATTCTCAAGTTTTTTATCTAGCCGTTGTGTTTTATGAATAAATCATGTTGGCTAATTATTTGCCATCACAAGTAGTCAATTTGTTGAGATATTTTAGGCTAGTATTCTTCTCATATCTTTGACTATTAGAGTACACTACGTCATGTATTCGCCTATTTAAAAGCCTCATAAGTTATTGATAAATCATCCAATAAACATCAATTTACTCTCATTAATCTATCTATTAAAGAGAGGAATCATGATTCCCAATGATCAGTGATTCTCCTCACAACTTATTAAAGAACGTTTTATTCTTTCCCTCACAAACTCACCTTTCCCTCACAAAAAAACACACACGGTTTTGGATCCAAACCCGATTAACATCCGTGTGTGCATTGATGAGCCCTTACCCTCATTAATGGCTACAGGAATTTGCCTCTTTTACCATTTCCCCTTGGTGATTGATTAAAAAACTGCGATTGTGATAGTGGCTACATGAACCGAGATCGTGGCCAGGATCTTGGCCGTTGATTGTGTAGTTGGGTGTTTATATGTTTTGTGCCCTCACAAAACCACTCACAACCCCTCTCTCTCTGACCAAAATAAAAAACCCCATATCTAGAAATAAGTAGATCTTGAAAAATGATCGGGGACTTTGCGTGTTTTGTTCGATTGTGTTTGTTTGAAATATGATCTTCAAATATGTGGATCTTGAAATAAGATTAAGGCAACCTGTTTTGTTACCTTCACTTTCGTTTGTGTTTTCTCAGGTCTTTGTCTGAATGAGATTGATTCATATTTTGGGTTAATTTTCAGGTATGTGGTTCGTTTCATTATTGTTATTAGGTTTTTATTGCCCTGTCATTGCGAGTGGATTAATTAGTTGTTATATATGTTTTTAGGAAAACTGTGGTTTATATATAAGGGCGCTTGGTTTTAGATAACATGTTGTAGCTTTCTTCGATGCCGTCGACCCCTTCGTTGCCGCCAATCATGGTGCGTGGCGTTGGTGGCCGGCTGGTGACGTTGGTGACCTTACTTTGGCAAGTTTGGAATTAGAATGATGTAATGTCATTATGCACATTTTGAATAGGTAATTATTATGCCTATTGTTGGGCCTTTTGATTGTTTCATACCATTGATATAACATGTCGGTCAACTTGCTCCCAGCGTGCGGTATCTTTGAACAGGATTAGGTGTACGGGAGTGGATCGTTAAACGATTATGCTTCCCACCGGTTGCATTTGATGGATTAATAAAAAATAGGAAAATGCTGCCTGATATTGTCCGGCAATCTTTATGGCACGCTGTGATGAGTAATGGTATGCTTATATAATTATGTTGGGCTGTGATGTGAGTTTAAACGACCGTGGATAAAGACAAGATATCCCGGATCTTGGCGGGGCGACATTTGAAGGTTGCAGCCATGCCGGGTTATGACTCTTTTTTCCAAAAAAATGCCTTATCTGAGCCTATGCTAAAACCCGCAAAAATTAGGAACGAAGTTCGAGAATAAAAACAGCTTTACGGGTCAAATAAAAGCTGATATTCATGTCGTCTCACATTTGCGTTGGCGTATATTGTGTGCTGAAACAATGCACCTTATATTTGGGCTGGATTCTGATAACTTGGGTTATGATGAATTTTATCGACGCGGTTAAATCTGAGATTACGCGCATCTTGGCGGGGTAACCGGTCAAGGTTGCAGCCATGACGTGCCTATCCGTTTTTCCCTGCACACCGTCATATCTTAGCCTATAATGGAAATAATTGGACGATATATTATTGTTTTTTAATGATCTTTGTACAGACAAATGTTTGTAATGCACATAAAACGAGAACGAGGGATGCTGAATATAACAGGACTCGATTACCCGAGGCTCGAGACGATGAGTCACATAAGCAGTTCATGGATTCGATGGGATTCTGATATTCCTACAAACGTGCATAACCAGTTCATGGATTCGACTTCCGGTCAAGAGGGTTGTATACAAACCGTTATTTCACCAATAGGCACTTCCTAATGTATCAATTGCTAATACTGAAACTAAATCGAAAGTGGTTCTAAGAACAACAATTATGATGTAGTTACAAATGATTTACAGTTTCAAGTTGTTTGTTCAAACCGCCTTATTTCATTTGCTAATAATCAGATGAGCAGGTTGGCCGCTGTCCTGAAAAACCTTCAAAACTGCAACCAGTTTTTAGGGTGTTTGCAGCGTGGCTATTTTCGTATAGAAGTATTACAGCGAGGCTGCTTTCCCGCTTTCTTTAATGCATGCAAACCAGTATGCATCAAAGCGTGTACTCTTGATTGGTGATGCGGCTCATGCTGTTCATTCATTGGCTGGTCAAGGAGTCAACATGGCGTATGGAGACGTGTCTTCACTTTCAAATGTTAGTGTTGATGGTGTTGCAGTGGGATCTGGTTGGGGGGCGTTTGGGGCAAGGGTATTTGCAAAGTGTGAAGGAAGACATGTATGTTTGCTGATTGGCTTTTGAAACTTTCATTACCAGCGGCTTAAAATGCAAAAAATAACGACTAAATGCTCGATGTGTGGTAGAGTTCTTATATCGTGTGCTTGCTGATTGAATGTAAAGAAGGTACGCTTACTGATTGACTTTTGAAACTTTAATTCCCAGCGCCTTAAAATGCAAAACTGACGACTAAATGCTTCCCGAGTAGTGTACCTCGGTGTAATCCCGTAAATGAGTTGTTATAGTATCCTAATAAAAATGGTTTAGTGTTAGTTAGATGTGTATACATGTGTGTGTATATGCTGGTTTTGATGCAGTTTTAAGTCTATTTAGTGATTTGAACTATTGCATAGAAATCGTCATTTAATATGTAGATGGTTAATCTCATAAACCTGCTAATCTATTTGGTGTATGCATAGTTTAAATGCTTTTATTATATATCAGAACTAACTTGATAAATCTTGATAGACTGGTCTAATATTCAAAAAAGATTACTTTGTCATTCCAATAATAATCGGTGTTCTTCTGTAATTATTAAACTATGTAAGAGGTTGTATGTATAATAAATACATTTTTGGGGACTGTTGGTTTCACCCGTTTGACATGTATGTCATGAATGCTCATTTTTTATCATGCAGAAGCTAGCGAATCTAGAGCGGTTCAAAGCAACCATGTTATCCAAACCAGCATCACCTAAAAGTGAATCCAAGGATAAAAGTGAAGAAGATTTGTCTGATTGGAAACATGCTACGTTGAAGTTTGCACATGATAAGGTAATTTTTTACCCATTTAGTATTTCTAAAGGTGGAAAAATGGGTAGGTCAGGCACGCCGGGCAACGGATCAAAATGGGTTCCTTTTAACAACAGATCAAAGTGGGACAGGTTGGGTCTGGTCGACCCTCAGACAGTTCTCTCATAAAAAAATATTTTTTTGTGTTAAGTTTTGAATTGGTTATATGAAACAATGGTACAGTCTTTCCTGATTCTGAATTGGTTATATGAAGCATCAAATAAGGTGAAAAAATCACATCATCGCTCTCTATTGTATACACTTAGCGGAACCTAAAAAACATTAAAGGGCCGATCCTTCAACCAGTACTGCTTCTCATGATTCTCAGTTGAGGGTTAACACAAGATCCAAGAAAGAGAATTACTTCCGCCCAAGTTCTTGGTATTGGTCACATCTTTATTTTTTTATCTGTCACATGTCAAAGAATATTCTCAAATAAAAAAATAACTGAATTTTATGGACCACGAAAGACATCACCAGTCAGTAATGACAGTAAACTCTATGACGTATGCTATATCTAAACTACTTACTAAAATAGCATGGATCAAATTAATTTCTGCATTTTTATTGACTGCTTATGGCAAAACAATTAACTGCAATATGCAAATTTAAATGTCCCAAGAGAAAACATGTTTTGCATTTCGACGGGGATTTATATACTGTGTTTATCTTGCAATTAAACTAGATTTTGAATAACCCGTTTTTTTAAAATGTTTTTTAGACCACTCATGGCTCAGAGAAGGCGGAGAAGCATTAGACAAGCCGCTAGACAGTGTTGTACTCTCCAGAATGAAACAATTCAGGGCAATGAATAAGGTCAAAAAACTCGCTCTCAAGGTATGCTTCATGCTTATTTATTTCGTGTATTATATTGGAAATGAATATAGAAGTGAACGATAAAAATACTTTTGACGGGGCAGAGGTAAAGGAAATAAATAAATTGACTCTTCATATATTAATTGAAGTATTGACAGCTATCAAACCCATTTCATCTCTAAATATTTTATACTTTTAACTATTTTGTAACTAAAAGTAGGATGTTCAGTAAACTAAATATGATACTACGCAAACCAGAAGTGATATAGTCTTAGTAAATGAGCCACTTTTTATTGAGCCACGAATCATAAATATAGGATTTTGAGTGAGTAGTCAACGACTATGACCGAGATAAATGAACAAACAAGGACATTCTTTTGTTCGTAGTATAAAAGTAAAAGTATGTGTTTAAGGTAGGCGATTGGTCGACCAAGGTGACCAACGTATTCCTTTAGAGTATGCGTTTAGTCAACCAAGTAAAAATATGTGTTTAGTAACTGGTTAACCTTCCAAATGAAGATATGTGGCCTTAACTAAAACAATACATTTTCCCTGTTTTATATTGTTTCACTCACTTACGAGGAACTGAACATGTCAATATTTCATTATGTCTCGCATCATCGTCAGACCCATATCCTCATTTTTGTGCACCATTTTATCATTATAATGCAAGTAACAACATAAAAATATCAAATGCCCTAATGTTATGCATTTCAAAATATTCCCAGGTAATTGCAGAGAGTGTGTCTGAAGAAGAAATTAAAGGTCTGAAACCGATGTTCGTCAACATGGACACAGATAAAAGTGGTTCAATCACTTAAGAGGAACTGAAGACAAGACTTGCTAGGCTCGGTTCCAAGCTTTCAGAAACTGAAGTTAAGCAACTTATGGAAGTAGTAGGTTCTTTGTATATTTGTTTCCATATAAGCTGCCTATGAATAATTGCGTTTTCTCTTTGGTAATAACTTGAATAATTGCGTTTCAGGCTGATGTGGACCGAAATGGAACAATCGAGTACATCGATTTCATAACTGCCACCATGCACAGGCATAAACTTGAAAAAGACGAGCATCTGTACAAAGCTTTCTCCCATTTTGATACAGATAATAGCGGGTCAGTTCCTTTTCAATATCATTTCGTTCCTAACTTTTGTTTTTTCTTTAAATGCGTACATATGATGGTAAAATCTTTTCCTTGCAAATTTGGCTTATAACTAAATCTAAGTACCTTCATTACCGGATTTTATTCTTGCTTCATGCATTATAACAAGTATATATCATTTTTAATTACTATATTTTTTGGGGTTGTAGGTTCCAAGTATGTTGGGTACGTGACCACCTTCCATATCTGCTGCACGGTAATCTCCTTGCTAACTTCAGTACACTACCAATCATGCTACCTCTTTCCCTGCGAACGCGTACTAATTGAAAATGTAGTTCATATCTCCTTTCATGTTGGCCTAGGATTACATAGCTAAGAAGTGCAAAAACATGTCTTTTTGTGATGTTGGTAGTTGGTTAGAAGAGATTACGTGTATGTATTGGTAATTATACACAGATAATACATCATGCATTCCTACATTTTTTGCAATTTTATATGAGCTTCTGTTGTGCATGGGTTAAAATACAAGATAAGAATGTGTAGTAGGCTCAAATTGTTCGTGGCTGATAAGAATGTTTTTGTAGGGAAATAGAAGGAAGGGGATGCGGTTAGACATGTAACGAGATCTCAGGCTGTATATATCATAGAAATGTAAGATCACTCTATTTGTTTGTTTATTTATGTACTAATAAAAATCTGTTATTTTAAGTTTGGAATCTGAATGAAACACGTCTGCAAAAACCCTTCATGTGGTTAGAATGAAACGCTGGCTTCATCATTATTGAGCGAGAAAATTAGATCTGAATCTCTGGTGTTAACATGATGTCCTTCTTTTCAGGTGGCGAGAATGCGACAAACCTTCGGCCTTATATACATGGGATAGCTGGCCTTGGCAGCCATAACTTTCTTTAAGCGATGCCAGAACAATAGAAAAGGCAGTTGCCGAATATTTAGTTGATCAGGCACATATTTATCCTGGTCAGTGATTCAATCCAGTCCCATTTACAGCTGCTTTGTGTGTGCTAACGATAAATTATTCCTTTTTATCAGCTGTGTCTCTAAAGTTGTATTTGCTGTTATTATTGTACTTCACCTTTAATTAATAACGATTGTGCTGCAACTGATGTTTTCTATATCCAACTCTGTGCAGGAAAAATTAACATAAAATAAGTTGACAAGTGTATTACAGTACCTCAACCGATTCCATGTATAAGTAACATATTCTGTTTTAGCTAATGATGAAATCATTTGTTTTAGCAGACTTGATGAAATCATTTGATTAGCTAATGAAATGTATAAATTTCATATCCAAGAAACTCAATCGTTTGACACCAAATCCAAGAGTGAGTCAAAACTTCTTATTTTTTTCTAAAGCTACTTTCATTGTTTTCTGGTAATCCGAATTCGTCACACCGCAGCGGAGCACGGGTTTAAGTCAAAAACTTATTATTATTTTTTATTTTTTTTTGGTAACCGTGATTTCCAACGCATTGACCGACTAATCCACGTGGTTTGAGCCCACCGCCACACATACTCAAACCAGATAAAGCCCTCCCTTTTCAGGAGGTTGGCGTGGCCACTTCAAGGTTGTTTGCACCTAGCAGGAATTGAACTTGAGACCTCACACACTTTGGAGTGATTATCACAGACCCTTTTGCCACTAGGCCACCCTTGAGTGGTTAGTCAAAAACTTATTGTGCAATGTACAAGACTATAACTTGCATCCAATGTACGAGACTATAACTTGCATCCATTTATGTAAAAAAACGTAAATGTTATAAAATCTATTAGTATTATCATTACATTACTGCAACTACTATTACAACGTTGTTCATTTTCTGATGTTGAACATGTTGAGGTAACTGCATAAGTTTGTGCAGCAAACCATTACTTCATTTTGTTTTTGCTGTTCGCCGATCTCAAACACCGTCACAAAAAATGTTCTTAACCCCGCCCGCATTTCGTTGCAGCGAAACGCGGACACTAAGTCCTAGTATTACTTCAATACAAACTTGCTGTGTCACAATTCTTCAACATATGCGTCATGGCTCAACAGCTTTACGTATTCTCTAATCATATAAAAATAAAATAAAATTAGCATCTAAAAGTAACAAATCATTTGTAAGCATACTTTGATTAGTTGGGCTAGGCTTTATCCATGGGCTAACTATTTGAAAGCCAACTTTGCCAAAATTCATCCCGAAAAATGTAGATCAAGATCTTAAGATTAATATATTTATAAGGATACCAAATAATAAAAATTGCATATGAAGAATACAATAATGAGCTTTGGTGTGAACAGGAGATACCAATGGGGAAGACCATTATCTGATTATATTGTGTCGCAATTATTGTAGTTACGAGATGCACTGCCGAGCATTGTGGCGGAATATCCCTAAATGCTTCTTTCTTTCTTTCACACACACCATCTCTTGGTGACTTTCTATCTACTACTCTACTAGAAATGGTTTCGTTACTTTCATGGTATGTTACCACAAAGCTTGTAGCATAATTACGCATATCACTTAAACGTGTCAATCGATACCCAACTATTTTATGTTATATGGATTTTTCATTCCATTCCTCTACTCACTATTCATATTAGTTTCTCTGAATTCAATAGCGTACGCATATATCTAATATAAGTCTTATTTTTTTCAACGAAAATTTTTTATTAAATACTCACTACAACAATAGTACGTGTTAGGGACGACTTTTTCGTCCCTAAATAAAAGGTTTTTCGTCCTTATATACTTAGGGACGACCTATTCGACCAAAAAATTTCGTGCCCAAAAATTCGACCCTAAATTTCTAGGGTCGACCCCCTCTTTGAAGTTTAGGGACGACTATAGGGGCCCACTGCTTTTTTGGTGGAAAAGTTTGACAAACTTAGGGACGACCATGTTCTGAAGTTTAGGGACGACTAAGTCGTCCATAAGTTTTTATTCTTAATAAACCTTTTTTAATTAATAATTTTTTTTTATAATTAATAAAATTCTTTTTTCGAAGAAAGAAAATAAGTAAATATAAACTTAAGGACGACTTAGTCGACCCAAAGTATAAAAAGGGGGTCGTCCCTAAATAAGTGTACAGATGGCCATCAAAAAATCTAGGGACGACTTGGTCTTCCCTAAGTATAAAAGAGGGGGTCGTCCCTAAGTGCGTATACATGTGGCCATCACAAAATCTAGGGACGACTTGGTCATCCCTAAAATTAATATTCTAGAGATTTTTTGTTACTTTAGAAACGACTAAGTCATCCCTAGATGTACCTGGGTGGTAAAAAACTGGGCATTTTTCAGTTTCCAGATTTTTTTTTCGGAACTTTTTTCGAAAAAAATCTACAATTTAAAATGGTAGAATTCGACAAATCCATAATACAGAATAATAACAAATCAATATACGTTACAATCCCACATTAAGATAAATTATCCAACGTTACGATACAATATTCATCAAATGCACTTATACATCCTAAATCAAATGTTTCACACGCTACAAGTCTCAAACTTTATTACACATGCATAATAAGAAAAAATACTACTACAACCTCTACTCGTCGTCCTCAACCTCGTCAGCCGAAAAGTCATTAGGGTCATCTTGTTGCTCGTCATCCCCCTCGTCATCCCCTAATAAGTCGTCACCACTGTTTTGGAGATCCCTGTCTCGACCCAACTCGTCAACAGGCCAGTAATCGTCCATATGAGGATTAATAATTACACGAGAACCTCCTGGTTGGGAATGTGAAGTAGAGCCGATATCATGAGTTGAGTTTGAGACGAGACGATAACATTGTTAAAGGTATTGTTGGTGACGGGAGTCATGTGACAACCCTAGTTTTGAGGTTCGTCACTTAGTTTTATTTTGTGCTAGTTACGTGTCTTTACGTGTTTATGTGCTTATTGGTGTGTATAGATTGTGGTTTGGATATCGTTTCCGGTACGGGGTACCTTGTGAGTGAAACGATGTGAGATGATTTCATGTTCATGAACTCACATGGTAGTGACTATGAAGTGAAATGGTGTTATTTAGTGGTTTTACGTATACGTATATGTATTATAGAAAATCGTATTTTTACGATTTACGGTTTAGCATTTGGAGGTCTCGGATGAGGTAATTAGTCATATGGATATTTTTTGGGATGGTTTTAAGTCATTTAGGACTTAGTTATAAAGTTTATTTCAAAATTTGAGATTTTTTTTAAAAGTGTATATTTGATATTAGATTTGCTATGGGTTCTAATTTTCCTCTCGATATCCTCTCGAATTGATCTAGGTCTTAAGTGGAATGATTGTCCTTGGTTACTAAATAAAGGGGTTGGGTTTTCTAATCTAATAGAAAGTGGAAATGAAAGTTTAAATCAAAGGCAATTACTTTAATTAAGATTAACAAAAACTTGGTTGAAAATTTAAAGTTCAAATTAAGATTAAAGTTAACAAGTAAATTGTGAAATATAAGTGAAGAAACAGTAAATCAACAACAGTAAAACCGTAACTATACTCAAAAATAACTGATCCGGAACTTTAAACCTTGATTCGGAACTAACTGATTCGGAAGATACTATTCACTCATCCGGAACATACTCATTCGGAACATACTCATTCGGAACTTTCCGAATGAAGGTTCATTCGGAACTTGCTGGATCGGAAGACACTGATTCGGAACCTTCAGCTTGATTCGGAAGATTTACTTGGTTCGGAACTTTAATGCTTGACTCGGAACTTTCCGGATGAAAGCTTGATTCGGAAGTTTTCTCTTGATTCGGAACTTTAATGCTTGGTTCGGAAGTTTCCGAATGAAGGACTCATTCGGAACTTTTTAGCTGATTCGGAAGATCTGGAAACCCAGTTACAGTAACAGTATTGCGAAGAACAAGGAACACGAATTTTAATCAAAATCAAACCAAATACTTAAAAAGTTTTTACCAAATTAAACACAAATCATTTAGATACCATAAGCAACGAATCCCACTAATAAAAACACAAATCCCATCAACTTTTAAAGATCAAATCAAGAAAAATAAAACTTAAGAACTTGAAGATAAAAATGGAGATGAACAAGATGAAATGAAAGATTAAACAAGAACTTTGAATTGGATGATTAATGTTTTGACAAGATTAAACAAGGATTAAAATTACAAGATTAAAGAACCAAAGATAAAAATCACCAATCACCCTAGTGGTGATGGTGTTATACGAACCAGGAGAAAGAGTGGGGAGGAAGAAAGAAAAACTAAAAAACTAGTCTAAAATGTGTGAGGGGAAGGCTATTTATAGCCTTGTCCTTTGGTTGGTGAGTGGGCTCTCTCCCGTTCTTCTTGTCTTTTCGTCTTTTCAAAAAAGCTTCCGTTTTCGATTCTGATTCGGGGTTTGTTGTCGATTAAATTCAACTCGTCTTTTAATTTCTTCGTTTAATAGACTTGAGTTTCTTCGACTTATATAAATCTTCCATCTTTGGTCCTTTTCTTCGATAAATCTTTGAATAGGCCCAGTGACTTCAAATCTTTTGCATCTCTTGGACAATAGACTTTATCTTGAGTCTTTTTCTTCAGTAAAACCCGTGCAATCCCATGTTTTCTTCAATATTTATCCGGTTGGCTCTGAAAACACAACAAACACAAAAACCACGCATAATTCCAAACAAATGATATTAAATACGTGTTTTGGTCTCGTTTTAGCCCGAATTAAGTGGTAAAAGGATGGGTGTTTACACACCTATCAAATCCCCTACACTTAACCATTGCCATGCCCTCATGCAATGCTTAGTGATAAAGCAAGTTTACACTTTTCTCATAATTAATCAACCTTGGCCTTATTTAAAATTCTACTAAACAAAAGTTAAAGAAATAAAACTTCAAAGATAACAAAGGGATAGAAAGCCATTTTCACGTGAAAATAGCTACATGGAAATAACTTGTAGAGAAATCGATGACTTACATTAGGGCTTTGGTGCTGCGAAGATTTATCACCCTCAAGTTTCACGTTCCCCAAACTAAGCTTAAAAACGAGATCATTGTTATTATAAGTTAGCAATTCAAACACTTACACACATGGCTTAATTAAATGCTTAAACTCCCTTATTCCTAGGTGTATCTCTTATATTTTATTTTTGTCTTAGAATGATCATGAAGATGCATCTTTGGACTTATTTCGATAGTTTATTAGGGCTGAAAGCAAAGTAGGACGATTTGATCAATAGTTAGCTAAAGGATAAAATCTCTTAAAACTGCTTCTCGGGATATCAAAAAGTTCATATCTTGGCATAACTTGGTTCACGATTTGAGACCTTTCTCGGGCCGATATTTGGCATGTACTTCATACTTCATATCTTCGAGAGACGTTCTTGAGATAATGGTCTTCTCATCATAATAGAGTTTCTTCACTTGGAGACTTTTGAGGGGTACTCCAACTTTGTTGACCACGACTTCATGATTATTTCTTCAATCTCTAATTGGGATTTTGAGATACAACGATCCGCCTCCTTTTCGGACTTGGATCTATTTATCCTCATACCTTGTTAGGGTCTTTTCGGATAGACTTCTCCATGATCTTTATGGGAGTTGATTGCTTTTCGTCGTGAGTCTTGATCCTTCATATTGACTTTAGGAATAATGCTTTTCACATCACTTTGGATCTTCAGCAATAAAATTGAATCCTCATGCCTTGTTAGGGCCTTTTCGGACTCGCCAATCTTCGCGCCCCGCTTCATAAGTTATGCCTTGGCTATGAACTCTTATCATTACCGAGCAACTTTTAAACGATCTTGGGCTAGAAGCTAAGTAACTTTTCAAATCGTAAGACCTTACTTATTGCAGATAAATTATTAGCAAGTGATGGGAGAATAGGCAAATAATTACACCAAGTGAGCTTGCGCAAGAATACCGACTTATAATTGACTCTATCATTTCTCGTCCTCCACAATTTAAAATCTCAAGTAATGAGACTCGTGGACACTTAGCCTAATAAACCAATTAAGGTCTATATGGTTAAGGATACTAGCTAGAATAAACCTGGATAAGTCTATTCGGGTTGAGTCAAAATAAACGCAACGGGCCTAATATGTCAAAGATTCCTAAACTAGCTACACCACTTTATTAAGGGATATATACATATGAAAGCAACGATAAAAATTTAAAAATTACGACTAAATGGCCAAAGTTAATAAAAAATTTGAAAAATGCTGAAAAATAGGATTTTCCGGTTAATTGAAGGCATTTTCATGGAAAAGTCCACTTAAAACTTCGATAGAAGTCCCCCCTACACTTAAGATAAACATTGTCCTCAATGTTTAAGCATGTGGGAAAAGTCTCCCCTACACTTATGACATTGTGCACGTTGGTTAACTCAAGTTAAGGAAGAGACGACTAAAGTGATCAATTTCAAATGTGAGTATGAAGAAAATTGAATCACGATAGTTGAGAGATAGAACCGGATTTCGGATAAACACGGGAGCACGGTTCTTCAAAGATTCCAAGAGTGCACTTATCCCTGTAATCACATCACCACAAAGACAAACACATATAGAAGTCCCCCCCTACACTTAGGGGATTAAAACATATAAGGATAGATACTCGGGCTGCCTCCCGAGGAGCGCTTGTTTTTGATAACCGAGTCACGAGCCTGACTCGGCCCAAAATTAGTTCATGGGGAACGTGGTGAGGGATGGAATCACCTCCTTAGAGGTGTCCTCACCAAAGTACAACTTCACTCGTTGGCCATTCACCTTAAAATTTGGTCCATTAGGTTGAGCAAGCTCGAGAGTACCATATGGAAAAATTTGGCAATGGTGAATGGGCCGGACCAACGAGATTTGAGCTTTCCCGAGAAGATTTTCAACCGAGAGTTAAAAAGTAAGACTTTGTCTCCAACATGGAACTCTCGGTTTTTGATCTTGGAGTCGTGAATGAGCTTAGTTCTTTCCTTATAGATCAGAGAATTTTCATAAGCCTCATTACGGAGTTCATTCAGCTCATTGAGTTGGATCTTGCGTAGGTTACCGGCTTTGTTTATATCAAAATTAGCCCACTTCAAGGCCCAATAAGCCTTGTGCTCCAACTCAATGGGGAGGTGGCATGCTTTCCCGTACACAAGACGATAAGGCGTACAGCCGATCGGGGTCTTGTAAGCAGTACGGAAAGCCCACAAAGCATCATCCAATTTATCAGCCCATGAGGCACGATGCTCTCCCACGGTCCTTTCAAGAATTCGCTTCAGCCCTCGGTTGGATATTTCAGCCTGGCCATTAGTTTGTGGGTGGTAGGCTGTGGAAAGACGATGATTTACACCGTACTTAGCCATGACTCGAGCAAATTGATCATTGCAGAAATGAGTCCCACGATCACTAATAATGGCGCGAGGCACACCGAATCTAGCGAATAGAGCTTTCAAAAAGTTACAAACCACCCTTGCGTCATTAGTAGGCAAAGCTTTGGCTTCAACCCACTTCGAAACGTAGTCAACGGCTACAAGGATGTATTTGTTTCCTTTAGATGAAGGGAATGGCCCCATAAAGTCGATACCCCAAACATCAAAAATTTCACACTCTTGAATGAAATTCTGAGGCATCTCGTCTTTATGTGTGATTTTGCCTTGCTTTTGGCAAACATCACATCTTTTGACCATATCGTGAGCGTCACGGTATATGGAGGGCCAATAAAATCCCGAATCAAACACTTTTTTAGCAGTGTAGTTGGGACCAAAGTGACCACCGGTGGGTCCTTTGTGGCAAGCATCAAGGATGTCCGACGCTGCCGGTCCATCAACACATCGGCGAATTATCAAATCAGCACATTGTTTGAATAGGTAAGGGTCGTCCCAAAAGTAAGTCTTGATGTCGGTAAAGAACTTCTTCTTTTGCTGGGACGTCAACCCTTCCTTGAGAATTCCACCCGCCAAGTAGTTTGCAAAGTCCGCAAACCACGGGGTTTCATTCGGCTTCGAGTTTATAGACATTAAGGTCTCCAAGGGAAAAGAATCATTGATTTCTTTGGTCGGATGATCCCCTTGGTATGGATCCTCAAGTCTACTAAGATGGTCCGCGGCTAAGTTTTCTGCTCCTTTTTTATCGCGGATGTCGATTTTAAATTCCTGGAGCAGCAAAACCCAGCGAAGAAGTCTTGGTTTGGAATCTTGCTTTGTCAACAAGTACTTCAACGCGGAATGATCGGTGTACACAATGGTGGTGGAAAGGACAAGATAGGGGCGGAATTTTTCAAAAGCATAGACAACGGCTAAAAGCTCTTTTTCGGTTGTCGTATAATGCAATTGGGCCCCAGTCATTGTCTTGCTAGCGTAATGGATTGGTTGGACGTGTTTGTTCACTCTTTGTCCAAGAACCGCTCCAATAGCAAAATCACTAGCATCGCACATCAACTCAAAAGGAAGCTCCCAATTAGGGGTAACCAAGACGGGTGCCTTAGTTAGCTTATCCTTAAGTGAGTTGAAGGCTTCAAGACACTCTTTGGAAAAGATAAAAGGAGTATCTTTTTCCAAGAGGTGGGTCATCGGGCGAGCGATTTGAGAAAAATCTTTGATAAATCGACGGTAGAAGCCCGCATGACCCAAGAAACTTCTCACACCCTTCACGGTTGAAGGTGGAGGCAACTTTGCTATAACATCAACTTTAGCACGGTCTACTTCAAGACCGGCTTTCGAAATCTTATGTCCAAGCACGACGCCTTCTTTTACCATAAAATGGCATTTTTCCCAATTTAGAACAAGGCGAGTGTCTTCGCACCGCTTTAGCATACGTTCTAAATTGGCAAGGCAAGATGAGAAGGAATCCCCGAAGACCGAGAAATCATCCATGAAGACTTCCATGGTTTGTTCAACCATGTCATGGAAGATAGCTAACATACACCTTTGGAAAGTCCCGGGCGCATTACATAAGCCAAAAGGCATTCTTTTGTAAGCGAAAGTGCCATAGGGACAAGTGAATGTAGTCTTCTCTTGATCTTGGGGATCGATGGGTATTTGAAAATAACCCGAGAAACCATCAAGAAAGCAGTAATATTCATTACCGGCTAATCGTTCAAGCATTTGGTCCATGAAAGGTAGAGGGAAATGATCCTTTCTCGTGGCATCATTGAGTTTGCGGTAGTCTATACAAACTCTCCACCCAGTAACGAGACGAGTGGGAATCAACTCGTTGTGTTCATTGGGAACAACGGTTATTCCGCCCTTCTTGGGCACACAATGGATTGGACTAACCCACGGTGAATCCGAAATAGGGTAAATCATACCCGCATCAAGAAGTTTGATAACCTCTGTTTTGATGACTTCATGGATTTTTGGATTCACCCTTCGTTGGCTTTGAATAGTGGGCTTATAGTCGTCCTCCATGAGAATTTTGTGTGTGCAGAAGTGAGGATCAATTCCACGAATATCCGAGATTTTCCACGCAATAGCCTTCTTGTGAGCTTTCAACACAGCAACGAGGCGAGTCTTCTCTGCATCTTTCAAATCTTTTGCAATAATGACGGGCGACTTCTTGTTGTCGTCAAGGAACACGTACTCGAGATGAGGCGGCAACTCCTTAAGTTCCAAATCCGGAGGATTTTCGACGGGAGGCGTTTTCAAAGTCGTGGCATCGATAGCAATAACCGTGGGAGATGGAGGCGAAGGATTGTCTTCGGTGAGCAGATTGTCAAAGAAACTCATATCTTCATCCCCTCGGTGGGAGAATCATTAGTAGCTAAATTCGCATCTCCCATGGTAGCTTCAAGATTGTTCCAGAATAAATCACTATCTCCAAATAGAGACAACGATGAATCAATGGAGGACACGGTCTCAACAGTGGGAAGAGAGGTAGGAATACTTTTGCAAGCATCATTAAAGTGTTCTTCACAAGCCTCATCAAGAACGTCAATACAATTAACGCTCTCATATGAATAAGGCTGTTTAGACAATTTTCCCATGTTGAAGACTACTTTGTCGTCACCCACTCTCATGATAAGCTCTCCGGCTTCAACATCAATAAGAGTGCGACCGGTCCTAAGGAATGGACGACCAACAATCAGTGGTACACGAGGGTCCATCTCGTAGTCGACGACAACAAAATCAGCAGGGAAGGTGAATTTGTCGACTCCTACAATGACATCTTCGGCTATCCCCACTGGATAAGCAACCGTACGGTTGGCCAATTCCAAAGTCATTTTAGTGGGGACTAGCTCTGGGAGAGATAATTGCTTCCAAACACTTAGAGGCATGAGGTTAATACTGGCACCTAGATCGGCTAGGGCCATGCAATTCTCTACTCCCGGGAAATTGCAAGGGATAAGAAAACGACCCGGATCACCAAGCTTGGTTGGTAATTTCCTTAAGAGCACTGCAGAGCAGTTCTCATTAAGTTGGGTGTTGGCAATGTCGAGGAGCTTTTCCTTGTCGCTCAGAAGGTCTTTAAACATTTTGGCGTATTTGGGCATGTGAGCGAGAGCCTCAGCGAAGGAGATATTGAAATTCAGTTGTTTAAACATTTTAAGAAAGTTAGAAACCTGAATATCATCCTTGCTCTTTTGCTTCTCTTTCCTCAACCTAGAAGGATAAGGTATATTGGAAGAAGAGGAAGGCTTTAGAGGAATAGGGTCACTCACAACCACGGGTGGAGGAGGGGTAGAAAGAAGAGGTGGAGAAATTGGGAAGGAGAAGGAGGAGGAATAGGATCAGGCGACTCGTTCTCCTTAGTCACAACCACCGGTGGCGGTATAGGAAGCTCGGGTTCCTTGGTACCTTTGCCACTTCGAGTGGTGATTGCTTTCATCTCCCCTCTTGGGTTCGCAACGGTGTTACTCGGAAGAGTACCCGAAGAAGAGGGTTGACTACTTTGGAAGAAACTAGCCATCATGTTCCTCAGATCGTTAGTCTGGCTATCCAACGTGTTTCTCATGTCAGCTCTCAACTCATTTCCTTGCTTGACCAGATCTGCCTTCAAGTGGCGCACTTCTTCTTGGAGATTTCCCACTATCACATCATTGGTCCTCATATAGGTGGCGACCTCTTGGTGTAGTGCAGTGTTGGTTTGGTTGGAAGGAGCATTGTATGCAGGTGGTTGGTAAGCAGGTTGTTGGTATACTTGATTGTTACGTTGAGGCGGTTGTTGCTGCTTGTGAGGTGGGATGTATGGTTGTCGAGGCTGTTGTTGTTGTGGAGGGGGGCGGTTAAGGTTTTGTTGTTGGTTTGGGTTGGTAGGAGGAAAGCCAGGTGGTGAAAGATAGTTGTTGCTGCGGTAGCTAAGCAAGTTATGGTCACCTTGAGGTCTAGCTTGATAAGCGGGTTGTTGGTAGGTGCCATATGCCGCATTCACATTCTCAGCAGGGTAATCTTGGGTGGCGGTACAAGTTGTGTAAGAGTGGGGACCACCGCATATCTTACAAGGTTGGCTGACAGCGTTCACTTGTGCATTTTTGGTGTTGTTGCTGTTGTTGTTGCTGACGGTGTGGGTGACAAGCGATTCAAGAAGTGTGGTGATTTTGTCTAATCGCTTGTCGCTGTCATTAGTGCTAGCACTAGCAACATTGGTCCTAACACTCTTGGTTTGCACACGAGATTTGTTCTCAATGATGTCCCAAGCAGCATTGGAAGTCTTAGCCAATAAATTACCCCCCGAGGCACTATTCAGTGAATCTTGGTCACTCATGCTTAAACCATTGTAAAAAGTATTGATTTGATGTACTTTGGTAAAACCATGTTGTGGGCATTTTCTTAAAAGATCTTTAAAACGATCCCAAGATTCACTGAATGACTCATCGTACTTTTGTTCAAAGTTTATAATCTCATTCCGCAAAGCGGTAGTACGAGAGGGTGGAAAAAAGTAGTTGATAAACTTTGTTTCCAAATCCGTCCACGAGAGAATACTCTGTGGCGGTTCTTTAGCAAGCCAATGTCGGGCTTGTCCCTCTAAAGAAAAG
Organism: Glebionis coronaria; assembly: GCA_025667525.1. Lineage (NCBI taxonomy): Eukaryota > Viridiplantae > Streptophyta > Magnoliopsida > Asterales > Asteraceae > Glebionis > Glebionis coronaria. The sequence goes on along the minus strand of CM046874.1, from coordinate 91,833,778 downwards.
GGAAAAAGTTGTAACCTTATCACTTCTTGTGAAACTCCATTGAACTTGACCGTGTTAGTGAGTTGTAGAAATCTCTTGATGTGGTCGTGTGGATCATCAATGGTGCGTCCCAAGAACGGTTGAGCTGAGACCATCTGGATAAAGCCTGACTTGAGCTCGAAATTGTTGGCGGCAATTGGTGGTATAACAATTGGATCCGTGTTGCCATCAACATGAGCTTGCAGCAATTCAATCATTGGGCGATTATCCGGAAGGTGCTCATTGTTGTTGTTATTCATGTTGTTGAAAGGCGGGTTGTTGTTATTATTGTTGTTCGGAGGTGGTATGTTATTGTTGTTTTGTACACCCACCATGTCTAAATTATCGAGAGGCTCGGGCTCTTGATAAGACGTGGATCGAGTGCGCATACACCTGCAAAAGAACGAACAAAGAAAAACAAAGCAAAAATATTTTTGGTTTTTATTGTTTTTTTACTTTTTAGGATTTTTGAAAATTTTATATTTTTTAGTTGTTTTTGAAAATTTTCTTGAAAAAGTAACGTTCACGGGGAACGGATCCCAAAATCCAATTTCTCACAAAAAACTTTTGATCTTAACGAGAAGAGCCGGCAGCGGCGCCATTTGATATTAGATTTGCTATGGGTTCTAATTTTCCTCTCGATATCCTCTCGAATTGATCTAGGTCTTAAGTGGAATGATTGTCCTTGGTTACTAAATAAAGGGGTTGGGTTTTCTAATCTAATAGAAAGTGGAAATGAAAGTTTAAATCAAAGGCAATTACTTTAATTAAGATTAACAAAAACTTGGTTGAAAATTTAAAGTTCAAATTAAGATTAAAGTTAACAAGTAAATTGTGAAATATAAGTGAAGAAACAGTAAATCAACAACAGTAAAACCGTAACTATACTCAAAAATAACTGATCCGGAACTTTAAACCTTGATTCGGAACTAACTGATTCGGAAGATACTATTCACTCATCCGGAACATACTCATTCGGAACATACTCATTCGGAACTTTCCGAATGAAGGTTCATTCGGAACTTGCTGGATCGGAAGACACTGATTCGGAACCTTCAGCTTGATTCGGAAGATTTACTTGGTTCGGAACTTTAATGCTTGACTCGGAACTTTCCGGATGAAAGCTTGATTCGGAAGTTTTCTCTTGATTCGGAACTTTAATGCTTGGTTCGGAAGTTTCCGAATGAAGGACTCATTCGGAACTTTTTAGCTGATTCGGAAGATCTGGAAACCCAGTTACAGTAACAGTATTGCGAAGAACAAGGAACACGAATTTTAATCAAAATCAAACCAAATACTTAAAAAGTTTTTACCAAATTAAACACAAATCATTTAGATACCATAAGCAACGAATCCCACTAATAAAAACACAAATCCCATCAACTTTTAAAGATCAAATCAAGAAAAATAAAACTTAAGAACTTGAGATAAAAATGGAGATGAACAAGATGAAATGAAAGATTAAACAAGAACTTTGAATTGGATGATTAATGTTTTGACAAGATTAAACAAGGATTAAAATTACAAGATTAAAGAACCAAAGATAAAAATCACCAATCACCCTAGTGGTGATGGTGTTATACGAACCAGGAGAAAGAGTGGGGAGGAAGAAAGAAAAACTAAAAAACTAGTCTAAAATGTGTGAGGGGAAGGCTATTTATAGCCTTGTCCTTTGGTTGGTGAGTGGGCTCTCTCCCGTTCTTCTTGTCTTTTCGTCTTTTCAAAAAAGCTTCCGTTTTCGATTCTGATTCGGGGTTTGTTGTCGATTAAATTCAACTCGTCTTTTAATTTCTTCGTTTAATAGACTTGAGTTTCTTCGACTTATATAAATCTTCCATCTTTGGTCCTTTTCTTCGATAAATCTTTGAATAGGCCCAGTGACTTCAAATCTTTTGCATCTCTTGGATAATAGACTTTATCTTGAGTCTTTTTCTTCAGTAAAACCCGTGCAATCCCATGTTTTCTTCAATATTTATCCGGTTGGCTCTGAAAACACAACAAACACAAAAACCACGCATAATTCCAAACAAATGATATTAAATACGTGTTTTGGTCTCGTTTTAGCCCGAATTAAGTGGTAAAAGGATGGGTGTTTACACACCTATCAATATTTTACGACTTTTACGGTAAAACGCGTAAAAATTGACTAGTTTTACGGTTTTGAGGTTTTGGAGGTTTTAGGAGCTGAAATAAATTAAGGTAAGTTAAGGTATTGTTAATAACATAATATTAAACAATAAAAAGAAAAAAAAACGAAATTTAATGGATATGGAATGGTTATAGACGGTTGGAAAAGAAAAAAAAAGGGAAAAAGGGAAAAAGGAGAAAAAGGAAACATTGTATTGGGCTAGGATTAGTATGGTAATTATATAAAGACTTTTATTAACTAAAAACACATCATAATCCCCTGGAGATCAAGCTTAGGTCGAATTTAATGGAGAAAATTAGGGTTCTTCATAAAATTTTGGGGTTTTCATAAATCAAAGGTAAATCTTCAAATCCCTTTTCAATTTAATTGTTTTAATGATTTCTTAATCATCTTATGATGGATTTAGGTTAGGGTTTAAATTAAAAACAGTATATTAATGTTATAATAATGATGTTATAATGATTACATAAATTAGGGCTTGTAATTAGTGGGGTTAGGTTAATTAATTAGGTTAATTTGATAACCCGTTTTTAAAAACTGGGCAGAATTTTGAGTCAATTGTTTTGATCATATTGAGAGTTCTACAAACTCTTATTTTGCGATCCAAGTATCCCTGTAAAGGTAATTGAAGTGGCTTTCCAATTCAAGAAACGAGAACTAAATTGAAGGTCGGGAAGTGGGTCAAAAACAGGTTACAACAGTCGGAGGTCAAAACAGTTTTGAAGTCAGCCTGTTTTCTTTTTAAGTTTTGGGTTGTTTGGGGTACTTAGGGTTGCATTGGGATCTTCTCACGAACATGAGAGATGGTTTATATATTTTAGTAAGGATCTGCACTTGGGCTAAGATTGTGGTTTAGGGTAAGACCCTCTAATGGTAATGAACTTTTCATACGTTTAAAATCAGTGAATTCTGGATAGGTAGCAATATATACACATATATCTGGGCCTTAACAGTAGCTTAAGGTTAGGGCAAGTGGGAGGTTTTAGCTAACATGTATAAAAGTGTGAATATTCCTTTTACAGAAACCATGGGTATGTTTAAGTGGACATTTGACTTAAAGTTTTGAGACCTAAAACTGGGACTGTTTTGTGTAAAATTATGAACGGGATAGCTATTAAACTTAACCAAGTTAGGGACTTGTTAAGGAAGGGTAATGGGGTGATTAGAGCTTAACAATGAGGTAATTATACGGGAATAGACTAGATGTCCATCATAGGTTGATGAGCCATCTTAGTGATTGGTTCGTGTATTGATTTCGTGTTTTTTTGGTTGTTAGCTTGTTGCTAGTGCGAGGACTTGTGAAGAAGCTATCAGGTGAGTTTCATAGTCCCATGTTTACTATTGATTTTGACTTCCAGATGAGATGGAAGAGACACTGTGTTGAGTTATTTATAAATTGTTGTTGTGAATGTTTTTATGGTTGTCATGGACTTGTTTGTAGACTTATGTGATTAACTGCTATGTGATTTTTGATTGTGCATGTTTTGGATAGGGGACGCGTGCCGTCTCAATTATTGTGGTTTGACAAGGTAGTGGCCTTGTGGTTTGACAAGGTAGTGGCCTTGGGATAGGTACATAGTGTGATCATCTATGGTACCATGTTGTTTGGCAAGGTAGGAGCCTTGGATTTGGTTTGGAATGATTGATCTTGAATGCTAGTTGTTAATACATAATTGTAGCACATTGTCCATATGTTATTGTGTTGATGGTTGTTATTCACAGCTTGTAATTGATTTAGCGTTGGAGTCTAAACCTATGACTCTCACCAACTTTATGTTGACGTGTTTTAGTGTCTCTTTCAGGTGATACTATAGTTAAGCATGAGAACATAAGTGGCTAGGATTGGAGAAGCTTAGGAATGCATATAGAAGGAGAATCCCCGTTTCCTTCTTAGTTTTTATTTGTTCTTTTAATAAGTGATACTGTGGCACACATATATTTGTTTGGTTATGTTATTTGTTTGTCTTGGGTAAGCGGTAGGACTGTTACCTACTTACCTAGACTCCTGCTATGTTGAGATATCGTCATGACTTTTGTGTCGCCATTTATGACATTATATTTGCATTTTAGTTTTCTCTATAGAGACACCGGTTGTTGTGATGATATCCATACGTCGCGCCCCATATTCCGCCATGGTGGGGTGTGACAGAATGGTATCAGAGCCAATGGTTATAGAGAATTAGGTTGCCTAGTCGCGTAGCCTAGTCTATTGCTTAAGGGTCCCTGCATATAGGCGTCATAGGAGTATGTGTGTATTTTATTATAATTGATGTGTTTGAATGTTATTTATTGTGATGTTTTGACTGGTATGAATTGAACCATAGTAAATTCATACTTAGACACATGTTATTTTCTTTTCGAGTTGTGAGTAGTGCGGGTTGAACCATAATCGTCCACGCTAGTCACTGTTCTATTTTGCTTAAATTGTACATTATAGTACAAGGTAGTTTATATCTGTTATCGAGTTATTTTACATACCTGAGGTATGTTATTTTTCTTTTGATGTTTATGTCATGTTCCCTAAGAATCGTGTGGTGGTTCGAGTTACTAGGAGTAGGTGGATAGGAAGGACCTTATGCTATTTCCACTCTTATGGGCGACATGACTTATAACTGATTTTCTTTTCGTTTTGGATTTAGTCTATGCTAGTTTAGCTAGACTATGGATTTTTGTATTCCAAGAGTATTAATATGTTATTTTAATAGATGGAGTTTTGGACTTTATTGTTTATGTGGTTATGAGCTTATGTGAGTAGATGGATTATGTGTTATATGTTGTATTGATTCTTATAAGTTTCATCATAGGAGGGAGTGCATTGGGGGAAGGGTAATTGTATAAGTTTGGTGGCCAACATAGTTATACAAGTACCACAACTTCAATGGGTTCTCAAGTATGGTTGCATGAAAGAGGGTTAGTACATGCTTGTATATGATGAGATGTAGAATTTGGGTATACGTATTATATATGGATTTATGTAATGGCTGCCTATGATATGGCTATTGTTCTTTTTGTGTTTTATGTTTTGGGTTATAGTTGTGGTGTGTGATTATGGGGTCACACGATATGGTTTGGTTTTGGAGGTGGGCATTATGCCTTGTTGTGGCACGGTGAGATGGTGATTACTCGTGTGAAAAAACGAGTGTATGACGTGATTGGTTGATCCGACATGTATGGTAACGAGTATGTTTTGGGTGATTTAATATGTATATATATGCGGATGTATATATACTACTATGTGTTTAGTTATGGTATATGGCCGTTCACTAGTTATTATAACTTGAACGTACCTTGTGTTTGTTCGTGTTTTATGGTGCTGGAGTTGATGGAGTTTCAACAACGTTTCGAATCTTTTGAACTGTGTCTTGTAGCGTATTCTTTGAGTTCATATTTCACGTGTACGTTTTAAAATGGTGTTCTGGGTTTTAAGTCCGTTGAAATAAATGGAGATTTCTTTTGGGATAATGAAATCTTTTGGGTTGAGTCTTACATTTCTTTTGGTTGGTATATGGAAAAAGGGGGGACTTGGAATTCTACTATAGAGTTAGATAGTTGGTTGTATTCGGTAAAATAAGGGTAAGGTGTTGGAGTCATGTTTGAAACAAGATGTAACATAAGTTTTTTTTTATCAACACTTATTTATTTCAAATTCTAAAAGACTTTCTTTAAAATAAAGCGAAGTAAAATTTCTTTCTACTTACATAGTTTATATAATTGGATTTAACCGATTCATGTCATTTATAGTTATTAATACAAGGTTAAAAGGAGTTTATGAATATTTCACATACAATTATATCTTTCATTGAAAAGGATTGCATTGATCACTAAGTCTATTCTTTAGTTTTTAAAACAACTAGCATAAAATTGTTTTGGTCATAACTTTTCGTTTTTAAAGCTTTTTGGGTGATTCAAAAGCCTAAAATTATGTACTCGGAACGTACTTTTCAAATATTCAGAATGTATAGTCATGGGAGGTCAGTGGACTGGTCGGAATTGTTGTACAAGTGTCGGGTCCAAGGTTGAGTTTGAATAGTAGTTTTATTTTTATGATTTGGGATGCACGGGATACCTAGTCTTTGAGTTGAGTTTTGAGATCGTCTGGAAGGTTGTTTGTAGATGGTTTGAGTCACATAGATGTGGGGAGGTAGAGAAAATTTTTTTATAAAATATATATATATATATATATATATATATATATATATATATATATAGAGTTGGGGTAAAATAAAACAATTTTTATAATAGAATAAATAAAATAAAAGGGATGGATGTGGGAGTGACATGTGTCACAACATTATCACACATCACTTTTCCATATCATCTCCTTAATAAAAAATTTTCAAAATTTTTTTTTTTCGAAAATATTTTTTTTCAAAAATATTTTTTTTTCTAAAATATTTTTTTTCAAAAAATATTTTTTTTCCGAAAATATTTTTTTTCAAAAAATATTTTTTTTTCGAAAATATTTTTTTTCAAAAAATATTTTTTTTCGAAAATATTTTTTTTCAAAAATATTTTTTTTCAAAAAATATTTTTTTTTCGAAAATATTTTTTTCAAAATTTTTTTTTTCGAAATTTAAAAAAAAAATATTTTTTCATAATTTTTTTTTCGAAATTTTTTTTACCAAAATTTTTTTTTCGAAATATTTTTTTTTTGAAAATTTGTTCGAAATTAAAAAAAAAATTTCGAATTTTTTTTTTCAAAATTTTTTTGTTAAAACTATTATGGAAAAAAATATAGAGCATCACGATTACATAATTTAGTGCATCACGAATAAGACACTAATTTATTACCTTTATGCACCATATTTATACTTTTGATGCACTGAAATTTGGAGTGTGATGTGCTACAACAATTCAATAAAAATTCAGCAAATCACAGTTATACGTTTTAGAGCATCATGTTTAAAAGTTAATGCATCACGGTTTTAAGTTATTGCATCATAATTCCTTCACAAAACTTTTAACTATGGTGTAATTCTCATATATACGATGCAAGACATTTAAAACTACGATGTGTCAAATTATAACTATCATGTACAAAAAATACATGTGATTACTAATAATATAACATTGATTTTGTATATGCATAACAATGATGCAGTTAGTAAAAATCATTATATTTTTAAGTTTTGTGCATCACGAATGATGGAGTAATTTATAACATTAATGCATCATAATTATAACAATTATACATTATAAGTAAATGCATTATAGTTATCCGTTAGAGAATACAAATATATCATTAGTATCACTTTTATTTTTGGTGCAATATAATAATTGTATATCGCATTGTAATTATAAGTTTTGTGCATCACGAGTGATGTAGTAATTTATAACTTTAATGCATCATAATTATGACATTGATACATTATAAGTAACTGCATTATATTTTTCCGTTGGAGAATAAAAATTCTATCACTAGTCATCACTTGTATTATTAGTGCATTAATTTAATAGTTTACCGTATTGTAGTTATAATTTTTGTGCATCATAGATCAAACATTGGTGAATACACTATAATGTAGTAATTAAAATTGTAATGCATTAATTTATAATCATGATGCACTAAACATGTAACTGTAATGCAGTAAAAAATTATGAAAAAAACATTTCCGAAATTTTTGTTTTTCCAAAAAAATTATTCGAAAAAAGTAATTTGAAAAAAAAAATTACGAATTTTTTTTTCGAAATTTAACTTTGATGCAGTAAAACATGTAACTGTGATTCAATAAAAAAATTTGAAAAAAATATCGGAAAAAATATTTCTGAAAAAAAAAATTTCAAAAAAAAAATTCGAAAAAAAATTTCGAAATTTTTTTTTTTTTAAATTTCGAAAAAAAATTTAACAAAATTTTTTTTTCGAAATTTATTTTCAAAAAAATTCAATTTCTTTTGAAGTAAATGACATGATATGACAATATGATGTGGAATAATGATTTGAAAAGATGACACATGTCACCTCCACAATTCAGCTTATTTATTGTATTATAAGATTTCATGTAGAATAACCTCACTCTATATATATATATATATATATATATATATATATATATATATATATATATATATATATATATATATATATATATATATATATATATATATATATATATATATATATATATATATATATATATATATATATATATATATATATATATATATATATATATATATATATATACTAGCGTCGTAACCCGCCCAACGGGCGGGGTCGTTTTTTTTCTTGATGGGTGGGATTTGTAGTTTGTGTTTTTTTAGGTTTTTTAGTTAGTATATAATTTTGTTGTACTTTACGCTAAATTATGATTATATATGATTTAAAATGTATAATGTTTTTTAATATTTATTTTAATATTTTTTTTGTAGTTGAAGTGTTCTATTGAATGAATACATAGTTTTTGTTGAATTTGTGTATAATTTTGTAATAATTTATGTCAAATCACACATCAAAATATCATCAAAATATCATCAAAATACCCTCTAAATAGATCAATAAAATCAAAATATGCTAAATATACGTGAATATATGTTTAGAATGCTTTAACCTCACTTTTTAATTATATAATTCACTTTTTAGATAAATAATTCAGCAAATACATTCAGTTTTTAAACCGGTTCATTTTTAGTCAATTGGTGTTTTTTTGCCACGGTTTTTGTTAGATAAGTATTATTATATTTTTTAGAATATTTTGATTTTGTTTCTTTTTATTTATTGTTTTATATTTTTTGTATTTGTTACAATGATGATTCAAGTTTGATGCGGGGAGCCACATAATTTTACTTGACAAATTATATGTCGATTGTAAAAAATATGAAGAATTATACATCTTCAATGTAGTAAACCGATACGAACTACAAGTTAAATTTTTGGGTTGGATATATGTTTACAGTTGAAATCGAGAACCGAATGTATATCAATATATATAAAGTGATTATAAAATTTAAACCTAACATGAAAAATAATGTGTATTCTTGATATAATTTTTTACTAAATATCTATATAATTATATACTATCTTTTTATTTTTTTCAATAAAAATTTTTTATACGCTTTATTTTAGTTTTAAAGGTCGTCTTTGGAATTCTTATATTTTAAAATCACGTTTTGATATTATTGGCATTGGGTCAGTCAAGTATAGTATATTAAAGAACTGAATTAAAAGATACGCGGGTCACTTGTATTAAAAAGTATTCCAAATGACCATTCTATCAACATGACAATTCTTGACTATTTTAATCAAATTAAAGAGTAACTAAAATCTCAATAAGTGCTACCCAATATATTTATTAGAGTTTTAATTAACAATAGGACATAGACATTGAAAATATAAGATTATGGGACATAACTTTTGTCGCGGGTGAACATTATGTAAACAACCTCACGCCCTTTTTGTTTAAGTGTGCACTCAAAATCTTTATAGTTTGCTATTTTAATAGTTATGCTACTAAAATCTTAGTTTATAAGGCAAGTAATTTTATAAAGGGGGAAAAACAGATTTGCTTGTTTTGAGCATTTTATAATCAATTTTTGGTCATGTGGAAAGAATTTGACAAATTTAGTCATCACTATTTAAAATGTGACAAGTGTCAACAAAAACAACTTTTTAAATTTTTAACCGATATTGTTCAACTATCAAATGCTTAACTTGTCAGTGTATTTTTATTGGAGATTGAGAAAGTGATTAAAGCTGATCATTTGGTGGTTGAGCGTCGTTAGTTGATCATTTGGTAACAAAATAAGACAAATATTGTTGTCAAGGAAAACATGTGTGGGACCGGACAAGTGTACTTGCATATGATACATGACAACCATGCAGTAAAGTTGAGCAGTTATCCAATTATGAATTGAGAGGGTAAATACCCTTTTATAAATGTATCATATTTTCTTTTTTCGTCTTGTCCCTTAAGTCTATATACAAAACAAACGCATCTTAAGTTCTTGTCTTCTATTTAATGATTTCCTCTTAGATGCCTTCTATAAATTTATTTATCATTTTTAAATATATATAAGCAATGTTTTCAAGCTCGATTCAACCCAATCGGGTTAATCGGTTGATCCAGTTCCGGTTGAAAAAACGGGTCATATTGACACGGGTTTAATATTTTCGAAACCCGTTAAACGCCCAAGGCTTGGGTGACTCGGGTCAACCTGGTTCACGAGACCCGACCGCGTTTTGATTTTTTTGAGTTTTTTTAAATATATAAATTTTACGTATTTGCGACGGAATTATTATTTTTACATATTATATTAGTTTGTAAACAATTTATATTTTAATATACGGAAGTTTTTATGGTTTTTATATATAGTTTTTCTTAATTATTAAAAATATGTTAAGGTTTTTTTAGAAAATTGGCTTGACTCGGATTGACCCAGACGCGATTATTTAAGTGGGTCGAATTAAAAACCGGGTTTTAAAACATTGTATATAAGCACATGCAATTTCGGATTGTGTGTGTGGAGTCGGTTATTTACGAACCTTGTTAAGATTGCTTGATTATATGGTCTAGGTTATTAAACTATTGCTAGCTATTTTAAAGCGTAGTAAATTTGTGTGTGATGTTGAACATGCATGTCTTGTAAACATAATCACCTCTCTTTAATACTTCATTACAGATGGGATAATCGTTGTAAAACAAGGTCAATAAGACAATTCATGTAATAAAATACAAAGCTAATCAAAGTCATCTATAAAACTGGTTCACATATTTTTGCATTTATATCTCCTAGCAGTTTGTCCTTCCTACACGTATGTCACAAATACTTGTGAGTTGGGGAACCAGTTTTCTAATGTATATCAGTTTGTGCTATTGTTGGTAATACCTTCTTCATCACAACAACATACACTGCCTGCCAGAAATTAAAAAGAAGACATTGAGTATATATATTACAATAGATGTAGAAGTTTTAGAAGATGTGAAAAGATAAATTTACCCTTCTTATATCAGGTGGAAGAAGATGTGTGTTTCTGTCTTCTAAATATGCCTGGAGGCGCTGCGCGTACTTGCTTCTTCTAATGTTTTCTTTATGCCCCGATAAATTAACGATTTTTGTCACAAGGAGAGGCTTAAAAAAAGACGATATGCACAAAATTACCTGAAAGAACATAATTACAGGGGAGATCTGCAAAAGAAACTCATATGTAGAAATTCATAAGAAACATAGTGTACCTTCTATGATAACATCACTAATTTTAGGAGAGGGGCCATCCGCGACTGTATCTCGAGATAGAGACCTGTATTCAACTTCGGCATACACACTCCTGAATTCGATCCAGGTGCAGCAGGGTCAAGAATTCATATTCAAAGTATGTTCTGAATATGTGATTTGTAAATCACTCGATATGTAACTTACACCTTAACCCAAACAGCCCCTGAAAGTGATTATATGATTATAGTTTATTCAGGATTCTGATAATAATCAGTTTTAAGATGCCAATTGCTTTTTACAAAGGAAAATCGCTAGAAGAAAGAAATGCATACCTGTAATCAAGTGGATTCGAAATTGCTACTGTGGCAGCTACATAATTTTGAATAACTATAGAAAATCGGTTGTTGAAAGCTGCTCTCACAAATAACTAGATTAGTAGAGTACTTGACCAGTTTCCTGAATTTGTGAAATACATGGTTCAAAGGTGATTAAGCTACTTACTACATATTATTAGTACACCTATTTTTGGAGTATAGGGTGTTCCTACATAACAGAAAAAATATACGTATTATTAGTACATACATTTTTTTACCTTTGTCAATGGCTCTGCCTTGGGCTATTTCATAAAGACCAATCTTCTGGTCTGAAGGTGCAGGAGAGAGTTGAATCTGGGGACGTAAAAACACACCAAGATGATTGAATGTTGTTTCTGCACGGACCCTTCATTTGCTGCAAGTTTAAGGAGCACTTTCCCAGGCAAGAACTGCTTGGTAGTTGTGTATTGCAAGAAGAAAAATCGCACTTTGGAGGAAATCGACCGCAGAGAAGTGATGTTGAACAACTTGGATCCCATTTGGATTGAATAAATATATGATTTCTTTTACATAAAGTATCAATACCAATATTTTGCAAATCAGTTTAACTATTCGTGTTACTATAGGATTAATAGTCAGTTACACCCTTGCACCAGTAATATATATCATACCTTTCAATACGCTTATTTATATTTCTCTCCAAAAGGATTTACTTCTAAACAAAAAATATGATAAAGGTAACTCATGGTAAAAAAACAAAAATTTTGTTCAACCTAAAAATTTTGCGTAACAGATTACTAATTTCTACAACAAAATGGCCTAAATATATACGATCAGCAGACACCTCCCCAGGGAAAAAAGTCCAGAACTTTTCCTTCATTTGAGTTTTATCTGCCCAGCCATGTCATGAGAATCACAAAAGAGGAAATAGTAGATGTTGTCCAACTTGTGTCCATGAGAAGATGTTCTTGTACACAACCTAGTTTTAGAAACGATGCGTGCTTACCAGAAGGCCAGTTACAGCAAGCAAATATGCAGCTCCATATAACACATATAAAAAAAGGGACAACACCATCAAAACCTTCTGTTAGGATCAACTTGTTGTGTGAAATGTAAAGCTTCATCCCATCTGAAAACACCAATGGCGAAACTTTGTCACATAATAAGCCACATATACATATACGAAACTTTAGTGAATGAGACGATGGCATAAATGAAACATTGTAGGAAAGCATGACGTAAATTCTGATGCTAATAATGCATTAGTTAGTCGTGTTTCTTTTTTAGAAGTTGACTGGGTATTCCATAGCTTCAACCTTCCTCTAGGATCAGTTGTGAAGACGTATGTGGGCCCTAGAGACGCGCACCAAAATGTTTCTAACAGCTGCCTCTCATCTTCAGCAGGCCAAGTGTAGAAAAATTATCATCTGGTGTTGTGATATCAACAACTCTAACAACGGTTAATATTCCCTTACCATCTCCTAGGGAAATCCAGTTATCCACACAAAAAGTACCACCTGGAAATACGCTCATACATACTATTGGAATATCTTTACTGGTACGAAAGATCTGAGTCCATACTGCATAGCCAGTATCAAATATTTTTGCAAGGTAAAGGAGACCATTTTTGTGGCCTGTTAGAGATGAAGCTCAACCTGGATAGTCCCATTCAAAAGTAACGTAGTCATATCTACAAGAGATACATGCAATCAATCTACAAGAGAAAAAGTATCAGACAACTATATGCAGATACAAATTCCAAATTTAAGTGTGTTTACAGATAACGTAGTAGAATATCATATCTTACATATATGCAGTTACAAAAATTTAAGTGTGTTTGCAGATAATGTAGTAGAATGTCATATCTTACCTCACCATCAAAAGTAATGGCATGTGCCTGCTCTGTGTAGCGTTCTCTCTTCTACTGTATTATCAAGGTATTCTAGTGATTATAAGCCCTTAACACGTACTTTGCTACATATCAAATTTCATATATTTACAGATAACCAAAAGTATCTTCCTTTCTTAGCTATTAAAATGAACCTAATTACCAAGACATAATTGTTTTTTAAGTAAGTATGAATAATGATGCTACTTTAAGATCCTATTAATCGATCAACAAAGCTATACAAATATGCCTCAGGCTCGGAAAACTTAACAGGACCAACAGGTATAGATTGCTTGCATAGGTTTCATTGATCTTCTTCTTGATCATATGGGTTGGAAACTTCTTTTAGTGTGTTTAAATAGCCCTTGATGTAGAGAACATTCGTGAAACAACTTGATTACTTAAACAGATCTACAAGTATGTCTTCTTCTTGGAAACAGGGTCAGTTTACAAAATTTCATTCTAAATTATGCTCATACTAAAATAGTTATCAAATCAGAGTTTTTGAGGTACCATTTTCCTTACCGTAGTTCGGTCTCTTTAAATATGAAGATTTACCAAACACTCAAAACAACTTTCAGTAACTACTACACCTACAAACAATAAAATCACATCTACTTATGTGATTATTCAGAGTTTTTGGGTCGCAGTTGTAAGGGGTGTTTGAAAATGAGCAAGATCAAAGACGTGTCTTCATTTGTTACTTTACACCCATACAAAAGTAATATTGTTTTCTATCTGTTCATAATCTAATATCGTATTATCCCACCTGCACTTGTCTACTTTAGTAAAAAAATTTAGTATCCTGTCCCGTGCACAGAAATATGTAACAACCATTGATAGGGTTCAACTATAAATCGTGGTTCCTATCATGTTTATCTATGGACCAAGCATGCAGTCTGCATATATACTAAAATTTGTTCCTTTTTCTCCTATATAGTAACGTCGTCCTGAGAATTAACAAAGTAGATTAGATATGGATTAGGGCAAGATTACTCTAAATATACGTTAAGCCTAATGTGAGTCTTTGTTGATCAAGTCACTTACCCGTGGGGAACAGAAGTTCACTGTACGTCTATCGGTAACCTGTAAGAAGATCGTGATGCTAATCTATAAAAAGATAAATCTCTATTAAAACCTCTAACATTTATATCATCGTTAATTACTTAATCACCACTCACCAGTATCTATTAAATTCTTCTGTCGAAACCACTTGTTGCAAACCAGTATCTGACATAAAGAAAAGAGTGATTTATAACACTATATTTTACTTTTAATAATCTTATTTAAGTCCAAACAGTCCAAACCTACTATAACCCAAGAAACACCTTTGCCGCTCTCATATCCTTATTAGCAAAGCACTATGCAGGTGCTTTTTATACCTCAGGCCGATAATTAATTCTTGTTTAATTCAATCCTCTTTTGGTTGCTTTGCCTATGGTTTTTGCTATAACTTCTTTCTCCACTGGAGCAGGGGTCGAATATGTGAATAGTAAAAAATTATGAGAGTTGTATTCACAACTGAACATTAAACTACATAAATCGAGATTGATCGGATTTTATTACTCTTGTACCCAAAGCATAAGAGCCCAAGAAAGAACGTAGCATGTTGCAACCAAATTCAAAAATCATCATATTCTGATCTCAACTTCTTGTCAAGATGCTTAACTATTCATTTTGTATAGATTTACCTTGCATATATTGAATACAAAAGCTGGTGCTGTGGAAAATAGAAGCCCATTCACCAGGGAGTGGTGCTACTAAGATTGGTACTGGAGGTGGAGCCACTGCTCCTGAAAATGCAACATCAAACCTGACGCAACATAGAATCACTAATATCAATTGAGAGGTGACAATAAAAAAATACTGCAAGTATAAAAAATAACTCTTACTCGAGGCATTCTACTGAGAAGCATATGTAGAAATAGTATAAACTACGCATTGAATACTACACTATCATAGGTCTTTGAATAATTTATAAAAATGTAAGATTAAACTTGTTTAGTAGATAAAGAATGATGATGATAAGAATGAATTTTGTTTTTTTAAAAGATTCATACATACCGGAAATAATAAAAATTGTCATTGTTCTGTTGGACCCGATCCATTGCAAAAGCTTGTGGAGGGTGCTGATATTAGGATTTATTGAGAAGGTGATGTTAATAAGGATTTTTTTGGTGGAAAAAAATAAACTATTGCAAAAGCTTGTGGAGACTGATATTAGGGTTTATAGAGAAGATGAAGTTATTAAGGATTGTATTCCAGATGATAACGATGGCTTGATATAATATAATATGTTTGGATGTATATATTTTTCAAGAATTTATTAACATTCTTTTGGATAGAAAATCATCAAAAATAATCTGGCTTAGTGGTAAACCTGACTACTTCTTAACCAGAGGTCACAAGGTCAAATCTTGTGCTTGACATTTTTTTAAAATAATTTCCGAAAATGCTATTAAAAACGCGATTTACAAAACTGCGTTTCCAAAACGCGATTTCCATAAAACTGCGATTTCAAACGGAAAATTCGTGGAATTTGGAGATTTTCTAGGGAATACTCAAATACTATTGGCTAAAAGATGTGACTGGGATATGACTGGGATTGAAACTGTGGTTTCAAATCATAATTATACCTATATATAATATATATATATATATATATATATATATATATATATATATATATATATATATATATATATATATATATATATATATATATATATATATATATATATATATATATATATATATATATATATATATATATATATATATATATATATATATATATATATATATATATATATATATATATATATATATATATATATATTCTTTTGGAAAGTCGATCTTTTGCACGGTTTAAATAATATGTCGCGGGGCGTAATATGTTTTGGTTGCCATTGGGTGTTTCTTGGATTATTTTTCGTTGTCATGGGTCATTTTGAATTGATACATGTTTTGGGTTTGAGTTTTCTTTAGAGTCTCGTGGTTTTTGATTTGTTTTAATTGGCGCACGTGAAATGTCGTTAGTTATCCGTGGGTTTAATTCGTCGATCGTATCTGATGGATTCAGGAGGTAGTTTTGGTTTCGTATTGTTCGGGAGCATTGAGGTATTCATATGAAAGACTTGGTCGCGCCTACACGCTTAAGTAGGTGACCATGAGAGAACGGTCGAAATACCCTTAGTGGGGAGGAGAGAAGTTCGTAGACGAACTAACGTGGTCATGAGGTCTCTTAGGAGTTCCAAGGAGATGAATAGAGATTTGTGGGATACCAGCACAAGTAACGTGCCATAGAGAGTGTTGGAAGGGGATATTGTTCGTAAGGCATGTATGTTTTCAAAAAACTTCCTGAAATTTAGTAGGTTTGCCTATTATTTTGAGGTAGAACCATAAATAGAGCAAGTAGGAGAAGTGAGAGGAGTTGCAGTTAGTGTCTTTCCAAGGCAAATCGTTGATGGAGTGATTTAAAAACAAGAGCTGTTAGAAATTGC
Source organism: Glebionis coronaria (assembly GCA_025667525.1). Classification (NCBI taxonomy): domain Eukaryota; kingdom Viridiplantae; phylum Streptophyta; class Magnoliopsida; order Asterales; family Asteraceae; genus Glebionis; species Glebionis coronaria. Next base: position 91,816,756 of record CM046874.1, on the reverse strand, counting down.
AACGGATGCAAGGTAAAAGTTGAGTTGCTTAGTAGTAGATTGGATGTGGAAAGCGGTTGAGTTGTCTGATGAGAGGAAGCATTGGTCTTTTAAAATGCGTGTAGAATTTTGCAAGTAGAACGAGGTAAGAATTTATTCGTATTGCCGCTGAGAGAGGGTGCAAGGAGGACATAGTTGAAACTGCTAAGGATGTTGTATGAACGCTTTGGGTTTACGGTTATGCATTTGGCTTCGCCAAAGCACTAGCGGTTTTCATGGTGTCAATGAACCAAGTGTGCATGAACGTGAATAAACGAGTTGTCATCGGGAGCATCGACGACATCTTGATCTACTCAAATCTGAGAAGGATGAGGAAGCATTTTGGAGGCTGAAGAGGTGGATTGGATAATGAGCCGATCTTGGCATTATCGGAAGGACTGGATGAATTCGTGAAGCATGACGATACGTGGAGCAAGGATTTGGATGCGTACGAGGACAAAAAAGAAAGGTGATCGCTTATACGTTACATGCACTGAAAATTTGGAAGAACTGGATGGACTTAGTTAGTGGAGTTGGATTGTATATCTGCCTAGAATGCTAGAGGCATTTGGGGTACGAGACGTAGAGAGTGATCTATACGGATCATGAACGTCTCCAACACATATTCAATCACCTTGATTGAACATTTTAGCAAAGGTGGTGGGTGGAGTTAAGTGACGAAAGGAAATTGCAAGGCCAAGTACCGTCTGGGAAAGGCAGGCATAGTTGATGAGACATAGAATAAGAAGAATGAAGTGAAGCTGAGAAGAACTTGAACTATATGGATGACGTACTAGGATGGTTTGGATGAAAGATGTAGGTTGCACGAGTTGAGTTGTCTACAGCAGAGAACGCGTCAACATGTATGTTGCGTGGCTTGGACAATCATATGGAGAAAGGGATGTAGACTATACTTCCTACATAGATAGGAGTAGCTTAGAAAGGGGCGATGTAAGGACGAAGTTGGTGGAAGGGATACATAATGCGTTGGAGGATTAAGTACGATGAGAGTTGGGTGATAGTCGATAGACTGACTAATTCATCACCTATTTCAAGAGGAATGAGAAGTCACGTAGTTGGGAAGTTGGAAGAACTAATGGATATGTGAAAGACCGTCGTAGGTCACTTTGTAAGGAAACTGGAATTTTTAAGTAGTTTGGAGTACGGACTAAAGAGAGTTGATGAACATGATTGGATATGAGTATATCCAGCTAACTGGGAAAAGGATAGACAAGTGAGATATTTGTACAACCTTGGGAGTTACACTGAGGGCATGGGTGATTGATTTAGAGGGAGTTAGGAAACTCTTTAGCGATGGCCGAGTTTTCATATAACGATAGTTATCATACTAGAAGTCGATAAATGCCATTTGAGGCACTATGTGAAAGGATAGGGTGAGATGTCCCCATTGTGGACTAGAATTGGTAAAAGAGGCTACTAATGTGTTAGTGATGTTTGTGGAAAGGATGAGTGCAACAAGGGATGCTGTATAGAAAGGAGGAAACCACTAGAGTTAGTGGCAGAGTTATGTATGAAGTTTCACCCATAGTAACGGGTGGTATGTTTTGGTAAAATGGAAGAGTTGATGTAGAGTTTTGTAGGTCCATTTATGATCTTTGGAAAGATCGGACCATTAGCTTATGAGCATAGAACTACCTGGGGAAAATGAGTTGTATACATGATACATTTCATGTATTGGGATTGGTATAGGTTGTTTGAGAATGCATTTTGCCTGTACGGTTATTCGGGACTTGTGTTAATAAGAGTCTTTGTTTTATCAAAGAGTCATCTGTGAGATTTATTGACTGTGAGGTCAAGAGTTTGGCAATGAGTTTAATTATATTTGGTTTGTATAGGTGGTATTTTGAAACTTGAACTAAAGTTCACGTGGAAATGAGAGGAGTTCATTTAGAACAAGTATCCTCGTGTGATTTGTTGTTTGTGTGTTTGATCCTAAGGAGTAAATCTCGGGACGAGATTTCTATTAGAAGGGAGTGATGTGACAACCCTAGTTTTGAGGTTCGTCACTTAGTTTTATTTTGTGCTAGTTACGTGTCTTTACGTGTTTATGTGCTTATTGGTGTGTATAGATTGCGGTTTGGATATCGTTTCCGATACGGGGTACCTTGTGAGTGAAACGATGTGAGATGATTTCATGTTCATGAGCTCACATGTTAGTGACTATGAAGTGAAATGGTGTTATTTAGTGGTTTTACGTATACGAATATGTATTATAGAAAATCGTATTTTTACGATTTACGGTTTAGCATTTGGAGGTCTCGGATGAGGTAATTAGTCATATGGATATTTTTTGGATGGTTTTAAGTCATTTAGGACTTAGTTATAAAGTTTATTTCAAAATTCGAGATTTTTTTTACAAGTGTATATTTTACGACTTTTACGGTAAAACGCGTAAAAATTGACTAGTTTTACGGTTTTAAGGTTTTGGAGGTTTTAGGAGCTGAAATAAATTAAGTTAAATTAAGGTATTGTTAATAAAATAATATTAAACAATAAAAAGAAAAAAAAACGAAATTTAATGGATATGGAATGGTTATAGACGGTTGGAAAAGAAGAAAAAGGAGAAAAAGGAAACATTGTATTGGGCTAGGATTAGTATGGTAATTATATAAAGACTTTTATTAACTAAAAACACATCATAATCCCCTGGAGATCAAGCTTAGGTCGAATTTAATGGAGAAAATTAGGGTTCTTCATAAAATTTTGGGGTTTTCATAAATCAAAGGTAAATCTTCAAATCCCTTTTCAATTTAATTGTTTTAATGATTTCTTAATCATCTTATGATGGATTTAGGTTAGGGTTTAAATTAAAAACAATATATTAATGTTATAATAATGATGTTATAATGATTACATAAATTAGGGCTTGTAATTAGTGGGGTTAGGGTTAATTAATTAGGTTAATTTGATTAAACCCGTTTTTAAAAACTGGGCAGAATTTTGATCAATTGTTTTGATCATATTGGGAGTTCTACAAACTCTTATTTTGCGATACAAGTATCCCTGAAAAGGTAATTGAAGTGGCTTTCCAATGCAAGAAACGAGAACTAAATTGGAGGTAGGGAAGTGGGTCAAAAACAGGTTACAACAGTCGGAGGTTAAAACAGTTTTGAAGTCAGCCTGTTTTCTTTTTAAGTTTTGGGTTGTTTGGGGTACTTAGGGTTGCATTGGGATCTTCTCACGAACATGAGAGATGGTTTATATATTGTAGTAAGGATCTGCACTTGGGCTAAGATTGTGGTTTAGGGTAAGACCCTCTAATGGTAATGAACCTTTCATACGTTTAAAATCAGTGAATTCTGGATAGGTAGCAATATATACACATATATCTGGGCCTTAACAGTAGCTTTAAGGTTAGGGCAAGTGGGAAGTTTTAGCTAACATGTATAAAAGTGTGAATATTCCTTTTACAGAAACCATGGGTATGTTTAAGTGGACGTTTGACTTAAAGTTTTGAGACCTAAAACTGTGACTGTTTTGTGTAAAATTATGAACGGGGTAGCTATTAAACTTAACCAAGTTAGGGACTTGTTAAGGAAGGGTAATGGGGTGATTAGAGCTTAACAATAAGGTAATTATACGGGAATAGACTAGATGTCCATCATAGGTTGATGAGCCATCTTAGTGATTGGTTCGTGTATTGATTTCGTGTTTTTTTGGTTGTTAGCTTGTTGCTAGTGCGAGGACTTGTGAAGAAGCTATCAGGTGAGTTTCATATTCCCATGTTTACTATTGATTTTGACTTCCAGATGGGATGGAAGAGACACTGTGTTGAGTTATTTATAAATTGTTGTTGTGAATGTTTTTATGGTTGTCATGGACTTGTGTGTACACTTATGTGATTAACTGTTATGTGATTTTTGATTGTGTATGTTTTGGATCGGGGGACACGTGCTGTCTCAGTTATTATGGTTTGACAAGGTAGTAGCCTTGTGGTTTGACAAGGTAGTGGCCTTGTGGTTTGACAAGGTAGTGGCCTTGTGGTTTGATAAGGTAGTGGCCTTGGGATAGGTACATAGTGTGATCATCTATGGTACCATGTTGTTTGGCAAGGTAGGAGCCTTGGATTTTGGTTTGGAGTGATTGATCTTGAATGCTAGTTGTTAATACATAATTGTAGCACATTGTCCATATGTTATTGTTATGATGGTTGTTATTCACAGCTTGTAATTGATTTAGCGTTGGAGTCTAAACCTATGACTCTCACCAACTTTATGTTGACGTGTTTTAGTGTCTCTTTCAGGTGATACTATGGTTAAGCATGAGAAAATAAGTGGCTAGGATTGGAGAAGCTTAGGAATGCATATAGAAGGAGAATCCCCGTTTCCTTCTTAGTTTTTATTTGTTCTTTTAATAAGTGATATTGTGGCACACATATATTTGTTTGGTTATGTTATTTGTTTGTCTTGGGTAAGCGGTAGGACTGTTACCTACTTTCCTAGACTCCTGCTATGTTGAGATATCGTCATGACTTTTGTGTCGCCATTTATGACATTATATTTGCATTTTAGTTTTCTCTATAGAGACACCGGTTGTTGTGATGATATCCATACTTCACGCCCTATATTCCGCCATGGTGGGGTGTGACAAGTCATAGGTAATGTGCCGGTATAGGGAGGTTGGAGTGGTTGGAGATGGCCGAGAAAAAGTGGTCGGAATGGTTCGGTGGAAGGTTGGAATGGTTGATTAAAGGGAAAGGGGGGTTGGACTAAGTGAGCCCAATCAAGAGCTAGGGGGCATAAAACTTGGTCGTGGCGGGGGTACTAGGTTAAAACTAGGAGGGTTAATTGGGTGAGCAGTATTTGATGAGTTGTAGTTCTGGAAAAACTCACCCAGTGCACTTTGATATTGTGTCATATTTTGGTACGACGTCTGACCCCATTGTTGCGTCGCGTCTGCCTTTAACCCTGCCAAGTAAGCCCGTTACTGTGTGCTCCTGAGTCTGTTTCCTCTTCATCTCCATCTCTTGCACATGTTGTTCCATGAGTTGATGGATTTCATTACGAGTCACATTGTCAGGTCGAGCTGGAGGACCGCGCCTGCAATAAGTTACAACAACAAATTTTCATTATATACAACAAGACATAAATATGAACAATTGATTTATATTTTTTTTATTGAGGATATATAACCCGCGAGAAGTTGGGCCACCACCCGGTAACTTCCTGTCCATTCCCGACACATTTTGCTTATTTTTACTAGCCATGATTTTAGCCACTATTTCTTCATCAGACATGTAAGGGATGTTCTTGGATTTAATTTGGTCTTGCAGGGCTTTCATCTTTAGCTGTGAAAGAAAAAAAAATGGTTTAAAACAAATAAAATTAGTTACTAAAGCAAGTAAAGAGTTATATATTACTTACATATCTTTCCTCGTTTGCCTTTTCTTTAAACGTGCCATTATTTGAGTGCCCCTTCCTCCACGTTTCAACCAGATCCTCGTAGCGCCCTTCCTTGACTTTCTATAAAATATCAAATAAATTAATAACAAGCTATAATAAATAAACAATATAAACGCCTTTAATAAAATCACAAAAATAATAAAAAGTCTTACGTAATGGTTCCTTCCTTGGGCGAATGATTTTTTGCCTTGAGTGGTCGGTACCGTGTTTTTGGAACGATTAGCAGTATTAATCTCACTTTTTGTCACCCTGTCTGGATGTGACCACCACTCAACCAAGTCATCCCAGTCATCTTGGGTTCTTTGGTCCCACATTTTCTGCGGCGGCAGATGTTTTCTTGCCTGTGCGGGCATCTCATAAACTGAATAATATTGCTTCTTGATCCTGTTCTTGTATTTTCTAAACATCAACCTCGGTTGGTGTTCCAACCCAAGCTTAACCCGTTCCGCCACCGGATACACACTATTGCCAAACACCACCGGAGTCTGATTATTGTACCATAGCGCGAGGTCGAAATATGTCTACATAAAAACATATGAATTTATATAAGCAAACAAATTAAATATAACACACATATCTAAATGTCGATAACAATAACAATATAAGTAAAATAAAAAATTATGACCTCAAGTGTAGGTAAAATATGCGCTTTATCAGAGTCTGGAATTTCGTCCCATTCGCAAGCAAGGGGAAGTGTCCGGACTAATTCCCCCATAAGATGACTCAACAGGGATGCATAATTTCCTAGAGGATGGAAGGTTTTCAGATCCTGAAAATCAAAGCCAATTGTAAAAGGTCTTTCCTTATTTTCTCTGTACGCATTCCTTAATCTTGTACTTGAGGTCTCAAAACGTTGATTTGAACCGACAAAGATATGTTTGTTAGTCGTGAAAATTCAAGTGACATAAATTATAAATATCAGTGTTATAAAAAAGATATAACAATTTCTTACGTTGACACTGGGCCGGTATAGGACGTGTGTGCCGTCTGGGTGGATCACCACCAGCATCCCCACCGTGTGATCTAGGAGCTACACACGCCATTTGTAAAATAACAAGTTCATATCAATATACACATTTTATCAATATACACATTTTATCATATAAAAACATTTTCATTAAAATACAAAATTACACATAATTTAGTTAACCAATTAATATTAATACACAAATTCATATCAATATACACATTTTAACATATAAAAACATTTTCATTAAAATAAAAAATTACACATTTAAACAAATAAAAACAACTCATCATCATTCAGCGTATAACAATTATTTCATTCAAGCTACAACTTAAGCATATAACAATCGTTTACAAATAAAAAAATTACACATTAAAGCATATAACAACTGTTTCATTCAAAATACAACTTAAGATCAATTGTCATCTTCAGAATCATCGCTAGATAAAACTTCTTCAACATCATTACTAGGGTTCACTTCATCATCATCCGACACTAAATCATCATCATCGTCATCATCATCATCATCATCAATGACGTGTGCAGCGACCTCATCTTCATTATTTATAATATCATCATCAACCGGTGAGGCGTCCACTTCTGTCGATTGAGTATTTACACTCAAATCCGTAAGATCCAAATTAGGCAAACCAACCGACAGTGTAACATCTAATTAACTAGCTACCATGTATAACATCTTGATCGGACTCTGCCACATCTCGATGATAAACCTGTTCGACGACCTTCCAATGAAGCGGTCGTCTAGCAAGGTGTTCAAGGTAGAATACTTGTCTTGCTTGTGCCGGGAAAATGTATGGGTTATTTTGGTGAAATAGCCTATCAGTCAAAATATGATGTATGTCTTGTTTAACGTAAGAACGTCTGTTGCGTTTGGTATAATTGTTAGGTTTAATTGTGTCAAACCATTTACATCGAAACAACAAAACCTTGCGGTTGCCGATATAAGTGAGCTCCAGAATTTCTTCGAGTTGACCATAATACATCTCTCCATCAACCCCGGGTGTTGAAACTCCGATGCATTGAGTGGTACGAAGTATATCGCGTTCACGTACCACAAACTTCACACTGTTCACTATGCAAGCGGGGTATGTACATGAGCTAATAGGTCTACATGCCAAAGAGAATAACTCGGCACTAGGGTTATACGTTAAAGGTTCAACAGACGAGTCGATATGCTAGGGTTATACGTTAAAGGTTCAACAGACGATTCGATATACTAGGGTTATACGTTAAAGGTTCAACAGACGAGTCGATATGCTAGGGTTATACGTTAAAGGTTCAACAGACGAGTCGATATGCTAGGGTTATACATTAAAGGTTCAACAGACGAGTCGATATGCTAGGGTTATATGTTAAAGGTTCAACAGACGAGTCGATATGCAAGGGTTGTATGTTAAACGTTCAACAGACGGGTCGATATGCTAGGGTTATACGTTAAAGGTTCAACAGATGAGTCGATATGCTAGGGTTATACGTTAAAGGTTCAACATACGATTCAATATACTAGGGTTATATGTTAAAGGTTCAACATATGAGTCGATACGCTAGGGTTATACGTTAAAGGTTCAACAGAAGATTCAATATGCTAGGGTTATACGTTAAAGTTCAATAGACGATTCGATATGCTAGGGTTATACGTCAAAGGTTCAATAGACGATTCGATATGCTAGGGTTATACGTTAAAGGTTCAACAGACGAGTCAATATGCTAGGGTTATACGTTAAAGGTTTAACAGACGAGTCGATATGCTAGGGTTTGTAAGTTTATAGACTTATATTTAATAGTCGTGTGATAGGATCGAACTTGAGATTACGGGATTGCACTCAATACGTAAAGAGTTAATTTATTTAATAAATATATTTATTATATTTTTTAAATTAAACCAAGAAAAATAACTATATAAATTTAACGATCGTTAAATAATTAATAGTTAAGTATTAGCGAGCGTTAAATAAATATATAGTAAGTAAAAAAAAGGAAAGAAGATTGGAAGATTCCGGAACACCCTATAGGGGTATTTTGGTCGGTCGGTTATAGGAGAAAAAGGAAGGGGAAAAACTTCCTTTTATTTGTTTTTGCATACAAGATTATGCCTATATAAACAAATCCTTCTCCTCATAATTATCATCACAAAAATCTTTCTTCCTGTTCTTCTCTTTTGCTCGATCGCAAGAATACCCACAAAGGGGTATTTGGTTGGTTTTCTTGGTTGATCAATTTACTTACAATCTAGTCCTAGCCCCTCTCTAGGGTTGTTGGGTAGATTATATATATACGTTGTAGCTCGGTTTTCACGTGCTATAATCACGGTTAGCTCGTTGTATTACGTGCGTACAATATAGTCTTACTTTAGACTATATCTTGGTGTATTACGGTATAAACTCGAATTGGTGATTCGTTATTCGTCTTGTGGATTTGCTTTAGCGTAAAGGTATGTAACCCTAATTCGATTAATTATAATTGTGTTATTATTATGATCTTGTTACATCGCTTCCGCTATATGTGCTTTGATCTCGTTTAGGGTTTTATATAATTGTTATGATGTTAATAAACCTTCAGTGGCATCGAGAGCCGTTTTAACATGTTATAATTATCGAAAATCTAAAGTTTTTTAAGTAATAATTGTTTTGAGTTAAAACTACATGTTTTTTTTTGTTTTTTAGGTTTTCTTAAAATTAGGGTTTTGTTTTTTAAAAGGGTTTAGGCCGAATTTTTAATAAAAAAAAAAAGAATTGTTTTGAAACCCTAAATTGCATGTGGGATAATTTTAGATTAAATTGCATGATTAATTGTTATGTCATCTATGGTTACGATCCGTAGAGATTTAATTGTTAAGATTTATGGGGAATCCATGATTACGTGCATGTTTTCATGGATCGTAAAATTATATGTTTATATATGATTTTATGTGCTACGTGATTATTTGATTCAATAAATCTCGAATTAGGGAAGACTTTTATATGAATATAAAGACCTAGGTTTTGTGATTATTAAATCAATCGTTTGCATGTGGCTATTTGATTTATTTGCTGCACATATAAATGGTTATTATGTGTTTATGATTTAGTTTTTTTACTTGTTTATGTATAAAATTGTTGAATTATTGTAAACAAGGGTTTTTTTATGAAAAGAAATAATATGGACTAAATCATATGAAAATAGTGATTTGTTAGATATTTACATTACATAAGATTAAGTTGATTGGTGAACTGCAATAATAATCTAACGGCCTACTCATTTTGACAAACTATAAAGTGGGTATAACGAACCGCTGGTCATGTACCCGGTTAAGGAAGGAGGTGTTATGCCATTAGTCGTTGACCAAATTCTCGGCTCGCCTGTGCGTCAAATTGAAATTACCTATGATTATTATTTGAATTATACCTTAAGGTTGATTTACTACATATTCACATCCGAAACACAATGAATAAGGGTATTGCTTTGTGTGTAGCCGAGTTCTAGCAAAAGTACGTTGTGAATAGTTGTGGGTAAATTATTTAATTGGTTTAACCAATACCGCAACATAATTTATGAAGAAATTTAATCTCGTGAAAAAGTTTACTAAATGTTTTATTAAACTTATGCTATGGAGATTGTATGCATGCTTCTCCATACATTGATTCTGACATCAAAATTTATACCCTTAAAATTTAAGTCGAATGCTCCTAATTGACTAACACTTAAAATTACTTCGTCATCAAATGAGATTTTTGGGTGATGTTGTGATGGAAAGAAAACCTTTCGTAGAATGAGGATTCGTATGATGGTTTTACGTTACTCAAATTGAACGACTTAATTAAGTTACTCAGTGAGATCTGGAAACTTAATGCATTCAGAAGGGATGAAACATGTTTACAATGCAAAACGTTTTTTTGGCAATGTAAATCCCTTAAAAAAACTAGAAATTGAAAATTGTTTGTCAATTAAATTGTTCGACAAGTCACTGTGTTGAGTACATTCATTACTAGCAGATCAGCTGATGTAATGGATTTATGTCAATATAGTTCTAGAATTCAAGGAAACTAATATGGTTTTTATATCAGGGTAATTTTATTTTCTTGAAAGTATTTTCTTATCGAAAATACTAATATTTGAACCTATTTCAATAGAAATGGCTCAACCCACCAATAACACTATAAGTTCTGCGTTCAAGGCATTCTTTGAACGTCCCGAACTTACTGGCCCAAACTTCAATGATTGGTACCGCTCGCTAAGAATTGTCTTGAGAGCAGCGGGTACTATCGATATCTTGACTACTCCCTATCCGGAGGATCTTGCTGAAGGAGCATCTGATGCGCAAAGGCTTGAACACGCTGCTAATGTTAAGAAGAACTCGGAGGTGGCTTGCTTAATACTAGGAAAAATGGCTCCTCCACTTCAACAGAAGTATGAGCGATTTTCACCTAAGTGAATGCTTGATGAGCTCAAGGCTATGTTCGAGAAGCCGCAAGCTGTGGAGATCTACGACTTGGTGGTTGCTTTGCATAGCTGCAAGCAAGCTCCAAGAAAGTCTGTAAGTGTCCATTACTTAGAGATGAGGGGTTATAAGGAACAACTCATTGCACTAGGACACCCTATGATCATAATATAGATATCAACTTGATCAATAGGTCCCTTAACAAGGACTTCAATGATTTCGTTAGAAACTATAATATGCATAGCACGGGGAAGACAGTTAATGATTTGCATGCAATGCTCATTGACTATGAAAAGGGGTTGAAAGACAATGCATCTACCGCTACGCCTTGTGTACTAACCATACAAAAGGGTAGAGTGAGTAAGCCAAAAACCGTAAGCGAATAAGAAGAAAGGCAAAGGCAAGGGTGATAAGGGCAAACAAGTTGCGACTTATTCAAAACCTAAGCAAAACTTTGTCAAGAAGAATAGATCTTAGAAGGATGAGACATGTCACCATTGCAAGGCAAGTGGTCATTGGAAGAGGAATTGCTCTTTTTACCTCGAAGAATTGCGAGAAATAAAGAAGTCTTAGCAGAGCACTACAGCTTCAGGTATTTTATTTATGATTGAATTGTTCAATTTAACATACAAATTAAATTCCTGGGTATATGATACGAGATGCGGTATTAACATTTGTAATACGAGATGGGGAACAATTTCTACAAGTGGGCAATGGCGCACAAGCAGCGGTTGAAGCTATAGGAACATTTAATTGTTAGGGGTGTTATTTCCTTTTCTTGTTTGTTAAATAATGGATTCGTTCACACGATTGATAATAATGGAATTTATGTTTGGAAAATGGTATTTTCTATTTTAATGCAATTTCTGTGAATGGTGTGTTTGAAATAGACATGCATGATAATGAATCCAAGAACAGTAAATCTGTCTTTAGCATGAGTAAGAAGAGAAAGTTTGACAAGAACTCTTCTTATCTTTGGCATTGTAGACTTGCCCATATTAGGAAGACTCGTATACAAAAGCTTCAACGTGAAGGTCTTTTGGAAAATATCAATGATGAGTTATTTGATAAATGTGAGTCTTGTATCTCTGGAAAGATGACCAAGAAACCTTTTAATAATAATATTGAAAGGGCTACTGATCTACTTGGACTAATACATACTGATGTGTGTGGACCGCTTAGACATACGTCAAGGAAAGGTGCTAGCTACTTCTTAACATTTACGGATGATTATAGTCGTTATGGTTATGTTTATTTACTTAAGCATAAACATGAGGTATTTGAAACATTCAAAGTGTTTAAAGCAGAAGTAGAACTTCAATTAAGGAATAAGATTAAAGCTCTTCGTTCTGATAGAGGTGGTGAATATTTAAGTCAAGAGTTTATAGATTATCTAGGTGAGAATGGAATTGTTCAGCATCTTACTTGTCCCTATACTCCACAACAAAATGGTGTATCCGAAAGGAGAAATCATACATTATTGGATATGGTGCGATCTATGTTTAATCTTACAACTTTACCTTTATCCTTTTTGGATTATGCTTTAGAGTCTGCTGTTCGTATTTCAAATATGGTTCCCACAAAGAAGGTCGATAAGACACCATATGACATGGCAAGAAGCCATATTTGTCTTATTTAAAGGTCTGGGGTTGCGAGGTGTATGTGAAACGTGACTCGGGTGACAAACTCTAACAACAGTCTGTAAAATGTATCTTTGTAGGATAGCCTAAGGAAACTATGGGTTACTACTTTATTATCCACCTGAGAACAAAGTGATTGTTGCTAGGTATGGAGGCTTCCTTGAATATGATCTTGTAAATCAAGAATTTAGTGGGAGAAATTATGATCTTGAAGAGAGTCATATAGATACATTACCTTCTGAAAACACTAACGATTTAATTCCTGTAGAACCAGAAAGTCTTGTAGTTCCACGGGAATTAGTTCCTCTGCGTAGATCTGTAAGGATTAAAAACTCAAATAGCAATATATGTCTTAACATAGAGGTTGATGATGAGTTATAGGATCTTGGTGAACCCGCTAATTATAAATCCGCCATACTTGATCTTGAGAAGGATAAGTGGATGGTTGCTATGAATGAGAAAATGAAATCCATGAAAGTAAATGATGTTTGGATTCTTGTAGAACCACCACCCAATGCTAAAGTAGTGAGACATTAGTGGATATACAAGAAGAAATCCGACATGGACGGAAAAGTACAATCCTATAAAGCTCGTTTAGTAGATAAAGGTTTTACTCAAACTTTTGGTGTAGACTACGAGGAGACATTTTATCCTGTATGAGTCTTATGAGCTATTAGGATTCTCATAGCTATAGCAGCATACTATGACTATGAGATATGGCAAATGGATGTTAAAACTGCCTTCTTGAATGGTTGCTTAAATGAAGACATCTATATGCAGCAACCAAAAGGGTATGTTGATCCTGAGAATCCAGGACATGTGTGCAAACTTCAAAGGTCAATTTATGGTTTAAATCAAGCATCACGTCAATGAAATAAAAGATTTGATGAAGAAATCAAAAATTTTGGATTTAATCAGAATCGTGATGAGCCATGTGTATATCGCAAAGCTAGTGGGAGTGATGTAGTATTCCTAGTCCTATATGTTGATGACATATTAATCATGGGAAGGAACATTCCAAGACTTAAAGCTTTTAAGGATTATCTTGGTAAATGTTTTTCTATGAAGGATTTAGGAGAAGTTGCATACATTCTGGGAATGAAGATCTATCGAGATAGGAAAAGACGGTTAATTGGTCTATGTCAAGATGCTTATATATATATATATGTATATATATATATATATATATATATATATATATATATATATATATATATACATATATATATATATATATATATATATATATATATATATATATATATATATATATATATATATATATATATATATATATATATATATATATATATATATATATATATATATATATATATATATATATATATATATATATATATATATATATATATATATATATATATATATATATATATATATATATATATATATATATATATATATATATATATATATATATATATATATATATATATATATATATATAAGATTTTGAAGAATTATAATATGCATAATTCCAAGAAAGGTTTTCAACTATGGAAGTTAAGCATAATCTGAGTCATGAGATGGATGCATCAACTCCTGAAGAGGAGGCATACATGCAGAAGGTGCCTTACGCTTCGGCTGTAGGATCTATAATGTATATTGTTAGATGCACAAGGCCTGATGTGGCGTTTGCTCAGAACTTGGTCAGTAGATACCAACAGAATCCAGGGAAGCTCCACTGGACTGTTGTTAAACATATTCTAAAGTATTTGAGGAGTACGAAAGATATGTTCTTGGTATATGGAGGGAAACCAGACACAGAACTGAATGTGACAGGTTTGTGTGATACGTCCTGGCAATGTGATAAAGACGATACAAAGTCTCAGACGGGTTACGTTTTTGTTATCAATGGAGGAGCAGTTGACTGGAAGAGCAAGAAAAATACAACGATTGCAATGCATGCTACTCAATCTGAGTACATGGCTGCTTCAGAAGCTGCAATGGAAGCTGTTTGGATTAGGAAGTTTATTGAAGATCTTGTAGTGATGCCTTCAGTTAAAGAACCTATAGATATGTATTGTGACGATTCTGCCGCAATAATATTTTCCAATGACCCTGGAGTCATGAAAGGCGCCAGACACTTTATACGTAGACATCACTACGTCCGAGAACAAGTTGAAGCTCGTGAAATCAAATTGATAAAAGTTCACACAGATGATGACGTAGCCGATCCTTTTACTAAGGCTTTGCCTAGACCAAAGGTAGTTAATCATGCCAAGGCGATTGGGCTGCAACTAGCTAGCGAACTCATGCAATAAATCTGTGATTAGTATTTGGATAAAGGATTATGACATTATTATATAATAAAATAAAGATTGGGTTTCGTTTATTTTTTATTATCTAATTTTGTATCCTATTTTACATGTTTTAATCCATAAATAAATGTTATGCTAAATGTCCGTTGTCGATTAATAATATGGGAATATTATTAAATTAAGACAAATCAAAATAGTGATATAGTATACTTGAAAGTATATTGATCAATTTTGGATGATATTCGATGAACCGAACATTGGAATTATCCCAACTATATGTTTTTACTTTATGGATCTTTGTCATCAAGTAAAACATAAATAGTTATCCTTAGACTTGAGATACCAGGAAACTGTTATGAATCTAATGCATCTTTGTGGAATAATCTAATGCTAAACGTAACTGGTAGCTATAAGGATTATTTTTAGAAGTGTTGCAAAATTTATAAGTTTTGCTCGTAGTCAATATGGAATTTATTTCCTCCAATTTCGTTTTAGAGTTTAATACAACTGGGCCCCTCGTGGGATTAGTAAGATGTTTGTGTGGCCACACCCAAATTTGTTTTGGTAATCTTGCTGAATTTGTGAACGAGAAATAGAATGGTTAATGAAAGGAATGACTGAGATCCATATCCTTATTAACGTTGTATTATAAATAAAAGGATAATAATAACGATCCAGAATCGTTAAAAGGTTTTGTAACACCCCACTTGGATAAGTGGACCGTTACGTGTGTTTATGGCGTGTCATCAAAGCATAAGGTAAATGTCCTAAAACATCAACTGACCATAAAGGAATACCGGAATCAAACATCGGTAATCCAAACATAAGCCCAAAACATGAAAAGTAAAATACTGAAGGAAAGGACTAAACAGTGTCCAATTAAGCAGAATACTGAAAGAAATGAATAAAGTAAGAAGTCTGGATAGCTTCCATACAAATGCACATGCTCTCAGAATCCTAAGAGCGTCCTGGTGTACCTGCCGTTAGAACATGAAAGGAACTACGGCTGAGCATAACGCTCAGTGAATGGATATAAAGCATGATAAGAAATTACTGAAATGAAACAGATGATAAAATACTGAAGCTGTAAGACTGATAAGTAAAGTTACAGCGGAAATCTATGTATAATCTGTAAAGGCTGATTTATGAATAATAAAGCTAAACTGTTATCTGTCAAATATGAAAACATGCATTTACTGTATTTTAATTGCCAAGAGCTTATATAGGTCATGTGCTGGAACAACTGCTGCATGAATACATAGAGGGGTGACCTCGTCATGCTGTAGAGGGGTGACCTCTAAATAATTGTGCTGGGTGGAGGGATCAGCTCCAATGTGAAGGATGTAGAGCACACACCACATTCACCTGCTAAACTGTAAACTGTAGCCTAGGATGCATCCATACGCCCCACTAATAATACTGATAAAATGGCCAAGCTGAGCTGAGTGGGACGATGCAGGATATCACTCTCCTGCATGTGAGTCACGACACCGGTGCCTCTAGTGCCGTGGTTACGGTACCTCCGTAACTAGTACATAAACTAAACATGCTTGTATATAATGCTCAGGCAATTTATTTAATTCTTAACATGATTACTGATAAGTTTAAACATATACTGGGGAAAACATCTGGCTGAAAATGGGGAAATCCTAATCATGCATAGAAAGGAAGTCCTTACTGAAAGGACGGAAAATCCGTACCTCTGACTGAATGGAAGACTGAACGAATACTACTCGGGCTTCACGCGTGCTACATGAATAAAGGACTCGAATAAGTTAACTGACATTCGTTTATTAAATTTTACTGATCTTATTGGCTTCTTATTTTCATTTTATTTTGATTCTGAAATTCTGTACGTATACCAACTGATAAATTTGAATTTATAATAATTCATTTAAGGTATTATTTTCTACTATTAATTATGGTACAATGTATTTCTGACGCTATAGTATTGCTATATTAAGAACCCCGCTAAAATAAAAAGTTTCTTAATTTAGAAAGTTCTCAAATAATTTAATTCATTTCTAAAAATATACCCTTTTTAAATATTAAAGAACTATTTTAATTTAATACATTTAAAATATATTTTAAATATTTATAAAACAATTTAATATAAAAAAGGTATAATATGAGAATATTTATTTTATTATTTATAATAACGTCCCGAGCCTACCGAGCCCATCTCGGTCGCACTAAACAAATCAACATATAACACAAAATCTGTCAACAAGAATTAGTGACAGAATCCTGTGTCACTAAAACTTTTGCTAAAAGCTGTATTATAAAACTGTCTAGAAACCATTCTGCGACAGAAATAATCATCAGAAAACTGTCGCTAATTCTAAAACAAAACTTCTTTTATTTCCTGATTAAAAGTTCCCACTGCTCTTATCAAGTTCCCACTGTTCTTATCACAGTTCCCACTGTTTACTATATTAAGAACCAAACGCACCCTTATTTCAGAATTTGCCCGTTTGGGGTTTTCTGTTTTTGGTCAGCCAAGGCAACACCCACCGAGACTTCCGTCTCGGCTGGGCTTCAACCAACACTCACCGAAACCCCCGTGCTGTGGTTGTTGATCGGGGCTGGCAAGGATAAAGCACCGAGAGTCTATGACTCTCGGCTGAACAACCATGACCCACCGAGACATGGTGGTGTCTCGTTTTCCTGGATTTAACCAACCCGACACCCTGTTTAGATTCGTGAATCAACAAGCAGAAAAGAAAAGGCGAATGGGGTTTACCTTGGTTTGCGTGAAAGAGATATCAACCCTTGATTCTGACATGAACGCAAGCGTGTTTTTTTTTCTTTCTTTCTTTTTCTTTGTCTTTTTCTGTCGGCGGTTTTCTCCTCAAACCCTAGCTTCCGTTCTTTTTTTTTGTAAATGGTTTAGTGTGAAAAATCTTTTCCCTGGTTACTATTATTTTGTGGGATGGGCCTTAAGCCCAAATTCCTTTTCTTTGTTTTCTTTTAAACTGTCGGCCCACTATAAGTAATAAGCTTTTCGTTTTTCATTTCGTTAATTATTTTCGATGTCCGTGTTTTTAGTTCGTGGTTCGGAATTTTGTAATATTTACTTTCTGAGTAAAATACCTACGTAAAAATACTTGCGTATAATTTTCTGACATTTTTTTATTTATTTCCGGAATACTAAATTTGTAATATTTAAATAAAACTGAGCGCGTAATTACTGTTAGCGTTTAATTATTTATGTATACTAAAATAATACATACGTACATACGTTATATTTTTGAAACTTAATAATTATTCCTGAATAATTATTTATAATATAAAATTAAACTGCGTATTTAAATATTCTGATTTTTAAATACGGGTTTTACAATTCTTCCCCTCTAAAAACAATAATTCGTCCCCGAATTAAAAATACGACCATACTGGGTTTTACAATTCTTCCCCTCTAAAAAGAAAAATTCGTCCTCGAATTATCGGTAATTTAAACCCATCGACGTAAAAGCTGAAAATATACGTAAGCTGAAAGACGTATAAGCTGAAAGGACACATATGTTGAAAGATCATGAAGGCTAAAAGGCATATAAGCTAAAGGATCATTCGTCCTTGATTTAGAACATAATGCCGTTGAAAGGGTATAAACATGACATGACTGAAAGAACTTAACTGGATTTATTGGAGGAAAGGGGATGAGAGGTCCGGATGGACTCCTCTGTTTCGAGTGGCCTCCCGCTCGAAACGATTTCTTCAAAGGTCTAAACATAATAAAAAAAAAATCTTGGTTCTGATGACCCTGTCCTGATGATGCTGAATATTTTCAGGTTCCATACTTAAGATGGATTTTCTGAACCTGAATGAATAAGCTATAGCATGTAGTATACATGAAACGGTACGTACAATTATCTTGAAAAGATAATATTTATATTCCTGGGCAAGCTGCTGAAAACATATAAGGACGACTACGTGAACAATTTCGAACGTACTGCGTGAGCAATTGTGAACGTGGTTCATAATTATATGAGGAACGCTGGCATGGAATATATCGTGAATGTGATACATGAATCATACTGTGAACGTGATACTAGGAAATATCATGAACGTATGCTGACTGAGGAATGAATGCCAGAAGGTACGGCCTGAGATGTGAACGTCTGCCTGGTTATGGAATAATTGTGCAAATCTGGAGTCTGGTTTCTTAAGCTTTCATAACCGTATTCGGTAATATGTGAAACGTGTATCACGGGGTGGAACACAAACTTAAACGTGAAAGTGAAAATAAACATGAATTTAAAGTGGGCGTAAACATACACTTGATCGTGAACATGAATTCTGTCTGATATGATGGTCAAAGGAATGTCTTGAATTCGTACGATCTACTGCTGCATTTCAAAAATTTTTGCAGATCTGCTACTACGTGATCCTTTCGGTTGAAAGCAACGCGCAGGCTGATTACATGGTTGATGATAACTTAGATAGTATCATACTTTCTCTGAGCCTGTGGTAGCTGATAACAATTTCATGGAATTTCGTCTCATTTCTGTTCAGAAATTTCTAAGGGTTGTAGTAACTCACTAACATGACGACGTTCTATCTTGAACCTGCAGTAGGTCAGGCATCTAGATATGAACATAGCTGCATTAATGTGTGATGCAGATTCTATTAAAGTTTTGTCTGGGATTACGGAACATTCTGGTGGAAATCTGGTTGAATAGTCATAAAACATTTTTAGTGAGAACTATCGGTAATTTCTGCGGTAGTAGGCAATTGAGTTCTAGAAAATTGTACTTCGTTCACCGGCGTCAGTCGGGACCATCAGGTGATGGCCTTCACCTGCGCAGGATTTCTGAAATTTCTTTCTGTTGAAATGTTGTGGCTCAGAAATGCCACTTTGTTCTTCTGGGATTCATATCTAGAAAGCTGCGTATATAACTTTTTCCTCCTATCGAAGAATCTATTCCACTATGAGAAGATGATTATCTTGTGCCTCTCTAGAATTGAGAAGATCAGAATGTTATCGAAGAACATACTGACGATTTTGTCTGCGAAGTCATAAAAATTTTATTCATAGATTTGATACTATAGCTGGAGCATTAGGGAGCTCGGAAGTATAATTCAAAAATTTTATAGTGTCTATAATATGTTTCTCTCACCACTGATGGTGACATGATCGTGGATTGTTCTGGAAAATATATAAGAAGTCATAGCAGATCAGATAAACCTGTTATTCGTGGAATGAACATCGATTAAAAAAATAGTGATCTTGTCAAAATATCGGTGGTCGATACATGATCTCATGTTACCGGTCTTCTTCCTGATAGACAGAAACGACACACTTCCTGGTGGTGCGCCAGGGCGAATAAAGCGTCATTCCGGTAATTCTTGCAGCAACTACTGCAACCCTTTTAACTTAGATGCAACTCTGGACTAAGGAGTTTCGGAAACAGGCACTATTCTTGAGACGAGCTCGATGTTAAATTATGTCTCGTAGTTAGGAAGGAACTTCTTGAAAACTTTCTGAAATTATATCTGGAACTCTAGAATAATCTGCTGATCATGAATTTAA
The DNA here is from genome assembly GCA_025667525.1 of Glebionis coronaria. Classification (NCBI taxonomy): domain Eukaryota; kingdom Viridiplantae; phylum Streptophyta; class Magnoliopsida; order Asterales; family Asteraceae; genus Glebionis; species Glebionis coronaria. Next base: position 91,796,455 of record CM046874.1, on the reverse strand, counting down.
GGAGTTTCAGAAGTGAATTAATAACAGGTAGGTAAAAGTCTTCGTAGCTATGGACTGATAGTCACGCGCTTTGTGAGGCAGAAATAACTCATACTGATTTTCTGACCGAAAGTATAATGAATATATTTGGGATTTAGTAAGACGGATCTCGTCGTTAACTGAAAATAAGGCTTTAATAAATATGGTGATACTGTGGAGTCCTTCCTGGCTGAGAGGTAGGTAAATACCTGATTTACATAAAGCTGACATAGGAATATGTGGAGTAACGTGGCGACTTCCACTGAGTGGGTTCGTCTGTAACCTTACAGAATGAATATCGTGTGTTTAATCTGAATAATAGTCTAGTGGTGGTAACTGAATTTTAATGGTCTAATTTATGTGTGGCATAACAGAACGGGTATACCCCCTTGGGGGTACCCTGAATTTATGAGGACCTGGTTTAAGAGGCATACTGGGGTTATGAATCTAACTCGTACTTTGAGGAGATATTCATATAACGTGTACTATGACTGGTGTCCCGACATGTGTGTTCCGAAATGATACTTGGGACCTACGTCTTGACTGTTGTCTGAACATGTATTTTAATGGCGAGTCTGAATGAGATTAAGAATTTCTGGTAACTGCTAGGGTTGGCGGACCGGTTAGACTACTGACCTCTGTATTTCTGGTCACGTCCGTTCCGTAGTTCCGATGGTTACTGACTGATTACTTATAAGCACGGTGGTTGTCACTACTGCTTGGTCTGTCAATTTATAACGATCATTATCATGACCCTGATTCATGTAACTATTCTGCTGAGTGGCCGGCTGAGTTCCGGTTCCCACTCTTTGAATATACAGTTAGCTGAGTGGAGTGTGACATCTAACTGAGAAGGTAAAAGTATGTAATGGAATGGTAGTGTCTCATGGTTGAAATTTTGTCTTGACATAAAGTTCAAATTTATAGTTTTCGTCCTTGCTCTGCGGTGTCTTTATAGTATAACAGCATCAGCATCAGCATCTTGAGGAATCTCCAAAGTATCGGCATCATCAGCATCTGTGTGGTCTTCAGAGTGTTAGCAGCATCAGCATCCGGTAAAATCTTCAACTAACGAGCCGCATCAGCACCTGGTAGAATATCGACAAGTGGAAACGCCTGAGATGATTAAGGATCGATTAGCAATATCCATGGAGTAGGGTACCTGGAGTACACCTGGACTAGTGTACATGAAGTACAAAGTGAATAATACACATGGAGCATATCTGAGACGTTGTACCTGGAGTACACGTGAAATATTGTACATGGAGTATAACTGAGACACTGTACGTAGAGTACCTATGAAATACTGTACATGGAGCTGGTGGAAATTTTATGGGATGATCGATACTGGTGTCGCTTGTCTGACATGATCAAAGAAATAAATTGGTTTAAGCGGTAGTAAACTGATCTAAAATAAGTAACATGATAGGCTGACAATTCCTGCGTCGACTTACTGTTGGTTGCATTGAGGCTGAAAAGTATGATATAATTGAATTCCCAACAGTTGTCAGCATGAAGCATGATTAATGAAGGCCAATCATGATTTATCACGAAAACGGCTTTACTGAATTCCTTGTGTATCTTAACATGAAAACATCATTACTTTGCTGAAACATAATCCTCGTAAGGAGACATGAAACTGAATCATCATGAAGACGACATCAACGTGAGGGTATGAAAATTTGACTGTTACGAGGAACATAAAAAGTCTAATCAACTGAGGTGTAATATCAACTGATGTGGACGGCTATGGTTCAGTCCACATAATTCAAAGAAGAAAACATGAGACTAAGTATGGGCTATTTTTGTTCGATCCATACTGGTCAAAATTTTCTGAGAACTGTCATGTATAGAAATTTATAATCTCGGACTAAATATGGATGGCTGTAGTTCAATCCATACTTGTCAAAATTTATGTAATGTCCTGATATGACAAAGGTGAACAACTGTGGATCGGTTCACAAGAAATCATTCGACTGAATAGTATGAAAATTTGACCTGAAAAATGGTGAACATTTTTGGCTGATTCACCCAGTAATATTTGACTGAAAACATTAATCTGACATGAGTAAGGGTAAACGCATATGGTCAGTTCATCTATACCAAAAATCTGAACGACAAGTGTGAACGCCTATGGGTCGGTTCACCAAAACAAAATTCGAATGAAAACACATGCGACTAAATATGGCCAGTCCTGTACCAACCTTTTACTTAGTCAAAACTTTAAGAAAACTGACTCATAAATGAAGAAAACTGACTGAATAATCCATGAGAAACATGAAAGATAACAACGCCAAAATCTGGGAAGTTCCTGGTGACTACCCACTAGTCACAGGTCAAGTTTTAGAGCCTACAGGTCGAACCTTGCGCTCTGATACCATAATTGTAACACCCCACTTGGATAAGTGGACCGTTACGTGTGTTTATGGCGTGTCATCAAAGCATAAGGTAAATGTCCTAAAACATCAACTGACCATAAAGGAATACCGGAATCAAACATCGGTAATCCAAACATAAGCCCAAAACATGAAAAGTAAAATACTGAAGGAAAGGACTAAACAATGTCCAATTAAGCAGAATAATGAAAGAAATGCATAAAGTAAGAAGTCTGGATAGCTTCCATCCAAATGCACATGCTCTCAGAATCCTAAGAGCGTCCTGGTGTACCTGCCGTTAGAACATGAAAGGAACTACGGCTGAGCATAACGCTCAGTAAACAGATATAAAGCATGATAAGAAATTACTGAAATGAAACAGATGATAAAATATTGAAGCTGTAAGACTGATAAGTAAAGTTACAGCGGAAATCAGTGTATAATTTGTAAAGGCTGATTTATGAATAATAAAGCTAAACTGTTATCTGTCAAATCTGAAAACATGCATTTACTGTATTTTAATTGCCAAGAGCTTATATAGGTCATGTGCTGGAACAACTGCTGCATGAATACATAGAGGGGTGACCTCGTCATGCTGTAGAGGGGTGACCTCTAAATAACTGTGCTGGGTGGAGGGATCAGCTCCAATGTGAAGGATGTAGAGCACACACCACATTCACCTGCTAAACTGTAAACTGTAGCCTAGGATGCATCCATACGTCCCACTAATAATACTGATAAAATGGCCAAGCTGAGCTGAGTGGGACGATGCAGGATATCACTCTCCTGCATGTGAGTCACGACACCGGTGCCTCTAGTGCCGTGGTTACGGTACCTCCATAACTAGTACATAAACTAAACATGCTTGTATATAATGCTCAGGCAATTTATTTAATTCTTAACATGATTACTGATAAGTTTAAACATATACTGGGGAAAACATTTGGCTGAAAATGGGGAAATCCTAATCATGCATAGAAAGGAAGTCCTTACTGAAAGGACGGAAAATCCGTACCTCTGACTGAATGGAAGACTAAACGAATACTACTCGGGCTTCACGCGTGCTACATGAATAAAGGACGCGAATAAGTTAACTGACATTCGTTTATTAAATTTTACTGATCTTATTGGCTTCTTATTTTCATTTTATTTTGATTCTGAAATTCTGTACGTATACCAACTGATAAATTTGAACTTATAATAATTCATTTAAGGTATTATTTTCTACTATTAATTATGGTACAATGTATTTCTGACGCTATAGTATTGCTATATTAAGAACCCCGCTAAAATAAAAAGTTTCTTAATTTAGAAAGTTCTCAAATAATTTAATTTATTTCTAAAAATATACCTTTTTTAGATATTAAAGAACTATTTTAATTTAATACATTTAAAATATATTTTAAATATTTATAAAACAATTTAATATAAAAAAGGTATAATATGAGAATATTTATTTTATTATTTATAATAACGTCCCGAGCCTACCGAGCCCATCTCGGTCGCACTAAACAAATCAACATATAACACAAAATCTGTCAACAAGAATTAGTGACAGAATCCTGTGTCACTAAAACTGTCGCTAAAAGCTGTATTATAAAACTGTCTAGAAACCATTCTGCGACAGAAATAATCATCACAAAACTGTCTCTAATTCTAAAACAAAACTTCTTTTATTTCCTGATTAAAAGTTCCCACTGCTCTTATCAAGTTCCCACTGTTCTTATCACAGTTTCCACTGTTTACTATATTAAGAACCAAACGCACCCTTATTTCAGAATTTGCCCGTTTGGGGTTTTCTGTTTTTGGTCAGCCAAGGCAACACCCACCGAGACTTCTGTCTCGGCTGGGCTTCAACCAACACTCACCGAAACCCCCGTGCTGTGGTTGTTGATCGGGGCTGGCAAGGATAAAGCACCGAGAGTCTATGACTCTCGGCTGAACAACCATGACCCACCGAGACATGGTGGTGTCTCGTTTTCCTAGATTTAACCAACCCGACACCCTGTTTAGATTCGTGAATCAACAAGCAGAAAAGAAAAGGTGAATGGGGTTTACCTTGGTTTGCGTGAAAGAGATATCAACCCTTGATTCTGACATGAACGCAAGCGTTTTTTTTTTCTTTCTTTTTCTTTGTCTTTTTCTGTCGACGGTTTTCTCCTCAAACCCTAGCTTCCGTTCTTTTTTTTGTAAATGGTTTAGTGTGAAAAATCTTTTCCCTGGTTACTATTATTTTGTGGGATGGGCCTTAAGCCCAAATTCCTTTTCTTTGTTTTCTTTTAAACCGCCGGCCCACTATAAGTAATAAGCTTTTCGTTTTTCATTTCGTTAATTATTTTCGATGTCCGTGTTTTTAGTTCGTGGTTCAGAATTTTGTAATATTTACTTTCTGAGTAAAATACCTACGTAAAAATACTTGCGTATAATTTTCTGACATTTTTTATTTATTTCCGGAATACTAAATTTGTAATATCTAAATAAAACTGAGCGCGTAATTACTGTTAGCGTTTAATTATTTATGTATACTAAAATAATACATACGTTATATTTTTGAAACTTAATAATTATTCCTGAATAATTATTTATAATATAAAATTAAATTGCGTATTTAAATATTCTGATTTTTAAATACGGGTTTTACAGGTTTTGTCCAGGAGACCTTACTCGAGTTGTACTAGAGACATTGCTAAGTGTAACTAGATGCTAGTCAATGTAATCACGATATTCGAAATATGTCCAAGTGGGAGCTGTAATTTTATGGACTTATATTTAATAGTCGTGTGATAAGATCGAACTCGAGATTACGGGATTCCACTCAATACGTAAAGAGTTAACTTATTTAATAAATATATTTATTATATTTATTAAATTAAACCGAGCGAAATAACTATATAAATTTAACGATAGTTAAATAATTAATAGTTAAGTATTAAAGAGTGTTAAATAAATATATAGTAAGTAAACAAAAGGAAAGAAGTTTGAAAGATTCCGGAACACCCTATAGGGGTGTTTTGGTCGGTCAGTTATAGGAGAAAAAGGAAGGGGGAAAACGTCCTTTAATTTGTTTTTGGATAAAAGATTATGCTTATATAAACAAATCCTTCTCCTCATAATTATCATCACAAAAATCTTTCTTCCCCTTCTTCTCTTTTGGTCGATCGCAAGAATACCCACAAAGGGGTATTTGGTTGGTTTTCTTGGTTGATCAATTTACTTACAATATAATCCTAGCCCCTCTCTAGGGTTGTTGGGTAGATTATATACAAGCTTCGTAGCTCGGTTTTCACGTGCTAGAATCACGATTAGCTCGTTGTATTACGTGTGTACAAGATTGTAATATAGTCTTACTTTAGACTATATCTTGGTGTATTACGGTATAAACCCGAATTGGTGATTCGTTATTCGTCTTGTGGATTTGCTTTAGCGTAAAGGTATGTAACCCCAATTCGATTAATTATAATTGTGTTATTATTATGATCTTGTTAAATTGCTTCCGCTGTATGTGCTTTGATCTCGTTTAGGGTTTTATATAATTGTTATGATGTCAATAAACCTTCAGGGTTATACGTTAAAGGTTCAACAGACGATTTGATATGCTAGGGTTATACGTTAAAGGTTCAACAGACGAGTCGATATGCTAGGGTTATACGTTAAAGGTTCAACAGACGATTCGATATGCTAGGGTTATACGTTAAAGGTTCAACAAACGAGTCGATATGCTAGGGTGACACGTTTAAGGTTCAACTGACGAGTCGATATGCTAGGGTTATATGTTTGAGGTTCAACTGACGGGTCGATATGCTAGGGTTATACGTGATTAATGTTAACTAATCTTGATTAACGTTAGCGGGAAACGTTGCAGGAAAGCGTTAGCGGGAAAGCATTGGGGGGAAAGCATTGGCGGGAAAAGCTAGGGTCGACTAAGTCGTCCCTAAATATGTCGACCCTAAATTTTTAATTTTATTTATGGCTAACTTTTATCCTCACAAACTCTTATCCTCTCCTACCAAACTCACCACCACCACCACCCGATTTTGGAGCAGATGGATCCGCGTGAAGCGTATAAGTGTCGATGTGGAAAAGGATATATAGTGTTGAGAAACTCATATCGACGTCATAGCTTTGGTAAACTTTACTATGCATGTCCTCTTTCGAAGGTAAAGAATCTAAAGTTTTATTTATGTAATACGTGTGATTATTAAAATGACATGTCATGTCATTTCTTTACTTTTTAACAGGCAAACGAACAAGATTATGGATGTAAATATTTTATATGGAAGGATGATCTAGATCTCCAACTCCGTATAGGATCTTCCTTTGGATCTTCAACACCCCACGGGTCACATCCAAGTTCTTCTACAGGACCTTCTCAATCTGCACCCACTGAGTGCTCAAATTGCAAGATCAAAGATCTAAAGATAAAGATGCTAGAGGCAAGACTAGAAATGGAAAGGCATCCTGAAGACCACACATGTCAATCGGCTGCAATACTTCATGTGCTTTTAAATGAAATGGAAAATCTTACCGTTAAGTAGTAATCTGTTTGTTATTTTAATGTGTTAATTTGTACTTTATTATTATGTGTTAATCTGTATGTTTAGTTTGAACTAGTTTGTGATGTGTTTTTTTTCGTGCTTATGAATCTATTATCGTTGTAATATCCATGTTTAATTAAGCGCGTGTTTAAGTGTCCGTGTTGAATATATCTAAAGTTTTTTTTTTAAATATGTATAAATTTTTTTTAAAATAAATATAAAAGCTTTTGTTAAATATATATAGTTTTTTTAATATATCTAAAGTATTTTTTAAATATATCTAAAGTTTTTTTAAACATGTATAAAGTTTTTTTTAAATAAATATAAAAGTTTTTTTAAATATATCTAAAGTTTTTTTTAAATATGTATAATTTTTTTTTAAATATGTATAAATTTTTTAAATAAATATAAAAGTTTTTTTTAAATATATATAAAGTTTTTTTTTAAATATGTATAAAGTTTTTTTAAATATATCTAAATTTTATTTTAAAGATGTATAAAAGTTTTTTTAAAATAAATATAAAAGTTTTTAATATATATTAAGTTTTTTTAAATATGTATAAAATTTTTTTAAATATATATAAAGTTTTTTTAAATATATATTAAGTTTTTCTTAAATAGGTAAAAAAAAATTTATATTTATAAAGATTTTTTTAAATAAATATAAAAGTTTTTTTAAGTATATATAAATGTTTTTGGAAAAAAGTCTGAAAATTTGGGGGAGGCTTTAAGGGACGACTTGTCTATGTAAATTAGGGTCGAAAAAGTCGTCTCTAAATATTTTTCATATAATTTATTAGCGAGTTATTTAAATTTTTGGCAAAAGTTTCGAAAAATTGGTGGGATAGTTAAGGACGACCTACCTTCTTAGTTTAGGATCGAAAAAGTCGTCCCTAAATATTTTTCATATATATTTTCCCTTTTAATCTAATACTTTTTACAAAAAATTAATTATATTAATTTTAAATAATAAAATTTGATAAAAGAAGAAGGAAAATTATTTTTTAGTTTAAGGACGAATAGGTCGTTCCTAAGTGTGTTTCCCCACCGCCTGACTTTGACTTCATGTTTACTTGGAAAAGCGGTGGGCCCCTACTCAGTTTAAGGACGATTTTTTCGACAAAAAAAATTGCGTCCATAAATCATACTTTTGTTGTAGTGACTAGCAAAAAGCTAAAAAAACAAAATTACAAAATAACAAGATTTGGTTCATTCATCCAAGTTGAATTTACACGATTTGAACACGAATGATAACAATGCGACACAATTTCATAAAAAACAAGGGCCTCCAGGAATACTTGGACCAAATATATTTGTTGATTCCGAAAGCTTCAAATCTACATCACGTAAAAAATACCCTCCAACATATTCTTCACTTTCCTACAAAGACGAAGATTCGTAAACCACACCAACCACTCTTCGTATGATTAAAAATCTGAAGAGGAAATGCCTCACCATCTATTAACCTTTGCTAGCACATCGCGAGAAAAAATAAGAAAACAGAAGATGGGCTACTGGGCTATAGATTTAACGCCTACTCTACAATTAGGACACAAAGTAGATGTGATATCTATACCTATCCGAGATTATTAGGTTTTATTAGGTTGGAACTTTAGCATGGTACCTTGCAAGATTAGATTTAATGTCAATTTCTTTGAGTATGAGGAGGTAAAATACCAATTATGCACGTTATTAAGGAAGTGCAGTTATTAATTTAATACTACTACTTTTCAATCATCCATAATATCTCTATGCCTCAAGTCAAACTAAGAGCCATCATATTCAAAAATATAAATTCATGTTCATCCTAAAATTCATTAAATAATTTGTTCATTGTTAAATCCATGAAAATAGCCAATGCCTACCACAAGTTTTACTAAATGAGTAACAAATGGATATATTCAGCGACGGAGCTAGTAGAGAGACTAGTGGGTGCTTAACCCCCCAATCAATCTATTTTTTTTCATTATTTACTTATTCGACAAGACGTTTTTCTACTAACTTCTACATTGTGTCTCCCTTATCACAATGACTATTTGTTTTACGTATGATGAGCCTCCCTTAACAAAAAATCCTGGCTCCTCCCCTGAATATATCCATACTAATTTTTATGTTAAATTTTGAAAGAAGCTTTATTAAATGCAATGTTGTAAAACAAGGGCTAGGCGGCGTCAAGGCGCTAGGCGGTCAAAAAAGTCAAGAAGTCTACAAAAAGTCAATATTTTTTTACAAAAAAGTTAAGGGTTTTCTTTCTAATATATAGTGCTCATATTTATTTTAACGTAACATCCTAAATTAAGAGATAAACGAATGATTATAAACATAAAGTAATGGGTTTTTTGTATGAAATTAGAACCAATTGAATGTTCACGTTTGAAGTTTTAAGCACTTAAATTGTTATGTTTTATTTATCTATTTTGCAAAAATTCGATTTATTTAAAATCAGAAGTATTTTTTATGTCATACATATTATTTATAATATTTATATGCATAAAATTCCAATCCGTCTAGGCGGCGTCTAGGCGTCGTCTAAATGAATTCCGCCTCAAAAGTCGTCGACCGTCGTCTCACTAGCGCCTAGCGATTTCCGCAACCTTCATTAAATGTATGGCTATGAGATGAAGATGATCGAATAGATGTTATGTGCACGCTAGAATAAACCTATAGATGCATATTTATGATATGTATGTCAACTCCCGTTGTAAGATAGCTAAAAAAAATTGCAACGATAACACTTATCCAACATTCACTTTTGGCAAAAAGTACACCCCCTTTTTTATATTTTAAAACAGAATATGATTACTAGCAATATAAAAAAGAAACAGATGTATTTGTAACAAAGAAATAATTAATGATCATTTAATTGTAGTAATAAGTAATGCATTAATGATCTCTCTAAAGTAAAAGAAAACACGTACTGCGTAACATTCTTCATATTGAGTTTATACTATTTCACACACACATCTTCCCTATAAATAAACACACAAAGTAAATCCTTAAACACACACTTTCTTACAAACATGAACATGCAATCCAAAATCGGTTTACTGTTAATTAAAATATTAACTCTTAATTTCATGCTTGTTCTTTGTGCTTCTCAAGATTTTGATTTCTTCTACTTTGTTCAACAGGTATTTTTAAAGAATTTCAACGTATTTCATGTTATAAATCATGGTAAAGTATGGCTTATAATCATCTAGTTTAATTTTTTTTTTTTAGTGGCCAGGATCATATTGTGACACAAAACAAGGTTGTTGCTACCCGGAAATCGGAAAACCGGCTTCAGATTTTGGAATTCATGGACTTTGGCCTAATAGAAATAATGGGTCATATCCTTCAAACTGTGACTCGAGCAATCCTTTCGATTCATCCAAGGTTGTTATCTTGTCTACTCATTCTATTAAAATTTAGTTTGTCCCTATGTAACAAAAATATTGAATGATACTTTTTATTATGCGAACTCTAGATTTCGGACCTTATGAGACAAATGCAGTCCGATTGGCCAACATTAGCGTGCCCAAGCAACGATGGGTTAACATTTTGGGGTCATGAGTGGGACAAGCATGGCACGTGCTCTGAATCAGTACTCGATCAACATGGTTACTTCTCGACTGCTCTTAATCTCAAAACTGAAATAGACATTCTTAAAGCTCTCCAAAATGCAGGTACGACTAATAATAAATTGTAGCTAAACATACTTTTTTGTTGTTCCAAAGTTTACAATGTTGTCTTTGGCTCAAAACAATGATGCAGGGATTAAACCAAATGGTCAAACGTATAGCTTGAGTAGCATAAAAGATGCGATCAAAGGAGCGAGTGGGTATACTCCATGGATCCAGTGCAATAAGGACGAGTCTGGTAATAGTCAGTTGTACCAAATCTATTTGTGTGTGGACTCATCAGCTTCGGGCTTCATTGAGTGTCCTGTTTTTCCTCATGGAAGTTGCGGTTCATCAATTGAATTCCCTTCGTTCTAAATTAAAAGTCTCGGTTAATTACTTAATGTATGAACTAACGAGTATGGTTGTTTCTAATATAACTTCTATTATATTAAGATGTGATTTTAAAGACAATTGGAAAACATTTAATCTTCTATATTGACTTGATTGGATACATTTCAAGTCTTGACTCTTTTTTACATGAGTCCTAGGTACAGTAGTAGTAGTAGATCATCCAGATCTCATAAAGGCGTAAACCTTTCTTCCTTGAAACCAATTGATCCTTTTTGTGATATACCAACAGATACTTGTGCCGGCAGTAAATAATGCTTAAACTTGTGCCCCCAGTATTCTTGATACAAAGTTGCAAAACCTTCCCTATATGATTTTGTTATAGATCATATCTTAATGTACATTACATTGATATATTCGAGTATCATTCCTCCATATCTATTCCATAGCATAAGCCGCATCCTAAAAACTAAGCTAAAGTCACCATCATAATAAAAAAAACATAAGTTCTTATTAAAAACAAAAGCATATGGTGCTAGACTTGCTATCAAGGTAAGATTAAGGGCAATTGAAATCACACAAAACAGGAAATATAATACAAATTTGCATTAAAAAGTTCATGCTTGGAAAAACTCTATCTTTGTGTTTGAAACAAAGTGCATACAAAAGAAATCCTCCTATTTACAAAAGGAATCATAAACAAGCATACTTGCTATAAATATAGATAAAGAGTGTTGCCAAAGCCACAACAAATAAAATGATTGAATAGACTATTATCATCCAACTTGGTCTATTTTAGCTATGGGCGAGGCTTGATGCAGCTTCAACAACTTTCTAGCAAAATCGCTATATCTATAATCATCACCAAACACTTCCGGTCAGTCCAGTGTCATCACCAAACATTTCACAAGCAAAATCGCTATAGATAAAAAGTGTTGCCAAAGCCATAACAACAAATAAAGAGATTCAATCGACTAGTGCGATCCGACAAGGTCTATTTCAGCTATGGGCGAGGCTCGATGCCACTTCAACAACTTTCTAGAAAAATCGCTATATCCATGGTCATCACCAAACAGTTCCGGTGAGCCTGTTGTTATAACAATCTTCTTTAACAAAAGTGAATAAGCAAATAAGAACTTTATCATACATTCTTTATTCTTTGAACCTATAACAGGATAAAGCCACACGTTCTGAAGGTGTAACTGTCCCATTTTGCTGTAGTCGACCTCCGAAGAACCAAGTTGGAATGCATATTTGAATGCAGTCCATAAAATGAATTAGTATTAGTTATAAGAGTTCAGGATAACGAATATTTCAATATGATCATATCATTCATATGAATCCAACCCACTTTGAACTTAAGAGAAATCACATTCGGGGATGCACAATCAGTTCAACAAAAAAAGGACATCATAGTCTTACTACTAAAATCTATTCCTAGTAAATCAAGTTTCTTAAGGCATAACGATCCAGAATATTATTTCTCACGATATCCGACATACTACTAGTCACATCTTCTTGTGGAGCAACTCGGGGTGCTTTGGGTGTTTCATTTACCACTTCCATTTTTCTAATAAGATATAAGATACAAGTCATTAATATAAATTACAACATTATTGAAGAAAATACCCTAGGGCAGAGAAGTTATATCTCGATCACTAGTATTATCGAAATCACTTGTATAGCTCACCCGAAAGTAAGAGAGACTAGTGCAACCTAGCATACATGATATATGAAATACAAACTCTATACCATAAATTAAAAAGAAAACAGATCTGTATGCATATAATTTAAGTAATTAACTAGACAGCTAAAACAAAAAAAACTTATAACATTAGAATACAGAAATATTGGTCTCTATATTATAAAGTAGAATCACGGTTTCCAATTAAAGTGATTCCCCTCACACTTTTAATAGAAAAAACTTATCTTTCCCTCTCACATATCTGCTTCTCCCTCACAAATGTTACACACACACACACTTCACACACCGTTCTCTGGACACGTTCCGTTATCATGGCTCCGTTCTTCATTAATCACTCCATTAATTGCCATTAATTGATAGGTTGCCCTTTCATTGGCAATTAATTCTTCTTGCCCTTTGATTCATTTTAATTGCCTTTTCGTTGCTAGCCTTTTTATTAATTTTGGTTGTCTGTTGTGTAGTGGCTACAAGAAAGTGATCTTAGCCGTTGGTTTAAGATTCGTGTGACGATAGTGCCCGTTGATTGGGTTCCCCTTGCATCCATACTAATATATAGCAGTACTACCAAAGAACGGTGCGTGATGTGTGTGTAAATTTTGTGAGGGAGGAGCAAATATGTGATGGGGAAACAAAATTTGTTTTTCTTGGTTTCCATTATTTGTCAACCCGTTATATTTGGGGTTTGATCGAATCCCTTTCTTTGATTTGATGAAACCCTAATTCTTTTTACCTGTGATCAACCATATTGAATTTGTATCATGTACCCGTTGTTTCTTAACTTTGATGGAAACCCTTTATTGTGTTTTGTGGAAACGTTAAGTTTTTATCAGGTTTGGCTCTTGAGTGTATCTTTACTTCTGGCTAGGTGAGTTTCCATGTTTTTCCCCTTTTTACGAGGTCTTGCTTATTTGATTTTCGGTTATATAAGGGTTGTATGGCTTATTTCATTTTGGCTTATGTTTTATAAGCTTATATAATTACCAACAAGAGATATACGCTTCTATTCTCCTTTTGTTACAAAGTATTATATATGAGGCAGTGATGATATTAATGAATGAATTTGTCTTAATAAATTTGAACAAAGTTTGAGATTGGCCGTATCTTGGCAGGATAATTCATTCTTAATGTTTTGCAGCCATGGCGGTTTTATCCTCTTTGTTTCATACTTTTTTCTATTACAGATTTGAGTCTCTGAGACTCTTAATTAAAGACGATATTTACTTGATTTCAGCTTATGTTTTTAAGGTCACTTTACACAGTAAAATTAAATATTATGTATGGGGCAGTGATGATAATGAATATTAGCCCTGGGCAGAGTATGAAAACCGAAAGAACGATGCGTGATGTGTGTGTAAATTTTATGAGGGATGGTAGATATGTGAGGAGGGAAACAAAATTTGTTGTTTTGGGTTTCAATTATTTGTCAACCCGTTATAACACTCCTTTTGTGGAAAATGAGCCCGCGATTGTAAAACTTTGGCCATTCTGTTTTTAGAGTGCAAGGTTAACTTCCTTATTAATAGAGACACTAATATGTTGTTCATGGAAGGCCGAGATTTTAACCCTAACTTTGGTGGAAAAAAGGCGATGACGATGACATTCTGATATTGTGATTTTGTGAGCCATGGTTTACAAACACATGTATTTTGGCGTGGCAGCCACAACTACATCGTGGTTGCAGCCATACAGTGTTTCGTATGGTTCCTACATTAGCGGATCTGAGCCTCGCCTTTATGTTAAAGTTTAATGTTATGAGATTTTTGAGAGTAACCTTAATTTGCCTAAATCGGATGATGAGGATGTGAACGAGGAAAAGTTATCAGTTTTCTGTGACGTACTTTGGTAAGGCTAGTTTGTTACTGGCTCCTAATGATTTGGGGTTGGTTGCACTTGTTTCGACGTCGCTGGATAATAACCATGGGAGGACCCTTTGATTCATTTTAACTGCCTTTTCGTTGGTAAGCCTTTCATTAATTATGGTTGTCTGTTTGTGTAGTGGCTACAGGAAACTGATATTAGGCGTTGGTTTAAGATTTGTGTGACGATGGTGATCGTTGATTGGGTTCCCCTTGCATCCATATATATAGCGGCACCACCAAAGAACGGTGCCTGATGTGTGTGTAAATTTTGTGAGGGAGGAGTAGATATGTGAGGGGGAAACAATTTTTTTTCCTGGGTTTCCATTATTTGTCAACCCGTGATATTTTGGATTTGATGGAATCCCTTTCTTGGTTTTGATGGAAACCCAAATTCTTTTTTTCCTGTGATGGACCATATTGAATTTGTATCATGTGGTCGTCGTTTCTTGAGTTTGATGGAAACCCTTTATTGGGTTTGGTGGAAACGTTTTCGCCTATATAGGGGTTGTATGCCTTATTTGATTTCGGATTATGTTTTATAACCTTATATAATTAATATTAACAACAAGAGATTATAAGCTTCTATTCTCCTTTTGTTACAGAGTATTGTATATGGGGCAATGATGATATTAATGAATGAATTTGTCTTAATGAATTTGAACAAAGTTTGGGATTGGCCGTATCTTGGTAGGGTAATTCATTCTTAATGTTTTGCAGCCATGGCAGTTTTATCCTCTTTGTTTCATACTTTTTTCTATTATAGATCTGAGCCTTTGAGACTCTTAATTAAAGACGATATTTGTTGTTTAGGCATATATGCTAGTTTTATAGATTGCTTGATTTCAGCTTATGTTTTTAAGGTCACTTTTTCTGCCTTATTTTGAGACTTTGTAGCTTATCTTATGTAAATGCTATACAGTAAAATTAGTTACAAAGTATTATCTATGGGGCAGTGATGATAATGAGTATTAGCCATATGCATAGTATGAAAACCGAGATAAACACTCTCTTTGCGGAAAATGAACATGTGTTTGTTAAAAAGTTGCCCATTCTATGTTTAGAGTGCAAGGTTAACTTCCTTATTAATAGAGAGACTAATATGCTGTTCATGGCAAACCAAGATTTTAACCCTAACTTTGGCAGTCAGCATTACTTCTTTTCAAGTTTCCCAAGGTGATTTCATATCTTTGAAAGAAAATTATGCTATGATATAAGAAATAAGGAAAAAAAACCATCAAGATGGCATTCTGATATTGTGATTTTGTGACCCATGGTTTGCAAACACATGTATTTTTACGTGGCAGCCAAAACTACATCGTGGTTGCAGCCATACAGTGTTTCGTATGGTACCCGCATTAGCAGATCCGAGCATCGCCTTTATGTTAAAGTTTAATCTTATCAGCTTTTTGAGAGTAAGCCTAATTTTCCTAAATCGGAAGATGAGGCTGAGAACGAGGAAAAGTTATCAGTTTTCTGTGACGTCCTTTGATAAGGCGGATTTGTTATTGACTCCTGAATATTTAGGGTTGGTTTCACGTGTTTCGTCCTTGCTGGATAGTAACCATGGGAGGTTAGTTAGTTCATTGACAAATAAATAGTTGAAATGAATATGTTTATGTTTAATTCACGTAATTTTGGTTTCTTTGGTTTACCATTTTGAATGGGAATTCAGGTGATGGCAGTAAGTGGAGCCGACAAAATGTATGCTCTCTTTAGTGTAGAGTTTTGCATAGTAATGCGATTATTAGTTTTTTAGTATTTCGTTTGGTGATCGAGTTTTAAATTGTCATTATGCAGACATTTGGGTCGTCTGCAAACTTTGGTGGTAGAAGATGGAAAAAAAGAGTCAGAACTACTTGCACACAACCGTTGGAGCTAAGAAGAGAGGTTAGCGTTTAGTCATTTAGAGTTGGTCTTTATGTACTTATAGATATAGTTGCTTAAACATATAGATCTGTGAAGTGAGCATTAAATCAATTGGTGATTAGTAAATTGTGTTTTATGGTGTAGAGGCAAGTCACCATTTATATCATACACTATAGTTCCATAGTTGGATTGTCACTATAAACACGCGACTAACGTTGCCCCTTTGGTGATTAATAATACAGGAAACCCTCAAAACGTAATCTTTTAGGACCGTGCGTTGGCAGAAATCCCTATATTGGCGTGCCGTGTTCTCACCTATTACCTCTTGCTCTCTCTGTGTAAAAATTATAACAAGGAATCGGTGGGTGTTGAAATTGTTTCCTGCCCTTTGATCTGATTTCCGGCTTTAATAAGGATTCAGTGTCTGATGTGGAAAACGGGACGCGAAGCGAACGGTGTGTGCTTTATGTGTGTAAAGTTTTTGAGGGAGGATAGGTTTTGTATGAAAGAAAAAATAGGATTATTTAATAAGTGTGTGATGGGAATCACTGTCCATTGAGAACCGTTATTCCCCTATATTATAAATAGGGAGACTAATAGGTTAATAATAGGAAGATGTCGGCTCATAAATGCCTTGGCGTCTTTCGGTTGCTAAAATAATACACTTGCAGTTTACATTTTTGTGATTTTTGATGGGGCTGGGTGATCCCATATCTTGCCAGGGCATCTCAGTACAGATGAAGCCATGGTGGGGGTACCTTTTCAGTAGAAACGTGCCTTATTTGAATGTAATCAGAAAAAAACCGGTTATAACTTCTGAGGCTGTAACTCGCATTTGCATGATACTTTTGCTTTATCTCTGTATAACCAACGTTAATGCTTTGAAATGGCAATGATGATATTTTTTAGACATCGCTGAGCTGAATCGCTTAGAGTTCGGATTATGTGCTGCCTGGCAGGGCAAGCTTTCCATGTTTGCAGCCATGGTGGCCATATCCTCATATCCGATTAGTCATTTATCTGAGCCTAAAAATAAGAGACCGCTTGCTGTTTCATTCTTTTTTAAGTTAGATTTCTGGTTACTTGATGGTATATATGATAGAATCTTTTCTAAGATTTTTTTGTAAATTAATTAATCAATGAAAGGGCAACTTATCAGTTAATTGCGAGGGAAAAAGGAAAACTCTTATTAATGAAACAGGGTGTTTAATGAAGAACGGGGCCATGATAACGGAACGTGTCTAGAGAATGGTGTGTCAAGTGTGTGTGTAACATTTGTGAGGGAGAAGCAGATACTCTATAATATATAGACTAATGTGGGAGGGGAAAAAGTTTTTTTTTATTAAGAGTGTGACGGGTACACTTGTAGGTTACATTCCTATAATTTTCGATGGGGCTGGGTGATCCCATATCTTGCCAGGGCATCTTAGTAGAGATGAAGCCATGGTGGGGGTACCTTTTCCGTAGAAACGTGCCTTATTTGAATGTAATCAAGAAAAAAACGGTTATAACTTCTGAGGCTGTGACCCCGCATGTGCATGATGCTTTTGTTTTATCGTTGTATAACCAATGTTAATGCTTTGAAATGTTAATGATGATAGTTTGTGGACATCGCTAAGCTGAATCGCTTAGAGTTGGATTATGTGTTGCCTGGCAAGGCAAGCTTTCCACGTTTGCAGCCATGGTGGGCATATCCTCATATCCGATTAGTCATTTATCTGAGCCTAAATATAAGAGACCACTTGTTGTTTCATTCTTTTTTAAGTTATATATGCGGTTAGTTGATGGTATTTATGACATAAATCTTTTGTATGTTTTTTTATAAATAAGTCACCTTTATTGATTTTACCCACCCTTTGTTGCCTTGCGTTCCGTTGCACTAAGGTGAGCTTGGGAGAGCTTACCACTGCTTTAGCGTGTTATGAGGAACGACTGTTAGGCTGTTTTGGTCAATGTGCATATATGTATTTCTACATATATACACTTGTAAAGTCAGTTGTGAGATTTTTTACAAAAAAAACAACTTTTTTCTTTTTTTTGCGGGCGATGATGATAGCTATTTTCCTACCGTGAGTGGTTTACCGGCTACGCATCTTGGCACGGTGACCACATCCTAATTGTATTCGTAGCCATGTCATGTGTTCACCACTCCTTCGGTGCTTAAGAGTCTAAGCCTTATTTTCCACTGTTTGTGGTTCGTTTCTGTCCACTGACAGTTCGTGCTGAGATTTTGCCTCACCAGGCCACTGAAAGTACATAGAAGATGTTTACTCATTTATATCATGTGTTTGGACATGTGCGCGTGAATTTTTTTATGGATTCTGTTTTGGCAAAAAAAGAGTTAGCAACAGGCAATAGTGCATCTGCTATAATTCATGAACCAAACACCCTTGATAAAGGGTGTTTCAATGTTGTTAAACCACGAACCAAACACCTCCTTCTGCTGTTAAGGGCTCTGAAATGAACTAGGTTTCGCCCAAGCTTAGATCTGCAGCTAATTTAATGAAAAATAAGCTGTAAGCTAAGGTCGACAAATTTGAAGGTATCCTACACCAACTATAGACTAGCGCTAGGATCAGGAAGGGAGCACACACCCCACATAAGAAAGGTTTTGAACGGAAGCGTATCATGTAAGTGTTTATCTTTCTTTGTCTGAAAAATACGCATACCAACTAACCTAATGATCCGTGTGTAAGTTTTAAGTAGCTTTCGGAAAATATAAGAAAATTACTCAAACCTTTCTCGCTACAAAATCAAACTAATAGCCTTATGAGTCGATAAAATCAAAATAAATAAAATCCTGACCATTTTCATATACTGGTCTGATGTTATTATCAGTTTTGTTGGTTTGCTGGATGGTGTTTCAATGTAAATCTGATTTTTGATCTTCCATATGTCCTGCACACCAATCAACATTTATGTTCAAATGTTATGTCACGAAAGCTTTGTATTTCATACTTTATACCGGAATTCCACACTTTGCAATGGATTCCTGTTTAGGACGTGAATATAACATGAAATTAAATATGATGATGTGTCCACAAATAAGCTTTAGCGAACACCCCAAATTTTGTGTTTCTTGAGTTCGGTAACCTAAGGCTGAATTGAGTAACATTATTGTGTATTACCCATATAGTATATATATTACGTATACATACTAGATCAAAAAACAGGCAACTTCCAGTATTAGAAAAGTCCATTTATGTATATCTTTACTGACCTTTCTAGAAACACTATTATTGGATTCCCGTTGTTCATTCTGTGTGCTACTTTATTTGCAAAAAAAAAATTTTAAAAGCAATGTTTGGTTTTGTGTAGGAAGCCTCTTTTTAAAAGCAGTTGCGGGGCCGCATACGTGTGCGTGACTGTTTGTGAACAAGTTATGAAACCTGTAAATCGTCTCTGTGTATGTACGTGAGTAAGTTGATGAAGCCCCTGGTCAATTTAACTTGGTTTTTTCTAGCAATATTCAGTTATTAAAGCACCTAGTTTTAATACCTTACGATCGCATTTACTGCAGGTTAGTGCTCCACTTTTTTGCTTGGCTGAAGCGAAAACCACAAACAGACATAAGAAGCCTGCGGTATCTCTCTGTGTCTCCTACAAGTTTGTTTCAACTACCCCTAGCAGCCCCGTATAGGGAATACAGAAGCATGAACCATGTATCTCTCACTCCTACAAGTTTGTTAGAACTCGCCCCTTCACTTTCTTTCATGTTGTCGTCTTTGGAGTTTGTATGAATGCGAACAAATTACCAAAAAAAAACAAACCATTAATATAATTCAACCAAATGATACACAGGCCTGGCAGTCCAACGACATGACTATCAGTACGTAAATTTCCCTAACACAATCACACTAGAAAGATTAAAAAGAACAACTAAGTTCAGCACGCTTGACACAGATTGACAAAAATCGTTTATTAGCGGACACATTTTGGCACATTTACCGCCACATTTCCCTCGGACCCATCGCCTTGCAACCTTTTGATGAACCTTTACATCGGGTGGATGCGGTTGCCAGTCGTGGCTGCTTTGGCCGTAAGCTGGTCACAGAAAGCGCAGTCTGCATCATGCAAAGTCTGTAGGAAAGCCACCATTTGGTTGACCACGGGTTCTTGTCCAACGGTCTGTAACTCCTGGACAAGCTGTGTCCTATCAACAACGGCGCTATTCAACTGCCGCCACATCTGTTCCAACTTCTGTTTCTAGCCCATTTCTCCTTGCATATCATTCCGCAAGTGGGAAACTGATGGAGGAACATAAAAATAAACTAGTTATTTGGTTTAGTTTGTGGTATCTTTCATTTAGTAATCTTATTTTTTGTTTTTAAGAATAATATTTTTATCTTTTTCTCCAAGTTTAGTTTTCCTATAAAATTAGGACTTGGGTTTATTGTATTGAATTATTATGGAGTTATGAATAAAAATACAGACTTTTAGTCTTTTGTTAATCAACTTAAATCCAAGTTAGGGTTTATTGTTTGATTTCATCCTAATAATCGGTATTCGTGTGAATCAACGATTGTTGGAATTTGCCTGATTATCGGTATTCTTTTGAATCAATGATAGTTGGAAGGATTATGTCTGGCATTCTTTTTGAATCAACAGATCTAATTACTTATTCTTGTTACTTAAGTTTTTTAGTCTACATCAGTTGGTATCAGAGTCTGGTATCAAGAGCCAAAGTTCCTGATTAAGATGCCTCCAATGAGAAGTAGAAATCTTCAGGACGTGTATGAACAAGAATTGGATCAGTGTATTATGGCTAGATTGGAGGAGCAATTGGAGCAGCGTGTTATGGCTACATCAGTTGGTATCAAGAGCCGAAGTTCCTGATTAAGATGCCTCCAATCAGGACGTGTATGAAAAAGAATTGGAGCAGCGTGTTATAGCTAGATTGGAGGAGCAATTTGATCATTTAATTTATCAATTAACTGACTGGATGGATCACTTGATGAACAAACCTGATGTTCCTAACATTCGGGGTATTGAAAATGAAGAGTCAGAAAACTATTTGTTGAGGTCGAAGACAATGATGATGATGTCGTTTGTGGTGATTATGAAGCAGCCCCGATTTATGATGAAGATCCCGAGGAAGAAAATGATGTGCCATCTTCGAATGTTATGTTTGGTGTAGAAGAAGAATCAATGGCAGTTTATGATACCGATCTTGAAGATGTCATTGAGGAGGAAGAAGGATTTTTTGGGAAACGAAGATTTGGTGGCAAAGAAGACAACATACAATATGTTGTAGTTGTGGCTAATGATCTTAGTGTTGAGTATTCAAAACCCGTTGTCTCAAACCCCTATGAGTTACTTTGGTTGCAAACAAGTAAATGAGTAGATGTTAGTATTTTGATTGAAAAAACATATATCAAGAAGCCGCATCCATGGTCGATAAGTTTGGTTTGAAGACGATCAAGGTTCGAGGTAGATTCATTATAAATAAAGGGAATTTGATGCAAGGGATACAAATTTGGATGCTACGAGTACACGGGACGGGCGACACAAACTCGAGGAAGAGTTTTTTTTGAAGTGGGGGAGAATGATGGAGGAACATAAAAATAAACTGGTTATTTAGTTTAGTTTGTGGTATCTTTCATTTAGTAATCTTATTATGTGTTTTTTAAGAATAATATTTTTATCTTCTTCCCCAAGTTTAGTTTTCCTATAAAATTAGGACTTGAGTTTATTGTATTGAATTATTATGGAGTTATGAATAAAAAATACAGACTTTTAGTCTTTTGTTAATCAACTTAAATCCAGGTTAGGGTTTATTGTTTGATTTCATCCTAATAATCGGTATTCGTGTGAATCAAGATTGTTGGAATTTGCCTGATTATCGGTATTCTTTTGAATCAATGATAGTTGGAAGGATTGTGTCTGGCATTCTTTTTGAATCAACATATCCAATTACTTATCCTTGTTACTTTGGTTTTTAGTCTACATCAGAAACAAACATCTCCGCCCAGTCGTCTGATTGGGCTTCTGCCTCCATAGCAGCACATCTGGGCCGGTGTGCTATTTTTAGCTTTGTTTTACTAAATTACCTACAAATATACGTCGTAGTGTGTGAAAATAAACGTGTTAGCACCCCTTTAGATACCATGCCCTCCTTACTTGCATTGTCTGGTGTAACGCACTAAATGAGCCCCTATCAACACAAACAGTAGCCACATCCCACTTTTCATTGTTCTGTGTGCACCTTTCCAAAAGTAGACCAAAAAACACAATACCATCAGCCACACACTGTTCCCATATTCCATTATTATGTGTTATTTTTTTCCCCAAAAATAGATCCATCACAAATTTGATAGCATTATGCAGTTTTTTCCAAAAGTAGATAAAAAACACAGTAACACCACTCACTAACTGTTCACATGATCCATTATTATGCCTTTTTTCCCCCAAAATGGGTATGATATTATATTACACAAATATACCATTAAAAACTGTAGTGGTTAATATGCATCACATGAAACCCAAAAGAACCCAAATAACAACGTTGCGCTTTTGGGAGAGCCAAACATGCATGCTCATAACATTTGAGAAGTTTAACACAGATAGACTAGCACATACGAAGAACTGGATTCCAACATTAAATGACAGATAGAATATATTACAAAGAATACGAAATACATTTTCAAAAGAAAGAACGTACACCGTGCTTTCAACACATAAAATTGAAAAAACAACACAGGCAAGGCACGCGGTCCACAAACGAATGACTGCTGTCATTTATTGAAACCTTCAAAACACTTTGCTTCCTACTGATCACAAAGATCGCATGAAAACCTCCATTTCATGAATTCGGGCATCAGATTCATCCATCAGCCATCCCAACTTCCAAACCTCGACAGCCTCACGCTCTTGCACCACATTCAAAAGGCCAAGCATTCGGTGCACGCGATGGTCATGCCCTAGGCTAGAAAGCTCCAGTATGAAAGCAACCCTCTCACCACTAGCTACGCTCTTCTCTCTGTGCAGAGATTCAAGCCTACCCCTCCAATCCCTCTCCTCTTCAACCCTCTTCTGCAAATAGAAATAGAAACAATTCCCATAGTCGTTCGAGCAGCAAAGAAACTGCAAGGATTGAAGGATGAGTCGCCAGGTCATTTTTCCCCCTTAAAGGTCTTGCTATATCCGTTGTGGGCAATGGCACACTTAAATAGAGGCTCTCCACTCCACTGTTGCCTTGTCTCATTAGATTCCTTTTTTTATAACTTAATAGCATTAGATGCAGCCTCACCGTTATGTGCTTCAGTCAACCACACACTGAGAACCATACATAACCTACTGTTAGCAGCAGGCCTGCTATGTACATATAAAGAAGTGTCAACAGACTCATTTAGAACCACAAATAACCCACTGTTAGCAGCGGGCCTACTATATATACTTACATCATACATGTGCTAACCATATTCATAAATCCCCATTTAAATTTAGTTGTGCCATTATAATTACTTTAAATGTGCGCCTAATTGTTTGGTATGTTATTGTGGCTAGGCACCCCACCAGCAGACGTGCTATAAAAGGTTGCAAAAACATTTGTATTGGCGTTTCAAAAAACTTTGGAATCGGGAAAAAACAAGTGACTCAAAGAGAAAACTTCTAACGAAGCTCGAACAAGCAGCCACGAAGGAGAAGCACCCATAGCTGAACAACTCTGAAGGCTATTTCTTTTGGCAAACGCTTGTTATCTATTATCAAGACAATTATATTAGCTGTAACAAACTAGCAACTATCATGTTATGTGTAACAAATTGTGCGCCTTTTATCACGTAATAGCAGAATCTCCATTATCCTTTCTCTCTTAGTCAGTTTGCAACCTAACCTATAAAACCACCCCTCACACGCCCGCCCTCCGCCCCAGCGGAGCGCGGGCACAAGACCTAGTACCTAGTAATTTGTGGGGTTCTTCGAATGGTCGGTTTAACAACCGCGGATTCAACTTGTCTTCTACATGATAGTCTCTCCTTTAACATCCCAGGGTACGACGGTGTCGTCCCTGGCGCCATAGTTTAACAGCCTAACAAATTCATGGCTCACCACATCAGCGAGTGGTGTCTAGCCCTCGCGCCGTAATAACCAGCCCATGAAAATTGACGTTTTGCCTTTTTTATTTAACTCATAAAGTAGGGTATATGTGGACCCCTTATACCACTTTTTACCCCTCTGACACCACTGCTACCCCACTAAATATGGTGCCATAGCATTCTCGTATCATAGCCTACGTTTTAGCTATAGCACCACTTTTCTCTATACCCAATGCTCTTATGAAAGTAATCTAAACCACTTTGCAAACCAAAAACTAAAAAAACAAAATCACGAGTTAGAATCCAAATCAAGAACAAATAACACAAAAGACACAGAACTTGGAATAAAATAATTGTTGTAAAAAGAAAGAAATTAGATGGATCTACCTTTATGACAAGATCCATGAAAACTGAAATTGATAAGAGAGTGAATAGTAAGAGAGGTTGAGGAATTGATTGCTACAGTACTTGTTAATGAGAAATATTAAGGTTGGGTGAAACATTAGAGAAAGACTATTGTAAAAATACTTCCAATACCAATAAACACTCTGATTATCACACAACTAACTACCCTTTTGTGATATGATCAACGATCAAGTACAAAATAAAGATTAGTCCCCAAACGGATGTTAATCGATCATACAAGAAAATAGTGAAATCATCCCAACTAGGTCGATAGATTTCCCTCACATACATAATCACTCAAACACACAAACACACAAACAAGAAGAGAGATAAAACAGTAATAGTGAGAACAACCTCAACTGTTTGTATAAGAGATAAATAAGATGATATTAATGCCAAACGCATCAACTCAAATGAACATCGATGCTTTTTCCAGAGAGAGAGAGTTCAATAGAGAAATATAAGATCGAGAGTTGATTTGCCCCAACGATAATACACACTCTATATAGGAACACTTTTGATCACATTAGCCCCTTGAGATATGAACTTGCTAGAATCAACACCAAACTATGAAAAATTATACAGGAGTGGTCCCTGTACAATATACAACAAAGACACTTGGAAGTTTGTATATTTCTAAAACCTTACTTCAAACTGAACAAGGGTATTAGCCATTGGAAAGTACTATATCTCAAAAAACATACTGACAACATAACTTTTAAGGTTATGCAGGTCAATATTAACGGATTACATAAGGGTGAAAGATGCATTCGATAGATTGAAACTTCCAACATCCCCTCTCAAACTAACATTGATTTAGAAACGAGCCAAATTAAAGACACCAATGACTGTAAAGCTTATTACATATGTGCATCATTTTTTATTTTTTTTATTTAATAGATTAATTAAAAAAAATTCTCTTTATATTCAGATAGAACATTGGCTTAGGCAACGGCCGCAACCAATAACATAAACAGAAAAAAGTGAAAAAAGGAACTTCCCTAAACATCACGGAAGAAACAAAGACGAGCTCATAATCAAGAGCAAACCACCTGTAAAATATCATAAAAACATAAAACCACACAACGACAGATGATGAAACATATAAACAACTAATCATATAACGAGCAGAATTCATGCCCTTTCTTTACGAAAAAAAAGACAAGAACAACCAAGAGATATACAAGCAACAAAATAGACACAAAAGAACTAACCATAGTACATACCCTAGATAAACAGAAAGAACAAACGATTCGTAAAGAAGAAAGGAATCATAAAGAACATCTAATAAAATAGAGGATAACAGGCTTCACAAACAAGACATAAATCTGAAAAAACACAATCTGATTAGGAAGGAGAATCACATGATTCTCCAAAGAAAGGAGAGATTCAGAGTACAAACTCTGAATAAACTTAGGAATCACAAGATTCGTCAAAGAGAGACAAACATGCCAGATAAAAGAAAACATAAGGAAGAGATCCCAAACAAAAACATACGAGCACAACCAAAAAACATGGAACACCAAATCCTCGAAGAGAAGAATAATCAGGAAGAGTACCAAAGAAAACAGCGGAAGGAGCACACACAGAGACGAGCATAGCATGATTACCACAATGAAACAACATGAACAACACAATTCCAAAGGCAGAACAATAAACAAATACGTGAACCAACACAAGAGCCATACATAGATCAGAAACACAGAAAGGATGCCATAAAGGGCAAACCAAGAGATCCTTATGATAAGGACAACCAAACATACATGAGATAACAACAAGAAAAACCAATGACACGGATAAGACATGACTGACACACATGTATACATACAAGAAGCAAATAAGAACAATAAGATCAAGGCATAAGACCAACCAAACAATATAACAGGTAGATGGAGGCACTACAAAGAGCTACCTAAACTAACAAGCAAACTAAAACAAACGAATCCTAACAGATAAGGTAGACCAGAAAGATAGACAGGGACTAAAGACAAGAGAAACAAAACAGAGCAAGGACAGACAGATGCAATAGACAGTAACACGGAGAACAAAAAAAACATAAAGCGTAAAGAAACACAAGCATAAATAAGAACAGGCAATAACAACACAATAAACAACACAAAGTTAAGAAACAATCAACAGAAAAAGGCCTTAAAGCAAAACATATAACCTAACATATACAAAACAAAAACATAGAACATAACACATAATAGATGCTCAAGATGAGTACAAATTAAAGAATAACATTAGCATGAACAAGAAATTTAAACCTATAATGAAGTACCTCCAAGAGCAAGATAAAGAACCAAGTCGATCAAGAAAAATACACGTAATGAAGAAAACAAGAATAAGACAAGATAAGAACAACAACTAAAAAACAAAGGAAGCATAAGGGAAAGAAACAACAAAGAGACGGTCACATAGGAAATATGGTCATAAACCTTGGCAGAATTATAAGAGGACCTAGATGATTATAAATTATCAATTTCATGTACTTCCTCATTGTCCTGGTGTTTTTTAAGATAGATGGAATGTCACACCTAGCATCATTTTGATCAGAAAATATCATCTCACTTTGAGTGTGATGCTGAGAATTGCCCTTATATATGCTTTTGAAATCTATAAAAGTTGCATTGCCACTCTCATCTCTACTAGGATAATTTGGGGTATTGCCATCATCATTGGACTTAGCATTATCTACATCATAGGGACTTTTAGATGTGTGACTGCCAGGATAATCAAAAAATTCAATTGTCTTAGCAAATCCTTTTTAGACAATGAAAAAACATTTACTTTTGATTTTGTAGAGGTAAAGGAGTTCTCATCCTAACTAGCAATTCTGAAGTAAAAGATGGATTTATCATCAAGATTAGTTTTAACAGTTGAGAATTTAAGAAGGCCATTTAAAAGTTATGAAGAAAAACTTATCACCATTGATTGAGACAGTTGAATAGCAAACGCAACCACAACATCTAATGTGAGAATTCCTAGGTGTAATTCCATAAATTACTTTAGAAAAGGAATTTCCACCGAGACCATAAGATGGAGTAAATATGGGCACTCCATATAACAAGAGTGATCCCTACCTAAAACATAAGACACCTAGTTAAACTAAGGAGCCTATGTTTTATATAGGAGAGAGTATAAGAAATATGTAGATTGATTCTTAAAATGAAACACAGGTATTAATAATATAGTACACATCAACATTAAACATAATAGTATGCATCCAGGCATCCATGAAAGGAAGCATCCAACATTTAACGCAACTCACAGAAATGATAGAAACATAACATATGGCCATATTAGGAATCATCATCATACAAGCAAACACTCTGAAACGATTACCACTAGACGAGACAAGGCATACACCAATTAAACATGCCAGAGACCAATATTTAGAGAGTCCAAGATAGATAGACATATTAGGATACATGCTCATACACACAAATAACCTAAGGCAATTAGCACTAGATATAGGCAAGATAACTAACAACCAACAAACAACAACCAACAATACAATATAATCATAGATAAACAAGGCAAACTGCACACAGAAGTACAACGGCTCAATACCACACAGAGGTAGACACATATTATTAAACATACACAATACACAATAATAATAGTGGGAAGAACATAAAAAAGAAAAATAGAAGAAGAGAACACAAACATGATCCTAGTCCTAACCATCATACACATACATGAGACACGGTGACAAATAAAAAACTCAGATAAGCTAGTTAAACACACGAGCGATTATGGTTAGAATACACATAATCAGATAGAAGGGGACCCCAAATGAATAAACAGACAAACACGAGATACAACACACAATAAATAAATAGGAAAAAATTTGAACAAAGAGCCAACAAACTATAGAAAGATAGATAAACAAATGGTAACATAAGTAGTAGAAAAAACAATAAAGACAATAAAGAAGTCACATAGACAAATAAATAACAGATAATAGATCAAGAACCAAGTTAAAGGAACAAACGGAAAACATATCACTAACTAACGAAGGTAAATCACTCAGTTATGCACCTGCCTGTGGGAAGGGAAGGTTTCCACACTTATAAAGGAAGAGGGTCAAGATGTTACCCAAAGAGTTTGCAGTGCAATCACTAGAAGGACCACCAACACACAGATTAAGAAAGTAATCTTATAGGGCACATAAAACAGCAAAACAACCAAGATAAGTAACCAGAGTAAGAGAGAATCAACGATCCCTAAGATGACCGATTCTTACTACGACCGTCAAGGAACCACCACCAATTTATCATTAGCGCTCGTGAAACAAAAAATCCCTTATAAAATAAGGTTAGGGTTAAAGAAACCTTAATAACTATATTTTTTCCCAGGAACAATCATCAAGAGTCAATCTAATCAGAGCAGCGAACATATGAGATCAAGAAACCCTAAAAAATTTCACTTAAAAAATATAGGGCTCCCCAGTTCAACCACCCAAAAAGGTCAATCAATTAGTTAATCACTGATTAACACTCAAAGAACCTTCCAAACAACAAACAGAACCAAGATTCGAGAAACCCCTAAATTCATACAAACCCTAGTTTTTTTCAAAAACCATTAAATCAAGAGCCGAAGCTATGATACTATGTAAAATACGTAAACCAATACCAATAAACACTCTGATTATCACACATCCAACTACCCCTTTGTGATATTATTAATGATCAAGTACAAAATAAAGATTAGCCCCAAACGGATGCTAATCGAACATAGAAGGAAATAGTGAAATCGTCCCAACTAGGTTGATCCGATTTTTCTCACATACATAATCACTCAAACACTCAAACAAGAAGAGAGATAGAACGGTAATAGTGAGAACAATCTCAACTGTTGGTATAAGAGATAAATAAGATGATACTAGTGCTAAACGTATCAATTCAAATGTATATTGATCCTTTCTAGAGAGACTAAGAGTTCCAAAGAGAAAGATAAGAGCGAGAGTTGATCTGCCCCAACGATAATATACACACTATATAGGAACACTTTTTTTTTATCACATTAGCCCCTTGAGATACGAACCTGCTAGAATCAACACCAAACTATGAAAAATTGTACAAGAGTGGTCCCTGTACAATATACAGCAAAGACACTTGGAAGTTTGTATATTGTTGACAACTATATAATAACAAGTAAATTCCCTTTAAAAGGAAGTACCTTATTCCCGCCGTACTAATAGTAGACCATGTTTTCCCGCTCAAGGTAAACTAAATTCCCGCTCAAAGTGGTGTTCATTATGGCACCGTTGGATCAAAGATTTTCGTGAGATGGTTTATGACACAATAAATTCAAGGTGTTAAAGGTTTAAGGATACATAGACTTGCGAGATATTTGGTGAAATGAATAAGACAATATTAGTTGTGTGAACCCACCTATTTAATCACCTCTGTATTTTTCTATATTAAACTTGATTTCACATTTTCAAAACTCGACTAAACTCACTCGGTGTGGGGTGATCTGGGTCAACTTGGTTCTCGAGAGTTGATCGAGTTTCAATTATTTCATGTTTTTTATAAATAAAAAATGTAAATTATGCATATTTGTAACGTGATTTTTTGAATCATTCAAAATACTATATAAAAGTGGGAAAAAATCAGGTTTACCTTAGTCGACTCGGGTTGAACCGGTAACTCAATGACTCAACCGGAATGATTTAAAAACAGGTTTTCAAAACATTGGGTAAATGGACAATGGATTAGATTGTACGGAGTAAAAAACTAACTAGGCCATTGGCATTCTATCTGGGTTAACAGTGTGTATACATATCATGTATTATTGTTCTTTGCTTACAAAGTTTGGGTTTGTGTTCAAGTAGTTCATAGTTCGAAACCTGGCAACTCAAAATGGTATGTTGGCAGCTAATCCTCCGATCCTCGAACCTTTTTTTCTTGACTAGGCGAGTACCTGCGCATAACGGCAAAAATTCTTAGTGATAGATAATTACCGATAAATGATATTGTGGTAAATGTTTTATTTAACGTTAAAAATATAACGTGAAAAGCTAAAAATGTAATCTCAAACAGTCGTAGCATGCGCTAAATTATTTACATGTACGTATTAAACATCCTATAAAAACCTTAAGTAAAACTGAAAGTGAAAAATTACATTAATTATGAGATAAAATTTAAAAACACAAAATAGATGGTGACATTATTGACCATCGGGAACACTAGAAACGATGCGCATTCCACTCTATGTTAATACCTCAAATATCTAGTTCATGCAGGTTCGTCTTCATGAACCTGGCACTTGGTTACTGTAAAACAACATAGTACCCTTAATTCGAATAGTCCAATGACATGTAATTCTAAGGACCGATAGCAAAGTTCGACATTTGTAAGTTCAGGTCATAATATTTAAACACTTGATAATATTGTTACAATATCAACTAGTAACTGCCTTTTTCTATTTCTTGTGAAAAATATTTCATGTTTAGAATGATAATATGAAATCTACATTTGGCGCAAGATTTGAATCCAATCTATATTGATATGTACTTAAAACGAAACACTTTTTATCACACTATACAAATTGATAAATAGGTGTACACAAATAAAATGCAATCCAAGGAACAATTTTTTATTTCCTCTTACTGCAAACATCCATCGATATTTGTTACGTAGTGTGACTAAACTTAAAATTGATAAATGTAAATTTATAGTTTGAAGCCAAAACTTCAACAAACCTCAAAACAGTAGGTAACGGTATCATTTTTATGCAGTGTGAGTATGAACATGTCAATATTTATGCAAAGAAGTGATTGTCCACGTTTTAAAAAAAGTATAATGACCCTGATTTTTTGACATAGTTTTTCAAAAGCGTAAAGCGCAGAATCAGTTTCAATAACGCAATCTCAAACACCTGGTAAAACAAAATGTCTTCCTTTTCATTATGAGATATTTTCGTATTTCTCGGTTTAACAACAATAAAAGAACTTTTGTCCTATTGATTTCTTGCCTAGCCTTATGTGTTTTAAACCAAACTTATGGTACCAATATTTCTTATGCAAGCATTGTAGTACCATTGCAAAATGCACACATCAAAAGCATGACAAGTTAATCAAAACCAATCTTTAAAAAAAACTACGATTTTTCAACTTCGAGTTTCCTACGTTTTGGAGACTACTTTTTTTAATAAAACACCGTCATTAAGATTTAATTGAAAAACACAAATCAGGTGTCAAAAACAGGAAAATACTTCATACTCCACACACAAATAACATTAATCGCCAAAGCAGGTCTTAATCCGTAGCAAAATTCTTAACCACCACCACACTCATAATCGGTCGGCACAAAATACCTAAAATGATAACTAAAACACAATCAACCGAATTCTCTCCTACATAATCACATTAGCAACACCGGCAATCCTAGGCCACAAATCAACACATTTTTTTCCAATGAGTCCATTAACTATAAATCCTGCAAAATTAAATACCACAACACCAAACCGCTTAGGTCAAACCAAACCCCACACAAATACCAACAATATACTCCATATAAAACAAGTTCAAGATTTGAATACTATAAAAGAGAGTATACACAACAAACCTAACACTAAACATATATCCAACATATGTGGGCTTTCAAAAAAATAACTTATGCTATAAAAGTGGAGTGAAGGTGGCAATACGTTTGAAAACAAGCAAACTTTTAACTTTTAAGTATGTACACATTAGAGTTAGACAGATGAAATACAATACACATGACGATACCCTTTTTGTCCAAACTAAAAAGGATTACAAATACTTTAAGCTAAAATTTTGAGAAATTACACTACTGGGAAACTTTCATACATTTAATCACTAATAAATCCATTTGGACCCTCTCCTTTTAGTGAGCTTGATTAAGATTGACATGATAATAAACAACCTCGTCACTTTGAGCTCTAAATATTTTCAACAATTGTTGTATTAGACACGGTAAAATGGAAGATCATGCTAAGTCTTTTGCACTATCAAAATCTGATATCTATGTCACCAAATTTTATCAGTTATTCGCTAAAAAACATTCGTATATAAAAATAGATGCATACCTTGCTAACTTATAATGTATTTAAGAATAGATGCATATATAACAATTAGCATATTAACAATATGATATCTCACTTTATGATCTTTGTAAAATCCATTGTGTGATTATATTGGTATATCTTAAAGGGATGCATCGCCGAATTATATTTTTTGAGTTAAATGAATAACTTGAAAAATCCACATAAGCTACAAATATCTTAACTATATATTTTATGGTGTTTTAAATAGAGAGAAGTGATATAATTATTTGTAATTGCTTATTTAAATAGTTATCTGCTAGGCCCCAAGCAAATAAGAACTTTCGTTAAAGCTTTTACTTTTCAAGCAGATAGTGGATCACTAAAAATATAACAAAGTTTCTTCAATATTAAGAACAACCCACGAAAATATTTTGTAAACTGAAATAGTAAAGCATGATCAAGATAAAAGTTGCCTCAAGTGTAGTAGTAAAGCTGATAACATATGATAAAGTATAATGGCAAAAAACAAAATCTAATAGCACATAATTCCTGAAGCGGAATTAGGAAGTTTCGGCTAGCGTTTTTATTTCTTTCATTTACATTCAACTATTTAAAATTGTAAATAAAGTTAGGAAATCAAACTCTTATGTGTCAAGTACGCTTACCATTCCGTTTACTCCAATCCCTTACCGACTGCAACAACGTGACATAACCGAAAGCGCATCAGCAAAGCAAGCATCATCAAACGTATGGAAGCAACAACCCGTATATAAGTTTAGTTGTTAGCTACACATCTCAATCACACAAAAAAAGTTACAATCGACAACTCAGATTTACTAATTTATCTAAATAAGCAAACTACATTTCAATGCCAAAATCATTTACCTGAATGCCATAAAGATAAAACAAAACGATACCATGTTAATACTTATAGTTTTTGGACGCTACTCACATTACTTCCGTGGACGAAGCCATCAACTGAACCTTTCTGAAAAACCTGTAAACGATTCTGACAAGCAACAATTAAAAACTATATCAAGCCAAGTTTCAAAAATTAAATCGAATCACCATTTTTTATTATTTATTAATTGAATTATTGAATACAATAACGAACGAAATATTGCCAAATAATCCATCAAGGTGATTTACCCCAGTTTTCAAATGCACAATTATTCGAAAGCAAATAAAGCCCTAATCTTCTAAACCCTTATGAGCATATATAAATCCCTAATTTATTAAAACGATTAATTAAAACTAATAACACAAATTAACCAATTTATTAAAACGATTATTATTATAATCATGTCGGTACTTACCAATATCATGAATCCGTTATTGAAACTGTTGTGGAGACGGTTTTGAACTGAAGCATAATTGGATGTGTCGAAATAGAAGCTAATTTATATGTGTAATTTTGAATATGGTTACTGAAATTGTAGCGCAATGATTAAGGGAGTGTATATGTGTGATTTTGTGGTCTGTGTCTGTATGAGATGGTGGAAAGAACTCAGACCATAAACAACACATACCACCAGAATTAACCATCATTAACCACAAACAAACACCAATCCATCGAAACCACAACAACAACCGAAAACATCACCTAAACCATCCACCAAAACCACCAATCCATCGGAACCACTAATATCCGCTTTTAGTTTAGTTTTCTTCTCAACTCGATTCGAATTGAAATCACGTTTTAAATGTTTCGACTTAATTGTTTTCGGTTAATAAAAGGTTGATTGATATCTATTTATACTTGGCAAAAATCATGTAAAAAGGTAAAAATATTAACTATATGTAATACGTACTATTCTAAAGACATATTGCACGAACAACATTTAAAGCATGAAGTATAGGTAATAACAAACTAGTAACTAACTAATTAACAAATATAACAAACTAAGAAAATTTAACAAGAAAAATAACAACTAACAAATTTAATAACAAGAAAATACAAAATTGATAAAATGAAACTAAATTTGCAAAATAACAAACTAACAAAATTGAACGAATTTTCTAACAAACTTTTAACTAGCTATTTTATAAAATTAATTTTATAAAAGTAAAAATCAGTTTTCTATAAAATGTAAAAACAAATTTTTACACTAAAAACACGTCTTTATAAAATATAAAGTTTACAAGTTCTATGAAATACAAGTTTTGCGAACTCTAAATTTAAAATTAAAATTTTGGAAAGTACTACTAACTGTTTACATGAGAACCGAATAGAAAACCTAACCATTAACAAACTTCTTAAACTAATAAAGCCCAAAACACTGGCCCATCAGAACTTATCTATTAGCTAACTAATATTTAAACAAAATCTATGATACTCTGACTAATCAAAATACCACTACTATTAAAGCGAATTTAATGAAATCAAAACCAAGTCTAAACTGGCCCAACAAGATCACGCAACGAAACTGATCAACTACTATTGAAGCGAATTTAATGAAATCAAAACCAAGTCTAAACTGGCCCAACAAGATCACGCAACGAAACTGATCAATTAACTATGACTCACTTGGTTCAACAGTAAGGAATAGCTAATGGTCCAAAACTTCATCAAATTAAATGGGACAAAGGTATAACGAAGCAAAAGTAAATCGGACTATGCCATGCTACTAAAACCGAACACTACTTCAATGATGCAAGATCAAACAGTAGCTACTAAAACCAAATGCTAGCTGACTGCTCAAATTGGAAGATCGTGTAAAGCAGGTTTCAAACAATTTCTTTACACTACTAGGAATGGCAGCAAATTAAATCGAGAACTTCTTGCATCCAGGCCTGCCCGTTGTCGTCGACGTGCTAGCTGAACGAACCGGTATTGATTTCGATACTAACCAAGATAAAATTCCATACGAATCTAACGCCTTTCGGACTGTTTAACCAGCACTCTATGCTTCGGTAACGAATTCAATCAAAGAAACTAAGCACAGACTTCTTAACTGATTCGATCAACAGATGGAAACAAAATAACAGAATCTTCTACTTTCATTTAAAAGAATAACAAAAGTTTTTAAAACATAATATCAGCAACTATAACAAGAATAATAAAGGAAAAGATTGAAGGATTAAGCTTCTAAAGTTCATTAATGGAAGAAAAATAAAGTCGGTTACAACAGGATTAGTTACAAGATTTAAGCAAGAAACATAAAAGAAATTTATACAAGAAAAATAAAGTCGGTTCCACGAATTGATCTTGAAATCTTGGAGGAGAAAGCTTTGTACCATCGGCCTTTTTTCTTGTTTTCTCTCTTGGTATTTGGAAGAAGACTAATGACTTATTTTTAATAATAAGTAAATATTTATTTAGTCCCTGAACTTCCATATTTCTTTCACTTTGTAATTGTCAATTTTTAGCTTTTACCACTTGCACTTGAAATCCTTAATCTTTATAAATTCAGCAACTTTAGTCCTTGAATGCTTGGTTTTGTCTTTTCTTCGTCTTTTGTCAGATAAATCCTGTGAAAACACGTATTTGTTCCAAATGTATCTATGTTGCCTGCACACACTTAAAAACATGAAACAAGCGTAATTCTGACAATATTTAAATATAATCTGATTTATTTGACCATGTTATAAGTGATTTGGGTAATTAAAGGTGAGTGTTTTCACACTCATCAACTACCCAAACCATCAACCAAAAGCACCATTAGTGATGGTCGTTGTGGTGGCGATTTCCAAAGATGGTAGTGATGGCGACGATGGTGGCAATGGCGGCTGTAGCGGCTGTGATGACAGTTGTGGTGGTGGCGGATGTGATTTTTAGAGAGAGAGAAAGAGGGAGAGGCTACACTAGTTTTCTTTTTAACGTAATTAGGGTTTATCGAATTGCAAAGAAGAAACAAAGAGATGGTGGTTTATATAAGAATCTAAATAGGGTTTTGTCCAAAATTTTGAACAGGCCGCGTTTTTTTCGTACTTCAATTCTGAGATTTGTCAACTCATAAACATGGTAATATGTTTTAGCATTTACTCTCATTAGTTTATGATTGTCAAATTATACATTTGAAAACATAGAAAAAGATTCCTATAGTATATACATATTGATCAAATAGTATCTTCGTGTGATATGCGTTCGTCATACGTCACATCTTAATGTACATCAAATTATTCAACTACCATTCTTATCACCATATGCTGCATCAAAATACAAACAAATAAGCTAAAACACCAAAAACAAAAGAAGTTATGTTATTAAGATAACATAATCATATGGGGCAAGCAACGTTAGATTCAGAACGAGGATGCATAAACCATCACCAGTTATAAATATTTCACTAATCACACATGTGTGCACAAACATACTTGGCACAAGCAAAGATAAAAGTTGTTAATGTAAATCAATGCATAAAAACATTGTTAGTATTAATTAGGGATGAGCATTTGGACCTGAATCCCGAATTGAACCCGAACCGTTCCCGGAACCGTACCGATTCCTGATATCAGAATCCCGTTCGGTACAGTACCGGGACTACGAAATAAGGTGAAAAAAATCCGAGACCACTAATTCGGGACGGGACTGGTACCAAATCAGGAAATTCCCGAAAAAGAACGGGAAAATCCCGATTTCCCGGTACCGGTACCAATTCCCGTACCGGTACCGATACCCGAATCCCGTTCGGTACGGTACCGGTACCATAAATTTATGCTCGGGAAATAATCGGTACCACTAATTCGGGAAGGGTTCGGGACGGGACCGGTACCGTGATCATCCCTAGTATTAATTAATCTTTCTTAGTTTTGATCACGATAAATTACAAAGACATTTATTGTCAAACACAATCATAAAACGAATTATCTAACAAACACTATCATCAAGGTAATAATCATTACACTAACATATCTTAATC
The DNA here is from genome assembly GCA_025667525.1 of Glebionis coronaria. Lineage (NCBI taxonomy): Eukaryota > Viridiplantae > Streptophyta > Magnoliopsida > Asterales > Asteraceae > Glebionis > Glebionis coronaria. Next base: position 91,758,825 of record CM046874.1, on the reverse strand, counting down.
ATGCTTAGTGATCATAAAAGTGATTAGCCTTAAAACTCACTTTTGTCAATGTAACAAAAGTATTTTTAATAAACTTTATTTTTAAGAAAATGATTTATTAAAATGAAAATGTAAATTTGAATATGGCATATTCCAAATGCCATAAGAATATCCTTTGAAGGTTTAAACAGCCTCAGATATTTCAAATTCACTAAAAGACAAAAAGGAGCAGAGTCTACACTCCGCGGTTCCTTAAGTGCTTATGCGGTTCCCTATCGATAAGGAACCACATGGGTAGCTAAGGAACCGCTGTCACACACGTGAATTTGGAATCTATTTAATTTATGTGAAACGCGATAGTTCGGGTTAGACTTGTGTGTCTATTGATGTTCCCGATTGATTACGCGTAATTGTATACGAATTTAAAATTTTTATGAATGACAATCATGAATGTTTATGTAAATGACTATTATTCGTTACGTTACTTGCTAGGAATTTTTGTTCTAAGAAACGACATTAAGTTTTATCAACGTAATATCACTTAAGATATTTGCAACACAAAGCAAATATTTGTTTTACTCCGTTTATATTAACGACAAATTTAAAATTTTCACATTTACCAAATTCACTAAATTATTACTTGAAAACCCCCTCAAACACAATATTACACCTAAATCTTCTAAACCTTACTTTTACGCTTACACAATTAAATTACAAACATTTACAAAGAAAAATACAAAAGGAAATGTGTGACTACTCTTTTACTATTTTACACACTCATGAAACTCAAACCGGTCCCCCATTTACTTATAAGCCCACGTTTTATATATTTATGCCTTTCCCTTTAACACATTTGCACAAATGGAGTACTATGAGTACTTTACTCAACCATTTATTAAATAGTACTTTGGTCCCCCTTCTTCCTCTCTCAAACCGTAAGATATATAAAACCTCCCATGGTTTTTCCTTAAAACTTAATCTTACACCAAACTATTCTCATACTAGTCAAAATAAGTACAAGGTCTTTCCCTTTTCATTTTGACCTAGACGCAAGGACGGAGGATTCATCTTCCCCAAGTTTATGCAATTCCCTATACTTAGTTTACTTGGCAAAAGTCTAGTTACAAACTAACTAAACCCTAACTAAACAAAATCTAGTCCTAAAGCTCACTCAATTCCTATAAATACCCACGCCCTCCTCATTTGAAACACACAAACTCAATAACTAAAACACCAAGAAAAAAAACATTAAACCCCTAGGGGATTAGCTTACGGCAGAAAGTAATCAACAAGTTTTGGGCTGATTTTAAACAAGCAAGATTGATGATACTTGTCCACTAGCCTTGTTCACCATCTTCATCAACTAGCTTAGTACCCATGGTCAGTCACCATAACTTTGGTCATCTCACGTTGGTTGATAATCATACTTGCTAAAGCTCTTGCAAACTAAAAACTTACATTGAACTAGTCACGGGTTAGGGTTTTGATGGGTGTTTACATAATGAACTAATTCATATCTTAAAACCAAACATGTCATAGAGAGAACACGTGTAAAACCCGCATGCTTTTACCATGGTACACTTAGTAAACGTACGTACATATAAAAACTTTCCTTTTATAGCATGGGCACGTGTCACGATTAGTAATTACAGAAGTTATGTACGTACTATTACTACGACAAGTATTAAGTACGTGTTACTACACGATAATTATTAACAATAATAATTATAATCACGAACATGAAATCATGAACGTAAAAATCACGAACATGTAATTACGTACTTAATTAATATTATACGATTAATGTCTTTACATACAAGTATTTAAATATAACACGAACAATTATAACACGAATATACGAACATACGAACACGTAATTTAGAACATGGGAAAATTCTGGGTTTTCCCTTATGGGCCCTACTAGCCGCGGCACAAGAGAGAAAAGGGGCCAAGACCATTTGATTTTTAGTAAATAACAAAAAGGGAAACTCTTTTCACTTTACAGAGTTTTCAAGAAAAATCAAAAACTCTATTCTTCTTTCTCTCTCTTTGGCCGACGGCAACCACAACACCAAGAGGTGTTTCTTTGAGTTTTGGTTAATCAAACTCAAGATCGTGTTTGTGTTATTGTGCTCTAATCATTACACGCATTTGGTAATCCGTAAACCCTTTTATTTTTATTCTTTTTATTTAATTGTTAACACATGAACATGGATTAAATAAAAACAAGGATTAAAACATGTCAAGTGATCATGGGGGGTAAAATTAAGGGTTTGTTTCGGGTTTGGTTTGCTCGACCGACACACAAACCGAGAGCCTAAGGCTCTCGACGTGTCTTTGATAATGCCACCATCCGAGATCTATGATCTCGGTGGTGTTTGGATCGGTCGCAGCAAGGAACAAGGAACCTCGACTCGCGTCGGGGTGTCCTTGTGGTTTGGTTGGGTCTCGGCAGCAAGCAGCCCCACCACCGGCACACAGTCGGTGGCAGGATAGGTCAAGCAGGGGGAACGCAACATAAGCAGGGGGACCACCGACACACAACCGGTGGGAACCCACTGTTGGCAGCGGCTAGCCGAGAGAAAGGGAACCACCGGCATAAGCCGGTGGCAGCCTAAACAAGAATAGTGACAACCGACCAAGCCGGTTTGCCACTGTTAAGGGGTGTTAGGTTCGGACCGGTTTAAGGGGTTTCGGGTCCGGTTCACGACATGTCTAAATTAAATACACAGGTCCGGTTCACGACATGTCTAAATTAAATACACGGGTCTGGTTCATGACTAAAATAATACAAGTATTTTATTTTTACAAGTATTTATTTTTTTACAAGATATTAAATTAATTAAAACATGACATGTAAAAATTTAATTAATCATGAACTTAGGTTAATTATTATTTAGTAAATAATACATGTTTTAACCTAAGTATTTATTTATTTAATTTAGACTATAGTATTAGTTAATTATTAAGACATGAAATATAATTAATTAATAAACATGAGTTAGGTTATTATTAATATAATATTAATACATGTTTTAACCTAAGTATTTTATACACCTTTATTTAATTAAATCATGCTTATATTTAATTAAATCATATAACCTATAGTTTATCTAATTAATATGATATTATTAATAAACTATACTAATAATCACATGACTTATGATATTTAACTAGTAAACTTATGCTTATATTATTAGCTTATTAATCCAGCTTAAATCTAAAAATAGAAACTTTTTAATTCAGGAAACTTACTATTTTTGGAAACTTTCTATTTTTAGAAACTGATATATTTTAAGAAGTTAATCTATTTTTGGAAACTTTCTATTTTTTGAAACTTTCTATTTTTGGAAACTTTCTATTTTAGGAAACCTGCTATTTTTAGAAAGTTACTTATTATTACACAACAAGTATAATAATACAAGAAATACAAGTAATACTTAATCAGAATACGTAGAATACATGATAAACACAACATAACCTTAAAATCAGTAAAACAAGACATGAGCATATAAAACAAGACATGAACATATAAAACAAGCTAAGACATGATATAATCAGTAACGTACTCAGTAATCAGAATACTTATACATGTACCCCATTTTATGTAGCATTAGTGAGATCGGAGTAGGACTTCCTTTCGTTCATCTTTTCCGTTCACTGGACATAAGGTACGGATTTCTCGTCCTTCAGTATGGACATTCTTTCCTTATTAGGATTACCCGTTTGTAGCCAACTATTTTCCCAGTATTTGTTTTATATGTTTAATGCTTATGTTAGAATAAGAGCCTAAGCCATATACATGCATGACCAGTGTCACCTGTAACACCCCCTTGATGGTCAAATGCAGCAGAATAGTACTTGGGATGTTACTTGGGTGGATCGATAGCACATAGTATATAGAGCAATGATCATAACAGTCATTTAAAACATATTACATGAATTAATTTTACACACTTAGTATCATGTTTGTAAAACCACATTTATTATAAAACTGAAGTAAATATCCCAGCCCGATGGTAAACATGATGCTCCCTAAAATGTTGGAATCCAATGCATGAACCTGCTTTATTTTCCTGAGAAAACATATAGAGTAAAATGTGGGGGTCAACACGAAGTTGGTGAATTCATAAGTTTAGTTAAATAAATAAATTACTAATATGCCAAACACCACGATCATAGTAGGACAATCACAACCCACTACTATAGTAGTTCCTACTGCCCTGTAATAGAAGCTAGACAAATGATGCTCAGTACGCCCATTTGGGTCTATCCTGATGATGTTCCCTCAGTCCGACAATGAAATAAACCTGTTGCTTGGCCTAAGCGTTTCATGGTAGCAAGTCACGTAGGCTGGGTGTTGTCAATACCCGAATAGATCTATTCATACATTTCGCGCTACACTATTAACTATTACTGTCCACGGGTATGGGGCAAACAATAGGCAATAAATTGTTGTTGTCATCTTTGCGTGTTTGCATATTTAAATATATATAGTTTTTGTATGTTTTCTCCCCAGTTAAAAAATAGTAAAGATTGGGCCATGAACTCACCTTAGTGGTAATGATGTGGGGATGATGTCACTGAATAAACTGGCACAGTATAATCACGAACTGGAGAAATTACCTAAGTAATTTTAAGTGCCTTAGTAAATGCAAGAATAACAATGCAATGATAAATGTACGGATGAAAATACATGATCACTGATTAATAAGATATTACGATTGTTTAAGTGTTTATACCTATAGTGAGTTGTAAATATATATATTTTTAGTTTCTAAATATATATATATATATATTTATATATATATATATATATATATATATATATATATATATATATATATATATATATATATATATATATATATATATATATATATATAGATTTTAGTTAAAGTAGTGTAGTATCTTATAATTGTTAAAATAAAAAGTGTTTTGAACCTTTAGATCTACTAGGTTAATTAGATGACATCAATCTTATTAAAAGAACATTAAACTGTTAATTAATTGCATTTCTATGTAGGTTATGACATTTATAAAAAAAATAGTTTCATTACTTGAAGTTAACCATATTTATTACCCTTATTAATTGTATTAATTTGAAATGCATGATATTAATTGAAAAAACACTATCATATTTTTTTAAAGTAACTACTACGTATATTTTACTTATGTACTAGCAACAATTTTGTAGTTTTAGTTTTTTATGTTTATTCACAATTTAATTTATACAATTTTAGACAATTTAATTTTTTTGTATATCATATTAATTTATAGTTATATCAGCTAGTACATGATGATTTTTTATTTGTTTAGTTAGTGTACGAGTTAAATGTCAAATATGTAGCATCATGTTTGTAATTTTGGATGTGACGAAAAGTGTATCTATTTTTTGTATGAGTTGATAGACATGTATCTTCATTTTCTTGTTGATGTATCATATTATTCTTTTATAAAATATTGAATTTTTAGTTGTGTAGACTTGTAAAGATTATTATTTGGACATGATGTATCAAAACTTTGGTATGTATCACTTCTACCTAATATAAAGAATAAAAATATAATAAAAAGAATAAATATAAAGATGTATCAAGAAAAAGGTTATTTATCAAAAAGTTTGGTTAAATGAAAATTAAGTAATGTTTAAAAGATTAAATAATATTGTTTAAATGAAAATTAGATTTAGGTTTATTTATTAATTATCTTTTGACTAGAGATTTGTTACATTAATGCAACTCATATATCATTAATTATATCTAATATTGACTAATTAATCCAACGATTTATACTACTTTTCATTTTAATAATTTTAAGAAGATAAACTACATTAACCTAACTATATATATATATATATATATATATATATATATATATATATATATATATATATATATATATATATATATATATATATATATATATATATATATATATATATATATATATATATATATATATATATATATATATATATATATATATATATATATATATATATATATATATATATAGAGTTAGGATCAAATAAGAAGATGAAGTAAAATGAGAAGAATGAGAAAAAATCATAGCCACACATTTCAGATGCACCTACAAAGTCAGATGCATCTCCCCTTAAAATTCTCATTCCTTTATGAAATTTGTGGTCAGGAATTCTTTTTATTCTTCTCATTTTAATTTTTCTTCTTACTGGATCCATACTATATATATATATATATATGTATATATATATATATATATATATATATATATATATATATATATATATATATATATATATATATATATATATATATATATATATATATATATATATATATATATATATATATATATATATATATATATATATATATATATATATATATATATATATATATATATATATATATATATATATATATATATATATATATATATATATATATATATATATATATATATATATATATATATATATACTAGCCTTTAGACCCGTCCGGTGGACGGGCTAGCTTTAAGTATATATATTTTTAATGAAAATTGAATTTATGTGTGTTTGTATTAGAAGTTTAGTATATATAGTGTTATTTATGGCATTGATATTTTAATAATGTAACATAGAATAGACAAAAATAACGTAGTTTAAGATATTTTATTTATTTAAGAATATTATGAGTTAATTGAATTTGCATACGTTAACGGTATGAATAAGTTTGTCACATAAATTTTTTTTAGAATTTTAATATTATTATATAAATATTTTATGTATTTTTTAATTTTATGAGGTAATAAAATTTGTATATGTTAATGTTATGAATAACGTTTTTACATTAATTTTTTTAAAATTAATATTATTGTTGTGCATTTTTATAGAATTTTGTATTTAAGGCAATGTTTCACCATCCTTCCTTATATATTTTTATAGAATTTTGTATTTAAGACATCATTTGTATTCCTATATATATTTAATAGAATTTTGTATTTAAGGCATCATTTGTAATTCCTATTTTATTTTAGAAGCATATTATGGAATCATTTTTATAGAATTTTGTATTTAAGGCATTGTTTCATCATCCTTCCTTATATATTTTTATATAATTTTTTATTTAAGACATTATTTTTAATTCCTATATATATTTTTATATAATTTTGTATTTAAGGCATCATTTGTAATTCCTATTTTATTATTGAAGCATTTTATGGAATCATTTTTATAAAACTTTGTATTTAGGGAATTATTTCATCATCCTTCCTTATATATTTTGATAGAATTTTGTATTTAATGCTTCATTTGTAATTCCTATATATATTTTTATATAATTTTGTATTTAAGGCATCATATGTAATTCGTATTTTATTTTTGAAGCATTTTATGGAATCATTTACATAGAATTTTGTATTTAAGGCATTGTTTCACCATCCTTTCTTATATATTTTTATAGAATTTTGTATTTAAGGCATCATTTGTAATTCCTATATATATTTTTATAAAATTTTGTATTTAGGGCATTATTTGTAATTCCTATTTTATTTTGAAGCATTTTATGGAATCATTTTTATAGAATTTTGTATTTAAGGCATTGTTTCATCATCCTTCCTTATATATTTTTATAGAATTTTGTAGTCAAGTCATCATTTGTAATTCATATATATAATTTTATAAAACTCTTTATTTAAAGCACCATTTGTAACTCCTATTTTATTTTTGAAGCATTTTAAGGAATCATTTTTATAGATTTTTTTTATTTAAGGCATTCTTTCACCATCCTTCCTTATATATTTTTATAGAATTTTGTATTTAAGGCTTCATTTGTAATTCATATATATATTTTTATATAATTTTGTATTAAAGGCATCATTTGTAATTCCTATTTTATTTTTGAAGCATTTTATGGAATCATTTTTATAAAATTTTGTATTTAAGGCATTGTTTCACCATCCTTCCATATATATTTTTATAGAATTTAGTATTTAAGGCATCATTTGTTATTCCTATATATATTTTGATAGAATTTTGTATTTAAGGCATCATTTTTAATTCTTATTTTATTTTTGAAGCATTTTATGGAATCATTTTTATACAATTTTGTATTTAAGGTATTGTTTCACCATCTTTCCTTATATATTTTTATAGAATTTTGTATTTAAGGCATCATTTGTAATCCCTATATATATTTATAAAGAATTTTGTATTTAAGACATCATGTGTAATTCCTATTTTATTTTTGAAACATTTTATGGAATCATTTTTATAGAATTTTATATTTAAGGCATTGTTTCACCATCCTTCTTTATATATTTTATAGAGTTTTGTATTTAAGACATCATTTGTAATTCCTATTTTCTTTTTGAAGCATTTATGGAAACCCTTTAGTGAATTACATGTGTCATTTTTATAGAATTTTGTATTTTAGGAATTGTTTCACCATCCTTCCTATATAAGGGTTTTTGATTTGATTTGATTTTTGATATATATATATATATATATATATATATATATATATATATATATATATATATATATATATATAATTTGTCTTAGTAAAAAGGGGTAATAAATTAAATATTTAGATTTTTATATCTTTTAATTTATTGTAAAAATAAAATATAATTTTCTTTACTTAAGGCTTCAAAAATATAGTTAACGTGATTTGTCAGTTTGTAAGGTTTCGTGAATAAACTTAGTAATTTAATTATCTAAATGGCCAAGTTAATTTATCAATAAAATAATTTATTAATATTTTTAATTAACTAAATTTACACTTGAGTCCTTGTTAGTATAACAATTTACCAAAAACAACCTTTAAGGTTTTGTTAGTTAAGTACATTGCGTCGTTAGTCCTTGTCCGTTTTATTTATTTTCAAAAACGCCCCTAGGGCTTATAAAACTTTGGGGAAATGACCAAACACCCCCCTATGTCTCGGAAATAATAAAATAAGGGTTAGGGTTTATTTTAAGTTTTCAAAATGACACTAATGGTCCTTGAAGTCTCGAATTATCCAAATATAATAGTTAGGGCTTGTAATAAGTTTCCAAAATGACACTTTTGGTCCTTGAGGTCTCGAAATGTTTAAATATAAGGTTAGGGCTTGTAATGAGTTTTCAAACGTGACAGTAATGACCCTTGAGGTCTCGAAATATTTAAAAGGGAAACTAGGGCTTATATTAAGTTTCAATAATAGCACAATTAGTCCTTGTGGTTTCGTTTAGCTCTCGGTTTAAAACAAACGCACCCTAAACTTTTGGAAATGACACATTCGGCCCTTGAACTTCTATAAAGTTACGAAAGCACATACACGTGTTTTATTAAGTTATAAAATCGTACCTAACTTTTACCAATTGGCAATAAGGGCACGAAAAGTTTCCACAAACAATATTTGGGCTTGGTTGGCCCAATAGGGTCTCAGCTTGGTTTATACGGGCCTAGTGGGCTTGATTAATTTACTTAATAAATTTACCAAGTGGGCTAGTAATTATAATTTACTTATTGGGCTTATATCTAAATATTACTAGGCTTATAAATAAGTTATGGGCTTATTTACATTCGGCTTATTTCTAAGTTTGGGCTTATTTATTAGGCTTATAAGTGAGCTTATATGAGCTAGTTTATATATGTTTCTATGTCTCGGCTTATAGAGATTTTAGGGTTTAAATGACTTAGCTTATATAAGTTTTAGGTCTCGGCTTATATTAGGTTTTAGGGTTTTAATGTCATGGCTTATATAAGTTTCTAGGTCTCGGCTTATATTATGTTTTAGGGCTTTAATGAATAGCTTAAATAGGTCTATGCTTATATGGTTCATGGGCTTATATAAGCTTATATGTTTCGGCTTATATTACATTTTATAGGCTTTTATGACTAGGTTAACAACTTAGGGCTCATGTTATGTTCTATATGCATATTCTTACAAATCCTTTAGGTTTTGAGGCAAGGTTGTCCATGAAAATCATATAAGCCGTGGGCTTATATGTTGTTAAGGACTTGTCTAAGATTTTTAAACGTATGCATGTACTCCTAGTTTCATTTCCATAGTGTTTACATGCATGGCAAGTAAAAATGAGTAAGGAAAAGGTTTAGGGAAGTCTCATACTTACTTGTTTCAAGAAAACTTGGTGATGACTATGGTTTAGGAGTTCTAGGCGTCGGGTTCTTCTTATAAGTGACCTAGGATTATCTTGGACTTGAGTTGAATGCTAAAAATCTTGAATATCATGCACTAAATGCTTGGTGAAGACCAAGAATAGGTAGAAGTAAATGCTTGATCTTTGTCTAGGCGTTTTGTGGAGAGGATATCCGAATATGGGATGTGTAAGTGATATGTGAAGTTCAAATGTTTGCTAAATATCTAAATGTGAGATTAAGGGGTGTGGTTTGGGGTATATACACGCCAAGAGAGAGTGTATGCTAGATATGGTGAATTTGGATGTGTACTAGGTAAGTACAAGGTTTAATGACTTGCAATATGTACACTTGACCCCAAATGGCCTTGTGCCGTCGCATGTTTAACGAACCAAGGGGACACAATGTGACTAGCACAGTATTAGTCTTAATTTCAATGTTGTACAAGCAAAATGGATGTGTGGTGAGCCTCCCTCACACGTCTATGGCAAAAGTGGGAGTGCTAGGTGTCTTGTTTCTATTTTAAGCATATCCTAAATTTTGATATACCTAGTACATCTTATTAATGCAAAATTGTACATGGTGTCTTGGTTTGGACATATAACCGGCGGTATTGGCTTAGTCAAGGAAAAAGGGAGTGCTCAAGCATGGTTTAATGAGATGTGTTGTACAAAGTCTAGAAAGTCAAAAGTGTATTGGTAAAGGTTTTTGGTATGTAATGTTATGTATAATGTATACATTAGGCTGATAAGTGAGTCTAAGGTAGTTTCATGTTTAAATCTTATGTCTAAGTATAGTTACTAGGAGTGTAGGTATAGTATTGTGTGAGTAGGTTTAAGTCTAGGTTGATTTTGGTTAAGTTTGGGATCCTTGGTGAAAGTATGGTCATATTTAAATGAGGAAATAATTTACTTTATTAAAATGTATGACAACTTAGTTTAAATTAGTTAGAGTGGTTAAAGGTAATGTTTAATAATAAAAACAGTTGATGTCGTAACGTAATGTCATCCATGAGGTGAGGAAAAATATATAATTATATATTTTAAAGTTTTAAAATAATTCTTAAGTAAATGTTATTAATCGTGATCATGAGTTTGGGTTTTTATAAATAAATATGATGAATGCTTATGATTATAAGTTCAGGTGACTTAAATGTCCCAAAAGAAGTGACTGTTTATTGTCCCGCATGCTCATATAATTTAGTCATACAAATGTGGCTGTGTCCTTGTGATTAAATACTTAAAATCATAATTTATGCTATGTGATTAATTGTTTCCATGTTCTGATGATTAAAATAATGTATGCTCATGTATGATGCATATGATTGCTCAAAAGATTTCATGCAAAGGTGGTAATATATATATAGATATCATGAGGTGACGTGTACAATAATGACATAGTCAAAACCTAAAATTTACAGGTTTTACAGCATTAACCCGTTATTTTAGCTTTGTCCTCAAAGCTTAAGATGAAATTACTGCTCAGGTGAACAGATGTGGGTACTTAGCTCTAAATGAGTCTTCGCGTTCCCAAGTGAACTCAGGACCTTTCCTGGAGTTCCATCGTATCTTAACTAAAGATTTGGCTTCGCTTTAGCTTCTTGACTACTCTCTCCATGACTTCCACCGGCTCTTCTATGAATTGAAGTTTGTCATCAAAGTGGATTCCCTCTAATGGCATGGCTAGCGGCTCATCCACGTAGCATTTCTTCAGGTTTGAGACATGGAATGTAGAGTGTACCCGGCTCAACTGCTGGGGCAACTCTAAACGATAAGCAACTTCACCGATTCTGGCAGTCACTTTGAAAGGTCCTACGTAACGCGGATTTAGTTTCCCACGTTTCCCAAATCGTACAACGCCCTTCCAAGGTGATACCTTTAGCATAACATGGTCACCTACTACAAACTCCATAGGTTTATGTTTCCTGTCCGCATAGCTCTTCTGTCTATCCTGGGCAGCCTGAATTCGCTGTTTGATGAGAGTGATCTTCTCAGTCGTCTCTTGGATTAGTTTGGGTCCAGTCAGTTGAAATTCCCCCACCTCTGCCCAGCATACGGGTGATCTACACTTGCGGCCATAGAGGGCCTCAAATTCTGCTGCTTTGATACTGGCATGATAGCTGTTGTTGTATGGTATATGTTCGACCCATCCTTTCCCAAAGTCGATCACGCATGCTCTTAGCATGTCTTCTAGGGTTTGGATTATTCGTTCACTCTGACCGTCAGTCTGCGGATGATATGCGGTGCTCATGTCCAAGTTTGTTCCTAAACTTCGTCGGAAGACTTTCCAAAAGTTTGACGTAAATCTACCATCTCGATCACAAATGATTGAGACTGGTATACCATGTCTAGTCACGATTTCCTTCAGGTACAGCTTGGCTAACTTGTTCAGAGAGTCATTTTCTCTGATGGGTAGAAAATGAGCTTATTTTGTGAGTCGATCAACGATTACCCAAATTGCATCATAACCGTGAGATGAAGTAGGAAGTTTGGTAATGAAGTCCATGGTGATGTTGTCCCATTTCCATTTTGGTATTTCAAGTTGGACTAACAAACCGGATGGCCTCTGATGTTCTGTCTTTACTCTCGCACAAGTCAGACATTTCTTCACGTATGTGGAAATGTCTGCTTTCATGTTCGGCCACCAATATAATTTATTCACATCCTGATACATCTTTTTAGATCCGGGATGTATGGAGTACTTGGACCTATGAGATTCGTGCATTATCACGTTTCTCAAGTCTCCGTAACATGGTAACCAACTTCTTCTGTGTAAATATAACGTTCCGTCTGCTCTAGCTTCCAACTTCTCCTTGCTTAGGTCAGTCCTAAGCATTCCTCCCATGTCTTCCTTCCGGATGTTTTCATGATCCTGTGCTTGGAGTTGAGCCTCTAATATATGTTTGGGTAGATCCAAGCTAATTTTCATAACTAAGGCTCGAACTCTCATGGGGGGATCAGTTCTTTTTCGACTTAGTGCATCTGCAACTACGTTGGCTTTACCTAGGTGGTATTTGATGTCGTAGTCGTAGTCACTGAGCAACTCTATCCAACGACGTTGCCTCATGTTCAGCTCCTTCTGGTCTAGGATATGTTGCAAACTCTTGTGATCAGTATGCACCGTGCACTTTGTTCCATACAGGTAGTGTCTCCAAATTTTCAAGGCAAAAACTACAGATCCAAGCTCTAGATAATGAGTAGAGTAATTATGCTCGTGCTTCTTCAATTTTCGTGAAGCATAGGCAATAGCTTTCTGTCTCTACATCAATACAGCTCCTAAGCCTTTGTGTGAAGCGTCACAGTAGACAACGAAGTCTTCGTTGCCTTCTGGTAGGGCTAAAATGGGTGCACTGCACAATTTCTGCTTAATGGTTTGGAATGCAGCCTCTTCTTTTTCTCCCCAATCGAATTTTATGCCTTTTTGAGTAAGCTTCGTCATAGATTTAGCTATCTTAGAAAATCCTTCTATAAATCTCCGGTAGTAACCGGCAAGACCTAAGAATTGGCGAATCTCCTTTGGTGAAGTGGGTGATGCCCAATCCTTCACGGATTCGACTTTCGTGGGGTCCACTTGAATTCCTTTGTCATCGATCACATGACCAAGGAAATGCACTTTAGGAATCCAAAAATCACACTTTGAGAATTTTGCGTACAGATTCTCTTCCTTAAGTAATTTTAGCACTTGAGCAAGATGTTCTCTGTGCTCTTGCTCATTCTTGAAATATATGAGTATGTCGTCGATAAACATGATCACGAACTTATCCAGATAGGGTCTGCGCACTCGATTCATGAGGTCCATGAATATGGCTGGAGCGTTGGTCAGTCCAAATGGCATGACTTGAAATTCATAATGACCAAAACGAGTTTTGAAAGCTGTTTTCGGTATTTCTTCTTCTGTGACCTTCAACTGGTGATACCCCGATCGTAGGTCGATCTTGGAGTATACACTTGATCCTTGTAACTGATCAAATAGGTCGTCGATTCGTGGTAGTGGGTAACGATTTTTCACAGTTAACTTATTCAGTTCTCTGTAATCGATACACATTCGGAAAGATCCGTCTTTCTTTTTGACAAAAAGTACTAGAGCTCCCCAAGGTGAGGAACTAGGTCTGATAAAACCTTTGTCTAACAGTTCTTGAAGTTGTTCAGCGAGTTCTTTCATCTCGGTTGGTGCTAATCGGTATGGTGCTTTAGCTACAGGTGCAGCTCCTGGTATAAAGTCGATTTGAAATTCCACTTGGCGAGTCGGAGGTAAACCAGGTAAGTCGTCTGGGAAAACTTCGGGATAATCACGGACAATTGGTACGTCCTTGATTTGTTTCTTCTCTGGTTCCTCTTCTTTGTCAGTTTTTGAAATATGTGCTAAAAAGATCGGGCATCCTTTTAGTATATACTTCTGGACTTTAGTGCATGAGATAACACTCAGTCTGGTGTCAGTTCTATCTGAATTTCCTTCTCCTCGGACAATTAGATTTTCTTTTCCCCATGGTATACGAACTAACTTTTCGTCGCACACAATGGTTGCGTGATATTTGGCTAACCAGTCCATACCAATGATGACGTCGAAACTACCCAAAATTACAGGTATCAAATGGATGTCGAATGGATGATTTAGAAGATTTAAGGTACAACCTCTTAAAGTAGTGTTAATTTCAATGATTTTACCGTCTACTAACTCGACTCCGTAACAGTCATCTAACGGTGTAGGTGTGATGTCTAGTAAGCTACTAAATTCTGTGGATATGAAACTCCTATCGGCTCCCGTATTAAATAAAATAGTTGCATAGCGATTGTTTAGAAGGAACGTACCGGTAACCACATTAGAGTCGGGGTTGGTCTTTGTGTCTCCTATCACATAGGCTCTAGCCAGTGCTCCTCCTCTGTTCTCGTTCCTAGCTGCTCGCTTTGGGCAATCAGGCTTGATGTGCCCGATTTCCCCGCAACCATAGCAACAAACTTCCCTACGAGCCATGCTACCGCTGCCAGTGTGCTGGCGGTTTCCCTGCTGTCCATTTCTGCGGAAGTTCTGACTGTTGCCATTGTGGGGCCTATAGTTGGTGCTAGAGTTGTTCCTGATGGCTGGAGTATGGGTGTTGCCCTGTCCGGGTCTTTGGCATTCAGTAGTAGAGAAATGATGGAAATTGCGCTTGGAGCACTTTGGCTTGTTGCCTGCATATGGTGGTGGTGCTGAGGAAACAACACTACAAATCTGGCCTAAGTTTTGCTTCTTTAGTGGTTGGGCCTGATGATGACTGCGGTAGTTCTCCTCAACTTTTCTCTTATACTCAGGCTGCCTAAGCACATGATCACGTCCCCGTTTGTTCATCAGCCCCGTAGCAAATTCTATGGCACCCTCGACCGTAGTGGGCCAGGATGCGAGTACACTATCATGAACAAAATCAAGAAGTCCACTGACATACTTTTCTATTTTGTCCTTCACGTCAGGGAACATTCGTGTACACATCGAAGTCGGCTCCTGAAATCTCTGATTGTAAGCTGTGATGTCATGATTTGAGCATTTGAGGTTCCACAAGTCAATCTCTAGTTTCTTGATTTCACCACGAGGACAGTATTTCATGGTAAGTATTTCCTTAAATGCATTCCAGGTCATCCCTTAGGCTTCATCATGCCCGAGGGTAGCAACTAGAGAGTTCCACCAGGTGAGAGCATGTTCCAAGATAGTACAGGTGGCAAATTTCACCTTGTTTTCTCCGGTGCAATCACTAATACGGAACACTGTCTCGGTCCTTTCGAACCATTGCATGAGTTCTACTGCCCCTTCCTTGCCCTTGAAGTAACTGGGCTTGCATTTCAGGAAGTCGAGATAGGTACATCCTCTGGCAGTTCGATCTCTAGCATTCGAGTTTTGACTGTCGCCCTGGTTTCCGCTGGGGTGTGTTTCCCTGGCGGCTAGGGCATCAGCAATGCCTTGACCGATAAGCACTCTAAGTTGTGCTTCTGAAATAGTCACTGAGGGAGCAACGTCGGGATTCTGCCGAGTGACTCTTTGTGCCATCGTTCTATCATACACAAAGATGAGATTTATTAGTTTGTCAGTAGGATTATTATATTAAGCTGCATGAAAATGGGTATGCATAGAATTCACAACAAATTGGATAACCTGTCAAGATTTCATAATAATATAAATTCAAACAAACAAGTAAGTGATAATATGTCAATACTGGTGAACATCAATATGATACAAATACAACCATTCTAAGACAGAGATACAACAATCCTGTCTGAGATAGTGGTACACATGTTTGTAGTACAACAAAAGATAACCTACCTACTAAGGTTAGGTGCTACGATACAGATACAACTGAAATGAAAATACAAGTACAAAAGACCTAAATCATGCGAGCTGAGATGCAACTCAATGCTTGCCATGATGTACAAAGGAATCTAGCCTACACTAATATGGCTGTCTGCAGGTGCGGGTGGTCCAACTGGTGGTGTGGGTGCACGGTCATCCTGCATGCGAATCATCGCTCTCCTGGTCTCTCGGGAGAATCTCATGGTCACGAGCAACTGGTGTTGACGTGCAGTATCGGCACTCCGTAGATGATCCGTCTCTGCAATGACTCCCTGATGGCGAAGATCTGCCAGGAAAGTCCGGAAAGTCTCCTCCTGCGTGATGATGGCAACCTGGGTCTCGTACGAGTGACCCTCTAGTGAAGCTAGCCGGTAACGGAGGTAAGCAACCTCATCCAACAACCACTGTATGGTCCTTTGGGTCATACCCAAAGAACTCTGAGTGCTGTGTGACTCACCAGCCACAGTTCAGTAGAGAGAACGAAATCTCTCCTGAAGTATGGCGCGACCCTGCTGGTCCGCCTGTAGTAGGGCATGAATAAGTGTAGTATCCTGCGCCTATCGGGCCACAAGTGCGTCGACATGTGCCTGTAAAGCGCCAATACTGGCGTGTCCAGCTCCTGATCCCTCTCCTATCTCAAAGGTCGAGTCAGGAATAAAATCACGCCTCCTCTTGCGAGGTGGCAAAGCACTGGTGGGGTAAATGCGATGTGCAGAAGGTGGTGGCAAAGGTGGTAAGGAAGGTACAACCTGATCCATCTCCCTAGGAGGAGATGTAGGTACTACTAGCAGTGGTGAAGTATGGGATACAGTAGGTGGTGATGGGGTAGGTGAATCTGAAAGTATAATGACTCCGTCTGGCTGGTCACCTCTGGACTCAGTGTCAGATGCGGGTCCAACAAATACCGATGTCGACGTTAATGGTGCGATGGTAGGAGTCATGAGCTCCTCGAAGGTAGTCACAATAGTAGGTGTCGTCATGATATCTAAAAATAGCATTTCAAAGTTGAGTAAGTTTTTAGCTTACACATTTAAAATAGTTTTAAAATGCATATGCAATGCGGTTTATGTCTTTTAACTATGCTTGTTAAAAGTATGAGTAGATACTTAGGTGATTTATTAACTCAAAGGTTATAAATCAGTGTGAGGTTAGTTCACATAACACGCACACTCTATATGCTATATGCCTAACTTATAAAGGTTCCCCAAAAATCAACTTTCTTTTTATTTCATTGATTTTAAAATTTCAGTTATAGTCTAGTTTAAGAATTTTATTATATTTTAAAATTTTTATTATCGATCTGGTTCTCTATAACTATGCGCTCTGATACCATTTATGTAACACCCCCTTGATGGTGAAATGCAGCGGAATAGTACTTGGGGTGTTA